>CAMZMU010000033.1:21392408-22592408 GCA_947311845.1 Poa pratensis | reverse complement strand
ACCGTATATACAAACTGTAAAAAGGAATATTTTAGGAATATTCCTTATCTTCTTCCCCTGGTCAACAAATCAGCTCACGCGGCCGCTGCTCTGCCCTCACGGCCGCCGTCGACCTCACGACCTCACGGCCGCCGCCGACCTCGCGGCCGCCGCCACTGCTTTGCCCTCACGGCCGCCGCCAACCTCCCGACCTCGCGACGGAAGCGGCGCCTGGCGACGGAAGCCTCCCACGACGGAAGTGGCGCCCGGCGCACGAAGCCTCCCACGACGGAAGGCCGGCAAGCGGCGCCCGGCGCACGAAGCCTCCCGGCGGACGGCGCAGGAAGCCCCCCGCGACGCGTGCTCCTCGGCGTCCCACCGCGGCCGCCGCTGCTGCTCTTCGTCGTCGAGCCGCCGCCGCTGCTCGTCGCGGTCGTCGAGCCGCCGCCGCTGCTCGTCGCGGCGTAGGGTCCCCGAGGCCGGCGGGCAGTGCCTTCGAATATTCAGCCCGCCAACGCCCAGCGTGGATACAGGCCACTGCAAAATCGGACGCGAAATCTGTGAACTTAAAGTTTGGAGGGTGAAATTTGCAGGCCCCCTCAAAAAGTTTTACGGGCCGGTGAGTTTTGCGGGTTCTATTCTCCGCGTTTTTGCAGTTTTAAATCCGCATCGGGCGGTTATTATGCGGGTTTGACCCTTTTGCGGGTTCTGCAAGAGATGCTCTTATAGGGAAAACATTTTCTTTTCTTCTCCGAGCTCAGTGCTCCCTCCGGTTATTTTTTTTCTTAAAAAATCATATTTTTAAGTTTCAACAAAATCTGAAAACATTAATGCATGTTGCTAATGATGTATCATACAAACGTGCAAAATTTTGATTTTAAATACTTTATATTTTGGGCTACATAAAAATAACAAATCTTATATATTTTGGAGATTTGAAAGTATGTACATTTAGACTCACACATTTGTCATTTTTTATAGAACATAATATAAAATATTTCAAACCAAGATTTTGCACGTTTGTGGGACATATTATTGACAACACACATGATTATTTTCAGAATTTTTTAAAACTTATAATATGATTTTTTTTACTTTTTTTAACTAAAGGGATCGCTGGAGCCCAGGAGCAAGAAATCTCTACTCAACTTATAGGCACTAATAGTTCTCAAAAAGAAAAATTCAATCTAATATGGCCCCTCTCAACAACATCAGATTAAATTGCGTTTTCAATAGGTAGTCATACCCTTCACTTTGGCTTATTTCAGATTTCGAAACGCATTACACAAACTTACAAATAAACGGAGTGATTCAAATGATTTGGACGTTTTTGTGCTTGGTATCCGAAAATAAGCCGAAGTGAATGGCGCGACTGCATGTTAAATTAAGACATTGTGAATGACGTTTTTTGAAAGAACCAGATCTATTTGAAGGTTTTCGAAGGACGAGTAGAAACTGATAGTTTTGGCAAATGCCATCTAGACAAAAATACCCAATTTTCCGTACCTCATTAGTCACTGCTCAGTAAATAATGGAGCTCCTTTACAATATCTTATTTACCACTCAAATCCAACCGCACTCCGATCGAGTGGTAAGCGCTGTCGGCTGCATTGTTTCGGTCAAGAGAACAACGCCCCATGCTTCGTCTCTCATCTAGAGGAGACATTTTATCCATTTAATTTGATAGTACAAAAGGCCCTCCAAAGCATATTCTTTTTTTGACCTGCCTCCGGTACAAACATCTTTATTCATTTCCTATCATATAGTACCCCCTCCATCCTAATATAAGAAACATTTGATTTTTAACGATAACCACTTATAACTAGATTCTTTTTTATTCATTTCCCATCCTATAATACTCATTCCTTCTCAAATTATAAGACACACTTGATTTTTATTGGTTAATGTGTCTAAAATATAGCTTGCTAAAACGTCTTATATTATGGTACTGAGGGAGTACTCAACAAGAAGGCGTGCAAAAAGTAAAGTTAGATGACAACCCGACAAGATATCCAACATCCCTTGTCCCGACTTTTAGAGCCGGTATTATTTTAGGGTCGGCTTGGAGGTGTCGGACACACCCCTTCGACATGTGGGTGTGATGGCGCTCTCCACCTTGCCGATTCCTAGGCAGAGGCTGTTACTTTCCCACGCGGAAGTGGTGCGTCTTCCCAACGTGTTTGGAACTAACGATGCCGACACTAAACGACGCCACCACCACTCACAAACATCCCCGTCCCCTTTACCTGCATCTCGTGGCATGCTGTGCTCGTAGTTCAACCCGCATGTGCCTCTCCGTCTCCCTCCAACGATCATGCTCAGTGTTGAAATATATATGTAACCCCTTTACATCAGTTTAAACTTTTGATTGAGTTGGCTAGTGCGTCAATTTAATATGGAACTAAAACCAAGTGGTCTCAAGTTCAAGATCCGGCCAACACACTATTAAATATAAAATAGTTGTGGTTTTCATCTATCCAACGTCTAAGTTATTGCTATATTTGTACAACCTAGACGCGAGTGGGATTGTTGAAATATATATGCCAGAACTTTCCATCTGTTCGAACTTTTATTTTAGTTGGATGGTGCATCAATTCAATACCCAGCACCATGCCGTGCAACGACTGCCACGAGCTCACAGTCCTCCAACACTGGGACTGTATGATGCCAACGAAGAGGGAAATCCCCTCAACCATCGACAATGACAAGGCGTGGGGCATCCACATCGAGCGGGAGAGGAAGACGGAGAGACCAGTGGTCGCACGGTGGCAGCACGACGCCGAATGTCATCAGACAAGCACGACAACATGGCACCACGATGCTGGGCTCGATGCCACGAAGCCCGCCGCCGCTGTGCACGCCAAAGCCGGAGGCACACTTGCCACCACGGGGGTGACGGGATCGCCTAGACCGAAGCCAGAGGCGCGCTCGCCACCCTGGGGTGGAGGGATCGTTTTCCTCGGGCTGAAAGACCCGTCAGATGAGCAGCCTGACCCAGAGGCGTACACGTCGCCATACCGGGACACCGCCGACGTGTACTGCCCCGGCCTCACGTTGGCCTTTCTAGAGTCGGTGTCCATGTCGTCGCGGCCGCTCTATCCCTTCTACCTGCCTGACTGCCTCTGCCTCCAGTCACCTTGTGTGTGTCAGCAATCGTGAGACACCAACCGCTGCCGCTGTCGTCGTCGCCATGCCATTGTATAGTCTGCCGAACTGACCTGACTAATGTCGGTATCATTGACAACTACCTCGCGACATTTAAATTTAGGGTTATTTTAGGATTTAGATTGATTTCTTTATAAAGTGTCAATAAATTTGAAAAAACTTTGTTTAAATTTGGTTGCACCGGTTGGAGCCAACCCATACGGCAAGTGTGTGCCGCCGCAAAATGGACAACATTTCGAAAAGTGTTTTTGGCTTCCGAGGTCGAGTGATTCTGATACTTAAAAAAGAATTATGATTTTCAAAAATATCTGAAAAAATCCCGAATGTAGCCAATGGTGTATACCACAAACATGCAAAATATCATATTCAAGTACTTGGTAGTATAAGCTACACAAAAATGACCAAATCTGATAAATTTGGAGATTTGTAAATATGCATACTTAGATTCACAATTTTATCATTTTTCTGTAGCACTGGATACAAATTATTTGAAGTTAATTTTGTACACGTTTGTGAAACACATCATTAACTACATTCCAAATTTTTTTTTTTTGAGGAAAAGGACCCGATCCATATAATCAGCATACTCAGTACAACTTACAAAGAAGTCCAAGAAAGAAAAGAAATTACAGAAGAACCCTGCAAATTGCACGAAGCACCCCGAGCATCCTGGAAGAAACACGATCAGGTCCACCACCGCGCTCCCGAGAAACCTAGCCGACGGCGGCGCCGCCGTACCTCTCGCCGCCGGGGAAGAAGAGCCACCACCTGAAGTAGACGACCGCAAGTTCCATCCGCCGCCCCGCGACGGAATCTGGCCTCGATGAACGACCACGGCCTAAGCTCCAACTCCCCAGCTCCACCCAGCTCCCCACCGACGCCACGCCGACCAGGCCAGCCCGCACCGCACCGTCTCCAGGCACTGCTCGCTTCACCACCATGGCCAGCCGAAGCAGATGCGCCGAAGAAGAAGACCACCGAACCCACGTGCACCAAAAACAGAGCACCGACCCCCACCAGCTCCTCCCCTCGCCTTCACGGCCGGCCAGAGAAGCATAGCAGGAGAGCCGCGCCCGACGAACCACCTCCACTGCCTCCCCGGCAACGCCGGAACGGGGGAAGGAGGGGGAGGACAAAGCCCAAGACACCGGCGCCATCGCCTCCGTCCTCGACGGCGCCGCCCGGGCACGCACACCTACCATCTACACCTAAACTACACACGGCGAGAAACGAAGCTCCCCCCCACCTCACGGTGCCGAGACGGCGACCGGAGACGGAGGGGAGCGGCGAAAACGCCGGCGAACTCTCGAAGGGCCTAGTCGCCTCGGTGTCGCCTCTCTCTACTGTAGAAGAGGGACACGCGAGCGGCTACATTCCAAATTTTTTTTTGGTTGAAACTCACAAATATTGTTTTTTAAACCTGGATCGCTAGAACTCAGGAGTACGAAATCTTCACTTTAACATTTCAGAGTGCTGGATATATTTCATTGTGAAGCATGCATAAAGATCACAAAATTATTGGGAGGAGTAGCAGCAGTGGTGCTTTGAAGAGAAGCAACATCACACTGCTGTAGCAGGGTGCACGTATTGCAGGGTGCACATCACACGGTGCACCCTGTTCGGGCGACGTGACCCTTCAGCCCAGCTTTTCTACCGCAGTGTCCAAAACTGCTTCCTACTAATAACTCTCGCTGGTGGAGCAGCAAAGAGCAAACCTCGTCTCTTCCACATGACCCTTCAGCCCAGCTTTTCTACCGCAGTGTCCAAAACTGCTTCCTACTAATAACTCTCGCTGGTGGAGCAGCAAAGAGCAAACCTCGTCTCTTCCACATTTTCCTCTTCTATATAATCGTCTCTCTTCCCTTGTTGTTCGTCTGCAAGGTTGCTTCACCTAACTCTGCTTACATTCATCTCTACTCAACTTATAGGCACTAATAGTTCCCAAAAAGAAAAATTCAATCTAATATGGCCCCTCTCAACAACATCAGATTAAATTGCGTTTTCAATAGGTAGTCATGCCCTTCACTTTGGCTTATTTCAGATTGCGAAACGCATTACACAAACTTACAAATAAACGGAGTGATTCAAATGACTTGGACGTTTTTGTGCTTGGTATCCGAAAATAAGCCGAAGTGAATGGTGCGACTGCATGTTAAATCAAGTCATTGTGAATGACGTTTTTTGAAAGAACCAGATCTATTTGAAGGTTTTCGAAGGACGAGTAGAAACTGATAGTTTTGGCAAATGCCATCTAGACAAAAATACCCAATTTTTCGTAGCTCATTAGTCACTGCTCAGTAAATAATGGAGCTCCTTTACAATATCTTATTTACCACTCAAATCCAACCGCACTCCGATCGAGTGGTAAGCGCTGCCGGCTACATTGTTTCGGTCAAGAGCACAACGCCCCATGCTTCGTCTCTCATCTAGGGGAGACATTTTATCCATTTAATTTGATAGTACAAAAGGCCCTCCAAAGGATATTCTTTTTTTGACCTGCCTCCGGTACAAACTTCTTTATTCATTTCCTATCATATAGTACCCCCTCCATCCTAATATAAGAAGCATTTGATTTTTAGCGGTCAACCACTTATAACTAGATTCTTCTTTATTCATTTCCCATCCTATAATACTCATTTCCTCTCAAATTATAAGACACACTTGATTTTTATTGGTTAATGTGTCTAAAATATAGCTTGCTAAAACGTCTTATATTATGGTACTGAGGGAGTACTCAACAAGAAGGCGTGCAAAAAGTAAAGTTAGATGACAACCCGACAAGATATCCAACATCCCTTGTCCCGACTTTTAGAGCCGGTATTATTTTAGGGTCGGCTTGGAGGTGTCGGACACACCCCTTCGACATGTGGGTGTGATGGCGCTCTCCACCTTGCCGATTCCTAGGCAGAGGCTGTTACTTTCCCACGCGGAAGTGGTGCGTCTTCCCAACGTGTTTGGAACTAACGATGCCGACACTAAACGACGCCACCACCACTCACAAACATCCCCGTCCCCTTTACCTGCATCTCGCGGCATGCTGTGCTCGTAGTTCAACCCGCATGTGCCTCTCCGTCTCCCTCCAACGACCATGCTCAGTGTTGAAATATATATATGTAACCCCTTTACATCAGTTTAAACTTTTGATTGAGTTGGCTAGTGAGTCAATTTAATATGGAACTGAAACCATGTGGTCTGAAGTTCAAGATCCGGCCAACACACTATTAAATATAAAATAGTTGTGGTTTTCATCTATCCAACGTCTAAGTTATTGCTATATTTGTACAACCTAGACGCGAGGGGGATTGTTGAAATATATATGCCAGAACTTTCCATCTGTTCGAACTTTTATTTTAGTTGGATGGTGCATCAATTCAATACCCAGCACCATGCCGTGCAACGACTGCCACGAGCTCACAGTCCTCCAACACTGGGACTGTATGATGCCGACGAAGAGGGAAATCCCCTCAACCATCGACAATGACAAGGCGTGGGGCATCCACATCGAGCGGGAGAGGAAGACGGAGAGACCAGTGGTCGCACGGTGGCAGCACGACGCCGAATGTCATCAGACAAGCACGACAACATGGCACCACGATGCTGGGCTCGATGCCACGAAGCCCGCCGCCGCTGTGCACGCTATAGCCGGAGGCACACTTGCCACCGCGGGGGTGACGGGATCGCCTAGACCGAAGCCAGAGGCGCGCTCGCCACCCTGGGGCGGAGGGATCGTTTTCCTCGGGCTGAAAGACCCGTCAGATGAGCAGCCTGACCCAGAGGCGTACACGTCGCCATACCGGGACACCGCCGACGTGTACTGCCCCGGCCTCACGTTGGCCTTTCTAGAGTCGGTGTCCATGTCGTCGCGGCCGCTCTATCCCTTCTACCTGCCTGACTGCCTCTGCCTCCAGTCACCTTGCGCGTGTCAGCAATCGTGAGACACCAACCGCTGCCACTGCCGTCGTCGCCATGCCATTGTATAGTCTGCCGAACTGACCTGACTAATGTCGGTATCATTGACATCTACCCCGCGACCTGCCAATGGACAACATTTCGAAAAGTGGTTTTGGCTTCCGAGGTCGAGTGATTCTGATACTTAAAAAAGAATTATGATTTTCAAAAATATTTGAAAAAATCCCGAATGTAGCCAATGGTGTATACCACAAACATGCAAAATATCATATTCAAGCACTTGGTAGTGTAAGCTACACAAAATGACCAAATCTGATAAATTTGAAGATTTGTAAATATGCATACTTAGATTCACAATTTTATCATTTTTCTGTAGCTCAGGATTCAAATTATTTGAAGTTAATTTTTTACACGTTTGTGAAACACATCATTAACTACATTCCAATAATTTTTTTTGTTGAAACTCACAAATATTGTTTTTTTAATCTGAATCGCTAGAACTCAAGAGTACGAAATCTTCACTTTAACATTCAGAGTGCTGGATATATCTCATGGTGAAGCGTGCATAAAGATCACAAAATTATTGGGAGGAGTAGCAGCGGTGGCATGACACGGTGCACCCTGTTCGGCGCTCGAGATTCGCTGACGTTGGGGAGTCGGTGACTTTGTGGCTGACATGTGGACCCCACCTACAGTGGGCCCACTTGCCAGCGACTCAAAGTCAGGTGACGTTGAGCCCTGGCAAAGTCAGCGAATTCCTACTAATAACTCTCGTTGGTGGAACAGCAAAGAGCAAACCTCGTCTCTTCCACATTTTCCTCTTCTATATAATCGTCTCTCTTCCCTTCTTGTTCGTCTGCAAGGTTGCTTCACCGAACTCTGCTTACATTCAGACTCAGCTCCCACCACCAGCACCCGGCCACCCCATTCACCAACGCTGCCGTGCCCTTGCTTCTCGGGTCCGGTCACCTCGACCCCGCTTGCCACCGGCATCCGGCCACCCCGGACGCTGCCGTGCCGTTGGCCTCGACCCTGCCGGCCACCCCTACGATCTGGTGCTCCTGCCTTCCGCCAGTTCAGGTGTGATGTTTTTGTATGTTCTAGTCTTTCAAAAAAAAAATGACGTATCCAGATTCAGATTTTGCTTCCTGATTCACGGCAATTTCTTGCCCTTTTTTTCCTTATTTATTCGTCCACTTTAGATGCGCTGCTAGTTTCTTGCATTGTTCAGTATTTCGTAGACCAGCGCAAAAATAAAAACTAAGTATTTCGTAGACATGAATGAAGATGGTAGTGCTCTAGCGGAGTTGCGTGTCAGTTTGTATTTTAAGCTGTCGTCGGTTATTTCATATGAATCATTGAATGCACATACAAGATCTGTCTAGTTGCCAAAAAAAAAATCTATAGAAGATTATACACTCTTCATGTTGCTTCTGTTTGCACAGAATAACGATTCACTAGGCGCTCGATTTGTGTTTTTGAGGACCAAAGCAGCTCTCACGATGAAGAGGAAAAAACCGCCCCATGGAAATCCATGTAAGTTTTTGGTCCTTTGCGAAAATAAGGATTAGATAGTACTATAGTAGTACATTGGCATTACTCCTCTTATATCTTCACTTTTTTTATAATTGCAGGATTGAGCTTATTTGGAATGGATAACATAGGAAATGGGTAAGAAACTTATTCTCTTATCTTGTTATAGAATACTAGTCGTCCATCTGTGCATTCACATGAGCTGTCGATATATTAGAAATTTATGCATATTTAAGTAAATTGGAAGCAAGATCAATAACTAAAAAATATGTATTGATTTACCTATCGAATACAAACTGAATTGGTAGGGAATGATTAACTATATAACCTCAATACATTATGAAATCATATAAGTAATGGGTATTTAAAGTTATTTTTTCTGTTGAATGTATTGAAAAATATGGATAATAACCGCTGCACTTACAGCTGCATTTTGCATGTCAGATATGCTTGAGAATACACCTATAAAGATTCATGTGCTGCATATGTCACTTGCATCTTCATGTAACACATGTGTCTTGAAGGTTCGACTCTTGCCAACCGAAAATTACTTGTTATTTTTCTCCACGAGCCACTAAAACAAACTGTCATAGAGGGCTTTGGCCAGAGCATCTCCTATATCACCCGCTTGCAATATCCAAAGAAAGGTAGTGCGTAATAGATGTAAACCAAATAACACTCCATGGCAACTCTTTTGCCTAGCCTTTAGTTGAGAGACCATATTAACCTACGTAAGTGTAAGCTACTGGACAAAAATTCTGAAGCTTCACGGATTCACCAGCTCGGATGAGAATGAACTTGTTCTTTGTGTCCTCTAATATCCTCTGCTACATTGCTTAGCTTTGTTCTGCCAGTGAGTACAATCTTTGAATGAACTTGTTCTTTGTGTTATAGGTGACAATGGCGAATGAGAATGAGCTCATCGTGCTTAGCTCGGATGAGAGTGATGCTCCTCCTGCTGACAGTGACAGTAGCTCGGACACTGATAGTAGCTCGGACTTTGACACTAGCTCAGAAGAGGAAGATGATCCCCATCCTGAGGAGCTGACAGTTAGAGGTAATGGGATTCACATATGATGTTGCTGCTCTTGCCCATCCTAAGAAGCTTTGATATCTCGTCTCTCTTATGCTAGTGCTTAAATGCAGGCCCCGGAGTGATAGGACATGACACATATGACCCTCACTGTGTGTTCGCTAATAGGGTCATTATGGATCATCGACAGGTTGATTCTCTGAGGGATTATGTTGCTGAGTATGAACCATGCATCCCACTGTATGTTTGCACCATTAAAGACTCACATGTGAAGGAGCAGAAAGGAAAAATGGTAAACAACAGTCCCTTTTGTGTCTCTTATGTATGCACAGTCCCTCCATATTTAACTGAACCATTTATGTTTGCACATCCTAATAACCATGTATGTCTTTGCAGTACTTCAACAAGAAATTCACAAATACCTACCTCAAGAACTACCTCTCAACTGTGCCCCAGAGAATTAGAGTGCGAGGCCAGGGGTGGTCAAGAGAAGTGAACATCAAGCTTGGCAGCGACAAGCAAGCACTGCTAACAAGCAAGTGGCTGCGT
Source organism: Poa pratensis (assembly GCA_947311845.1). Lineage (NCBI taxonomy): Eukaryota > Viridiplantae > Streptophyta > Magnoliopsida > Poales > Poaceae > Poa > Poa pratensis. The sequence goes on along the minus strand of CAMZMU010000033.1, from coordinate 22,582,240 downwards.
GTGGTAGGACATGAAGCACTAGGGGAGGGCGATGTTGTGATATTCGACTTCTGCAAGGCCAACAGGCGTCTGAGGCTATTTGTTGAGAAAATGTTGCCTTATGAGGATTGTGCCAATCCTTGATGATATTCGCCTTCTCGATGTAGTGAACTTATGTAGTGAACTGGATGTAGTGAACTAATCCTAGTTGTTGGTTGCTTTTGGACATACTTATGTAGTGATGATGTAGTGAACTAATCCAAGTTGCTGGTTGCTTTTGGGCAAATGCATGTAAATTAAGCTACTATCTGGTTGCTTTTGGACAACTGAATGTGTATTAAGCTACTATTTTTGCATCAGTTTGTTGCCCTGTGTGTTGTGTGATCTAACAAGATCTGGTGCCTTGTATGAATCTGTGTGTTGTTCTGGAACATGTAAGTTTGTGTGATCTAACAAGATCTGGTGCCTTTTGTGTTGACCGAACCACTTCTGAGTTTATAAAAATCTATATTTATAAAATGCTTTAGATAAGATAGTAGAATCTAGCAAGATCACTACTCTAACAGAATGGTAAGGCGTCTGCTTATACAAACTACAGGTCTTGGGTTCGACTCCCAGGCCACCCCCTCTTTGCATATTTTCCGCGAAGTTCAGAACTGACACTGAAATTCAGTGAAGCATCAGGTAATTCATACAGGTAATAAGCACATACTGGATTACATGCATAAACACATCCATAAGTGAAATTATAAATTCAGTGAAGTTCCAAATCATACAAAATTCCATTACAAGTTGGACACACATCCATCAAGTGCAAGCACTTGTACATTCAGAGTTTTAACAGTGCACAAAGGCACACAAATTCAGAGTTTTACCAGTGCACAAAGGCACACAAATTCAGAGTTGAGTTTCAAGACAGCAACTTTCTTGCACCATTGCTCAGACTGCAACAAACAACTGCATTGCACCATTGCTCAGCCTGCAACAAAATTGAAGTAATGGGTTAAGAAGTAAAACAAATGTGGTAGCAGCGACAAAATCTGAAATTTTAACAGTGAAAAGACATGCATTTTCAGATATAAGTTACCTTCTCATGTCCATCCGCTACTCATCATTGTCGATACCAAAGCGAGGACCTCTATGCCCAGTCCTGTCTTCCCCAACATCACTGTCATATTGCAGCATTGTATCATCAGCCCCATCTTCTTCGTCATCCTCGCTTTCATGTCCATCCACAGGCACCTTTCTTTTCTTCTTAATGCCTTCTACAACAGCAGCATCAACATGCACATGGTCGTTCCGGTCCCTTCGCACTCTGGTTTGCACAGTGGCTTCACGTGCTTGCACCGGAATTTCGGCCGTAGAGTTTTTTTCATCCTGATATGTTAGTCCGCCACTACCAGGACCATTTTCCCCATCAGTTTTGGTCACACGCCACAAGTGCCTATGCATGAATTTTTGCACAACTCGCCAGTTTCCACGGAAACGGGTGTCTGGCACATAGAAAATCTTTGTTGCTTGTGAGGTTAGAATAAATGGATGACTTTTATACCAGCACCTTCCAGTGTTGACACTTGTGAAGTGTCCATCATCTCTCAATCCCGTCTTTTTCTTGCCACCGAGATCAAATCAGTCACAACGAAAGAGGACAACCGAACGGTCGACACCTCCGCTAGAGTTGTACTGCAGCTCGATGACGCTTCTCAGCTGACCATAGAAGTCAATGGCCTCACCATCATGATCTCCCTCAGTGAGGATGCCACTGTTTTGTGTCTTTCTATTATGCTCGCGGTCAATGGTGTGGTACCGAACACCGTCAATAATACAAGCTGAATACAATCTCACTCGCGTATCCGGTTGACAGGCCAAAGCAAAGAGATCATCACTAACCTTCTTCTCCTCATGCAATTTACCAATCTGCACATATAAACCAGGGTTAGTAACACACAAGAACAAAAATGCTATGGCAATGGATTACATGATTAAAGATCTCACCTTTTTTTTAAACCAACCAGCAAATTCTTTGGCAAGCCTCTTATCAACAGGGATGCGGCTTTCTTGCCGAATCAACTCTTCTTTGCAGATCCTGCCATGCCAAGAAAAATAGTGAGTGGGGAACATCAGACCGGTGCTAAAAATAGTGAGTGGAACAATATATGACGTACTCTATGTATGGTGAAACCTCAGGGCAGCTGCTGAGGACAAAATAGACCATCTTGTCATAGTCATCACCGGCATCCAAGTATTGTGACCCTCCGAGAAACTTCACATCATGCTTGAAAACCGACACATCACCACTGTGTGAGTCAGTCTCCGAGAAATTTCTGCGTCGCCGATTCCATCTCGTGTCCAAATCGTCAAAGTACCTCGAGCAAAAAGTGAGGCACTCATCGACAACATACGCCTCGACAATCGATCCTTCAGGCCTGGCTGTGTTCCGCACGGAGCGCTTACATGTAAGCAACCTTCTTTCGACCAGGAACATCCAACCATACTGCACAGGGCCTCTAAGCATTGCCTCTTTTGGTAAATGGACACACAAATGGACCATCATAGTGAAGAAAGCCGGAGGAAAGATCTTCTCGAGCTTGCAAAGAATTATTGGGATTTATTTTTCAAGTCTTTTCAGAACCGATAACTTGAGTGTCTGGCAGCACAGTTCTCGAAAGAAATTTCCCAGCTCGGCAACCACTTCATATATATCTTGATGCATAATTCCTCGGAGCCCCGCCGGTAAAATTCTTTGAAGGAGAATGTGGTAATCATGTGTTTTCAGTCCTTGAAGCTTGCGTCCATCAGGAGAGATACACTTCTCTAGGTTAGCAGCGTAACCATTTGGAAACCTCACCGCCCTTATAAACTCACATAAGGCAATTTTTTCTTCTTTACTCATTGTGTACCAAGCAGGTGGCATGTCATACAAGTCATCATCTTCATTACGCTTTAGGTGCAAGTCTTCTCTTATTCCCATATCTTCCAAGTCAAGCCTTGCATTCACCGTGTCCTTCGACTTTCCTTCAATGGTCATGAAAGTCCCAAGGAGATTGTCGGTGATATTTTTCTCGATGTGCATTACATCGAGATTGTGCCTCAGCTTTAAACCAGGCCAGTATGCCAGGTCCCATAAAGAGGATCTTCGGTCCCAACATTGACCTTGCTCACGCTTTCTCTTCTTTTCCAGCTTTCCTGGTCTCACATCTTTGACCTTTTCAAGTTGCTGCTCGGGCTCTTCTTTAGTGAATTCCGCTGGCTCCTTACTGGTTTCAGTCTCACCATCAAACTCTTTGCTTCTTCGCCACCGATGGTTCTCGGGAAGGAAATGGCGGTGCCCAATAAAGCAGATCTTGCCCCTTATTCTCCTCGAGCAGGGGTCTTTGTCACACCGCACACAAGCCTATTAACCCGATGTAATCCTCCCCGACAAAGTGTGTAACGCCGGAAAATCATGAATACACCATATGACTGCAGCACGTAGATGAAACTCCTGGTTGGGAGTCAAGGCATCATGTGTAAGTACACCAGTCCAGAGCTTGAGCAACTCTTCCACGAGAGGCTCCATGAAGACGTCAAAATCTTTTCCTGGAGACTCGGGACCCGGGATAAGCAAGGACATCATAAAGTTAGACTGATCCATGCATGCCCATGGTGGCATGTTGTACGGCACCACAAAGACGGGCCACATGCTATATGACGTGGTCTGGTTCCCAAACGGATTAAAGCCATCCGTGGCAAGACCGAGTCTTATATTCCTTGGATCTGCCGCAAATTCTTCGTGCTCCTTGTCAAAGTCTTTCCATGCCTCTCCATCTGCTGGATGGCTCAGCTCATCGTCCACAGGCTGCCGTTTGATCTTGTGCCACTGTACCTCCTTTGATGATTTCTCCGAGAGAAACATCCGCTTAAGCCTTGGTATCAACGGAAAATTCCTCAATACCTTCTCCGGTATCGACTTCTTCCCATCAGCATCTTTCCACCGTGACGCATTGCATTTTGGGCAGTTGTCATAAAAGCGATACTTCTTTCGATACAACACACAGTTATTTGGGCAGACATGTATAGAGACATATCCAAGCACCAGCTTGCGGATTACGCGCAACACGTCATCGTAATCCTTGGGAACACTGCAACCAGGGAACTGCAAGTTCAACAGGTTGAGTATTGCATTGAAGGCAACATTGCTAATTCGGTAGAAAGACTTGACGTGAAGTAGCTTCACGGTGAAGGTAAATCTTGAAAATTTACCCCCTTCAACGGCTGCTCGCTTCGCCTCCTCTAACACCTCGGCAAACATTGACCTCTGTCCATCAACACGGTCTTCAGAGTTATACAGATCCTTCAACAGGTCAGGTATCCTATCATCTTCAAACCCATCCTCCTCCTCCAAACCATCATCCCCTTGCAGAACATTTTCCATAAAAGCAATGCCATCATCACCACCATGGTGTGGCTGTGCTCCAGCTTCAACATGTTGAGGTCCTGCCTGCATTGGTTCTCCATGATGGATCCACCTATCATAGGTGTTGGCCATTCCATTAAGAAGCAAATGGTCTTCAACCCTTCCTTGATCAGTTTCTTGAAGATGGTTCAGGCATTGGCTGCATGGGCAAAGAATGCGGTCATCCTTTGCAAAATTTCTGCGAACACATTGCATGAACTCTTCCACTCCCATAAGGTGTTCACTGGAAAGCTTTCTAACCCCCTTTCTGATCCAGTTTCTGTCCATCTGAAAAAGACAACACAATGTCCCAACTTAGCAAAAATTCCTATAATAAAACTAACTCTATGTCAGCAATCTGTTCTAAATATCATGTCACAATACAGATGATGTAAAACAGAAAGGAAACTACATGGTAAACTAACTCTATATCAGCTAAACTAACTCTAGATCAGGTCACATGCAATGCTCATCTAAAAAGGAGAACTTGTTATTCTTGCTCGATTGCTCTACCAAGGACGGCACGTCGGAGAAGAAGGGAAGAAGAGGGGAGAGAGGAGAGGGATGCTCTACCGTGGATGGCGGGCAGGGTCCAGCCGCTGATGGCGCTCCTGAGGCGGGCACGTTCTCACCGCTGAGGCGGGGAGGTTGCTGACGGCGGGGTCCGGTCGTGCCCGAGGCGCTCCCGCCGATGTCCATGCCGCCGCCCCAGCCCCCTCGCTGGCCCGAACCCCTCCGCCGGTGAACGCCGCCACCAACCCCCTCCGCCGGTGAACGCCACCCCAAATCCTCTCCGCCGTTGGAGCGGAACTGATGCTGAATCTGGGGAAGTCCCGTGCCCCGTGGTTGTCCCGTGCCTGTTTCTGAAGCCCAGAAAGAAATAAAAAAATATATAGGATAGCTTCTACATCATATCAACATTACTTCAGTAGCCCAGTGGTTGAGAGCAGAGCCGCAGTCCGGTTGATCGTGGGTTCGAGTCCCCGTCGCGCATATTTTTGCCAAAATATTACTAGTCAAGTTCTGGTGGGTAGAACCCACATGTAAGACTCGGTGGTGTCTGGGACGGACCCACATGTCAGGGGGGCGGGCGGGTGGGTCCCGCAGGTCAGACTTGGTGGGGTCTGGGACGGACCCACATGTCAGGAGGGAGGGCGGGTGGGTCCCGCCTGTCAGGGCATGGGTCCCACATGTCATCCCGCAGGTCCCACCTGTCAGGCTTGGTGGGGTGTGGGCGGGACCCATATGTCAGACTGGGTGGGGTGTGCTCGGGACCCACCTGTCATGGCGGCCCGGCGGGTGGGTCCTCCATGTCAGGTCAGGGGTCCCACCGGTCAGGATAGTCAACAAGTCATTGGGTCCCGCAGTTCCGTTCGGTCAACAAGTCAATACTTGCTCCTCTTGCCAATGGGTCTCACATGTCAGTGAGATTAAAATCATGACTGAGTAGTGACACGTAAGAAAAAATGACACCTAAGCAGTGACACGTAGACGAGACTGCTGAGTTGGCTGTCAACTAATGCGAATGACCATTTAAATTGGTCGTAATCGGGTAGAAAAAATATATTAAATTAATGTTATTTGCATTATGACCAATTCATGTACGAAGATTATGACCTTTCAGACATATTTGGTCGTTATATTTTCGGATTTAGACCCTTCAAAATAGCGAGTGACCAAATGATACAAAATGGTCATAGATCTATGACCAATATTTTCAGGGTCACTATCAAAAGGTCATAGGTTAGCATATTTCTTGTAGTGTTAAGTGAGCCTTTTGTCCCAAACAAGTTGGGGTAGGCTAGATATGAAACCCTTTCACGAGGACTTCCCATGATGTCACCCATCCTAGTACTACTCTCGCCCAAATGAGTTCCATACCCATGGGACTGGCTAGTTTTTACGTTGGCTAGCCAAGCCTATCACAACCCATCCTCCTTTACCCGGGCTTGGGACCGGTATGCCTAGAAGGCATAGGCGGAGTTGATAGCATTTCATACAACACCTTGAATAAAATTAAAGGACTATACCACATCACATCACATGTCCTGCAAAAACATGTTAGACGCCTCTAACGTTTGTGTTTGCAATTTTACGAGGCTTTGGGATTTACTGAGTAAAACCGTCACTGCCTACGTTTGGAACCAAGCATGATTATTCATGTTGCTAGATTGACTTTGCGAGGTGATTGAGACCCAGATATTACGAAAACATCTCGAGCCCCAATCCAGTCGATCGCCAAATTGTGTGACCCCCGTGTGGACCCAGTCCACGTGCCCTTTCCACCATCGAGTCAACGAGACCAACTATAGAAAGATCCAGAGCTACTGAAGCATTTCGTTGGCACCGACAGGCATACTAGGAGCAGCCGGAAGGTCCGCGGATTGCCAGAAGTCCATAAAATCAAACTATGCCGTTGGAAACAATTCTCAATAGCCTAATGGGAAGCAATCATAAATAATCTAAATGTTAGAACAGCTCAATGACATACCCACACAAACTTGTGTAGTGCCCGCACAGACATATGTGCTCTAGTACGTACCTATACCTACTCATAGATCGTTGTGATACCACTATTGGGTTACGTAGCGGAATTTAAAATTTTCTGACCTACGTAACAGCCAGGAACAACTATGAAGGTACAAGCATGGTTAGTACTGTTTCGTTACCGACACGAAGATGCGCAACGGGTGTCGATGACGATGTCTATGAAGCCCGATGAAGATTCTCACAGCCAAGCCTGGCGGTGAGAATGTTGCCGATCCCTCGTACATCCTTCTGGATCGAGTAGAGCGAGCGTCAAACGTCTATGACGTCTCACCCCTCCGAGGGCTCGCACATGTACGTCCGTCACAGTCAGCAGCGCTTCACCGTGCCAGAGTAAAGAGCTACTTGTGTACGTGAGGTGGAGAGAACCCCAACACATGGGAAAGAGAGAGATTAGATCTAGATGATGAGAACCTCGAGACGTGGGAGAGCCTCAAAATATTTCTCTAAATTGTGTGTCCAAAAAGAAGAGGGGGCAGGGGGTGGGGTTTATATAGGAGATCCCAAGGGGAGGGGTGACTTGGAGAAGGAGTAGAACTCCTCCCATCCACCACCGCCGTCGCCCTTGGGGTGGGGCCCGCCCTAGCCGCACCGACCTAGGTGGGGTTGGGCCCACCCTAGGCCGGCCGACCCCTTGGTTGCCGCCGCCGCATTCCCCCCATGAGCCCTAAGGCCCATTAGGGTTTCGGCTTGGAGGGGGAGCCTCCCCTCCTTGCGCCTCGACCCACCACCACCAAGTGGTGGTGCGGCTGCCATGAGGGCCCCTAGGGCCCATGTGGAAGCCACCTTTTATTGGCCTTTGTAATTAAATAATTTTCCCTTTTATTTATTAATTAAATAAATTATTATTTAATTAATTAATATTTGTCTAATTAATTCCCAGAATTAATTACTTATCATATAAACACATTTACATGATCCGGGACACCTAGTGTCCGCTGACAAAATATACTGGACAATTATTTCCTTATATAAACCCTCGGAATAAATCCGATGCCACCTTCAACTGTATGATCAAATCTCTGAACATAATTCTATCACTCCGGAACCATCCTAGGTGATACTCTGTGTCTACTCCGGACCTTCCTACGTATACAGCAGACTATGACGACTTAAGTGTGTGACCCCTACAGGTTCGATAATGAGTAGCTATGATTGGAATTGCCCATCCAATCACCGGTCAGGGTCAAGACCATGGATGACCTGAATGACTGCTATCGTTAACAAAGACACTCTGTTGAACCTTGTTGACTACCAAGCATATTCCCATCACTTCCCGATACTCATCATTTACCCGAGGCGACATATATGACACTTTCATGAATGAGACCTTTTCATTCACTGTCGATGGAGCCCCGCTACAGGATAACAAAAAAAAACCGGTGACGGGGCTGCGCTGTCGATGGAGCCCCGCTCCATGCGACTAGATGGCCGCCCCTTCATCGCCGTATTCCTGTTGGCCCTGCTGTACAAAAGTTCATTGGTGCACGTGGCTGGAGCTCTGCTCCTATGTCTTCACGGCTGTCGGATGATCATCCACTATCTTCATCGTGCTGCACAAAATGTACTGCTCCTGTTGACGGCACCGTGTACGGAGCCCCGCTCCTAGGTCTTCACGACAGCAGCATCGTCACCAAGCATCCACCAAGCCCTTCACACAACGAATATTCATTGTTAAAAACAGCAAACAGAGCTAAGAATACAGAGCTAAATAACACTAAATAACACATCAAAATAGCTAGGAATATAAATCAAGTACAGAGCTAAATAACACTAAATAACACATCAAACTAGGTAGGAATACAGAGCAAGTACAAAGCTAAATAACACCAAATAACACAACAAACTAGGTAGGAATACAGAGCAAGTACAAAGCTAAATAACACCAAATAACACAACAAACTAGGTAGGAATACATAGCAAGTACAGAGCTAAATAACACTAAATAACACAACAAACTATCTAGTAATATAGAGCAAGTTCAGAGTAAACAGAGCAAACTAGCTAACAGAGAAAAGTCAGAGCTAAATAACAGAGCAAACTAGCTAAATAGCTAAGAATACAGGGCAAATACAGAGTAAACAGAGCAAACAGATCTAAACAACAGAGCAAAATAGCTAAGAATATAGAGCAAATACAGAGCTAATATAGAGTAAATAGTATTTACCTTAGGCGAGGCGGGGTCGCTTACCGCCACTGGATGCGTCCTAGGCGCCGGAGCCACTGTCAGAGGACCTGTCAGAGGAGACCTCATCCTCCTCGAACACCAGCGGGTCCTCGTCCTCCTCCTCGACAGCCGCCGCCACCGCATCTGGCCCAGGGCCCTGGCCAGGGAGAAGAGACCGGTGTACAGCCGCACAGAGCTGCGTCTGGAACAACGCCTCCTCGGCGGCTTCTATCGCGTGCTCGGCGGTGGAGATGCGGACTGCTCTCTGCATCACAGACGCCCGAATGACACCGTCGGCGCACTCGCGCTCAAAGGCGGCGCGAGAGAGGAGGAGACCGACCTCCAGATCCTCGTCCTCTTCGTCCGAGGAGGACGAGATCTGGGCGTCAGGGGCCGCCGCCACCGTGGATCCGTTGTCGGGGAGATTCAGCTCTGGTTGGCGCCTCAGAAGGTTGGCGGAGGAAGATGCTCTATCCTGACTTCCGTCGGTGCCAGAGGGGTTCGCCATCGAGGGAGTGAAGTGCGTGGAGAGAGTGTGCGGCTAGGGTTAGAACCTGGGGGAGAGGGAGAGTGAGAGTGAGATACATTTGAGTGTCTGATATTTATACGGGCACCGCTTAATGGGTCTTCACATGGGAAACAGAGATTGAACGAACTCCATATCTGTTGTGGGTATATCCGCAACGGAGTTTCCTTTTCCTCCGTTGGCAATATATGGGGAACGAAGACATATTTTCTCTCCGTTACCATTGTGTCATGCCCATCGACCGGCTAGTGCGCGCGCACTCTTGCGGAAGCGCGCGGAACTCATTTCGTCCATTGCCTAACTCCTGCCGTTTCCATAGAGGGGTATCCGAAGTGTCGTTCTGTACTATTGTTGTCCGCGCAGACATATCTATGGACACCTTCCCACTAGAGTGGATCCAGGATGTATCTCTCTATTATCTAGAGGAGCAATTCCCATTCTTGAACTACTATGATTAAATGCATATCTTCAAGGTCACCCAGTGACAGCCGTTATGATCACCCTGTTACGTCTGTGATGGTTGACAGCCACCAAAGTAATCTCTCCAATATACACAACCATAAATTCTCATGGTCTAAGGAATAAACAAGTCGATCAATCTAAGACTATACCTTATACACCAAAATCTTGATCTCGTAGTATATCTTATTTTGGGTCTTCCCAGTCATATTGTTGAGACAACAATATGCTCTCATTAATAATGACATTCACATGTCCATGACCGGAAAGCAATGTCATCTAGTATTAACGAGTTTGCCTATGAGACATGACAAAGGGTATAAAAGGGTTTGATTATGGTTCTACACGTGCGTATGTGCTTCCCTATAAATCTCATATTTATAGACCATATCAGTTGTAGCATAAAAACAAAATACATTAATCATGAAACAGATATATTTATTGTCTCTCGGGCATATATCCAATAGACGGTAGCAACGTCATAGTACCGCTGAACTTATTTAATTAGGTCCAGCGGTAGTACCGGTGGCTCCGGCGGTAGTACCGCTACCTGATGGTAGCGGTACCCCAGAGGTACCGCGGCTGCTGGGAGGCGGCGCTGCACTGGGTACCGCTCGGATACCCGCAGCAGTAGTACCGTTGTGCAGATTTTTCTGCACATAACGGTTCGATTTGATGGCCCCTATTTAAAGGCCCCTTCTTCCCCAAGGAGAGGCTGCGATTTACATTCCCTCTCCTCCATTACTGCTGAGGTTCAACTTTCTAGATCTCACACTCCAACCAACCAATCACCTTGATACTTTCAGGAGTGAAGGAGGAGATCTAGATCTACACCTCCAGCGAAGAAATTTTGAATTCATCTATTCCCTTTGTGGTTCTTGTTCCTCCTTGGGTTGCTAGTAACCCTAGGAGGCCTTGGTGCGTTTCGGAAGCCTCAACTTGTTGCGAGGTGCTCCGGGACATTGTTGGGAGGCTCCAACTCATTGTGGAGTTCCCCGACCTTTGTGTACGGCTTGGTCAACGCCTTAAAGTCGACCTCATAGTGGATGAGCCGAGTCCTCATGGGAAAAGCTCACGGATAATAGAGTGAGCACATCCTTGCTATTGGAGTGCCTAGGTGGTCCACACTCCTCCAACGTAGACGTACTTCCATTGGGAAGGAACTACGGGAATCATCTCCGTGTCTCCTCTTTGCAGTTACTTCTATCCTTTACTTGTTGCTTCCGCTACGTTTGTATCTTGCTTGTATCACATAGGTTGTTATCATCTAGTGCACATCTAGTCAACCTTGTTATATGATACGTCTCAAACGTATCTATAATTTTTGATTGTTCCATGCTTATTATATATCATTGCCACATGTTTTTATAATGTTTTATATCATTTTGGCATGTTTTATGGAACTAACCTATTAACAAGATGCCCAGTGCCAGTTCCTGTTTTCTGCTGTCTTTTTGTTTCAGAAAAGCTAGTCGGAGAATTTTCTCGGAATTGGCTGAAAATTTACATGAATTATTTTTACGAAGAAACGAAGACGGAGCTAGGAGGGGAGCTGCAGGGGGGCCCCACAGCCCCCAGACGCCACCCAGGCGCGGTCAAAGGGTTGACCGCATCTGGGGCCCACCTAGCGCCCTCGGGCATCTCCCCGAGTTGCCCTTTCGCCTATAAATTGCCTTCGTCCCGAAAACCCTCGATACCCGATTATATTTTCCAGAAAAGTTCCGAGGCTGCCGCCGTCGCCAACCCTAGATCGGGAGGGTCCTGAAGCTCTTCCCGGCACCCTGCCGGAGGGGGAGATCATCACCGGAGGCATCTACACAACCATGCCTGCCTCCGGAGTGATGCGTGAGTAGTCCACCACGAGACTACGGGTCCATGGCAGTAGCTAGATGGTTGTCTCTTCTCCTTTGTGCTCCATTGTTTATATCTTATGAGCTGTAAGATCATCTTTATGTAATGCTACATGTTGTGTTTGCGGAGATCCGATGAATTATGGAGTCATGACATTATTGTTCAGATTGTTTATTCATATGTTTTATTTATGATCTTGCATGCTCTCCGATGCTTGTGGATGCTTTGGCCGAAGTAATTGCTAGTATCATAGATAGGGTATTTATGCTAGATAGTTGGTTGATGCCTCTCTTGTCTGAGCTCGAGTTGACAGAAACGATTAAGACTTGAGATGTACTGTTGCTACTAGGGATAAAACAGCGGTGTTTATTGCTTTATGTTGTTTACATTGCTTACATTACGCACCATGCTTATTGCAATTATCTGTTGTGACAGGCTGGATAGCGATCCCGGGGTGGATTATTAGTCATAGATGCAGTTTGATAACGGTCTATCTATTTTGTTGTAATGCCCATATTAGATGAGACGGTGAACTTTGTGTCATGATTGTATTGTGTTGCGCCCATCTTTGTCAATTGCCTCGCTGTAATTTGTTTACCCAACATGTTTATCATTTGGAGAGACACCACTAGTGAACTGTGGACCCCGGTCCTATTTTTCTATATTGTTTACAACCGTTCTAATAGCTTTTCTAAGTCATTTTGCTCGTTGGTCATTTTTGCTCTCATATTATTTTACACACATACGTTTAATCCTTTGTGTTCAGCAAGCCGGAGAGATTGACAACCTCTCTGTTTCGTTGGGACAAAATAGTTTGTTCGTGTGTGCGCAGGTCCACGTCAATTATTGTAAACGGCGCCGTTGACACCTTTCTGAAGCCTTCTCCAAATCCTGCTGGATTGATAACCTTGGTTTTGTAATTAAGGGAAAATTTGCTGCTAAATTACATCAAACCTTACACTTGGGGTCTCCCAACGAACGTGTTATTCCACGCCATCATTATACTTGCTAAAGCCCTAATTAAAAAGGAAAAAGGTTAAAAATTGGTAGTCGCCTATTCACCACCCTCTAGACGACCTTTCACCTTTCCTCCTAGATAACTTTTGTGAGAACTGATGATCCTTTTCCATTGTGATATTAGTCTCCAGGGGATGACATTCTCTTTTTTAACCTATCTGTGGACCCTCCATTATTATAGGAGGAGGCAAATAGGCTTTGCAATGATCAATATTTGGATTACCATGATAGACCCTTTTGAGCTATTGTAATGCATGTTCTTGTACTTGCAGTCACCAATTTATCGTAAAAGGAAGAAAATCGCCAAGGAAGACTGGAATAGCAGGTACTTCACTTGCAAATGTGATATAGAGTTCTCTTCACCAAGTATATGCCACTAGCTGTCTTAAACTCTCACTGGCATGGATTTGAGATCCAGATCTACCTTGCTATTGATACATAGCAAAGGTCCCTTGTAGTATCATGTTCAAAATTCATCCTTGTTTATAGTGAAACATAAATGATCATCATCGTTCTTTACTTGCATAAATGCATAAATAACTTTCAGTAAGTGGAATGAAAATATTCTCAACATAGGAAATTTTGAATGAATTAGCTATTACTTATGAACTAGAATTTTATTCTGACATAATATGTCCTGATTCTGCACTTGCTATTGCAGCTTCCCAAAGACAAATGTTGAATGGTTAACTTACCTTGAGGGTATTACTCTATCGGAGAAACGTGAGGTGAGTCACGCTTTTCTAACAACTGCTGAATTCGTATCGGTTTTGTTATTCCTGGCAAATCAAATTTTGCCACATTTTCTAACTTTGTGAACACTTTGCCAGATATGCCCACCAAAGAAGAAAAGAGTGAGTGAGCTCCGGTTGTTTATGAAACGGCTTTTCTTCTGCTGACATACGAGGGTGTGTGGTCCTTTGGATGCCTCTCATGTAGTGGAGGGATTCACTTTACTCAATGTCGGTTCAGTTTATTTTTCTTTCAAGAAATCGGCTTCTATCAAATGCTAACGGATATAGGCTCCTGGAATAAAGAAACTGAGTTGTGAACTACCAAGTCAATATATTTTAGCGAGAAGTTGAGGATACACAGGCTATTCTATCATCTGTATCCAACAATTTTTAACATACAATTTGAACTTTTAAATAAAGCGACAATGTGCATCCGGGTGAACAAAATCTGTTTCCGTAAGTATACCACCATGATTTTGCTATCTTGAGCATTCCAAATTTTAGTTTGCACGTCAACCTGACTATTGCTTGTGCACTCAGTTTCCACCCAGTTCGGACACATGAATCAACCATTTGTGGTATTTTAGAATTATGAACATACAAAGAACTTGCAATAGTGAAGTACAAAAGATGAAACAAATATGAAATAAACAATGCGTACTATCTGCTGCTCTCCCCAGCACTACTTCAAGTAGTTGAAGTGCATATCTGCTCAGTAATCATGTATTATACACCTAAGAGGAAGATAAAAATGTGCACAAAAAATGGTGGAGTACCGGACACGATGTGCACAAAAATATCGTAGAGAGCACTGGTAAGCCGAATAATGAAACTTGCACAACATGGAGTCGGCTAAGTGACACACGGGTATGCTGGTCCTTGCGTTTGCTTAATGAAACTAAAATAAATATACTTCCTCCGATCCAGAAAATGTGTCGGGAGAAACCTCCTTACCATGTACAAATCTTTTGTATGACCTACGACTGTTTTTCCGGACCAGAGGGAGTAATAGAAACATAACATGCATCTTACAAAAGCTACCACGAAAACATGTTCTTAGTAATCTTTTAGATATTACTAGTCAACTGCCCGCACATTGCTGCACATTCTAAATAGCAGAAATACAAGATATAGCAAAAGGTATAAGATTTTGACTAGACATCGCTCGCAAAGAGTGATACAAACTAAAAGTACCAAACAACTCACCATTCTGAAGAGTCATACATATTTTTTGAAATTATAATACTTTTTTCTCGGATTCTTCTTTTTAAATTTGTTCTTGTGACCTAACTTGGAAGAGAAAGAAAATATCATACCATACAAATGTCATGGAGCTAACTTGCCCAGGTCGGTAAGAGACGGTGCATGCATAATTTTTGCTACCTTTCTATAGGTGATTGCAAGGAGGTCTCAGTACACAATTGTGCATGAACAAACAACCACTAGTTAATAAAATAAATTTATTATTATCTTAGGATATTGATGTGCATATATTGCATTTTTTGTGGCATTAGAAATAACTAAATTTTAATCATGTAGTTTTTTACAGTGGTTGGAACTTTTAGAACCTGTCCATGGATCTTTGGCAGATATGTATGCCGAGAAACGTCGCCTCCAACCTGGTGCTCCTACTCTAGTAACCTCTCCCTTCGACAGTGGCTGGGAGATCAAGGACGATAATCTGTGAGGTCAGTTCTTCATCAACAACATCTTGTCACGGGCGTTCTTAATTGAAAAAAACATTCAGTAAAAGTCAACACAAAAAAATGACGACCAAAGCTATATTTTTTCAAAATTCTGAAACTAGTTTTGTACACCAAAATTCCGTGCTCTACTAGGAAAACAAGCTAAAATGGGTATATACAGCTTGTATCGCCGTATAATGCCATGGTGTGTAGTTGCCACTATGACTAGCAAATTCTCTTCTGTGTTGACAAGGTCGTTATCATAAAAAAAGACAATTATAGTGAAAAATGACAAGGTGAAAAACAAAGACAACTATCTTAAAGGATTCCCAATAATTTGTGATAAATATGCATGTTTATGCAAGTTCCTATGAATCTAATGATCTATATACTTGATTTCATCTACCTCTAGAAAGTGTCATATACAATTGTTGAATTCAGCTTCTATCTATATCAAGCATCATGGAAAAATCCCGAGAGTGATAATGAAAACCTATTAAAGAAGTGTGCCAGTGCAACAACTACGAATTATTTTGTATTGCATTGATGCATTGGCTCCTCAAGAACTACAGGTTATTTTGTATTGCATTGATGCATCCAACTTACAAGAAGGGTCATGATACCCTCAGGTTTAAGCAGTACCTAAACTCTACTTATGATTAGTTTTGTGTTCCGAGATTGTTGCAATCTTATGATCTGTAGTATAAAGAGAGTTTATTTGCATTGTAATGATAATCTCACGCCAAACTTGATTATGATGACATAGTGAAAATGTTTATCTTTTCCTCACTGCCTACTTGCTTATAGAGATTTTTTTTGGTATAAATGGGATAACCAGATATTCGAAATAAGGAAGCGGCAATCGTAACAATCTGGTAAAGAACATAACTGGAGGTCATCAATTCTGAGAGGTGCCTTCAGTTGTTGCGGACCTTCACATAAATTTGTTATCCATTATAGAAAAAGGCAAAGTCAGATTACTGTACTCCAAAATGATATGCCCTATAGTTTTCTGTATGTAGTTAATAAATGACTAAATGTGGTTGATTGTGGTTAGGGCTTGCGAGTGTCCAACCACAATCAACCACATTTAGTCATTTGTTAACTACATACGGAAAACTATAGGCAATATCACTTTGGAGTATACTAACGTGATTGTGCCTTTTTTATGATAGATAAGAAATTTATGTGAAGGTCAGCAACAACTAAGGGCATCTCTCGGAATTGACGACCTACAGTTATGTCTTTGACAATTTGTTCTTGTTGACCCTATTGGGTTGCGGGTAAAACTTTAAAAAAATTCGTAACCTTGCTGCCAAGATCTATTCTATGAAGATATGCTGCACCCCATAATGCTAGATCTGGATACTTACAATGATCGCTTGTGGAAGATCTTGTGTTTGTCGAAGTAGATGTTGGTGAAGCCTGATGAAGAATCTCACGTCCACGCCGGGAGGTGAGATTGTTGCCGGTTTGTCGTCGAGGAACTAGTCGCGCAGCCCCGCTCTAACAGTATCCACACGTACGCCGCGCCAACCCGACATCACGTTCGCCGCCTAGAGCTACTAGCACCGCCGAAGAGAGACTAGCCTTTCGGCGTAGTTTTGGTGGTAGATCTAATCATTGATTAGATCTATATGAGAGGATTAGAGACGTCTAATTCTCAACACATGAGATCTACTAGAGAGAGAGAGAATAGCCACAGAGGCAACTGTTGTTGTTTTCCCTTGGGGGGGGGGGTGGGGTTTATATAGATGGCCAAGGGGTAGGGAGACTTCGGCCAATGGGGGAGTCCCCCCAACTCGGATTCAGCCCATGGGGCCCACCCGCCCCATGTGGGGTGCGGCTACCCTGTGGGCCCCATTGTCCCACTTGGTAGCCCCATGTGGTGGGCTCCACAATAAATAATATTTTTTCCAATTTAATTAAATAAATAAATAATTTGTTTTGTCTAATTAATTCCTTCTTGAATATTTCCTATTACAGAAATTTTTCGGAATTAATTACTTATCATATAAACATATTTACATGATCCTGGATACCTAGTATCCGCCGACAAAACTCTCAGAATAATATTTCCCTCTTATATAAACCGTCGGAATAAATCCGACAGTGATAGAAACAATTCCTATCACCCCGGGACATTAGATGTCCGCCTTCTCTCTTACTCAAAATTTCACCGGAATAAATTCCTGTGACATCGGAGCCACTCTGACACTATCTCATTACCACTAAGAATACATCTTTATTCTCTCAATAAAAGATTGACTCACAGCTTAAGCGTGTGACCCGGAAGGTTCGGTAAACACAAAGACATGTCCGAGAGCTTACCAGACAGTAACCAGCATTGGGACCTAGACGGCCGTACCGGCTCCCGTGTGTTCACGGGTGAACGACAGAACATGTGTGTTACTCATTACGCTAATTACCTTAAGTACACGATACCAATGATATCTAGAGATCTCTAGTGTGATCAAACCTTTCGATCATAACACATATAATTCTCGTACCAATATCATTCTTTTTTCTCATTCCGTATTCTCATTGTCCCGTGATTAATCACGCTGTGTCTGGCCAGACGATTGGGTGACAATGATAATACTGAGATGGCCTAGAGGATGTATCTCTCCATCGCCTGGAGGAGTAAGTGCCTTTCTTGATTAATCTCTGTTCCAATACATTATTCTAGTCCACACCCAAAAACCACCGTTATGGTCCCTAGTTACGGCAAGTAGTTAGGTGACAATCAAAACATGAGTGTCGAATAGGCGGTCACCTGATATTCTCAGGGCATAGGAATGCAGCTAATGAAAACTAAACATATGATCAATTGCTATCTTCATCGTTGATGATTAGTCTCATAGCAAGATCATACAATGGGTCGGTTCAGTACTATTGTCATTCCGACAATAAACTCCTATAGTTGTGTGACTTATACAAAGTCCATGATCAGGAAAACATATCATCAAACAACAAGATAGGCTAGTATTAGAGACAAGACCAGGAACGCTTTTACTTGATCGTATCTCCACATGTGTATTGGAGGTTGTCCTCTTGAATACTTTTGATCCGCTATTCAAGTGCCCAATACAGTTATAGCATAAAGATATAAACATTAATCATAAACTTGGAGATAAATAATAACTAAATTATTATTGTCTCTAGGGCATATCTCCAACAGACCCTTCCTTATTTCGAAGATCTGGTTATACCATTTATAATTTTTCTCTATAAGCAAGCATGCAGTGAGGAAAAGATAAACATTTTCGCTGTGGCATCAGAATCAAGTTTGGCATGAGATTATCGTTACAATGCAAATAAACTCTCTTTATACTATAAATCATAGGTATGCTCCTCAAGTTGTTGATTTATATGCTAAAAAGACAGATAAGAAGAAAGGACCAATGTTCTCGGACTCGCCAACAACATAACTAGGTACTGCAAATACAAAATGATTCATAACTAGGTACCGCAAATACAAAATGATTCATATTTGTTGCCAGTCATACCACATAACTAGGTACTGCAAATACAAGATGATTTATATGCTTGCAACAATTTCAGAACACCAAACTAATCATAACTAGGTACTGCAAATACAAAATGATTCATAGTTGTTGCCAGACATACCTATTTAATATGTCTCATTATGACTCTCGGGATTTTTCCATGATGATTGGTATTGGTAGAAACTGAATTCAAAGAAATTATGATACTTCCTGGAGGTAGATGAAATCAAGTATATAGATAATTAGATACGTAGGAACTTGCATAGACATGCATCCTTATCACAAATTATTTGGAAGCATTTAAGATATCTTAGTCTACGCGATTACTTCGTACGATGATCTCTCATTGCCAAATTGTAGACATTTAAATGCAAATGTGATGGTCTGAAGATGTTGGCAGGATGTTGTTGCATAAAGTTAACTAGCATAGGATAAAATAAGGTTATTGTGTGCTTTCCATAACTACCTCGCCAAATAAGCGTTAGAACTCCAAAAATTGAATGGTGGGACCAACATCTTCAGGATGCAGTTCTACACATGCAACACTAGTCACAAGAATACCCTTGGGTAGTTCTATATCATCCTCGAGAGCATCAGTAATCTTAGCTCTCAACAGGGGTTTCTTATTAGCAGGAGTGTCATCGACACTTCCTTTCCGCTTCTTGCCAGGACGGACCATTGGCCCCGTCGGCGCCTCCCCTTTCTTCTTCCTGCCAAACAAAACTAGATAACGAGATCTATCAACAACAACAAAAATCAATAATCACTTGTGACGTATCAGCTTCAGATGTCTCACTTGCAATAGCTGCAATTGCAAAAAATCCTACACTTGGGAAATTCAAAGGTCTCCTCCTGCAACACCTCGTCGGCAATCTTATAGTACCTGTTAACCGAAGAGAACCCTCAAGAAACCAACCCAAGACAAGATTGTCTACCATAGCCTGTAAGAAAAGCAGAGAGGAAATTATCTACTGCAATATTTGAGCACAAATACTTTGCCCTAACTTCGAAGTGAGATCATGGCATTTGCTTGAATCTGGTGGTCCTAATTTACGCGTGCACTACATGGCTGCCATTAGCATATTAGCTTAACAATAGCCCGATCTAAGAAAATAAAGTAGTTTTTTCTAAGTACATAATATTTTCACGGAAACTGAAAGGTGTACCAAGGATGCATCCAACAGAAGCAAGAGGGAGGAGGAGCTCATCTGGTGACGGTAAAAGGCGTCTCCCGGTGTTAGAGTAATATATATACTCCTAATCTCCTAAATTGAGGAGAATCGAATATTTGTGATCTCTCATTTATGGTTAAGATTATGTAGGATTTCATGTAATTGTCTAAATAATTAACACGCAATGAATAGGACCAAATGTGGTCTATTCCTTTAACTAAACTTACACCCTGCATCTGCTCCACAACAGCGACGCCCTTCCAGTCCCTGCTGTCGACGACGCCGCGCCGCCGTTCGGTTTCAATCTGTGCCTCCAGTCCACGTGAAGGTCACGAAAGCCATGGGTTAGACGGAATCCCTGCCCGACGACGCGCTTGCAAACATCTGGGCATCAAATTGCAAGTATTTGGATTGTATAGAACTTCATTTATGAATATCATTTCTAAAGAGCTAAAACACATCTTTGTTGTACATGCCACACAAAGACATTACTTCTTATGAATAATTTATTCAAATAAGATTAAGGAAGATATACTTCGTTTCAGAATAGTCAAAAAAAGATTGACTTTGAATACTCCAAACTAAGTAAGCTGCAATCTAGAAAATTAAATTAAAATTATAGGCAACAGGAACCATGAGCCTGCTGCACACTTTTTGAATTGAGTGTGCCCCGGCCAGGGTTGTGTTTGTGTGGGGCTTAGTTCTGATCGTTCACTTTTATATCTCCACGCAGCAGTTTTTCCTTCCGTTCTGGAACAAAAGTCCCTACACTAGTAGGTCACCTGCCTAAACGCTCCGCCGCCGTTCGTTCTCAATCTGCGCCTCCGGTCCACCTGAAGGTCGCGGAAGCCATGGACTCGACGGAAGCCCTGCCCGACGACGCGCTCGCAAATATCCTCCGCCGCCTCCAGGCCTGTGACCTCGCCACGTCTCGCTGCGTGCGCAAGGCGTGGTGCGCCATCGTCGACGACCATCGGCTGTTGCTCCCGCACTTCCTCCCACACGCGGTGCGCGGCCTCTTCGTCAACTACATTGACTACGAGCGCCCGCGCTTCTTCGGCCGCCCCTCGACGGAGCGGCCCGCGATCAACGGAGATCTTGGCTTCTTGCCTGGGTACAACGAGGATTTTGAGCCAATCGTGGATCACTGCAACGGCCTCCTAATCTATGGTAGTCAGTGGAGCAGGTTCAGCGTGGTTAACCCTGCCACGAGGCAGTGGGAGCATCTCCCACGCCTTGATGCGAAGAACTACAACACGTACCTTGTGTTTGATCCTGCCGTGTCACCGCACTATGAAGTGTTTGCGATTCCAGAGGTGGCCGAGAAAGTTATCCCAGTCCAACGAGTGCCCAGCAAGAAGCCTTCCAAATCAGAATCATACTGGCTCACTTTGTTCTCGTTGTCGGATGATGAGGCACCAGATGTCAAGGACTTGGAAGATGGACCATTGGAATTGTCACCGGAGCAAACCATTGAAGAGGACGACTTACCAGCATCGTCACCAATTGAGTGTAGAGGCAAGCAAGAGGATCCAGAAGACTTGGCGGAATGGCCACCATCCTCATGGATGCTAGACTTTTTCTCGTCTAGTACAAAACAATGGCAAAAGAGGTGGTTTGTGCGTGAAGGTGAGGCTTTGGAGACAGTGGCTAGTGTGCGACTAGATAGGTCGAAACCAACATATTGGGGGAGGAGGTGGCGCTACGGTGTCTACTGGCGTGGAGCACTCTACGTGCATTGTCGTGGTGCATTTGTCGCAAGGTATGCATCGTAAAGGCTTACAAAACTCCCTTTTGAACTCTAGCATTAGTAGTGGCTTTCTCAGGGGAATGTTTCTAGTTTCTACACAAACATTGCATCATATCTAGCCCTGAAACAGTTCTCAAACATATATATTTTATTTCGTAGGTTATTCTTACAGGATGGCAAGTACCAAGTAGTAAAAACACCAATAGATATCGAGGAAAGCAAGCATGCAGAACCTTGTCTTGGGAAATCGGAAAAGGGGGTTTACTTTGCAACAGTTCACCACGATGAATATCAACTTCGGGTTTGGATCTTCAATGAATCAAATGGTCATATACCTTGGGAGTTGAAGCATCACACTGATCTTACTCCATGGGCAACTATATATTTGAAGCATCCTAAGGGAATAGACAAAACTTGGTTCTTATATGGTGATAATAATCAAGATGGAACCAATAAAATGCTAGGAGATGAGAATTTTGAATGGAACTCCGATGACGATAACGTTCTGAATATTGAACATGATTATGAAGATTTCTACAGCCATGTTTCAATCCTTGGATTTCACCCCTACAAAGAGATTGTTTTCTTAGAGGTATCATCATTTATAGCAGTGGCTTATCATCTTAATAGCTCGAAACTCCAGTACCTGGGAAAATTACGCCCAGAGGATTATTATCAGGCACATTCAAATGGCATATATGAATCATTTCCATACACCCCTTGCATGTTTGGGGAGCTTTCAGAAAGTGCTTGAGAATATTCCTTCACTGGTTGGGTTGGGATCTGGAAGTTTGGGTAGAGGCCTAGAGGGGCAGGAGCCAAGATCACAAGGTGCCAGAAGTTCAAACAGACTTATGTTGCGCGATTTTATTTTTGGAAAGAGCTCGAAGCACAAAAGCGAGAATTTCTTTTTTCGAACCATGTGAAGCGAGAATTTCAAAGAAGACGCTAGGAAATAGGATACCCAAATGGACAGAACTTACGTTTCGATCTTGGTCATTTTGTGCACCTGATCATCTTATGAGTACATTCATCATTTGGTCGAATGGTGATCTTTTTTACTCCCTCCGATCCATATTAGTGGGCATAGGTTTGTCTAAATTCATATGTATCTAGTTAAGTATTTAAACTAGATACATGTGTATCTAGACAAAATTGTGCCCACTAATATGGATCGGAGGTAGTACTATTTATGCATTTGATTCAGTTAATTGTGTCTTATTGTACCGTTTAAATATCAGGACATGTTCTTCTTTCATGTAGTTTTTGTTCATGCTCTTTGTTCACTTTTAACATGCACAAGTAGATGTGTACGTGCCACTGAAATCTGAATCCTAGTCGCGTGGTGATCCGAAATCTGGCGAGCAGAGAGAAGCTCTGGAGAATATCCCGCAGGAAAAGACAGCTTCGGATGCCGCAACGGTTCCTTCTGTTGAGGAGCTCTCGCAGGCCAATGGGAGTAGTGCGCAGGTAGCTGGGCCGAAAGCTGCGTGCTCTTCGTCTTTGGAAGTGGCGGGGTCCACCGAATCCCAGGAGGTAATTGCTAGCGACACGCAGAGCTGGAACGTGGAGGTGGAGGGGAGGGCCCACACATCAGACGCCACGGAGCACGAGTACTTCTCGGTCTCTCTCTCTGATGACGTGTCGGCTACCCAGGGAAGTTGCACAAAGAGCCCAGGTCCAGGACAGGAAAGGGAGGTGGTGAGCCCATCTAGGGAGCCTTTGGGCCTACCTGTGTTTGGGCCTTGCGCTGATTTGCTAGCTGAGGCAACTGTTGAGGCTGTGGATGCACAGCCTGAGTTGGGCATGACGCCACAGGAGGTCGAAGCATACGCAAAGATGAAGGCCTTCTGCTCTGGGATTCTGAAGAAGCTGGCACCTCCACTCCTAAGGGAGATTGAGGCGTCGAACAAGCTGCGAGCAGAGGCGGAACCTTTCACGCCCAGGAGGATCACGCGTCCCACAGCGCAGACCCCAAATGTGGCTGCGAGTACGAAGGTGAAGAAGGCAACAGCTGCTGAATCGGCGCTCCTCAAGGCACTGGGAATTACCCCCGAGGATCTGACGGTGAGGGATGAAGATTTGCAAGAATTTCGGCTTTTCTTCGACTCGCCGTTACGGGAACAGCACTTGAGAGCGGTGGCATCCATCTTTGGCAAGGTGGTGCCCGGGAGTTTTGAGACACATGAGGTGGCCACCATGGCGTCGGTGCCAGCGCACTAGGATCTGATTCCTAGTTAGGAGTGAGCCATTTCAGTGTTTCTATGGATTACATCCTAGACATGTTGATCTGGAACGTGAGAGGGCTTAATGATCCGGCCAGGAGGAGTGCGATTAGAGCCTTTGTGGACTCTGTGCGTGTTAGCTTAGTATGCTTGCAGGAGACCAAGCTTGATGTAATTGACCTTTTTCTTGTTATGCAATGCTTGGGGTCGTCGTTTGACGGCTTTGCATATCTCCCTGCGGTGGAGACGCGAGGAGGTATCCTCTTAGCATGGGATACGTCAGTTCTGGAGGTGTCAAACGTGAGTCTAGACACATATGCAATCACAGGTGAAGTTAAGATGAGAGATGGTAGCTGTTGGTGGATCACGTCGGTCTACGGACCTCAATCCACGGAGGACAAGATTGCCTTCCTGACTGAACTTAAGGAGCGGAGGTCTTTGTGTCCCGGCCCATGGCTGCTAGCTGGTGATTTCAACATGATCTTGCACGCACGGGACAAAAACAACACAAACCTGAATCGAACCATCATGTCCACATTCAGAAACTTTGTGCGTGAGTTGGAGCTAACTGAGCAGTATTTGCACGGGCGTATGTACACTTGGAGTAACGGGAGGGATGAGCCAACTATGACCCGGATAGATCGAGCTTTTGCATCTACAGATTGGGCTCTGATGCACCCAGATGCTGTACTGCAAGCCTTGTCGTCGTCAGTTTCAGATCACACGCCATTACACCTATCTCTGACGGCTGCGCCGAGGCCGAAAAGAAGGTTCCGTTTCGAGTTGTTCTGGCTGAAGTTGGAGGGTTTTGAGGAGGCCGTCAAGGAAGCCTGGGTCTGCAGCGATAGCATCGTCGATCCGTTCAAAAGGCTCGATGCTCTGTTTAGAAACGCCGCAGCATACTTGCAGTCCTGGGGGGACAGGAGAGCTGGCAACATAAAGCTGAAAATTGCGATAGCAAATCTGGTTATATTCAGGTTCGATGTTGCCCAAGAGCGGCGTACGCTCACGGCAGGTGAGGTATGGCTGAAACGCACCTTGAAACTTGCTGTGCTAGGGCTTGCATCCCTTGAGAGAACCATTGCCAGGCAGCGGTCGAGATTGCGCTGGTTGCGAGAGGGCGACGCGAATACGCGTCTGTTTCATGCTGTGGCGAACGGGAGAAGAACAAAAAGCTTCATACCTAGCGTCACAGTGGGAGAGGAGATCATCACGGACCAGGAAAGGAAAGTACAGGAGTTCACAACGGCGTTTGAGGAGCAAATTGGCTCGATTGGTACCAAGGAAAAAAATAGCGCGCTATATCGCCGCTAATAGCACGCTATAGCGTTTTGAGGATGGTCACGCTACATCAATTCGTGTATTATAGCGCGCTATAACACGCTATAGCGTGATATAGCACGCTAATAGCATATTTTTAGGCCCACGCTATATTGTTGTAGCGCGCTATTTTTTTCCTTGATTGGTACCCGTGAGCACAGCCTGGACTTGGCAAGTCTGAACTTGCCATTGCATGAGCTGAACGACCTGGATGCGCTCTTCACAGAAGAGGAAGTCTGGGGTGTCATTAAGGAGTTGCCGGTGGATCGTGCTTATTGGGGCTTTCTATCAAAAGGCCTGGGCAGTGATCAAGCCGGATATAATGGCAGGCCTACTAAAGTTGGGAGTCGGAGATAGCCGAGGTTTTGCTAGACTCAACAGAGCGCTCATCACGTTAATCCCCAAAAAACCAGACGCCGAGACCGTGGGTGATTACCGTCCGATTAGCTTGGTACACAGCTTTGCGAAGCTCTTCTCCAAGATCCTCGCAAACCGGCTCAGACCTAAACTTGCAAATCTGGTGAGTGCTAATCAGTCGGCATTTGTAAAAGGCCGCAACCTGCATGATAACTTCCTTTTAGTAAGGCAAGTGGCTCGGAGGATCAATCTGAGGAAGAAGAAAGGTCTCCTGGTAAAACTAGACATCTCGCGGGCGTTCGACTCCATCTCTTGGAGCTTTCTCTTCGAGGTGCTGCGTCACATGGGGTTCAGTAACCTGTTCCTGAAATGGGTGGCCTCGCTGCTGTATACGGCATCCACTAAGGTACTGGTTAATGGAACACCGGGAGAGAGGATTAGATATGCAAGGGGTTTGCGTCAAGGCGATCCAACTTCACCGATCCTGTTTGTGATTGGGATGGAGGTGTTTACCGCCATTATTCTGAAAGCTGAGGAGTGGAACCTGTTCCAAGATTTGCCGGGAGTCAAGCCGATTCAGAGGGTGTCCATATATGCAGACGACGTTGTCCTCTTTTTGAGGCCGATCATGGAGGAGATGCTTGCGGTCAAAAACATCCTCAACATCTTTGGGGAGGCCACGGGACTGAAGATCAACTATAGGAAAACCTCGGCAACTCTCATTCGAGGCGAGGATGGGGATGGAGAGCGGGTCGTGCAGGCGTTGGACTGTAGGCTTGCAAATTTCCCCATCAAGTATTTAGGGTTACAGCTTGCGTTGAGGCCTTTGACGAAGGCCGAGTGGCAACCTATGCTGGATGCGGCCATGCATTGCATTCCGGCGTGGCAGAGGGGGATGATCGAGAGGCCGGGGCGTCTAACGCTGGTGAAGTCTGTAATCTTGGCCAGACCTATCCATCACCTGCTCGTCATGGAGGCGCCGGTGTGGGTGCTGGATGAACTCGACAGCTGGGCCACATCTTTCTTCTGGGCCAGCAAGAAGAAAGCCAGCGGTGGGAAGTGTTTGGTGAATTGGGAGCTGGTGAGTAAGGATGACTCCAACGGGGCGACGCAAACGGACACCTCTTTTGGTCCGTTTGCGTCGCCGTCCGGCCGGGCGGACAGGGTGCGGACACGACGAATTCGGCAGTGCCCCCAACGGTGGTGCCGACCCATTTGAGCGGACAGCAGCAGAAAACGAAAACTGAAGAACGAGGAAGCAAGCAGACGACCGGCAATCCATCAAGCTTTAAAAATCACACAAAAAAATCCATCGGCAACAACAAAAAAAGGCTAATCAATAAGTTTTCATTACAATCCTAACCATTATCCAAAAGAAGAAAATATAAAGCAGGCGACGGCGAGGCAACCGCCGACTAGACCAGGCGCACGCTAGCTCTCCTCTCAGGCGTTCATCCAGTGCCGGCCCGCGCTGCCTTCTAGCTCCTCCAATCTTCCACCGATTCTTCTCACTTCGTTGGGCAATAAAGAATCAAAGAAAAAGGATAGGGATTGGAGCTGCACGGATGAGATTGGGGATTTTGGTCGACTTGGAGAGTGAAGCAGAGTTGGAAGCGCGGTGGTGGAGATGGCCGCTAGCTTGTACGTACCTCGGGCCGCCAACCATTGCGCCAGGCTGCTGCTCGATGCGGTCCTCCGCCTCCATGGCGCATCCTCGCCGCCAACCTCGGGCCGTCAACCCCACACGTCCTCGCGGCCATGGCGCATCGGGTGCAGAGGCCGAGGTCTCCATGGTCGTCGCCGAGGCTGACGCCGTCCTCCGCCTCCGGGGCCTCGCCATGGTCATCGCCGATGGGTCGAGTTGGGAGGAGCTCGTGCTGCTCACCGCCGTCTCTCGCACTCGATGCGGTGGGGATTTTTCTAGGAGAGAGACTAGTGCGGTAGGTGGGAGAAGGAGAGAGGTGATTTGTTCGGCTGCCATGTGGGCCAACACGCGGACACGGGAGGACATGCGAGGACAGAGCGGACGTTGTTTTCTCTCCGTTTCTGTCCGTCCCCGACGCATCGGTGACCCAAATTTGGGCCAGGGATGCGTCGGCCCGGACAGAAACGGAGCACGAAACGGACCAGCCGGATGAATGCGTCGCATGGTTGGGGCCTGAATTTTCCCATCCGGACAGAAACGGACTCGATGGGTCGCCCCGTTGGAGTCATCCTAAGCCATTGTATTTCGGTGGGCTGGGAGTAAAAAACTTGAGGTTGCACGGGCTCGCCCTACGCACACGGTGGATCTGGCTGCGCAGAACTGACCCTCAACGACCTTGGTTTGGGCTGCCGATGCCTAAGGATCCGGAGGCAGAGCAGGCGTTTCAAAGCCTGACGAAGTTTCAGCTAGGGGATGGCAAGAGTATATACTTTTGGAAGGATCGCTGGATCAATGGCAGATCGGCAGCAGACATCGCACCGGTGATCTGGGATATGGTCAGTACCCGTCGCAAGAACAGCAGGTTGGTGAGCACGGCACTTGTGGACAATGGCTGGATCTTGGACGTGGAGGAGCCTATGGACGAGGTGGGGAGCACACAGCTGATTCGGCTTTGGGCTGAAATAGCAACTGTACCTCGTGATCCGGAGGAGGCTGACAAGCTCACTTGGGTGTGCTCGAGAAACGGTCAGTACTCGGCGAAAGAAACTTACAAGCGCTTGTGTCTGGGGAGTGTCAAATGCGGGATGGCGAGTGCGATTTGGAGGTCTTTCGCCCCGCCGAAGTGCCGGATCTTCTGTTGGTTAGCTATCAAGTATCGACTCTGAACCTCGGATAGACGTGCGCGTCATGGGCTGCAGGAGGAGCCGGACCCGTGCTTCACCTGTCTCCAGGAGGAAGATAACGTGGACCATGTCCTCGTACAGTGCGTCTTCGCGAGGGCAGTGTGGTACGAGTGCCTACACAGTGCACAGCTTGTGCTAGAGGTGCCACGGCAAGACAGCACGCTGTCAGCTTGGTGGCTGGACGCGAGAAGAAGAGTGCATAATGTTGACAGGAGAAAGTTCGACTCTTTGGTGATCCTAGTGGCGTGGAGGCTGTGGAAACAGAGGAATGCGCGCGTTTTCGGCAATGTGAGAGAGCAGTGCAGTGTTTTGCAGCTGGTAAACCTGATTAAGGTTGATTTCATGCTGTGGGATGCAGCAAGAGGTGGAGGGAGTAGAGATAGAGGGAGAGAGTAGGCTTTAGTTTTTGCTGGAGTGTGTGTGGCGTTTCAGTCTTGGCCGGGTTGTTTGCAGCCGGTGCCAGATTTCTTGTAATTGTGGGTTGCTTTCTTCTATAAAAATAAGGTATGCCAATTTGGCATACTCACTAAAAAAAAAAGAAAAAAAAGAATCCTAGTCGAATTCTGCACCCTACTGAAATCTATGGTGAAGTATTCCAGCTGCTTTTTTTTCCTATCCGATATTTACTAATTGATTGGGTTCAACTTTGGCCTAACTGCTGCCTACGCCGGCAACATTATTATTGAATCATGAAGTGACTAGCTAACTTGGTAGATTAGTGTGTGCAGTTCATATGGTGACTGTCGATTTCTTAGATGTCATCCCTGAATTGTCAAATTAAGGTTCGGTTTGGGTACAGTGGAATGCAAGTCCTTTTTCTTTCCTTCAACGTATTTCAGTTCTTTCTTTGTATAATCTCGATGTTGTTTTTAGTACAAAGATAAATGCTCGGAATGAGAATGTGCTGTTCAAAAAGAATGTGCTGTTCAGCAGTAAACTAGGCAAAGTTCTTCAGATGGCTGAACTTGTGATCTTGCCTATTCTTCAGGCTAAAATCATAATCGTAAGGACATAATTATACACATTTACATGACAGAATTTGCCAGCTTTTGTCGAAAAAGAAAACCCCATACTAATTTTCTATACTGATCCATTAGAAATGCCAGATATAGTCACATATCATTTTGGTCTAAAAAAATTGATATGTCCAAAATATCGGTTGATAATTAGCATCCCTAGCCAGCCCGATACTGAAATATCTTATCGGCCAATATATGAACCATGTTGCAGGGTACCGAACGAGCAACCGGATTGTTGTCGTGCCGGCCCCTGCTTGCTCTTTCCGGAGGCTACCCCGGGTGACGAATTGAAAGTGTTTGGTCTGTGTACAACTTCGTTTATGAATATCATTTCCAAATACCTAAAAGACATCTTTGTTGTAGACATGCCACAATGAAGACATTACTTACGTTTTTTTTTCTCAGAAGAACATGGAAGATACACTTCGTTTCAAAACAGTCAAGAAAAAAGATAGTCTTAGGTAAGATACACTTGGAGGTCCTAATAATTCTTAATAGATCTGAGAAACCCACATAAACTGCACATGGCAATCTTCTGCTTTTTTCGGTATATAATTTTTTGCAGATAATTACAAGACAAGATTTGACCCATGCAGAATAGTTGTTCCTTGCTTTGCCTACTGCATAATCAACTTGAAATCCAAGTAAGGAGGTTAATGTCGCTAGGATGTAAGAACCAGTTAATTAGCCTTAGGCTTTAGCTACTTAGGTTCATAAAACATTTTAAGTTTTCACTTCAAATGCCATACAATTAACTTGAACTTTTTGAGTACCCTTTCCCCGTAGATAACTTTTGTGAGAGCTGATGATCCTTTTTCATTGTCATATTAATCTCCAGGGGACGACATTCTCTTTTTTAACCTATCTGCGGACCCTCACTTATTTAAAGGAGGAGGAAACAGGCTTTGCAATGATCAATATTTGGTTTACCATGATAGACCCTTTTGAGCTATTGTAATGCATGTTCTCGTACTTGCAGTCACAAATTTATCGTAAAATATAAAAAATTGCCAAGGAAGACTGGAATAACAGGTACTTCACTTGCAAATGTGATACAGAGTTATCTTCACCAAGTATATGCCACTAGCTGTCTTAAACTCTCACTGACATGGATTTGAGATCCAGATCAATCTACCTTGCTATTGTTACATAGCAAAGGTCCCTTGTAGTATCATGTTCAAAATTCATCCTTGTTTTTAGTGGAACATAAATGATCATCATCGTTCTTTACTTGCATAAATGCATAAATAACTTTCAGTCAGTGGAACGAAAAGATTCTCAACATAGGAAATTATGAATGAATTAGCTATTACTTCTGAACTGGAATTTTTCCTGACATGACATGTCCTGATTCTTCACTTGCTATGGCAGCTTCCCAAAGACAAATGTTGAATGGTTAACTTACCTTGCGGGTATTATGCTATGGGAAAAACATGAGGCGAGTCACGCTTTTCTGACAACTGCTGAATTCGTATCGGTTTTGATTTGCCACATTTCTAACTTTGTGAACACTTTGCCAGATATGCGCCACGAAAGAAGAAAAGAGTGAGTGAGCTCCGGTTGTTTATGAATCGGCCTTTCTCACTCACTTCTGCTAGAGAATGCCTTTATGATCGCATTTTCGGCGATCTGCTGCTGAGGTATGGGGGGGTGTGGCCCTTTGGGATGCCTCTCCTGTAGTGGAGGGATTCACTTTATTCACTGTTGGTTCAGTTTATTTTCCTTTTAAGAAATCGGCTTCTGTCAAATACTAACCGAACTAGGCTCCTGGAATAAACAAACTGAGTTGTGAACTACCAAGTCAATATATTTTAGCGACAACTTGAGGAAACATAGGCCATTCTATCATCTGTATCAAAAAAAAATTAAGTTACAATTCGAATTTTTAAATAAAGCGACAATGTGCATCCGGTGAACAAAATCTGTTTCCGTATAGCATAACACCATGATTTTGCTATCGTGAGCATTCCAAATTTTAGTTTGCACGTCAACCGGAGTACCTGACCATTGCTTGTGCACTCAGTTTCCACCCAGTTCAAACACATACATCAACCATTTGTGGTATTTTAGAATTATGAACATACAAAAAGAACTTGCCCGGTTGCAATAGTGAAGTACAAAAGATGAAATAAACAATGCGTACTATCTGCTCTCTCCCCAGCACTACTTCAAGTAGTTGAAGTGCTTATGTGCTCAGTAATCATGTATTATACACCTAGGGGAAGATAAAAATGTGCACAAAAATTCATGGAGTACCGGATAAATCACGATGTGCACAAAAATATCGTAGAGAGCACTGGAAAGCCGAATAATGAAACTTGCACAACATGGAGTCGGCTAAGTGACACACGGGTATGCTGGTCCTTGCGTAATTAAACTAAAATAAATATAATAGAAAACATAAACATGCAACTTACAAAAGCTACCACGAAAAAATGTTCTTAGTCATCTTTTAGATATTACTAGTCAACTGCCCGCACATTGATGCGCATTCTAAATAGTAGAAATACAAGATATAGCAAAAGGTATAAGATTTTGACTAGACATCGCTCCCAAAGAGTGATACAAACTAAAAGTACCAAACAAATAACCATTGTGAAGACTCAAGAGTCATACATATTTTTTGAAATTATAATGCTTTTTTCTCGATTCTTCTTTTTAAATTAGTTCTTGTGACCTAGCTTGGAAGAGAAAGGAAATATCATACCATACAAATGTCATGGACCTAACTTGCCATGGTCGGTAAGAGCCAGTGCTGCATAATTTTGCTACCTTTATGTAGGTGATTGCAAGGAGGTCTCAGTACACAATTGTGCGGGAAACAAACAACCACTAGTTAATCAAATGAATTTATTATTATCTTAGAAAATTGATGTGCATCTATTGCATTTTTCATGGCATTAGAAATAACTAAATTTGATCATCTATTTTTTACAGTGGTTGGAACTTTTAGAAACTGTCCATCGACCCCGATCTAATGGTTCATTTGGTTTATGGACCTTTGGCATATGTGACAGATGTGTATGCCGAGAAACATCGCCTCCAACCTGGTGCTCCTATTCTAGTAACCTCTCCCTTCGAAGGCGGCTGGGAGATCAAGGACGATAATCTGTGAGGTCAGTTCTTCATCAACAACATCTTGTCAAGGAAAGCGTTCTTAATTGAAAAAGCATTCAGTAAAAGTCAACACAAAAAAATGACGACCAAACTATATTTCTTAAAATTCTGAAACTAGTTTGGTACAAAAAAATTCGGTGCTCTACTAGGAAAACAAGCTAAAATGGGTATATACAGCTTGCAATTGCCGTATAACGCCATGGTGTGTACTTACCACTATGACTACAAATCCGCTTTTGCATTGAAATGTCATTATCATAAACAAAAACACAATTATAGTGAAAAAAGGCAAGGTGAAAAACAAAGACAACTATCTAAAAGCATTCCCAATAATTTGTGACAAATATGCATGTCTATGCAAGTTCCTATGAATCTAATGATCCATATACTTGATTTCATCTACCTCCAGGAAGTGTCATGTACAATTGTTGAATTCAGCTTATATCTGTATCAAGCATCATGAAAAATCCCGATAGTGATAATGAAAACATATTAAATAGGTGTGCAGTGCAACAACTACGAATAATTTTGTATGGCATTGATTCCTTGCTCCTCAATAACTACGAATTATTTTGTATTGCATTGATTCATTAGCTCCTCAACAACTACGAATTATTTTGTATTGCATTGATGCATCCAACTTACAAGAAGGGGTCATGATACCCTTAGGTTTAAGCAGTACCTAGTTATGGTTAGTTTTGTGTTCCGAGATTGTTGCAAGCTTATGATATGTAGTATAAAGAGAGTTTATTTGCATTGTAATGATAACCTCACGACAATCTTGATTATGATGACATAGTGAAAATGTTTATCTTTTCCTCACCTGCTTGCTTATAGAGATTTTTTTTGGTATAAATGGGATAACCAGATCTTCGAAATAAGGAAGGGGCAATCGGAACAAACTGGTAAAGAACATAGTAGAGGTCATCAATTCTGAGAGGTGCCTTCGGTTGTTGCTGACCTTCACATAAATCTGTTATCCATCATAGAAAAAGGCAAAGCCAGATTACTATACTCCAAATTGATATTGCCGTTAATAAATGACTAAGTGTGGTTGATTGTGGTTAGGGCTTGCAAGGGTCCAAGACACGGAGATGAATGGATAAGAAAAGTCTATGAATATATCGCCGACTCGACATTAGACGCAAAAGATTTGACCCGTGTCTGCTTAAACTTGGAGATATGACCCCTTCTTGTAAGCTAGATGTGTTGACTTGTCTATATGATGAGTCATTATCCTCTCAGTAAGTACATGCTACCTTCTTTTCTGAAATAAGTTCACTTGACTAATTTTATATTAATTATCCATGCCCTTGTTTAGATGGGAGCAGAGAGAATTTATGGCCATGGAGCATTTGTGGCCATACAATCAAGTGAACTATTCCAGAAAATATGGTACCATGTACTTACTCAGAGGATAATGCCTCATCATACAAACAAGGCAGCCCATCCAACTTACAAGAAGGGTCATATTTGTATATCATGATACCCTCTGGTTTAAGCAGTCAATGGTCAAATCTTTTGTGTCTAATGTCGAGTCTGCGATATATTCACCGAATTTTCTTATCCATTCATTTCCTGTCTTGGATACTCGCAAGCCCTAACCACAATCAACCACATTTAGTCATTTGTTAAATACATACGGAAAACTGTAGGCAATATCACTTTGGAGTATACTAACGTGACTTTGCCTTTTTTATGATAGATAACAAATTTATGTGAAGGTCAGCAACAACTAAAGGCATCTCTCGGAATTGACAACCTCCAGTTATGTCTTTGAAATTTGTTCTCTTTGACACTTCCTTATTTCTAAGATCTGGTTATACCATTTAAATATTTTTTTATCTCTATAAGCAAGCAGGCAGTGAGGACAAGATAAACATTTTCACTGTGGCATCAGAATCAAGTTTGGCAAGAGATTATCATTACAATGCAAATAAACTCTCGTTGTACTATAAATCATAAGTATGCCCTGAAGTTGATGATTTTAATGCTAAAAATACAGATAATACGAAAGGACCAATGTTTCGCCTCGCCAACAACATAATTTATGAGCTTGCAACAATTTCGGAACACCAAACTAATCATAACTAGGTACCGCAAATACAAAACCATTCATAGTTGTTGCACAATCATACCTATTTAATATGTCTTCATTATGACTCTCGGGATTTTTCTATGATGCTTGATATTGATAGAAACTGAATTCAAAAAAATTATGATACTTCCTGGAGGTAGATGAAATCAAGTATATGGATAATAAGATTCGTAGGAACTTGAATAGACATGCGTCCTTATAACAAATTATTTGGAAGCATTGAGATTACTTAGTACTATGATCGCTCATTGCCAAATTGTAGACATTTATATGTAAATGTGATGGTCTGAAGATGTTGGCAGGATGTTGTTGTTGCAGAAAGTTAACTAGCATAGGATAAAATAACGTTATTGTGTGCTTTCCATAACTACCTCACCAAATAAGCGTTAGAACTTCAAAATTGAATGGTGGGGCCAACATCTTCAAGATGCAGTTCTACACATGCAACACAAGTCACAAGAATACCCTTGGGTAGATCTGTATCATCCTCAAGAGCATCAACATTCTTAGCTCTCACTCTCAACAGGGGCTTCTTATTAGCAAGAGTGTCATTGACACTTCCTTTCCACTTCTTGCCAGGACGAACCATTGGCCCCATCGGCGCCTCCCCTTTCTTCTTCCTGCCAAACAGAACCAGATAACCAGATCTATCAACAACAACAAAAATCAATAATCACTCGTGACAAGCATCAACTTCAGATGACTCACTTGAAATAGCTGCAATTGCAAAAATCCCACACTTGGGAAACGCCGGCAATCTTAGAGTACCTGTTAACCAAAAAGAACTCTCAAGAAACCAACCCAGACAAGATTGCCTACCATAGCCTCTAAGAAAAAGCGGAGAGGAAATTATTCACCTGTTGCCTATGCATCTCTTGCAATATTTCATCACAAATACTTTGCCCTAACTTCGAAGTTAGATCACAACACTTGTTTGAATCTGATGTTCCTAATTAACGCATACCTACATGGCTGTCATTAGCATATTATCTTAACAATAGTCTGATCTAAGAAAATAAAGTAGTTTTTCTAAGTACATAATATTTTCAAGGAAACTCAAAGGTGTACCAAGGATGCATCCACCAGAAGCGAGAGGAGGAGGAGCTCATCTGGTGACGGTATAAGGCGTTTCCCTGTGTTAGACTAATATATATACTCCTAATCTCCTAAATTAAGGATTATCGAATATTTGTGATCTCGCATTTATGGTTTAGATTAGGTAGGATTGCATGTAATTGTCTAAATAATTAAGACGCAATGAAAAGGCCGATATGTGGTCTATTCCATTCACTAAACTTACACCCTACATCTGCTCCACAACGGCGACGCCCTTCCAGTCCCTACGGTTGACGACGCTGCGCCGCCGTTCCTTTTCAATCTGTGCCTCCAGTCCACGTGAAGGTCGCGGAAGCATGGGTTCGACGGAAGCCCTGCCCAACGACGCGCTTGCAAACATCTGGGTATCGAATTGCAAGTATAAGGATTGTATAGAACTTCATTTATGAATATCATTTCTAAAGAGCTAAAACACATCTTTGGTGTACACTGTACACACACAAAAGACATTACTTCTTATGAACAATTTATGCACATAAGATTAAGGAAGATATACTTCGTTTCAGAATAGTCAAGAAAAAAGATAGCCTTTGAATACTCCAAACTAAGTAAGCTGCAATCTAGAAAACTAAAATAAAATTATTTATAGGCAACAGGAAGGGTGCTCCTGTATCGCGCATTACGCGGGGGTGGCGTACCGTCGCGTACCCCCTCGCTAATGGGCTCGGCCCAAATTTCCTCAAGTCGCGCCGGAGATCGGTGCTCGTGCTCGATGAGCTAGCTCAGATCGATCGATTGATCACTCGTGTAACAGCCTAGCTAAACTAGATCGATCCATCTAGTCCTGTACAATTTGGATATTGTACTAGGGTCGGCGAGCGAGCTCGCACATATCCATGTATCTACGTAAAAAATTATCCGTTTACAAAAAATATCAAATCAGAAAGTGATTTTTTTAATCTGAACCATTCTTAAAAAATGAACATTTTTAAAAACATGAACAAATTTTAAATATGAACAATATTCAAAATCTGAACCATTTTCAAACATGAATATTTTCAAAATGTAAACAATATTCAAATATTTGTTTTGAAGCTGAACAATTTACAAAATGAACAATTTTCAAATCTAACTATTTTTAAAATTGAACATTATCCAAATCTGTTTTTTTTCAACAAAAAAAAATGATGTCGGTGAACGAAAAATGCCCGTTAACCGAAAATAATAGTAAACCAAGAAAATGCCGGAGGACCAAACATAATAGTGAATGAAAAATGCCTGTGAACAAAAAATAATAGTGAACGGAACATGCCGGTGAACGAAAAATGCCGGGGAACAAAAAAAATAAGTGAACCAAAAAATGCAGTGAACCAAAAATAATAGTGAACACAAAAAATGTTGGTGAACAAAAAATCCCGGTCAACTAAGAGTGAACGAAAAATGCCGGTAAACAAAATAAAAGTGAACCAAAAAATGTCGGTGAACTGAAAAAAGTGAACCAATAAAATGTCGTTGAACCAAAAGTAACAGGGAAGAAAAAAATGCCGATGAACCAAAAATAGTACTGAACAGAAAATGTCGGTGAACGAAACATACCGGTGAACAAAAAAAAGTGAACCAAAAAAATGTCGGTAAACCAAAAATAATAGTTAACAAAAAATCCCGGTGAACAAAAAAAAGTGAACCAATTTTTTTTCGGTAAACCTAAAATACTAGTCAACAAAAAATCCCGGTGAACTAAGAGTGAACGAAAAATTTCGGTGAACAAATAATGAACCAAAAATAATAATGAACCAATAAAAT
Organism: Poa pratensis; assembly: GCA_947311845.1. Classification (NCBI taxonomy): domain Eukaryota; kingdom Viridiplantae; phylum Streptophyta; class Magnoliopsida; order Poales; family Poaceae; genus Poa; species Poa pratensis. Next base: position 22,544,585 of record CAMZMU010000033.1, on the reverse strand, counting down.
GTCGGTGGACCAAAAATATTAGAGAACATAAAATACCGGCGAACCAAAAATAACGGAAAATGTCGATGGAAAAAAAGTGAACCAAAAAATGCCGGTGAATCGAAAATAATAGTGAACCGAAAAAATGTCGATGAACCAAAAATAGTAGTGAACAAAAAATCTCGGTGAACTAAGAGTGAACAGAAAATCTCGTTGAACGAAAAATGTCGGTGAACAAGAAAATAGTGAACCAAAGAATTCCGGTGAAACAAAAATAATAGTGAACCAAAAAAATGTAGGTAACAAAAAATACTACTGAACGGAAAATCCCGGTCAACTAAGAGTGAACGAAAAATGCCGGTAAACAAAATAAAAGTGAACCAAAAAATGCCGATGAACTGAAAAAAAGTGAACCAATAAAATGTCGATGGACCAAAAATAACAGGGAAGAAAAAAATGTCGATGACCAAAAATAGTACTGAACGGAAAATATCGGTGAACGAAACATGCCGGTGAACAAAAAAAAGTGAACCAAAAAAATGTCGGTAAACCAAAAATAATAGTTAACAAAAAATCCCGGTGAACAAAAAAAAAGTGAACCAAAAAAATGTCGGTAAACCAAAAATACTAGTTAACAAAAAATCCAGGTGAACTAAGAGTGAACGAAAAATGTCGGTGAACGAAAAATGTCGGTGAACAAAAAACGAACCAAAATAATAATCTCTACTACAAAAGAACCAAATGTCCTGTCTTGGCCTTGGACGGACGAAAATGGATGACCAAAAAACTGCCTAATTATAACAGATCGAATTAATTACAAATTGGAGTGATTTTAGGCGTGAGTGCTTTAACTGTTCCTCTCCTTTCCTTTTCCATTGGCTACGTGGGTGGAAAGTATTACTGGACAAGGTATTATGACAGGATCAATTTAACTGCACCTTCTCTTCATCACTCCCTCCTCTAATTATGTACTGCATCATTATGGAACGGCGTCACACCCCAAATGCTTTCCAAACAAATAGCATACGCACCCTAGGCCATTGGTTTGGTTGACAACACACAATCCGGTTCTCCCCCAAAATCTTTCTACACCTTCTCAACACAGCAGATGAAAACAGCTACAACCGTGAAAATGTGAGGAGCTTGTCGACGCATCGGTTTGTTCTCGGTAAGCTTAACAGCTTATTGTTGTTTTACATGCTAATTAGCTTCCTACTGTGCAATGGAAGATTCTGATAGCGTAAATCATACCGAGCATACGCACCCTAGGCCATTGGCTTGAACATCGGGTAGTTTTTGCCCTTCGTAGCTCACCATCTTCCTCAACTTGCAGCTAGATCTCGCTGTTGTGCCTCCGCTGGAGTGGCTCACCGTGCACGGACGATTACACAACCAAAAGCTGGAAGTTCACGTACGTGTTGCACTGTTGCCCTTCTTTCACATCGACCAGGGAGAGCTGCCTCCATGGCGCCGTCGTGCACAGCCAGGAAGGTAGTTTGCAGAGAGATCAAACAAAAGAATTGGAGACACTGGTTTTACAGGAACATGAAGCAAACACCGTGACTCGTGGCAACGAGAGTACACAAAGGGAGCAAGCGTATGTACTTGCGGAGCATGCCGTTGCTAAGGTAAGTATTTGCCGGAGAGAGGCACGTCATCACGCTGGTTCAGATGCAGGCGAGTTTGCCGCGCTGCCGATTTTGAAGGGGAGGTCGCTGCCCAGATCCGAAAGAATAAAGAAGACAACGAGATAAGGAACGATATGCGAAGATGGATAAAAATAAGAAAGATGAAAAAAAATGTCATGTAGCTTATCAGCGAAAGAAAACTGCTCAATATGTTCTTTTCCAAGAGGCGCAACGGGAAGCAACTCCAAATGTGCTCACTCAACTGGATAACACGCCAATCAGTAAAGGTCAGCTCGAACATGAAACTCTTATTTCAATTGCAAAAATATCAATTGTTGTTTAATGATTCTACCGAGACCTAAACATCTAATCGTTTATTTTACCAAGGAGACGATGCTTGAGAAAAGGAAAATGTTGATCATGTTGGAGATAATGAATGGCTCAGAAGAAATGACACATACCAAAAGCTATGTGACCAATCCAGTCCGAGTTTGAAGAGCGAAAAAATCTCCTGACTGGTACGAAGTCCAAGAAATCCTATACAGAATATAATGTAATATAGTTAGTTATTAATACTTTATGCTTTCTAGATCTACAGCCAAAAAAGCGTTAAGATCCTCGCCGTCCCACCTACAAAAGATAAAAAGAAGAGATCCCTACATACCGATGGTATTGAATATTTACACGACCCACACCATCTTTAAAGAGGTCCTTACTAAATATGTTAGTATTTCGCACGTACATATTTTAAGTACTCATACTTTGTATTTTTAAATTATGAAATATTTATATATAGTATTTTATTTATTTTTACAGGTCAAAGGAGATACAGAGAGAAGAATTATTGACTTACCAATGCCTTCAAGCACGAAAAGATTTGTCCATTTCATATTGGAACAATGTAAAAAACTATAAATTGTAAATTGAAGGGTTTTTAGAGTTATTTTTCATACACGCGAATATTTATACACGCATTATATTTACAAGTGTTTTAAAGAGAAAAAAACTTAAAACCCGTAGCAACGCACGGGCATTCAACTAGTGAACCAATAAAATGTCGGTGGACCAAAAATATTAGAGAACATAAAATACCGGCGAACCAAAAATAATAGTGAATGGAAAATGTCGATGAAAAAAAAGTGAACCAAAAAATGCCGGTGAACCAAAAATAATAGTGAACCGAAAAAATGTCGGTGAACCAAAAATAGTAGTGAACAGAAAATCTTGGTGAACTAAGAGTGAACAGAAAATCTCGTTGAACGAAAAATGTCGGTGAACAAGAAAATAGTGAACCAAAGAATTCCGATGAAACAAAAATAATAGTGAACCAAAAAAATGTAGGTAACAAAAAATACTACTGAACGGAAAATGTCGGTGAACAAAAAATAATATTGAATGAACAAAAAATGTCGGTGAACGAAAAATCAACCAAAAACAATAATGTTCCAATAAAATGTCGGTGGACCAAAAATATTAGAGAACAGAAAATACCGGTGAACCAAAAAAAAAATTGAACGAAAAATATCGGTGAAAAAAGTGAACCAAAAATGCCGTTGAACGGTGTACCAAAAATAGTAGTGAAAAAAAATATCGGTGAACTAAGAGTGAACGGGAAATCTCGTTGAACGAAAAATGTCAGTGAACAAGAAAATAGTGAACCCAAGAATGCCGATGAACCAAAAATAACAGTGAACCAAAAAAATGTCGGTGAACAAAAAATAATAGCGAACGAAAAATGCCGGTGAACAAAAAAAATAGTGAGCAAAAACTGTCTATGAACGAAAATGCTTGTGAACAAAAAGAATAGCGACCAAAAAATGCCTGTGAACCGAAATAATGAACCAAAAAAGATAATCGACTGGTCGAAAAGATATTCAACAATTTTCTCTCAAAGCAATGTTCCAGAGTCCAAAAAAAAAATTGTATTGCCAAAGAAAATAGAAAATGAAATAATAGGAAAATAAAAAATAATAGAAAGGAACAGGAAAATGAGAAAACAAATAGTACAAAAATGAAAAAAAGGAAATAGAGAAAGAGAAAACATAAAAGAAAAAGGGAGGAAGAAAGAAAAACAACACTGGAAAACGAAAAAAACCGGTGCACGGCGACCACATTCGGGAAAGAAACGAAGAAGAAGAAAGCAGACAAGAGTTACGACTAGAAATAGACAGCGAAATGGGCCAAGCCCATTAGTCGATTGGGGGTACGCGAGCGGGAGTAGGGATCGCGGTACGCGCGATATAGGAAATTCCCAACAGGAACCATAAGCCTGCTGCACATCTTTTTTACAGACATTTTGGTCAGGGTGCCCCGGCCAGCGAGCTTGTTTGGTTTGTGCCCACGCTCACCCTACCAAATCAGAGGCATGCCAAAATTTTGGCGCAGGAATCGCCAGCCCCAGATTCGCCTGCGCGTGGGCGTTGATTAGCACGTCCTGACCAAAATTTTGGCGTTTTTGGGCTTCAATCAAGCAGCAGCCCGTGCCACCAGTCAACGACCGCTGGCCACGATCCAAACAGCATATCTCCACGCAGCAGTTCCCTTCTTTTCTCGAACAATACCCTTCACGAGTAGTCGGTCACCTGCCTAAACGCTCCGCTGGCCGCCACCATCTCAAAAAAGAAAAAAAGCTCCGCCGCCGTCTGTTTTGGATCTGCGCCTCCGGTCCGCCTGAAGGTCGCGGAAGCCATGGACCCGACGCAAGCCCTGCCCGACGACGCGCTCGCAAACATCCTCCGCCGCCTCCTGCCCTGTGACCTCGCCGCGTCCCGCTGCGTGCGCAAGGCGTGGTGCGCCGTCGTCGATGCACATCGGCTGTTGCTCCCGCACCTCCTCCCACACGCGGTGGGCGGCCTCTTCGTCAACTACATCGACTACGAGCGCCCGCGCTTCTTCGCCCGCCCCTCGACGGAGCGGCCCGCCATCAACGGCGATCTTGGCTTCTTGCCTGGGTACAACGAGGATTTCAAGCCAATCGTGGATCACTGCAACGGCCTCCTTATCTACGGTAGGAGCGAGTTCTGCGTGGTTAACCCTGCTACGAGACGGTGGGAGCATCTCCCACGCCTTGATGCGAAGAACTACAACACATACCTTGTGTTTGATCCTGCCGTGTCACCGCACTATGAAGTGTTTGCGATTCCAGAGGTGGCCGAGAAAGTTATCCCAGTCCAACGAGTGCCCGGCAAGAAGCCTTCCAAATCAGAATCATACTGGCTCACTTTGTTGTTCTCGGATGATGAGGCACCAGAGGTCAAGGACTTGGAAGAGGAGTGCGAAGATGAACCATCAGAATTGTCACCAGAACAAGCCATTGAAGAGGAGGACTTACCAGCATCGTCACGAATTGAGTGTAGAGGCAAGCAAGAGGATCCAGAAGACTTGGCGGAATGGCCACCATCCTCATGGATGCTAGACGTTTTCTCGTCTAGTACAAAACAATGGCAAAAGAGGTCGTTTGTCCGTGAAGGTGAAGCCTTGGAGACAGTGGCTAGTGTGCGACTAGATAGTTCGGCAGCAACATATTGGGGGAGGAGGTGGCGCTACGGTGTCTACTGGCGTGGAGCACTCTACGTGCATTGTCGTGGTGCATTTGTCGCAAGGTATGCATCGTAAAGGCTTACAAAACTCCCTTTTGAACTCTAGCATTAGTAGTGGCTTTCTCAGGGAATGTTTCTAGTTTCTACACAAACATTGCATCATATCTAGCCCTGAAACAGTTCTCAAACATATATATTTTATTTCGTAGGTTATTCTTACAGGATGGCAAGTACCAAGTAGTAAAAACACCAATAGATATCGAGGAAAGCAAGCATGCAGAACCTTGTCTTGGGAAATCGGAAAAGGGGGTTTACTTTGCAACAGTTCACGATGAATATCAACTTCGGGTTTGGATTTTCAGTGAATCAAGTGGTCAGATACATTGGGAGTTGAAGCATCACACTGTTCTTACTCCATGGGCAACTAAATATTTGAAGTATCCTAAGGGAATTGACAAAACTTGGTTCTTATATGGTGATAATAATCAAGATGGAACCAATAAAATGCTCGGGGATGAGAATTTTGAATGGAACTCCGATGACGATAACGTTCTGAATATTGAAGATGATTATGAAGATTTCTACAGCTATTTTTCTATCCTTGGATTTCACCCCTACAAAGAGATTATTTTCTTAGAGGTATCATCATTTACAGGAGTGGCTTATCATCTTAATAGCTCAAAACTCCAGTACCTGGGAAAATTACGCCCAAAGAATTATTGTCAGGGACATTCAAATGGCATATATGAATCATTTCCATACACCCCTTGCATGTTTGGGGAGCTATCAGAAAGTGCTTGAGAATATTCCTTCACTGGTTGGGTTGGGATCTGGAAGTTTGGGTAGAGGCCTAGAGGGACAGGAGTCAAGATCACAAGGAGCCAGAAGTTCAAACATACTGATGTTGCGTGATTTTATTTTTGGAACCATGTGAAGAGAGAATTTCAAAGAAGTTGCTAGGAAATAGGATAACCAAATGGACAGAACTTACGTAGAATTTCCGGTTCGTAAACTTCCATCTTGGTCATTCTGTGCACCTGATCATCTTATGAGTACATTCATCATTTGGTCGAACGGTGATCTTTTTACTATTTATGCATTTGATTCAGTTAATTGTGTGGTATTGTACCGTTTAAATATCAGGACATGTTCTTCTTTCATGTTTATTTTTGTTCATGCACAAGTAGATGTGTACTGCCACTGAAATCTGAATCCTAGTTGAATTCTGCACCCTACTGAAATCTCTGGCGAAGTATTCCAGCTGCTTTTTTTTTCTTATCCGATATTTACTAATTAATTGGGTTCAACTTTGGCCTAACTGCTGCGTACGCTTGCAACATTATTATTGAATCAAGTCACTAGCTAACTTGGTGGATTAGTGTGTGCAGTTCATGTGGTGACTGTCAGTTTCTTAGATATCATCCCTGAACTGTCAAATTAAGGTTCGGTTTGGGTACAGCGGAATGCAAGTCATTTTTCTTTCCTTCAACGTATTTCGATTCTTTCTTTATATAATGTCGATGTTGTTTTTAGTACAAGATAAATGCTCGGAATGAGAATGTTCTGTCAAAAAAGAATGTGCTGTTCAGCAGTAAACTAGGTAAAGTTCTTCAGATGGCTGAACTTGTGATCTTGCCTATTCTTCAGGCTAAAATCAAAATCATAAGGACATAATTATACACATATACATGACAGAATTTGCCAGCATTTGTCGAAAAAGAAAACCCCAAACTAATTTTCTATACTGATCCATTAGAATTGCCAGATATAGTCACATATCATTTTGGTGTAAAAAGATTGATATGTCCAAAATATCGGTTGAGCATCCCTAGCCAGCCCGATACTGAAATATCAAATTGGCCAATATATGAACCATATTACAGGGTACCGAACGAGCAACCGGATTCTTGTCGTGCCGGCCCCTGCTTGCCCTTTCCGGAGTCTACCCCAGGTGACGAATTGCAAGTATTTGGTCTGTGTACAACTTCGTTTATGAATATCATTTTCAAAGAGCTAAAACACATCTTTGTTGTAGACATGCCACACTAAAGACATTACTTATGATATTTTTTCTCAGAAGAACATGGAAGATACACTTCGTTTCAGAACAGTCAAGAAAAAAGATAGTCTTTGAATACTCCAAGCTAAGTAAAGCTGCAATCTAAGAAAGAAAATCAAAATTCAAAATACAGAGATTTTGGATGGCTATAGTTAATCTTGATCTACAAACTCCCTCAAGGGATTTTCCAGCTGCTTTATCACTACATCCCACCCTCCATGCGTCGGGTGCATGTCGTCCCAGTTGAAAATTTTGCTGGACTTGTCGCACACTGTAAAGAAGCTCCGATGACTCGGTTTGTTATCCCCAGTAACCCTGCGAATAAAAACTCTCACAGCATGGCGATAGCTTGCGCTTGAATTTCTTGTATACCTCTTGTCGTTTGCCTACATACACATATTTTTTTTCTTCATATAAAGTTTAAGCACACAATCAAACGCATCTATTATAAATCTTATAATAGTGGATTAAAGACATAAATCATATAGCAACAACACTTGTGGATGCATGCATGTACGTACCTGGCGCATTATACACAATATTAGTGAAGGCGGCGTAGAGGTCGACAATGTAGACATATTTTTTGCTGCCATCAATTGTTTTAGGTTATTATTATGGACGGATGATGCACCCAAATTTCCAAAGACATCCTAGGCCGTGTACTTGTTGGTCCGTGTTTGCGATGGCGTGGAGCCGACATGGTGCAAGTTGTTCACAAGAACCTTTTTCACTGCAAGCTTCTGCAGCTGCTCCACATTTGTTGCAATCTCCTTTCTCACCTCGCCGATATAAGCATTGATCTGCATATACACATGAAAGTTCGTAATTAAGATGTGCACACAATTAAGCAGGTAAATTCTGATTAGTGTACGCATTGATCTGCTGCTAGCTACTCAAATCGTTAGGGGTAGTCAGGCCAGTCACAGGTTTTTTAGGGACAGGCGGTGGACGATTTTGATCAGGCGCTTATTCTGATCGGCTGGCATCCTGGTCTAGATGGCCCACTTGTATATCTCCCCGCAGCAATTTTTCCTTCTTTTCTCGAACAAAACCCTGCACGAGTAGGTCACCTGTCTAAACGCTCCGCCGCCGATTGTTTTCGATCTGCGCCTCCGGTCCGCCTGAAGGTCGTGGTAGCCATGGATTGGACGGAAACCCTGCCCGACGACGCGCTCGCAAACAACCTCCGCCGCCTCCCGGCCTGTGATATCGCCGCGTCCCGCTGCGTGCACAAGGCGTGGTGCGCCGTCGTCGATGCACATCGGCTGTTGCTCTCGCACTTCCTTTTGACTGAACGCAGCGAGCACTGCTTCATTTTTTATAGATGGGGAACCGGGACAAATGCCGGCGAAAGTAAGGGTTACATGTATAGAATTACATAGCCACTAGCGGCCAGAAAACACAGAGAGAAGGAAGCTATACAGTATCAGAAAAATATAGGAGTCAATCTCCCGGCGGCCATACCAGGTTTAGAACCCCAGTGGTCCGCCAGCTTGCGAGCTCCATCAGTATACTATCAACTAGGTCCTTAGGTGATCTAGCTTTGGCGTTAAAAATCCTATTATTTCTCTCCTTCCAGAGCATCCACCAGGTGAGCAATGAGATAGACCGCCACCTCTTATCTAGCTGTTCAGGCAAATGGGTAGGAGCAAGCCACCACGATTGCAAGTTAGCAGTATTTACCGTAGGTGCGAGGTAGGCAGGGACCTGCAGCTGATTCACAATTTCCTCCCAAACACGAACCGAGTAGGAGCAGGAGGCCGAGATATGCAGCGCGGTCTCCGGATGCACCATGCAAAGGCGGCAGGTCGGGTTATGAGGCCACCCTCTTTTAGCAAGGTTGTCTGCCGCAAGACATTTATTCTGAAGAAGTAGCCAAGCATGCATACGACATTTGGGGATGGCCTTGGTCTTCCAAACTTTAGGCATTACGGTAGAAGGAATGCGCCCGATGAGCAGTGCGTCATAAGCAGACTTGGCTGAGTACTGTCCAGAGGCCGTCCAACGCCAGCTTATTGAGTCTTGTAATTCATCAAACACCATAGGCTCAATCTTTTGCAATAGCTCCCACAGTTGCAAGTACTCAGTAAGTACCAGGCGACTTGGATGTGGGTTGATGTTGGAGATCCAAGCCCTGTTGGGAATGGCATCACGGAGACAGATACTTTTATGTCTTGAGTTTTTGTAGAGATTGGGGAAACGCTGCCGCAGAGGCTGTCCCAGCATCCAATGACTTGACCAGAAGGAGATATTCCGACCACTGTGAATGTTGTAGGTAGTTGATATACGGAAAAAAGCCTGTACAGTGTTGTCAGTAGGTATTGGCAACCCAATCCACGGTTTAGAGGGATCTTTTTCCTGGTGCCAGAGCCAACGAGTCCTAAGAGCAATGCCTTGCAGGTACAGATTAGGCACTCCAAGACCACCCAAGGACTTGGGGAGGCAGACATTAGTCCAATTCACGAGACATTTCCCTCCAGATACTTTTACATCACCAGCCCAAAGGAAGGCTCTTCTCAGTTTGTCAATCTGGTTGAGGAGCCACTTTGGATGAATGATTGCCATGAGTTGATAAGCAGGCAGGGCAGATAAAACTGCAGTTATGAGGGTTAAGCGTCCTGCCATGGATATCCACTTGGCCTTCCAGCAGGCCAATTTTTTCATGAACTTGTCTAGCAGTCTCTGATATTGATCTCTCTTTAGCTTCTTATCAGACAGGGGCATACCCAGATAGATGCAGGGGAACTGGGTAATTTGGCAAGAAGTTGTGTTTGCCGCAAAACCAAGATCCAGAGCTTGACAAGCAATAGGCAGAATGGAACTTTTACTCAGGTTGGTATTTAGCCCTGTAGCCTCCCCAAAAAGTTTGAGGATCGCAATTGTAGAAGAGAGATCAGAGATGTCAGGCCTTATGAAAATAACAGCATCATCAGCATACAGAGAGGTACGGTATCTTAAAATCTGATTGCCAATGGGTTGGATGATGTTATCTTGTTCTGCACGGTTGATTAGTCTGGCAAGACAGTCCATTACAAGCACAAACAGGAGAGGTGACAGCGGGTCGCCCTGGCGCAAACCACGCCGATGATGAATATCCTCAGATAGGTCTCCATTTACCAATACTTTAGTAGAGCTTGTGGACAGTAACATTGCAATCCAATTTACCCACTTTGGACTGAAGCCTCTGTGCACTAGCAGTTTAAGAAGAAATTCCCAACACACTGAATCGAAGGCTTTTGATATATCTAATTTTAGCATCAGTGCTGGAGTCTTTTTCTGCTTTAGGGCCCTGATCACCCCCGCACATATATGAAGTTATCATGAATTGATCTTCCCTTGATAAAAGCATTCTGACAAGGAGCAATCAAATCTTGCATTAGAGGCTGCATTCGTTTGGCCAGAATTTTGGTGAACAATTTTCCAAAACTGTGAACAAGGCTAATAGGGTGAAATTCAGAAGGGGTTGCAACGTCAGGGCTTTTTGGCAGTAGGATCATGATGGCCGAGTTAAGCAAATGAAGCCCTTGACTTCCGGCCTGCTCCATAGTTCTGACTGCCCTCATGATATCCGATTTAATTACGTCCCAAGCAAGACGATAGAACAAACCAGTGAACCCATCTGGCCCTGGAGCTTTTTCAGAGTGCATCTCAAGGATTACTGTCCTAACTTCATCTTCAGAGAAGGGGCAGTCAAGGGAGGCGAGGTCAGGTTGGACAAAAGTGAGATAATCAAGATTCAAGGAAGTAGTTGCTGGCTTGTAGGACCCAATTAGTTCGTTGAAATGGTCCCAGAAAGCTTGAACCTTACTTTCATGATCAATGGTAGTTGTCCCCTTGTGAGTGACGGATGGGATGAAATTTTTGCGCCGTCTAGCTGATGCTTTAACGTGGAAGAGCTTCGAGTTACAGTCCCCTTCGCGAAGCCAAAGGAAGCACAAACGCTGCCGCCACATACACCTGTCCATAGCAGCTAAACCCAGACATTTGACCTTGAGCATTTTCCTAAACTGATGTTCAGCAGGGGTGAGCTGTTTGGAATCCATTGCCACATCTAACCTGAAGATCAATTCAGAAACAATAGCAGAACGCAGCCTGATGTCACTAATGAGCTTTGAACTCCACTTCTGCAGATGTTTAGCAGTATGCAGCAACTTTAAGTTCAGATTCACAAAAGCATTGACATGGTTGGGAGCAGAAGACCAAACTGTCTGAACCTGTTGCAAGAAATCTGGTTGGCATGCCCAAAATGTTTCAAACTTGAATCTTTTACAGTGCTGGAAATCCGCATTGAGGGAGAGTAACAATGGTGAATGATCCGATGCAGCAGAGGAATCAGCCTGAAGGAGAGCTTGCGGGAATTGGTCACGCCATTCTCCATTGTAGAGCACTCTGTCCAAACGACACATGGTAGCTTGCTGCTGTTCGTTGCTCCAAGTGAACCTCCTACCATGTAGGTACAAATCTTTCAAGCCTAAAGCATTCATAAATTTTCGAAATGCTAGCATGAGGCCTCTATTGATATTAGCATTATTCTTATCAGATGCTTCAGCAATCAGGTTGAAATCACCAAGAACAGCAATAGGAGACTGCAGATTAGATAGCTGAGCTGACATTTTTTTTTAGATAAAGAGCATATATTAATATCGCGGAGATACCAATTACACCCAGCCTCTGCAACAACGTAATAACCGAAGGTATTACGGATGCACACAGCCAAAAGACAATAAGAAGAAGAACTAAAAAAAGAAAAGTCCCGCTACAGAGTTACAGTCCTTACAACAGCAGCACAACCACCACCAAGCCAACACCTGATGTCCAATTCTTCAAAAGCAACGCCTTCAAGAAGGAAACAGTGCCAGGCACAACCAATTAAGGCCAGACCTTGGGTTTTCACCCTGAAGATAGTCCCCGCTCTCAAAACAATGTCTTCAGCAAGACCATTGCCAGGCACAACCAATTAAGGTCAGACCTTGGATTTTCACCCTGGAAGGTAGGACTTTGAACTTCGCTTGTGTTGTCGCCACCTCTTACATGCTGCTGCCACGATTTCTGAAACTCCGAGCCAGTTCCTCATCAACGCAAAGGCTCCGAACACCATTGCCAGCCCTTCGATCACAACTTTCATGACATTCTCCCTCTGGCTTCACCATGGATTTGCCCATGATAGCAACAGATAGAGCTTCGCGCCGCTACCTCCGGCACGACCGAATACCACCCGATCCAGCAGTCTCTAGGCATTAGCCAGTTGGAGATCGCCATCGGAGCCTTCCGGAACCCGACACTCTAGCCAGATCAAAGAGTACCGGCGATAGGTAAATCTTCATCTCGACGCGAGAATCACCAAGGACCATGGACACCACCTTTATTGGCGAGACTAGCAGCCCCCACGCCGCCGGTCAACTCCCTGCAGAACGGTGGAAGAGGAGAGGGCAGTCCAGTACCCAGCCGCAGCGTCCGGCGAGGCGAAACCTGAGTTATACCTTGTGGACCATATACATTGCACAGCAGCCACGAGACACCAGTCATACGGGAGCAAACAGAGGCAATCATGAAGTTTTGCGAGAAGAAAACTTCATCAATCTGAACCAAGTCATCATCCCAAGCAATAATTAAACCACCACTAGCACCAACAGACAGAACAGAGAGGAATTTCTGAAAACGAGGGCCACAAGCTTGCACAATTAACTGAAGGGAAACATTCTGAACCTTGGACTCTTGGAAACACACAATCGAGATGTGATTGTCTCGGACTAAACCACAGACTACAGACTGCCTAGCATGGGAATTAAGACCCGGCGGAAGTGTCGTCCACCATCCTACCAGCCCAAGGATAGCGCCGGGCCGGCGGGTGGCCATCACCATCAGCACCATCTGCAGTCACATGCGCACCCGGAGTGGCGGGCGACAGGACGAGAGAGTCAAGATGCACGGTGGCAAAGAACCTCGTCATTGGCGGTGGCGTGTAGAGGACGTTCGCCATGGGGTCGTCGTGGGTGATCTCATCCCAGCCGACAGGCAGGGCCAACTGAGCCAGCGGATCCGCGTTGTTGCCGTTGCCGGCCATGATGACGGGGAGGTCGATGGCGACGACCTTGTCGATGGTGTCCGGATCATGCACCCAGGCGTAGACAACGAAGTAGGAGAGGTCTTCCTTCTCCGAGGAGGACACCGCGACCGAGTGGAAGTGGCAGGACGGCAAGACCTTCCGAGCCATCCCCACAGTGAAAGACTGCGGCGGCAACCCCTCGATGAAGATACGAACCCTGTTACGAGGAGTGACATTCTGGGTCATGAACAGGCGAGACCATGTCCGAACCTGAAGCGGGGTGCCCCTGTGGAGGATGACAGCGCGGTCAACCAGCAGATCCCTCCAGCGCCGCTCAGAGCAGCGCACAAGGAAGGTGTCGTTGATGTAGAGGCTGACGTTGATGGCCTGCGCAGGCATCTGCTCGAACTCCTCAAGGATTGCCTCGTGGATCATGGCCGGCCAGAAGTCCTCGCGGTTGCCGACGACGACGATCGTGACCGCCTTGGTGATGAGGTCGATCTCATCGCGCAGCCCTTCGTTGTTCAGCTCCAGCGCTCAGAAGCCCATCTCTGACCGGCGCATGGCCGCGCCCGGCGCGTAGGGATGTGCGAGCGGGAGGGCGGAGGTGTCCATCTCGGCAGCTTGCATGGCGGCCATGTCCTGCGAGGCAGCAGCTTGCGGCTGCACCGGCTCCTTGGCTGGCAAACTCTGGTCGGGGAAGGAGAGCCGGCCGTGGACGCCGGTCACAGCCTGCAAGGTCGAAGGTTCCTGAGCGGCAACAGCAGAAGGAGACGGCGATGGCGGAGAGGTAGCAGGCGCGCCCGGCTCGGGGAAGAACAGCCTTTCAACAACCGGCTTCCGGCACGTTGGGCCTGATTTGATGATTGGAGAGCGAGAGCTTGGTGGTGGGCGAGTGTGGCGGCGGACGATTTTGAGGTTTTGTGGCGAGAGGATGGCTGTTTGAGGAAGCGAACCAGCGCGGCACTCCTTTGCAATGTGCCCTGCTTGGAAGCAGTGGAGGCAGCGCACAGGCCCGGTGCAGCAGGAGATGTTGTGGCGAGAGGAGAGGCAACGAAGACACAAGCCAAAGATGTCGGTTTTATGGAGGGGCATACCAGAGATAGCTGGAGGCCGTAGACGGCGTCCCATACCCAGCCGCCGGGAAGTGCTCTTCGCCTTTTTGCTCTTAACTTCGACCCATGCCGCCTGCTGTCCATTAATGGCAGCAGCTTGATGTGACCTGACCTGAGGAGCGGCCTGCCGGAAAGCCTGGCGGACTGGTGGAGCAACGGGCGGCCGGGAAACCTGGCGAGAAGGCTGAGCAACGGGCGGCCGGGAAACCAAACGCAGGGGAGGTTGCCTAGATCCAGAGCGCACTGCATCAGCGAAGGACGCCTCAAGAACCCTAGCGATAGGCAGCGTAGGTGGAGAGTGCGGGGACGCCTCCAAGTCAGAGCTCTCTGCCGAGAGGCAGACGCGATCAGTCCGGTCACAAGGGTGGCCCGGAGTGGAGAGGACGTCCGGCGGCGCGTCCATGCTGGTGGGAGGCGAGATGCGGCGGCGGCCGAGATGGCCGCCAATGAGGTGGTAGGAGCTGGGAGCGAGACCTAAGCGAGAGCGAAAGTGATGACTTGTTCAGGATCCAAATTAAAAAAAAACTCTGCATCCCTGGGTCTCAAAACCCCTCCCGCACTTCCTCCCACACGCGATGCGCGGCCTCTTCGTCAACTACATCGACTACGAGCGCCCGCGCTTCTTTGCCCGCCCCTCGACGGAGCGGCCCGCCATCAACGGCGATCTTGGCTTCTTGCCTGGGTACAACGAGGATTTCAAGCCAATCGTGGATCACTGCAACGGCCTCCTTATCTATGGTAGTGAATGGGGAATTCACAGTGAATGGAGGTGGTTTAGCGTGGTTAACCCCGCCACGAGAGCGTGTCCCTTTCCCACGCCTTAATGCCAAGAAGTACAACACGTACCTTGTGTTTGATCCTGCCGTGTCACCGCACTATGAAGTGTTTGCGATTTCAGAGGTGGCCGGGAAAGTTATCCCAGTCCAACGAGTGCCCGGCAAGAAGCCTTGCAGCTCAGATTCATACTGGCTCACTTTGTTCTCCTCGTCGGATGATGAGGCACCAGAGGTCAAGGACTTGGAAGAGGAGTGCGAATATGGACCATCAGAATTGTCACCGGAACAAGCCATTGAAGAGGAGGCCTTACCAGCATCGTCACCAATTGAGTGTAGAGGCAAGCAAGAGGATCCAGAAGACTTGGCGGAATGGCCACCATCCTCATGGATGCTAGACGTTTTCTCGTCTAGTACAAAACAATGGCAAAAGAGGTCGTTTGTCCGTGAAGGTGTAGCTTTGGAGACAGTGGCTAGTGTGCGACTAGATAGGTTGGAAGCAACATATTATGGGCGGAGGTGGCGCTATGGTGTCTACTGGCGAGGAGCACTCTACGTGCATTGTCGTGGTGCATTTGTCGCTAGGTATGCATCGTAAAGGCTTACAAAGCTCCCTCTGAACTCTAGCATTAGTAGTGGCTTTCTCAGCGGAATGTTTCTAGTTTCTCCACATACATTGCATCATATCTAGCCCTGAAACTGTTCTTAAACATATAAATTTTATTTCGTAGGTTGTTCTTGAAGGATGGCAAGTACCAAGTAGTAAAAGCACCAATAGATAGCGAGGAAAGCAAACATGCAGAACCTTGTATTGGGAAATCGGAAAAAGGGGTTTACTTTGCAACAGTTCACGATGAATATCAACTTCGGGTTTGGATTTTCAGTGAATCAAGTGGTCAGATACATTGGGAGTTGAAGCATCACACTGTTCCTACTCCATGGGCAACTAAATATTTGAAGTATCCTAAGGGAATTGACAAAACTTGGTTCTTATATGGTGATAATAATCAAGATGGAACCAATAAAATGCTCGGGGATGAGAATTTTGAATGGAACTCCGATGACGATAACGTTCTGAATATTGAAGATGATTATGAAGATTTCTACAGCCATGTTTCTATCCTTGGATTTCACCCCTACAAAGAGATTATTTTCTTAGAGGTATCATCATTTACAGGAGTGGCTTATCATCTTAATAGCTCAAAACTCCAGTACCTGGGAAAATTACGCCCAAAGGATTATTATCAGGGACATTCAAATGGCATATATGAATCATTTCCATACACCCCTTGCATGTTTGGGGAGCTATCAGAAAGTGCTTGAGAATATTCCTTCACTGGTTGGGTTGGGATCTGGAAGTTTGGGTAGAGGCCTAGAGGGACAGGAGTCAAGATCACAAGGAGCCAGAAGTTCAAACGTACTGATGTTGCGTGATTTTGTTTTTGGAAAGAGCTCGAAGCACAAAAGCGAGAATTTCTTTTTCGAACCATGTGAAGAGAGAATTTCAAAGAAGTCGCTAGGAAATAGGATAACCAAATGGACAGAACTTACGCAGAATTTCCGGTTCGTAAACTTCCATCTTGGTCATTCTGTGCACCTGA
Organism: Poa pratensis; assembly: GCA_947311845.1. Classification (NCBI taxonomy): domain Eukaryota; kingdom Viridiplantae; phylum Streptophyta; class Magnoliopsida; order Poales; family Poaceae; genus Poa; species Poa pratensis. The sequence continues at coordinate 22,527,845 of CAMZMU010000033.1, read as the reverse complement.
TCATCTTATGAGTACATTCATCATTTGGTCGAACGGTGATCTTTTTACTATTTATGCATTTGATTCAGTTAATTTTGTGGTATTGTACCGTTTAAATATCATCAGGACATGTTCTTCTTTCATGTTTATTTTTGTTCATGCACAAGTAGATGTGTACTGCCACTGAAATCTGAATCCTATTCGAATTCTGCACCCTACTGAAATCTCTGGCGAAGTATTCCAGCTGCTTTTTTTTCTTATCCGATATTTACTAATTAATTGGGTTCAACTTTGGCCTAACTGCTGCGTACGCTTGCAACATTATTATTGAATCATGAAGTCACTAGCTAACTTGGTGGATTAGTGTGTGCAGTTCATGTGGTGACTGTCAGTTTCTTTGATGTCATCCCTGAACTGTCAAATTAAGGTTCGGTTTGGGTACAGCGGAATGCAAGTTCTTTTTCTTTCCTTCAACGTATTTCGGTTCTTTCTTTATATAATGTCGGTGTTGTTATTAGTACAAGATAAATGCTCGGAATGAGAATGTTCTGTTAAAAAAGAATGAGCTGTTCAGCAGTAAACTAGGTAAAGTTCTTCAGATGGCTGAACTTGTGATCTTGCCTATTCTTCAGGATAAAATCAAAATCGTAAGGACATACTTATACACATATACATGACAGAATTTGCCAGCATTTGTCGAAAAAGAAAACCCCAAACTAATTTTCTATACTGATCCATTAGAATTGCCAGATATAGTCACATATCATTTTGGTCTAAAAAGATTGATATGTCCAAAATATCGGTTGAGCATCCCTAGCCAGCCCGATACTGAAATATCATATCGGCCAATATATGAACCATATTACAGGGTACCGAAGGAGCAACTGGATTGCAAGTATTTGGTCTGTGTACAACTTCGTTTATGAATATCATTTCCAAAGTGCTAAAACACTTCTTTGTTGTAGACATGCCACACTAAAGACACTAGTTGAATGCCCATGCGTTGCTACGGGTAATTCAAGTAAATGATATAGCACATTTCTTATGTTTATCCGTGTGCGCATACCGCTCTTTAATATGTTGCCTCTTATGGTTTTTGGGATATGCAGGTGGACTCCGTGACATAGGTTTCGCTAAATTATTAAGTTATAGACACAATATGTGTTTAGAATAAGTTTTGTGTTTCAAAAGGGAGGCTAATTACCTGCCCGTTTTGCCGTGGCCTGTTTTTTTTCGCACCACATATCAGTATAATGCATATAAACATTGTATGGAAAAGATGGCCACAAAGTATATTTAAACATCAAGCCTCCAGCTAAGTGTATTTCAATAAAAGCTATAAATTGACGTCTATGAACATAAAATAAGAAAATAACTAATTATATTTGGTTTACTAATATCCATTTTCTAACGCGCTTTAGGTATTGTCAACAAAAATCATAATATCATATCAAATATGCAAATGCCCTACCTGGCAAGGTAGTGCCCTACGAGAAAAAAAGAGAGAGAGTAGAGTGCGTAAATAGGCCCATAAGAGTAGAGTGTGTCAATAGGCACACATAATGCATACATGAGCACCACCATACTTCTTTTGTCTAATGTAGGCTCTAGCCTCTCTTTTTTAAAACAGTTGGTAATTGCACGTGTGTTGTGATAGGGACATAATAGTTCGACACCAATCGTGTCAAACAAAATTTATACACATTCATATGAAACAGCACCGTGGACCATTTTTTTTTACCATTCGCAAATAAAAAACTTCCTCCACAGTCCGCAAAAAAAAGAACTTTGTCCATCAACTATCTGTCTCCCCAATCCAAGTTTGTTGCAAGAGAAATGTTCCGTCAAATAAATCTAAGATATTTTGTACAGGACCATCATTAAAATCGGTATTCCGTAATTTTCGAGTGTCCATTGGTGTTAGTCCAGTGACCAGTCTACATTTCCAGACTTCAGGTGGGTAAAATCAGCCTAAAACTAAAACAATGTTTGGTCTAGGAATCTGAAAGATGCAGTAATAACAGCGCTCTGACCCATCATCAGTGGAACATCCTGAATAAAAGGCTCGACCATTCTTAGATATAGTGACTTCAGGTGGGTCAGACCAACTTTCAAACTTAAGGTGACAAAGACTGGGAGAATTAAGGCGGAACTACCTCTGAAATCGAAAGCCTGAAGATTTGCAGGTTAGCACTGATCAGAACTTCCCAATAAATAACGGCATCATCACTTCCAGCCACACCATGATGGCCAGAAAGCATTCGACAAAAGCTTCCTTCATGACAACCATCACATGGGTGGCCAGGAAACCACAACTACAGACGACGCACTGTCCAATGGACTTCAGTCCTTACTCACAACACCAGGACAATGCTAGTATTAACATAACTTGAATTGAACTCGATGGTTTCAGCCAGGAGCATAATGTTTGAAGCAACTAACCTGACTAAGTCAAAGTTCGCAAATATTCACTGGTACCAATTGCATTTGCTACATTAATTGAGTTGGAAAAAATGTGAGCTAAACACCATACTCAAGAACACATCAGAGGATTCAGAACTAACACCACCTACTGTACACCGTCATCAACTGTAACTACGTAGCACCGACCCCATAACCAGAACTGAACAGCTCCCTACTCTGCATATAGATGGCCGATGGATCTTCTTCACTGGACAAGTGGGGCGATGGATGGAACAGACTGACGAAGACCTCAATGGCGGGCGCCGTCGCAAAACTCGCAGCTTGGCCTGCTTGACGGGCTGAAGTGGCAACGCACGCAGTGGAAAGAGTGCATCTCCGGGTACCAGGCACACCGATGCTTTTTGTGACAGGCAGCCAGAGCACCAGATGTACTTGGCGACCACCATCGACCACCATCGCCGTTGTGGAGCGGACCCGCCACTGCAAACATGTACCGCTAGTCGTTGGGCAGTGGTTGCGGCTCTCCTGCTGCCGCAGTGAGCTCCTCAGTCGCAACGTCACCGACAGATAATTAAACTAAGATGTCAGTCCAAGAACTAAACAATTATAAACCAAAAAACGAACTAGGACCTCTCAGGATGTTATCTGTGTTAGCAAGATAAACACATTAGCCTAATGACCTATTTGTATGTACAAAAGTGCAACCACCAGAATGCTGAAATTCCCCAGACTTACGGACCAATAAATCTGCCTACATGAAATTCCCAAAACAACCATGGCGTCTGTACTTGCGCCCAATACACAGTTGATAAAACATATGATTGTACCCTGAGATAAGAAAACAATGTAGTTTGTACTGTGCACAGTACACACCTGATACAGCTCATCTGACCAGACAACAACAACAACAACAACAACAACAACAAAGCCTTTTTTCCCAAACAAGTTGGGTAGGCTAGAGTTGAAACCCGTAAGATCTCGAAACCAGGTCATGGTTCTGGCACATGGATAGCTAACTTCCCTCATCTGACCAGAATACAAAAAAAAAATTGAGAGATAGCAAACTTGGAGTAGTCATGTGGTATAGTTTACAAATTACTCACACACAAAGCCCCGGTTTTTTTTCTTCAAGCTTATTTATTTGTCTAGGATAATCTTAACTCATTGTACAGTATATAAAGGTAGAAAAACGACTACTCTAGGGAATTGTCATGCTGTCATTACATACCTGAAGGAGTCAACGGTGCAAAGTAATTAAAATGTATCATGAAATTTCTTGTTCTCATCGTCCCAGGATGTTTGTGTTGAACTTATCGTTGACATGGTTTCGAGGCAGGTATCTCCAAGGATGGCCAGACCCGTGAGCATGCTCTCCTTGCAAATCACTTTCGGTGTTAGGCAGATTAACTGCTGCTACAACAAGGTATAAGTTCAGAAGTGGTTATATGTGGTTTATTAATTGATCTAGCGAAGTCATATTGGCATATGAAGTGGTTATCTGTGGTTTATTAACTCCTTGCATAGAACCCAAATATAAAATTATATCGGTCCCATAGCATCATAGATGACTTAGTATAATTTGTTCTACACCCATATAGAAATAACAGAAGTGGCCCTCAACTATTTAAATACAGGTCTGCAAAAATACTTATAATTAACCGGGGTATAACTGCACTTAGATGTTATTTTGTATTTCATTAATAATGGGAAATATCTCCTAACCAAAGCTCTTCCTTTCAATTTTATAGGCAATAATCTAATGTGACAGTAACTATTATACCAAACAACTAATCTTGCCATATCACATCGCTCTGCACTATACAAAGTAGTGATTTTTTTTTTGGCAAGCATCCATCACTTGCATGAAAAGAGAGTTTTGTAAAAGGAAATACAACACCAACGCAAGAAGAAAGTCACACAACTGGACGATTTGAGTTGCTGTCATTGAAGCTATTGTTGTCCCTACTACAAAACGACATCAAAGCAACATGCGCATAGGGTGTAACACAATATAGGCAGTGCTAAACCACGATTTTCCCATGGCTTGTGAGCAATTCGCAACCATTGGCCAATCTCATCGAGTCAGATATCCCCGACACTATCACCTCTACGTGATGATTCAACACTTCCCTAAGAAAATTTCCTAAGAAAGGGCAGGTCTACACGGGCAAGCTAGGGGCTGATATAAGAATCGTACCATCGGTCGAAACTGTCGGCAACGTTCTTGTCCTCCTCAAGACGTTACAGGTTCGGTTGATGACGAGTCTCCCAAAGAACTTCTCATGTGTCGCCTCGCGGCGAGGCAGAGCCCCAGCGAGAGGGGGAGGACGATCTGGGAGAGGCGGCATGGGCGGGCTTGTCGGCATCAATCTTGAACGCTTGGTCTCGTCGGCGGGTCTTGCTCGGTGACCGGGACGTGGAAGGCGACGAAGAGTAAGACTGCAGCTTGGAGGTGGGGATTCGGCAGCGGTGGTTTCGTTCCTCTTAGCTGAGGAGGGAGGCGACGTAACAGGAGATCAACCGAGCGGCGATGGGGAAGAACGAACCCTAGATTGTGCTTCTGTTACGGACGGGGGCTCTTTTCATTCGAGGAGGGCATCGACTTGCGAGCGGGGTTTTGCTGGGCTCGGCCCATATGTGCGATCGCTTTTTAGGGACAGGCGGTGGACGATTTTGATCAGGCGCTTATTCTGATAGGCTGGCATCGTGGTCTAGATGGCCCACTTGTATATCTCCCCGCAGCAATTTTTCCTTCTTTTCTCGAACAAAACCCTGCATGAGTAGGTCACCTGTCTAAACGCTCCGCCGCCGATTGTTTTCGATCTGCGCCTCCGGTCCGCCTGAAGGTCGTGGAAGCCATGGACTCGACGGAAGCCCTGCCGGACGACGCGCTCGCAAACATCCTCCGCCGCCTCCAGGCCTGTGACCTCGCCGCGTCCCGCTGCGTGCGCAAGGCGTGGTGCGCCGTCGTCGATGCACATCGGCTGTTGCTCCCGCACTTCCTCCCACACGCGGTGGGTGGCCTCTTCGTCAACTACATCGACTACGAGCGCCCACGCTTCTTCGCCCGCCCCTCGACGGAGCGGCCCGCCATCAACGGCGATCTTGGCTTCTTGCCTGGGTACAACGAGGATTTTAAGCCAATCGTGGATCACTGCAACGGCCTCCTAATCTATGGTAGTCAGTGGAGCAGGTTCTGCGTGGTTAACCCTGCCACGAGACGGTGGGAGCGTCTCCCACGCCTTGATGCGAAGAAGTGCAACACGTACCTTGTGTTTGATCCTGCCGTGTCACCGCACTATGAAGTGTTCGCGATTCCGCAGGTGACCGAGAAAGTTATCCGAGTCCAACGAGCGCCCGCCAAGAAGCCTTCCCACTCTACAAAACTGAGTCAATTCTCAGGACCATATTGCCTCACTGAGTTGTTCTCGTGGTCGGATGATGATGCAACAGAGGTGAAGGACTTGGAAGAGGAGAACGAAGATGGACCATCGGAATTGTCACCGGAAGAAACCATTGAAGAGGACGACTTACCAGCATCGTCACCATTTGAGTATAGAGGCAAGCAAGAGGATCCAGAAGACTTCACGGAATGGCCACCATCCTCATGGATGCTAGACGTTTTCTCGTCTAGTACAAAACAATGGCAAAAGAGGTCGTTTGTCCGTGAAGGTGGCTTTGGAGACAGCTGCTACTGTGCGCTAGATAGCTTGAAACCAACATTTTCTGGGCCGAGGTGGCGCTACGGTGTCTACTGGCAAGGAGCACTCTACGTGCATTGCCGTGGTGCATTTGTCGCAAGGTATGCATCGTAGGCTTACAAAGCTCCCTTTTGAACTTTAGCATTAGTAGTGGCTTTCTCAGGGGAATGTTTCAAGTTTCTACACGAACGTTGCATCATATCTAGCCCTGAAACAGTTCTTAAACATATATATTTTATTTCGTAGGTTATTCTTACAGGATGGAAAGTACCAAGTAGTAAAAACACCAATAGATATCGAGGAAAGCAAACGTGCAGAACATTGTCTTGGGAAATCGGAAAAGGGGGTTTACTTTGCAACAGTTCACCACGAGGAATATCAACTTCGGGTTTGGATCTTCAATGAATCAAGTGGTCAGATACCTTGGGAGTTGAAGCATCACACTGATCTTACTCCATGGGCAACTATATATTTGAAGCATCCTAAGGGAATTGACAAAACTTGGTTCTTATATGGTGATAATAATCAAGATGGAATGCTCGGGGATGAGAATTTTGAATGGAACTCCGATGACGATAACGTTCTGAATATTGAAGATGATTATGAAGATTTCTACAGCCATGTTTCTATCCTTGGATTTCACCCCTACAAAGAGATTGTTTTCTTAGAGGTATCATCATTTATAGGAGTGGCTTATCATCTTATGGCTCGAAACTCCAGTACCTTGGAAAATTACGCCCAAACGATTATTATCAGGCACATTCCAATGGCATATATGAATCATTTCCATACACCCCTTGCATGTTTGGGGAGCTTTCAGAAAGTGCTTGAGAATATTCCTTCACTGGTTGGGTTGGGATCTGGAAGTTTGGGTAGAGGCCTAGAGGGGCAGGGTCAAGATCACAAGGAGCCAGAAGTTCAAACAGACTGATGTTGCTCGATTTTGTTTTTGGAAAAAGCTCCAAGCACAGAAGCGAGAATTTCAAAGAAGTCGCTAGGAAATAGGATAACCTAATGGACAGAACTTACGTAGAATTTCCGGTTCGTAAACTTCCTTCTTGGTCATTTTGTGCACCTGATCATCTTATGAGTACATTCATCATTTGGTCGAACGGTGATCTTTTTACTATTTATGCACTTAATTCAGTTAATTGTGTCTTATTGTACCGTTTAAATATCAGGACATGTTCTTATTTCATGTTTATTTTTGTTCATGCTCTTTGTTCACTTTTAACATGCACAAGTAGATGTGTATGTGCCACTGAAATCTGAATCCTAGTCGAATTCTGCACCCTACTGAAATCTATGGCGAAGTCTTCCAGCTGCTTTTTTTTCCTATCCGGTATTTACTAATTGATTGGGTTCAACATTGGCCTAACTGCTGCCTACTCTGGCAACATTATTATTGAATCATGAAGTCCCTAGCTAACTTGGTGGATTAGTGTGTGCAGTTCATGTGGTGAATGTCGGTTTCTTAGATGTCTACCCTGAATTGTCAAATTAAGGTTCGGTTTGTGTAATATAATGCCACAAGAGTAAAATCTTGTACCCAAGCTTCGGCTTGCACTAGTTGTAAATAAACTCTTCTTAATCAATCAAATACGCAAAGATTTTGACTTGTTTCAAAAAAAAAATAAGGTGAAGGTAGCTAGCTTAACATTTTTTCCTTCCACTGTGGAATGTTCTGCTTTGCAGTATGAAAAGGTAAGGCATGTTCCTTCTGTCCAGAACATGGAGCATGGCGCGTCGCGATGACTTTGTATAATATTTATATACATATATGTACAAATATATATATTCAACGTATTTGGTTCTTTCTTTGTATAATTTCGATGTTGTTTTTAGTACAAAGATAAATCATCTGAATGAGAATGTGCTGTTCAAAAAGAATGTGTGTTCAGCAGTAAACTAGGTAAAGTTTTTCAGATGGCTGAACTTGTGATCTTGCCTATTCTTCAGGCCGCTAAAATCAAAATGTAAGAACATAATTATACACATTTACATGACAGAATTTGCCAGCATTTGTCGAAAAAGAAAACCCCAAACTAATTTTCTATACAGATCCATTAGATATGCCATATGTAGTACATATCATTTTGATATGTCCAAAATATCGGTTGATATTTAGCATCCCTAGCCAGCCTGCTGAAATATCATATCAGCAAATATATGAACCATGTTCCAGGGTACCGAATGAGCAACCGGATTTTTGTCGTGCCGGCCCCTGCTTGCCCGTTCCGGAGGCTACGTACCCTGGGTGGAATTGCAAGTATTTGGTCTGTTTACAACTTCATTTATGAATATCTTTCAAAGAGCTAAAACACATCTTTGTTGTTTGTAGGCATGCCACACTGAAGACATTACTTATGATTTTGTTTCCTCAGAAGAACATGGAAGATACACTTCATTTCAGAATAGTCAAGAAAAAGATAGTCTTTGAATACTTTAAACTAAGTAAAGCTGCAATGTAAGAAAAAAATCGAAATACAGCATTCTGGATGGCTATAGTTAATTTTGATCTAAACTCCCTCAAGGGATTTTCCAACTGCTTCATCACTACATCTCACCCTCCATGCGTCGGGTGCATGTCATCCCAGTTGAAATTTTGCTGGACTTGTTGCACACACTGTAAAGAAGTTCCGATGAATCGCTTTGTTATCCGCAGTAACCCTGTGAATCAAAACTCTACAGCATGGTGACAACTTGCGCTTGAATTGCTTGGTGGATAGCCTTGTCGTTTGCCTACATACACATATTTCTTTTTGCTTATATAAAGTTTAAGCACACAATCAAATGCGCATCTATTATAAATCTTATAATAGTGCATTAAAGAACAGAAATCATATACCAGTGACACTTGTGGATGCATGCATGTAGTACCTGGCGTATTATCCACAATATTATTGAAGGTGGTATAGAGGTCGACAATGTACGTAGACATATATATTTCTTTGCTGCCATCAATTGTTTTAGATTATTGTTATGGACGGATGCACCCTAATTTCGAAAGACATCATAGGCCGTGTAGTTGTAGGCCTGTGTTTGCGATGGCGTGCAGCCGACATGGTGCAAGTTGTTCACAAGAACCGTTTTCACTCCAAGCTTCTGCAGCTGCTCCACATTTGTTGCAATATAATCTCCTTTCTCACCTTGCCGATATAAGCATTGATCTGCATATACCAAAGTTTTAAATAGTGGGCTAAGCTATTTATCGGCAACCTACGAAAAAGCTAAATCGCCGCTATAGTGCGCTATTTAAAGGTTTTTGTACCTTTTAGCGTGCTAATGCACTTAGCGGCACAATGCAGAAAACGCTATAACGCGGTCTCTTCGTCAACTACATCGACTACAACTGCCCACGCTTCTTTGTCCGCCCCTTGGCAGAGCGGCCTGCGATCAATGGTGATCTTGGCTTCTTGCCTGGGTACAACAAAGATTTTCAACCAATCGTGGATCACTGCAACGGCCTCCTTATCTAGGGTAGTGAGTGGATGGGGTTTTGTGTGGTTAATCCTGCCACCAGACGGTGGGAGCGTCTCCCACGCCTCGATGCGAAGAACTACAACACGTATCTGTATTTGATCCTGCCGTGTCACCGCATTATGAAGTGTTCGTGATTCCACATGTGGCCGACAAAGTTATCCCAGTCCCAACAAGTGCCCGCCAAGAAGCCCAAGAAGCCGTCACACTCTAAAAAACTGAGACAATTCAACGAAACAGGATTTCGCCCCGCTTTATAAATAAAGCCACACGGCCGAACCGATACAAAGTGATGAGGAAACCCTCTTACAAAGCAGATCACTGATAAATAATGTTCTGAACATTGAAGATGATTATGAAGATTTCTACAGCCATGTTTCTATCCTTGGATTTCACCCGTACAAAGAGATTATTTTCTTAGAGGTATCATCATTTAGAGGTGTGGCTTATCATCTGAATAGCTCGAAAGTCCAGTACCTGGGAAAATTACGCCCAAAGGATTATTACCGGTCATGGACAAATGGCATATATGAATCATTTCTATACACCCTTTGCATGATTGGGGAGCTTTCAGAACGTGCTTGAGATTATTCCTTCACTGGCTGGGTTGGGCTCTGGAGGTTTGAGTGTATGGAGGGGCTCTTGAGATTATTCTTTCTTTCGACTGGCTGTGTCGTCGTTGTGGTGGTGGTCGTCGATTGGATTTCCGGCCGGCCGCCATGGTCCAGCAGGCAGGTAACCATGCATGCCTTAAGTTTTTCTGCTAATCGGATGATGTGATGGTGGCGACGCGGCGAATGATCTTCCTTCCTTGTACTGTACATGTGGCCCCACCAGTTCTCGTTGTGGTCGTCGATTTGATCTTGCGCGCTTTGTGGTCGTCGTCGATTCCCTTTCCGCCATGGTCCAGCTAGCAGGAAACCATGCCTTATATTTTCTACTAACCTGATAGGAATACATGCATGTGCACGTTTTGGTTCTGATCGATTCGGAGTCCCATCGAACGTGCCGACGTCATCTGCACTTAGGTCATAGTGTCCGCGTGCGTGTGTTGCTTTGCTGGAAGTAGATCGATCGAGTCGACTGCAGCTTTTGCACGCACAAATGTGTTTCTGGAGAAATCCTTTGGCGTGCGTGAGTTTAGGCCAGGAAGGTATTTATGGGCGAAGAGGCGACGTAAGGCGGTGGACGAGTCATCCAGGTGAGACCTAGGCGTGGTTGACCCTGGACCGCGCCTGGGGGTTGTCTGGGGGCTGTGGGCCCTCCTGCAGCTCCCTTTCTGGCTCCCGCGGTCTTGTGGCGAAAAAAAAAACTGTAATTTTTTCGGATTTTTCTGAGCACTTTGGATTTTGGACCTTTTCCCGATGTGCTCTAAACTTTACGTATCTTGCCAATCTGATCTGGTACCTTTGGTATTGCCAAGTGTTTGAAGTCCTCATTGTTCCGTAATGATCCGTGCTGAGCGTATAATTAGAACCCGTAGGACCGGAAAATATGCTATACATTCATGATTGTTTCTAATATTAGATGACGTCGACACTGATAACCAATCCATTCCTAGCACCATGTCAGCAGCTTCACCACTTGAGGAGGCAGGTGGCTTTTACATGAATCGGTTCGGAAATACTTTGATGCTGCAGCCTCAGTTATGCGGACAGGGGGACACGAGTGCTGATGGTGGTCACAGGGTGGTGTCGATGAACGCAAGACCTTCCGAGAATGACATGATGGCGTATGGGGGAATGCGTGAGGTTGTGGTGAGATCAAGTCAACGATTGAGGGAGCAGCCGAATGCGGATCTTCCTCAACTTGAACGTGCGATGGATCTTACTTCGCGCAAGACATACGGCTCCCATCAGGTACTCCAGCACATGCCAAATTTTCATTACGCTCTTTATCTAATTCTGAAATTAAGCGTAGATCGGATAGATTGGGCATTTCATTAGGAAAGACTAATGAGCAAGTAGATTCTTCTATTTCGGCCATTATGGATTTAGAACAAAAGAGGGAGGTTATTTTTCTGAAAAATTCTTTGCCTCCAATTAATGATGAGTCTGAGTCTAGTCTAGCTTTAAAAAGGGCCTTTAATATTTGCGAGGATCTAGTGGATGATGATGCTGAGGTCTCGGATGATCATGCAGATCTTAATGAGACATTAGCTTCAATAAGAGGTAGAGGAAAGAAAAAAGCAAGTTCTAAACGTGCGGTTAGAAGGTGTGTGCGATTAGCCATTTACTCAAAAATCTGAAATGAAGGGTATGATTTGGAATTCAGATGGGTTTGGAGACACGGCAAAACATTTGGCTGTCAATGAATTTGTTAAAGAACATAAACTTGATTTTGTGGCTATAATTGAGACAGGGCGGTCTTCTTTTGCCACACCATTTCTTAATTTTCTGGCTGGGGGATTGGATTTTGTTTGGTACTGTATACCTCCACACGGGAGGTCGGGAGGCATGTTATTAGGTTTTAATAATGCTACCCTAACAGTACAAGATGTGGTCTCAGGTGATTTTTGCGTTAAATTACAATTGAGAACGAAGTTGGACGGGTTTCGTTGGGCATTGGTGGTAGTCTATGGGTCGGCTCAGGATAATAAAAAACCTGAATTTCTGGCAGAATTGGTAAGAATTTGTGAAGGTGAGACGGTACCATTGTTGGTTGGGGGGGGATTTCAATATCATTAGGATAAAAATGAGAAGAACAATGACAATTTTAACGCAAGATGGCCTACTATTTTTAATGCTATAATTGAGAGCTTGAGTTTGAAAGATTTGAAACTGTCTAGAAGGCAATATACTTGGACTAGTAGACGAGATACGGCAACATATGAGAAGTTGGATCGTTTTCTAGCTAGTGTTGATTGGGAACAGAAGTATCCACTTGTCACGGTTCAAGCTCTTACCCGTGCGGGGTCAGATCATACGCCGTTATTACTGGATACCAGGGACCATGCCTTCAAGGGGAACTCTAGCAGATTTTCATTTGAACTATCGTGGTTTCGACAAGAGGGGTTCTATGACTTAATTGCTCGTGAATGGAATGCGATCCAAACGGGCAATTCACCAGTTGAGCGGTGGCAAAATAAAATACGTCACCTACGTCAATTTTTACGTGGGTGGGCAAAAAATTTGAGTGGGGAATATAAAATGTTACGAGATAAATTAATCTTGCTAACTAATGAATTGGATATTAAAACTGAAACCACTCCTCCAACGGTAGCCGAGCGGGCTGCCAAGAGAGAGCCGGGTGATAATATGGCAAAATTGCGTCGTGATGAGGAATCTAAATGGGCACAGCAAGCAAAAGTGAAATATATTCAGGAGGGGGGAGTAATACGAGAAACTTCCACATAATTGTGAATGGCAAACATAGGAAAAAGAAAATACTACAGTTGGAACAAGAGGAGGGTACGATAGTTGGACAGGAAAATTTGAAGACTTATATCTCCGAGTACTATAAGAAATTGTTTGGAGCGCCGGTTACAAACAATTTCTCGTTGGATGAGAGTGTTATTCATGATATGTCTCAAATATCTCAAGAGGAAAATGATATTTTGACTCAAGACTTCTCTGAGAAAGAAGTGTTTGAGGCAATTAAACAAATGGAACATAATAAAGCTCCGGGCGGATGGTTTTCCGGCGGAGTTTTATCAAAAAATTTGGGGAATTATAAAATCGGACTTGATGGCAATGTTTGCTCAATTGCGTGCAGGAAAATTGCCGTTATTCAAACTAAACTTTGGTATTATTACCTTGATCCAAAAAAAGAGGATGCTAGCAAAATTGAACTATATCGACCTATATGTCTCTTAAATGTGAGCTTCAAAATTTTCACAAAAGTGGGAACAAACAGAGTTACCTCTATTGCGAGTAGAGTACTTCGCCCCACTCAAACTGCGTTCATTCCTGGACGAAATATTCTTGAAGGGGTTGTCGTTTTACATGAGACAATCCATGAGATGCATAGGAAAAAGTTGGATGGGGTTCTTTTTAAAATCGACTTTGAGAAGGCGTATGATAAAGTGAATGGTCATTTCTTCAGCAAACGTTACAGATGAAGGGTTTTACGCCTCAATGGTGTGAATGGGTTGCTAGATTTTTCCAAGGTGGGAGTGTAGGAATTCGCGTTAATGATGATATCGGTCATTATTTCTAGACACTCAAGGGGTTACGGCAAGGGGACCCGTTGTCTCCGATGTTGTTCAACTTAGTTGTTGATATGTTGGCTATCTTAATTTCTCGAGCAAAAGAGGATGGCCAAGTGGGGGGTTTAGTACCTCATCTTGTTGAAGGGGGGGTTTCGATCCTCCAATATGCGGATGACACGATATTATTTCTGGAACACGACATTGCGAAGGCCGTGAATATGAAATTAATATTGGCTTTGTTTGAGCAACTTTCGGGGCTGAAAAGAAATTTCTATAAGAGTGAATTGTATTGTTTTGGGAAGGCTAAAGATGATCAGGAGGAGTATCGTCGTATTTTTGGTTGTGAGCTCGGTTCGTTACCTTTTAGGTATTTGGGAATACCCATTCATCATAGAAAATTACTAAACAAAGAGTGGAAAACAGTTGAAGACCGTTTTGAAAAGAAATTGGCAGCTTGGGTGGCCAAGATGTTGTCATACGGTGACCGTCTTGTTCTTATAAACTCGGTTTTAACAAGTTTGCCAATGTTCTTACTATCCTTTTTTGAAATACCCAAGGGGGTTCGCAAAAGGTTAGATTATTATCGTTCTCGATTTTTTTGGCAAAGTGACCAGCTTAAGCGGAAGTATAGGTTAACAAAATGGAAACTTGGTATGTAGACCGAAGGATCAAGGTGGCTTGGGTATTTCGGTTTTAGAAGTTAAAAATAAATGCCTACTGAGTAAATGGTTGTTTAAACTTTCGACCGAAGAGGTGGTTTGGAAAGAAATTTTAGTTAACAAGTACTTAGGGGATAAAAAATTATCTCAAGTGCAAGTTAAACCTCTGGACTCACCTTTTTGGAAAGGAATTATGAAGGTAAAGGATGAGTTCTTCCAGTGTGGAAGATTTGAGATTGGTAATGGGGAGCAGATTCAGTTTTGGGAGGATAGATGGTTAGGTCATGCTTCTTTACAAAATGAGTACCCGTCTTTATATGCTATTGCCTCCAACAAGCATAGTACGGTAGCTGATGTTCTTGGGGCAGTACCTATTAATCTCCCATTCCGACGGGCATTAATAGGATAAAATAGAACGAGTTGGTTCAATCTAGTTGAGAGACTAATGCGGGTTAATCTCATAGATGAAGAGGATAAATTTAAATGGACTCTTACTTCTAATGGCACCTTTACGGTTAGGTCGTTTTACGAGGGACCTATTAAATGGTCATACTAGATACCTGCGTAAGTATTTATGGAAGTTGAAGATTCCGTTAAAAATAAAGATTTTCTTATGGTTTCTTAATACAAAGGAAATTTTGACAAAAGACAATTTAATTAAAAGACGGTGGGTCGGGTGTAAGAAGTGTGTTTTCCGTGATGCGGATGAGTCCGTTGAGCACCTTTTTATTAAGTGTCCGTTTGCTCGAGATATTTGGTGATTAGTCCACTTCACTTTTAATGTTTACCCACCTACAAGTATTGCGAACTTGTTTGGTAGCTGATTGAATGGGATAGATAAAGTTACAAAAGCTTGCATTCGGATTGGTGTCACGGCCATATTGTGGGCTATTTGGAACTGTAGAAATGACATTGTTTTTAACAAAGCAAACACAACTCATTATTTGCAGGTTATTCACAAGGCGTGCTATTGGATCCACTCATGGTCATTTCCTGCTTCCTGCGGACCAACGTGGGCTTATGGATGCCGGATGTACCCGTATGCTGACGGTTGTGCGGGCTATTTTCAGCCGGGCTGGGTGGCGTCATCCTAGAAGATTAGATGCATAGTAAACTTTTTTTTGAGTGGCTGATCTTTGTAGCTATCTTAAGTGACCCATGAATTGTGAACTTGTATCCATGGATGTTTAATAATTGCGGATGGCTGTGTGCATCTCTTGGATGCAGAGGCCGGGGATCCGCACCCCCTTATCTTAAAAAAATGTCATCGGCAACCAGTGGCAACAGCCTCAGTTTGGCTTCAAATTCCCTGAATTGAATGTAGGAAGTAGGAGCCAGGACTCTGAGCAGAAATGAGCCTTCGCTAGAGTAGGTTTTGAGACGAGATCTTGATTGATCACTTAGTCAACCTTTTGGTCGTAAGTCTAGCGCGGCGTGCCACGCCGGTTTTTGCTATACTCCGTATTGAGATCAAGCACGACTTCAGTATTTGTTCCAAGCGACTCCAGATTGAGACCAGTTACGACTCCAGTGGTTATCTGGCTTTCACCTTTCTAATGAGGTAAACAGAGAATTCTTCCAATATTTTGAGTGTCTGTCGACTAAACAAAGGTTCTTTAGCCTAGCATGACGTTAGACTATAAGGTTACAGACACTCGAACATATGCTCACACAGGCAAGTTATGGCTTGCACAGTTACGGGTCGTAGTGGGCTTAGACTTATAATCATTGTGATTGAAAAACTGGGCCCTTAGATGTGGATTAGTTGGTTGTATTCTTGCAGTGGTTACCAAGCAAGACTTCAGTATTTGTTCGAATCGACTCCGTATTGATACCAATTACGACTCCAGTGGTGATCTGGCTTTCACCTTCTAGAGAGGTGAACAGAGTATTCTTCCAGGATAGGAAATATCTGTCGACTAAACTATGTTTCTGGTTGTTGGCCTAGCTTGGCGTTAGACAGTAAGATTACTGACACTCGAATATATGCTCACACAGGCTAGTTGTGTCACTATTATGGGTCGTAATGGGATTAGACTTATAATTACTGTGATTGAAAAACTAGGCCATTATCTGCGGCTTAGCTGGTTGTATTCCTGTAATTGTTCATAATGGTTGATGCCGTGGTCGGTTTAGTGTGGCGTGGCGCCGTGCCTGTTTTTTGGCGCCCTTTTTTTTTTGTTGTACTCCAGATTGAGACCAAACAAGACTTCAGTCTTTGTTCGAAGCGACTCCGTATTGAGACCAATTACAACTTCAGCGGTGATCTGGCTTTCACCTTCTAAAGAGGTAAACAGAGCATTCTTCCAGGATAGGAAATACCTGTCGACTAAACTAAGGTTCTGCTTGTTGTCTACCGTGGCGTTAGAATGTAAGGTTACTGACACTCGAATATACGCGCTCACATGCAAGTTGTGGCTTGCACTATTATGGGTTGTAATGGGCTTAGAGTTAAAGTCATTGTGATTGAAAAACTGGGTCATTATTTGTGACTTAGTTGGTTGTATTCTTGCAATTGTTTGTAATGGTTGATCACCTGATCGGCCTAGCGTGGCGTGCCACCGCGCCGGTTTTTGCTAGTACTATATAACTGAGGTAATCATTGTTTTCTTTTTTTTTGATAAACACAGTAAAAACGCAAACACTCACATACACGCGCACACACTCACCCCTATGAACGCACGCACGCACACCCTACCCCTATGAGCACCTCCGAAATACTGAGCCGGCGGATCAAGTCTTGAGATTGACGAAGTCACCACGGGCGACTCGCTGTCGACGGGAACGTCGCCTCTCACTGAAAGAATATTCCGCCTAAATGCAACACACAGATGTCAAACCTGTGGTTTGAACTCTGGTGGGCTGAGAGTACAACCACCCTACTAACCATCCAACCACAGGTTGGTTTGCAGGTAATCATTGTTTTCAGTTGCCCACATTAAAGTCGTGCCAATATTTGTTTGCAAAATTAAATATTGCGCTCATATTGCTTGATCTTTTTTTGGGTCGAAGTGTAATTGGGCATTAATTAATAATGGCGTATCTTATCCTGCTGACGTGCTGCGTCTATCTACTTAATTTGGTGCCAATATATGGATCCGCTGATCTATAAATAGCGCAAGATGTGATTCGATTGAGCACACCAGTCGTGTTCATCATCCATCTAAATATCACATACAGGACGTCCACGTACTAGAGATCAAAGCATGGCGTTCTACAATCTCAGCGGCCAGATGCAAGCCAAGGCATGGACAGCTCTGTTCCTTGTGCTCTTTGGATGCCTCACGCTCACGTTAATCTCCTCACATGGTAATATACAAATACTATCGATCTTTCTCCACTATATGCAGGCATCCGCCTATTTTTCTCTCTCTTCTTTTACACATATGCTCTGACGTATAATGCAACCGTGTAGGTGGTAATCAAATCGGGAGCTCAGGTGGTCGTCGTCTTCTGGAGGACGAGCCTGCAGTAGGCAGCGACAAGCTTCACATAAGAAAGCTGTGCATAGCGAAAGGTTGCGGCAGCAATATTACCGATACCTGTACCCACTTCTGCTGCGCAACGTTGGAGGATCAGCCTTGCTGGCCGACGCAGAACGAGTGCTTCCAGTATTGCCCGTAGACGCCGTCGTGGTTGCTGCCGGATCTACGGACCCGGTCTAGGATGCGAACGTGGGATTCCATTGATACCAATTATAGTTTATTTAGGGTTTTTAGTTCAAAAGGAAGTGGGATAAGTGGGATCCCACTTCAAATTCTTTGACCCGGGTCGATCTTGGATGTACTTCGAATGTTTGCGATTGACCTTTGGCCTTGCATATGGGAAATGAAGCTAGAATCGTGCATATGGCTATGTATGCATGTTAGCAAAGTGCTCGTTGAGTTTTGAATCGATCAATTGTGAACTTGTTTTCAATAAATAGATTATTCGATTTGCAACACAAGTGAAAGGATCTGAAGTTCCGCGAGAACGATCTTTTTCTGTCGCCATGCGTGAGAAAAAATTAGAACAAATGTTTTCACCCCCTATACAATTGGATTGTTTGAGATGTTCTCTCTACGACCAATAATTCCTACCCACACTAAGTAGTAGTACTAATTAAAAGTACTACACAAAAATTCATCCAAAATTATTTAGAAAAAGTGTGAATGAGCATGGACTTTCAAAGTTCTATTTTTGTTTCTCTCAAACATTATATCTCAAGTGTTTGAGTAAACTGCAAAGTTTTAAATCCATACGTTGTATCGTTTGAGAGGTACAAACAAGAAAAGTTATTGAGGAGGGAAAAAAGGTTAGCACGGATTTTTGATGCACCTATGAACAGTCTATGCAGGGGGTGTAACTAAGTCGGTGCTTGGAAAAAACTCTCTCAACTCTTTATACCAGATTTCTCAGATAAAAATTATTATATTTGAATGTCAACAACGTTGATAAATAAAGTGTACCTATAATACTTACTCTCTCATATGACCAGCCAAGGGAGAGAGTGCCAATCCGTACACATGGAGGAACGAAATGGGCCGAGCCAAGTAATGGCACGGAAAGGAAGAAGGCCACATGACTAGCAATTTCTTTCGTTTGCTTAAAAATAAGAAATATAATTGAAAAAGTTGGCTTACATAAGTATTTTTTAAAATTTATCTTATGTAATTTACTTCCAAAAAGTAGGAGTTTTATATGTTCTTGTTTATAATTTTTTTTCATCTATGTCAATGTTCATGGTGTAAAATTAATCCATGAGACTTTCAAAATTGGTGGAACCAAAAAAAGTGTTTCCTATGTAGTAAAGATTTCCTTGAACAATATTTTACCGTATATCAAAGATGTTCATGCGTACCAATAAAGTTGTTCACGCAACTACTAGGACTACTCCCTCCTTCTCAGTTTATAAGTCTTACGCGTATACTAGGTCGCTCGCATGAGCTATATTATATGAATTAAATAATACAAAAATTATACCATTAGAAAATACAACATTTGAAGTTTCTAATGATATATTTTGTATCATATATACTCCATGCAAAGTTCATCAATTTGCCAACCTAGGGATACGCGTAAGCCTTATAAACTGAGAAGGAGGGAGTATATTAGTTTGATTGCTAAAAGACACCATACAAATTATTTTAAAATTCAAACCCTTGCTCTTCCATGAGCCTGTGGGTGATGCTTTCTATAGCATTAGAGAGGGGGGGGGGGGGGGGGGGGGGGGGGGCTCCTCAACGGTGATGTGCGATCAAATCCTAACGCCCTTTGACAACTAATGACGTGTCAGATAGGTCGATGATCAGCTGCTTTCTTTGTATTTTTGTTTATCTTAGCACGTCAAAAAGCGTTGGATTAATACTACCACTTGGTTACTTAATTTTGAACCCTTGCTTTGCTTACTTGCACACAAAACTTGTAAAAGAAATTCTGGAACAGACATACAATGAAATTATGGAGCGCAAGTCAGCGAGAATGTATTACAAAAGAATGTGTCCATGTTTTCATTTTGCAACATATCTCCAAAATAGTAGCAAAGGGGAAAATGCACAGCGGGAAAAGATGGACTCACTTGGTGAAGAGCTGCAGCACTTACACCAACAAATAATCCCCCATCCATAATATGCATCCTTGCATCTAAGAAATATGTTCACGCCGCCCGTAAACAATGTTTTGAATTTTCACAAACAAAGATTGTAAACTTCTCTTGGAATTAACGTGTTGAAGCAAATGTTATCTCACGATAAATGGGCGTGTTTAAAATGTTTATCGCTTAAATTGGTTTGATTAGGACGGAGAATATACATTACTACCATTTTCCATAGTCAATGTTGTGTTCTCCAAAACGAAAATGTTATGTTTCATTTAAGTGAATCCGGCATGTACAACAGTATATTATAATCCCAACCTTACAGCGGTAAATAAAGGAAGTGGTAATACATGCCTGCAAAATAAGAGGAAGTGATATCATGGCATATAATTAAGGTAATCAGTGTTTTCAGTTGCCCAAATTAAAATCGTGCCAATATTTGTTTGCACAATAAAATATTACGCTCATATTGCTTGATCTTTCTTGGGTCGAAATGTAATTGCGCATTAATTAATGAATCGCATATCTTATCCTGCTGACGTGTTGTGTCTGTCTATACCTTGGTAAACAACACGCATATATCCGGCCGGTGATCTATAAATAGCGCAAGGTCTGATTTGGTTGAGCACATCAGTGATGTGTTCATCATCCATCTAAACATCACATACGGGCCATCAAAGCATGGCGTTCTACAATTTCAACGGCCAGATGCAAGCCAAGACATGGACAGCTTTGTTCCTGGTGCTCTTTGGATGCCTCACGCTCACGCTGATCTCTCACATGGTAACGTACAAATACTATCGATCTTCTCCACTATATGCAAGAATCTGCTCTCTTTTTTGTCTCTTCTTTTATGCATAATATAGTCTGACGTATATGTAGGCATACAATGCAACGCACTGTCTATCTACCCGTCCCGTGAAGGTGGTGATCAGATCGGGAGCTCAGGTGGTGGCCGTCTTGTGGAGGACGAGCCTTCAGTAGGCAGCGACAAGCTTCACATAAGAAAGCTATGCATAGCGAAAAGTTGCGGCTTTCTCAAAGACTGTGAACACTTCTGCTGTGGAACGTTGGAGGATCAGCCTTGCTGGCCGACGCAGGACGAGTGCTTCCAGTATTGCCCCTAGACTCTGTCGTCGTTGCCGCCAGATCAACGGACCTGCGGTCGATCTTGGTTGTTTCAGATCGACGATTAGCGTTGCACCTGGGAAATGAAGCTAGAATAATTCATATACAGATCTTTACTATTAAAACGAAAACCGTGTTGATGGTACGGTACGTCGCTATAAATCCACTCCATGTTTTCTGAGTATTTATGTAAAATTGCCACCGATAAGGACTTAATTACCTGTTCGTTTTCTTTTTTCCTCTTGCCTCACATGTATTCTTCCCTTCCCCGTCCTCCCGTCCTTCGCCCATGCTCATCCGATAGACACTAGGAGGTTCCTGTTGTCGGCGCCGCCATCATACCGCGATTACGATGCAGCCACCCAGCGATTAAGACCCACATCTCTCCCGTGCTCACCCCGCAAAATGATCCCCTCACCCGTCCTCTCTCTAGCACCGCCATCCTCTTCCCTAAGCCGGGAAATGAAGGCATCCGTGGTGAGCCGTCTGGGCTAATTCGAAGAGAATCCATCTTGTCATCGGTAAGTTCACATATAAGACAAGTCCCACATGTTAGCTTCTATATCGCCTTGAATAAGGCGGGGATCATCGGGCACACCTTGACAACATCTTCGTCCCAACTAGCTTTCACAATACCACGAGCATTCACAAAATGCGGGATTCCAACTGGTTTGCCCTCAGCCGGCATATCTTTGTAGTAGAAGAATGAGTCGGTCCAGCCATTGACTGACCTACAGTAGTTTAAACTGGCGCTACCGCACGTAGACAATCCTCCACCATCAACGGTTTGCCACCTTATGTGGATTTTTTTTTGAAAAAATCTAATCTAGGGGCAATTCCTAGATAACCTAACGCAGAAACCCTAATCTTTGTTATTGTATTGATCTGACCCTCGTGGGGTATATATAGCGGTACAAACTTGGGAGGCAAGAAGCCAATAACTTGGCGTACAAGACAACCTCTAAATCCTATCCTAGTCATACACGTAATTTAACAGAGGGTTTTAAAGCCGGCAATTGCTAGCATACTATTGGGTCCTAGATTACGCAGTTGCAGGCCGTAGTATTCAAGAATATCAAGGAAAAAGGTAGAAGGCGGCAGATTGACTCTTCTTTGTCATTAGCCTTTTTATTTAGACTAGCTCTTTATAGAGTCAATTTTTTTTAGCAGGTAGCCGACACGTTGAATGTGGGAGACAAGAATTACCCGTGCTCTATCTTGAGGATTGGGGATAATGACATCTTCCACTGATCTCCAATCGTAGACAGCATATGTAGGCATCAAACCTTCCTCCTCCACCTGCTTCGGATCTGCCTCATTGACATAAGAGGGGATCCAATATCTCGCCAAAGAATCATCGTCTTCCTCCTCCGCCGCCGCATCGGCCTCATGTGTGGCGGAAGATTTTTGCTTCCCCAGTAGCGGCCGCAGTCGATGGGGCCGACGAAGGCGCAACTTCGGTGTCAGCCACATGTAATTTTTTCCCTGTCACCGTCACCGCGCAACCTCTTTCTCCGCTGCTGCTACCAGTGGAGCTTCTTGTGGTGAGGACGCCATAGAATTTTTGTTTTCGATTGTGGGTTTTTCGTGAAGATTAGCGCGGTGTCATGAGTAAGAAGAAGAAAAGAAGAAGAAGAAGAAGAAGAAGAAGAAGCGATGGGAATGTGAGGTGAAAAGAGGCGCTGCGGTAAAATCCCTTATACAGGGTAGCTCAACGATCTGTGCAAGTGGAGGGAATACACACGATATGCGCCATGCTTCGAGAAACCTGTGATTTAATTTTGCATCGTGGCAACGGCACGACGCGCCGCTTTGGTGCGACGCTTTACTAACTATATGAAAGACAAGCCAATTCTCGCTCCCTCCGCGCTCGCGTACTGTAGCTAGCTACAGTACTATAGTGATGAATAGTGTTCAACAGTAACTCGATCCGAGCCGTCGCTCGGCGATCGAACGTTCCGCGCGGCACATTTGCAAAAAAAACCTCGCAAGCCGAAAAAATAGCTCCGCGACCCATACCTTTCCGCTACGAAGGACTAACGTGCAATTTCAGGAAACATCAGGGGTCTTTCTGAAAAAACGTCGGCACAACTCCCTCCTCTCTTCTCTCTCCCGCGCGAGCCGGAGCTCGCCGGCGCCGCCGACGCGCGCAGGCGCCGCTCCGCCGCTCCGCGCTCAGATCCAACCATGCAGGAAGCTCCGCTGTCGCTTCCCCTCCATCCTCGCCGAGCGCCACTTGCCGGGACGCCGCGTCGGCGCCGGAATCGTCCACGTCGTGCTCGGCGTCCGCGGCCGCGTCCACACGCCGCCGGCGACGCTCCTGTCGTGGGTTTGTCATGTCAGATGTCATGGATGACTTCGTAGGTGTGGGATTTGCGCGAGTCAATCGTCTCCGAGCTTGGGATCGCAGGAACAAGGATGAACATAGATTTACCCAGGTTCGGCCCCTCAATGCGAGGTAAAGATCTACTTCCTGCCTTCCCTAGATTGGTATTGATATGATATATGTGGTGTTACAATGGAGGCGATCCGATCTGGGTACTCGCCGTAAGAACTAGGGTTTAGGGCTTGATAGCTTGACCCTCTCTAAGTCCTGCGAGTCCTCTTTATATACACAGAGGCTCGCTAGGTTACAAAGGAAACTTCCTCCACAAGGAATACATCGACTGGAACCTACTCGGAGACTAACTCCTCCTCACGTCTTCCAGGATATGTCTTCTAGATCCTTCTTGTGGCGGTGCGATATTGGGCTTGCTTTCATGCAGGCCTTTCCTGGTGCGAGTAAAGTGGGCCGCACTTATCAACATGGGCCGCGGGTTAATCCACAAAGTATTCCCCGACATTAGCCCCCAAGATTGGTTAGGACTTCACGGTGAGGATCCTCTAGTTACTTGAGGTAGTTGTTGAGCCGCACTGTGAGCGTTCTGACTAATCTCTGACTGATGCGATTCAAAGCCGCGACTCATTTGCGCGACTCATCCTTTCCTTCTGAAATATTCTGATTCCTTCAATTGCGGGCCGTTCCTCATTCTGCGGGCGCAAATCGTTCCGTCGATTTCGGGCATTCCAGTTATAAGCTGCGGCGGCCCAGGTCAATATTCACTTGCCTCTGCTCTCTTCTCGCCTCCAGCTGCGCTGTCGTGGGTTTGTCACGTCAGATGTCATGGATGACTTCGTAGATGTGGGATTTGCGCGAGTCAATCGTCTCCGAGCTTGGGATCGCAGGAACAGGACGAACACAGATTTACCCAGGTTCGGCCCTCAATATGAGGTAAAGACCTACTTCCTGCCTACCCTAGATTGGTATTGATATGATATATGTGGTGTTACAATGGAGGTGATCCGATCTGGGAACTCGCCGTAAGAGCTAGGGTTCTAGGGCTTGATAGCTTGACCCTGTCTAAATCCTGCGAGTCCTCTTTATATGCACAGAGGCTCGCTAGGTTACAAAGGAAACTTCCTCCACAAGGAATATATCAACCGAAACCTACTTGGCGACTAACTCCTCATCACATCTTCAGAATATGTCTTCTAGATCTTTCTCCTTGTGGCGGTACGATGTTGGGCTTGCTTTCACGTAGGCCCTTTTAGGTGCGAGTAAAGTAAGTCGCACTTATCAACATGGGCGCGGGTTAATCCACAAAGTATTCCCCGACATACACCGCCGTCTTCCTCAATCGAGCTTAGCCCCGATCCAATCTTCTCGCAATGGCGCCCAAGGCAAAGCCATCCGATGATAAACGCAAGATCTCCTGCAACTGGGAAGGATCCTGGGTAACGGAGCAAACTCTTACGGATCTCGCCGATGCTGGTTTCTTGCCGCCGAAGGAGGACAATGTCTGGCGGGCGCCCGGTGATGAAATCGAGCCGCGCCCCAAGCCCAATGAACTAGTGATGTTCGTGGAGCATGTGGAGCGTGTATTCACGCCGCCGGCTCCCTCTTCTTCCACAACCTGATGCAACGCCTAGGCCTCCGTCTTCATGACATCGGGCCTAACTCAATGCTCCAGGTTAGCAATTTCCATGTACTGTGCGAGGGACTACCTCGGCATATCCCCAATATCGATCTGTGGCTGGCCTCCTTTTCTTGCAATAGCCAGCTTGTCTCCAAAGGTGGCGCCTATGTTCAGGTCGGCGCCATCTCTCTACAGCGCCACAGAAACTCTTGTCTTCCCAAGCTAGCCCTGGCGAATCGACCCAGGGCTTGACAAAAGTCTTTCTTTTACTGCCAAGATACTTCTCCGGAGGGCGAAACTCGCCTGCCCACTTGGTTCAATTCTCTTTTCGTGCCTTCTGAGGCTGTGGAGGTTATGCCGAACAGGTATACCTGCCACGGTGGATAAAACCTGGCCCACCAAGGAGGCCCATCAGATAAAGCCGGAGGGCTTAATGGAGAAGGCCTCATGGGCTTAGGCGCAAGGATAAGCTCTGGGCCGGCTTAGTGAAGTCCAAGACGAAGGCCTGGCTGCGTTCGCCTTAGGGAGCAAGTTAGGGTTTGTTACCGTGTTAGTCTAGGACTCATGATCTAGGTCGGTTAAGGCTTTCCTTGTAGGGGAAGGCTTGGCGCCTTTATAAGCCAGCCTTCCAGCAGCCTTAGAAAAGACGCATACAACCTCATTGTAACCTGTACACATCTTTGCCTTGAGTGAATTATAGCAGCACGTAGGATCTCGCCATCGTCGTGAGATCGAAGCTGGGTAAAAACGTGTGTGCAATCCCGTCACTGGAACCCTCCACGTTCTTCCACCTCCTCTACGGTACGTATGAATACTTCTAGTAGTTCCGCGTTACCAATACCTCGACAGAGGCACTAAAATCCAAACCTCGGGATGCCGCAACATCCTTCATAAATGAATCGCTGATCAAGGTCCGCGCCTTAATCGGTCATGGCCTTACTGGCCTTGATCTTCTTTCTTGCTGGACGAAGTGGCGCATCCAACCAGTGAGTCCCCGTCAACGGTCCTTCCTCGAGTGCTCTGGCACTTCTGCTGATGTTGATCGTGTCAAGGCCGCTGACTGGGAGCCTGAAGACTGGGTGGAGTTTGTCGCCGTGTGACTGAGGAGAAGAATATCTCCTTCGACAAGGTAGGGCTCGCCCCTTTTAGTGTTAACAATAAGCCTTTTGAGGTAACCCTCCTTCTTTGGTCCTTTGTCCTTGTAGCAGAATTGCATTTCTTTTTTATACTAAGATCTTCCCTTTCCTGTATCAGGTGATGAGAACTACTGGTCGCTTCCCGCGGCTGATGTGGGCACTGCTGCTCCCAAGCGTGCCGCGGAGAGGAAGTTACTGCCCGCTTTAGAGAGCAGTGAGGTCGCTGACATCCCATCTGTTGCTACGCGGCTTCAGATGGTGAAGATACTGAACTGGAGGAGGACGACAGTCCTGTGCCAGCCGCGGGTCCTCCTGCTGCGGCTGATCCAACCCCGCAGGGCCTCAAAGAGACTGTCCGGGAGGAGCAGAGCTTAACGCTCTGGAAAATTCCAAAGTCGTCAAGCGTCGCAAACCTGCGAAGGGTGCGACTCCTCCTGTTGCCAGGCGTGTGCTTAGGACCACCGCCTCAGCTGAAGATGATATGGAACCCCACTCTGGTAATTCTCGCTGCCTTGGCATCCTGACTGCATATTCCTTCATTTCCTTTTATTAACATATAGACCTCTGATTGCAGACTCAGGGTTCCAAGTTCAGTCGTCGCCGTCAAGCGACGGCCTTATGGCCTCTGTGAAGATGGCTCCAGAGTTAGTAACTTCCCTTGCTCTCATAGCATTTCTCTTCCGCCGCGCGTGCTTCTTTCTTATATAATTGTCTTGTTCTTGCAGAGCTGCGGTTGATGCTACAACCGCGACTAATCAGGGAGTTGTCTCCAAGGCTGCGGTTGAGCCGCCTAAGACGCTTGCGGCTCATACTTCCATGGTGGAGGGTGTGGCCACCACTGATGACTTGGCTACGTCGCCTGCCCCTAACGCGGCTGCCCAGGAGGTGGCTCTGGAAGATGGGACAGATCCCTCGTTGCCCAAGACACAGAGGAGGTGGATCCCACAGCTGCAGTCGTGGTGGCTAAGGATGCTGAGGCACCACTAGTTGAGCCGCCAGCAGCTGTTAATCAGAAGTCGCCAGTGCCGCGCCTTGAGATTGCTTCCTCTTCCTTATCCTTGAGCCGCGCTGAACAGCTGTCACAAGCCATCATTGCTTCAAGCGACAAACAAGCCGCAGAGCTTCGTGAAGCACTCTCAATTTATCTGCGGCTTACATGGTAATAATCTCTCTTATCCTGTCTGTCCCTAGCCCCCAAGGATCAAGGTCTTCTTTGACGTAAAGGGGAACTTGGTACTTCTTCTAAATGTTGTCTTTTGTATTAACTTCTGATGGCCCTTCACGTAGTTACCTGCGTGAAAAGTAAATGGGTTAGGTTGAGACTCCAAGTGCAGAGTGTGTAGTAAGTGGAAGACGTGTTTTCCCACGAGGGGTGACGCGAGGGTTTAATATCGAACTCTCGAGGAATCAGTAGTGAAGATTTATCTTTCCTATCCTTCTTTTGGTTACCTACAAAACAAAGTTGAGGCAACAAAGTAAGTTAGAGATACCCAAGTGGATCGCAGAACTTTCTCTCACGTTCACTGCACTAGCCACCCCCGTTACTCCAACTAATGCACACGTTCCCCCTCACACGCTCTCATAAACATGCTTGATCATGACAAGTAAATAAGAACGGGGTACATAATATGCATCTACTTTCATAACTGAAACAAAACCATTGCAATCTCAAACATATATTAACTCATAAAAAGATCCACCACAAAGGTATTACATAGATGACCGTAATCATGTTCAGCAGCTCATACGGTAGTAATTAGTGAAGCTCAAGAGAGAGGAGAGATACATAAGTTACTTCCACAAACCCATAGTCCAGAGGTGGACTACTCCCTCTTCATCATGGAGACGGTGGAGAAGTCGTTGGAGAAGATGGAGACCACGCCGGCAGCGCCCCGCCGGAGTTTTCCCCTCCAATCTGCAACTCCAGGTCTCTGTTTCGGTGTTTCTGTGTTTTGGCGGCGCTCCTTCCAGAGAACGTCGGGGGGCTATTTTTATAGTCGGTTTTAGGTCAAGACGGAGTCGGTGGAGGAAAGATCGACGGAAACGGAGCTCCGAGGACCAAAAGAGGGGGTCCCACGCGGTCCAGGTACCTGGCCGCGTGGGCCCACTCAACTTTGGCCTCTGGCTTCCTTTCGTGCGCTTTCTTGGCTCCTACGCTTTGTTCCTTCCAAAAACTGATGCCCGTAAAATATTAGGTCATTTGGACGTCGTTTGGGTCCCTGAAACATTAAAATATAGAAAACAGGGTTTTCTGACTGTGCAGGGTTAATTCCATAAAATAGGAAACATACCAAATATTCCCAAAATCATTATAAAACAGTGATATAACCCTTATATGATGCAAATATGACTGGAATATAAGTAAAATAATGCAAAGTTCATGTATGCATTTTACATGCATCAACTTCTCACAAATTACTGCAAACTTCTCCGCTGCCCTTTATCTGTTGATCTTCTGTCTTTTAGGAAGAATTATATGTTGTGACGGCGGAGAAGCTGGCTTTGGAGAAGCAATTGCAGGAAAACTCCCTCTGAGCTTGAGAGTCTGCGCGAGCTCCTTCTCCAACGCGAGGTTGAACTGAAGAAAAAAGACGCCAGAATTGGTGAACTTATGATGAAGGCTATAAGCTGTCTGAACAAGCCAAGGCTACTGAGCTGCGGCTTAAAAAGTTTGAAGAGAAGTCTCATGAGAGGATCCAGCAGCAAGATTGTCAAATTAATGCCCAGAAGGATGCCATTACTCAATCCAATGAGGATGCGCGGCTTAAAGCTGTGGAGATCGGGCGACTTCAAAATGAGCTGACGAAGGTATCAAACGCTTCCAACCTTGTCCATGGCAAGGTTTGCATCATGACGCAGGAGCTGGCTGGTATGTTCTGTTAGGCCTCTGCTTTGTTTGTGATATTGAACTCTTGTGTATGCCTCTGTACTTACTAGTGGGTGCTTTTTTCCAGGCGAGGATTTTTCATTACTTAACCATAGCACCCAGGAGCAACTTGACCACATCCGCGAGTTTGCGCACAAAGCTGTCAATGCAATGAAGAAATTATTGGCTTGCCTTCTGCCAACCAAGGATGTCCCTGCCGATGCTGAAGGACTATTGAAAAGGCTGCTCAAAGCGCCTCAGTACTTCTTGGACTGGAAAGAATCTTCGGCTCGCTCTGGCGCGGCTCATGTGCTTGCATTGGCTAAGACATATGATCCATCCTTCGATGCTGCCAGGGTTCCGCAAGGCATGCCTCCAAAGAAGACGGACGGCACGTGCTGACACCCTCAGAGTATGTGGCGACATGGAAGAGCGTGCGAGACCACGCGACTGAACTTGTGGACGGAGTGGACCTAGCGACCTTTCTGGGAAAGTATCATCCAGATGGGTCGAGATTCGAGAGATTACCCGCTGCATCAGCCAGCGTGGCTGCTCCTCAAGAAAAGAACTCTTCTCCAGGTGTGTCCAGCTCCTCAGCCCCCAAGCCCGCAACTGATAAGCCTTCCAGCGAGCCTGCGACTGCTGCTCCTACCAAGCTTGGTAAGCCGCCGGTGCCTCCTACTCACAAGCCAAAAGCTGGGAAGAAGCGAGTAAAAAACAATGATATGGTGAAGTTAGCCCTTAGTGGCTTGTAATAATTGTTGAAATGATGTGTTAGCAACAATGTTTTATGATTATTAAGTACTCTCAGCAGTACAAGTTCCGACCAATAGTCTGGTCCTTATGATTTGTCTCGGTTTTCCTTACTTAGGCCCTTGCGCGGCTCAGTATTTCCTAGGAACATGTGTCTTCAGGGTCGGGAGCGGCCATGATAGGCAATCAAGCTCGATTGATGCCACACCCCAGTACTTTGGCCGCATAATGCAAGTCGCATCCAAGTGAAGGTTGAGTATAATCACGATAAATGCCACTCGTTTGGCGATTCCAAGGTAATAGGCCGCGCTCAGAAAGCTGCCGCACCCCCAAGGAACCAATGATTAGAAAATGAAAGACTCAAAACTCAATTGGTAGTTTGAGGCGAAACGACAGCCACCTACATGGTAGGGGTGCTGGCTTTATTTCAAAATCATTATATGATACATAGGGTCGGTCGCGCCTGAGTGGCGACCAGAAGTGATTCATGGGGTCGGTCGCGCCTAGGTGGCGACCAGAGATGATACAGGGGGTCGGTCGCGCCTGAGTGGCGACCAGAGGTGATACAGGGGGTCGATCGCACCTGAGTGGCGGCCAGAGGTGATGCATGGGGTCGGTCGCGTCTAGGTGGCGACCAGATTTTTGATGCACAGGTACGACCGCGCCTGAGTGGCGGCTAATTTCTGATACATGGGTTGATCGCGCCTAGGTGGCGATCCAATTTGGTACATATGGTACGGTCGCGCCTAGGTGGCAACCGGTGTTGAGGTTTGAGCCCTGAGTGGCCAGCTTGATACTGTGAACCCTTGTTGGTTCTGTTGCGATCGTTGAGGGCGACTCGCGGTGGTTGGGGTATACCCTTATTGCTGATGGCCTGCAGCTCTTGCCCTTCTTGCGGCTGTAATCTGAAGTCGCAGGTCAGGCAGGTGTCTTTTGGCTTCCACGATGTCATCAAAGTTTTGTTGCGGCTCAGGAGCAGGCGCATTTCCGCGACGCAAGCGTCTCTAGCCATAGCCCTGTCGCATTCCTCGCATTCTTGTGCTATCTCTTTATTGCCATTTATTGTGATTACTCCTTAGGACCAGGCATTTTTTTCTTCAGGTACACGTAGCACGGTCGAGCCATGAATTTTGCGAACGCTTCTCTGCCAAAGAGGGCATGGTATGGGCTCTGGAAATCTACAACCTCAAACCAGACGTACTCGCTTCTGAAGTTGCTTTGCGTCCCGAAGGCGACTTCCAGGTTGATTCGCCCCAATGGCTGAGCTGATACGCCTGGCACGACTCCGTGCAACGTTGTTCTGGACGGATGCAGCTGCTTTTCTTGGAGATTCATCCTCTTGAAAGTCTCATAGTATAGTATGTTGATGCTGCTGCCTCCATCCATCAATATTTTGCTTAATTTGTATCCTGCGACTTGAGGGGCAACCACAAGCGCGAGCTTGCCTCCTTCGTTTATTTCTCCTGGATGATCTTCGCGGCTCCAAACTATTGGTTGCTCGGACCACTTCAGCCACTGTGGTATGGCTGGTACTACGGCGTTAACAGCTTGGTTGCGTCATCGCAGCTTCTGCTCCCTCTTGAGGTATTAACCACAATTGTGTGGTCTTGACCCAGCTTCTTTGGGAACTGCGGTTGGTCTGGCTGTGGGTTTGGAGCAGCATTATGTTGGCCTCCGCCGTGATTACCTCCCACGTTGTTCCGATTGTTGTTATTCCCATTAAGTGGCTGCCCATCCTTCCACTTTTTGTAATGGTAGCACTGCGCTTTAGTGTGGTTGGGTGGTTTTCCATCTTTTCCCACATGGATGTCACAGGGACGGTTGAAAACTTCATCCAAGTTAACTGGGAGGAAATTTCTTCCTCTGCCGCTACTTGGCTTGTAACGAGTGTTCGTGTTTGCGACTAATCCCGAGTTTCCTTCCTCGTTCTTACGCTTGTTGTAACTCGCATTACTATTGCAAGCTTGCTGCTGCTGAGGCTTGCTGCTGGTCTTCTTTCCTTTGCCAGTGATACGTCCAAATAGTATCTATAGTTTTTGCTTGTTTCATGCTATTTTTATGCTTTTAGCACTTGTTTTTATATTAAGTTTATTATTTATTTGGACTAACCTACTAATAGTTGCAAAAGTGCACAATGTTCTTGTTTTACTCTTTGATGTGTAGAAATTATCAAGAATACAAGAGGAAACCTTGTTGGAGTCGAATTGGGACTTTCCTGAAATCTGTCTGAGAACTTTTTACGAAGTTTGCCAGTTTGACCCTCGAAGATGACGTCAAATGGAGACCTGGCTGTTACGAAAGTTGTCACAATTTTCCATACGAAGATTTTAAGCCCGAGATCAGCCCAATCGGAGTTCGGACGCGGCCTGTAGGCCCGTTTTGGTGGAACCCTAAAAGGGGGTGACGGAAATCCGAGAAGATATATAAAGGGAGGAAACCTAATTCGTGGAGGACTCCTCCACCCACGAATTTCAGCCACCAAAAGCCACGTTTTTGCCTCCCCCATGGATCCCATCTCCATGGGGGAGGGCTCCCAAGAAGCCATGAAGGAGGGAGGCTAAGGGGCGGCGCTCCCCAAGCTTGCCGGCGGCGGGGAAAGGAGTTCCCCGCACCGCCGGCGCCGCCGCCGCCCTGCGCCGCCGCGCTGCCCCTCTCCGCCGTCTTCACCGCCATCTCCATCACCATCTCCTCCTTGTATTCAGTGGTTCATCCTCCCACAAACCTCTGTACCGTCCTATGTAAACATGGTGTTTGATGCTATAATATTTATCCTATGATTTACATCATGTTTCCGTAGTTTATTTGTCTTTTGATTGCTTAATTGAATGCATGAGGTTCATTAGAGTTGTATGTCTATATGGTGCTGTCCTTTGGTGTCCATTATATTTGTGCGCGCATGGATCAAACACCCTAGGGTTGGTAGTATTTGTAACGAAGCGGGGGAAGTTCTGCCGGAGTGACAGAAACCTGAGAACGCGAACCGATTAGTTGCACGTATGGGAGTAAGAGGACCTTGAACTTAAGGCTATGGTTGGGGAAACCTTAATGCATTGTTAGTATTTGCGGATGCTTTCTAACAATCCAATCATATAGTACTTGTAATCCCAAGTAGTGGAGTGCATGTATATTTAGCCTCTCCCACATAGAAAACTGCATCGAAGACAATGAACCAAGTACCTTCACTAATTAATCTTGGACAAAGCCACCACAATTACCACCACTTTTCCACACTCATGGTACTGTTAGTATATGGTTACTTAGTGTATTTATTGCTGCAGCACTAACATTTACTTTCTTGTATTTATTATCTTGCAAAACTACCTCTCATACCCGTATTGCTACCGTAGTTTTATTTTCTAGATAATGCAAACGTTTAGTGTGCGTAGAGTTGTATCAGTGGTTGATAGAACTTGAGAGAATACTTATCCTACCTTTAGCTCCTCGTTGGGTTCGACACTCTTACTTATCGAAAAGGCTACACGCGATCCCCTATACTTGTGGGTTATCAAGACCTTTTCTGGCGCCGTTGCCGGGGAGCCATAGCGTAGGTTAATGTTCTTGTGTGCACTTGTTTGCTTTATCTCTAAGTAGTTTTTATTTTCAGTATTAAGTTGTTCTTTATCTTACTATGGATAGGGAATGCGAATTACAAAAAAAATTAGGTGTAGTTGTTATCTAAAAACGTTTTCAAAAAGAAAAGTGATTGGAAAGATGAGTAATGGTTAAATGGGGGTCGACACTTCATGCCTATGAAACCAAAACAAATCTTTCCATGGAAGCTTTTCATTAAAAACATGTAAATATTGTAAATATTGTGTATATACCTCTGTACATAAAAATAAAATGCTAATATAGTCTTAGTTAATTGAAAGTTGATAGTTTTACTTTGCTGTCCAGAAACAGATTTTCTGTGCTCCACCGTATTAAATGTTTAAAATCACCAGAACGTGATCTTGATCTGAAATTTCTTGAGTGCAAAGTGATGCTTATTAGCTTTCTTTCATTAGACTAACTTTTTCTGATTTAAGGTACGTAGATAGGTCGAAAAATTCGATCTTTACTGACTGTTCTGTTTAGACAGATTTTGTGCTTCTCTGTAAATAAAATCGTGATAAATCTCAGAATAGTATTTTGACTTGAAAATTTTTGTGCATAAACCTGAGATTATTATCTTTCTTTCATTAGACTAAAGTTTTTCGATTTGAGCTACTTAACTATCTCGTTGAATGCCATCTTTACGGACTGTTCAGTTTTGACAGATTTCTTTGTTTATTCAATATTGTACTTGGTGTTGTTAGTTTCATTAGTTTTTCGACGGACAACGGAAATCATGAACACCTTAGTATATACAGTGGCTAATGTTGAGTAAAAATTATAAAACTTGTCAATGCTTGAACATGAGTGGATTTTATTTAATGAGTACTAACCCTACTAATGAGTTTTGTGAAGTTTTATGTGGATGTAGCTTATAAGATCTAATCAATATGGTGATATGAGATGAATAAGAAGACGCAAGAGCTCAAGCTTGGGGATGTGTAGGTGCATCCCAAGAACATATTCAAGAAGATACAATCATCTAAGCTTGGGGATGCCCGAGTCATCCCCCTATTCATCAACTAACATGAGGTTGTCTCGTTCATACTCTATATTACCCGTCCACATGATATGTATTGTCTTAACTTGTATTATAATTGCTTTTATATGTCTTGGTTTTACCTTCTTTAGTTTTATTAGGCTCCTTATTTGGTTTCGATTGCTTCTTTACTTTCACTTATAAATTCAAA
Source organism: Poa pratensis (assembly GCA_947311845.1). Taxonomy (NCBI): domain Eukaryota; kingdom Viridiplantae; phylum Streptophyta; class Magnoliopsida; order Poales; family Poaceae; genus Poa; species Poa pratensis. Next base: position 22,493,254 of record CAMZMU010000033.1, on the reverse strand, counting down.
ATAACAAAAATATTTTCTTTTGTTTTGCTTCTTTGTTTGGTTCTTTATTTTAATTTTATTTGGGTTTTACTTTTGATTTTTATTTAGAGTTTTCCTTGCTGTAGCTAGCATGTTTAGGTCTTGCTTAGCCTCTGGTTTCTTAGTTTATCAAAAATAAAGTACCAAGTTTTATCCATTTAGCTTAGTTGATACATATGTAAAAAGTGATTTTCTGTTTTCGGTATCTACTGCTTATTGCGCGATTTTTCATATTTTACTGGAAGCTCTAAAAATCACAAAAAATTACTGATGTTGTAGCACCTAATCCTCTGCATGTACAAAAATTGGCTAAAATTTCGGGCATGTTTAAGTGCACCTAAAAATTGCGTTTTCCAGCTGCTGTTTTTCTGGACAGATTCTGACTTTTGTTGCAAGAGTGGCCTCTTTTCGTTTTCATTTGATTTTTAATGGTTCTTACCTTTCATTTATAAGTTGGCCATTTAAGCAACCTTTCTGTAACTTAAAAACAAAATTTTATTTGGTTTAATAGTAGCACTTGGGAAATATTATCTATTGTACTAATGTCTAACCGCAGAAAAGAATGGGAAAGTTTTTGTGTTGAAGTTTTTTCACAGAGAATGAAGGAACACCAAACTATGGAATATTGAAGAATTACCAAAGTCATAAGCTTGGGGATGTCCCCGCATCCCTCTTCATCAATAACCCCACGGTTTGCAAACCTTTAAACTTTGTTTTTTGAGCAACATAGGAACTTAACTAAACTTGAAGCGGCTGTATTTTATTATCTATTTATCTTAGCATCAAACACCAGTTACATTAATAAGTGGATCGTCACATATTTTATTTATCCTCTGTTTTCAATGTTTACTTGGTTAATGGATTACTTGTTGAAACTTAAAAATGATGTGTGAATAATACTGTTTAGTAGTTTATGTTTTCTTATGGTTAGTCTCAACTAGCTAATAGTGCATATTATGTTATTTTGATATCAACATGCATTGTCCTGTTCATAAGATGGTATGGTATTGTGGTATCCTCCTCTGAATAATTCACTTGAATCGACTTGGCACATGCTCACACATGTTATGACTGAAAAATAAAAGTCAATTAAGCCTTGATGATCTATTTTGCCTCAGAGTTTTAGTATCGTTTTTATGCCTCCGTTAATTTTATTTTGTCGCAAGCATGATTATGACCGTTATCGCTCTCGTGGTTGTCGCTTCCCAGTCTATTGCTAGCCTTCACTTGTACTGAGCGGGAATGCTGCTCGTGCATCCAAATCCTTAAAACCAAGTTATCCCAAAGAGTCCACCAAAAAATTCCTATGCATGGTATTTCAAGCCATTCCAAGTAAATTTGCATGTGCTACCTTTAAAACCTTCAAAATATTTCTCTTTTTGTGTCAATGTTTACTAGCTCATGAGGAATTAGTGTGGTTATTCTTTATTCTATTTGTCAAATGGACTTTTACACCTGGACTAGTGGCATATACATCCGCTTATCCAATAACTTGCAAAAAGAGCTGGCAACGGGGTGCCCAGTCCCAATTAATTACAACTTTAACCAATTAATTCTCTTCACACTTTTGCCCTGATTCATCAGTAAGCAATGACAAACAGTGAAATACCTGAATGTGTGTAAACCAAAGAGAAAGGGGATGATCTGCCTTGCTGGTAGAAATAACGTCCTTCATGGGAGCCGCTCTTAAAAGTCCGTTTGACAGGTAGAATACTGTTCTCACCCGCTACCATTCGTTGACAATTAACAAACACCTCTCAAAACATTTTTACCTCTGTTTTTAAAACAAAAAGCTCTAGCACGTGTTAATCCCTGCTTCCCTCTGCGAAGGGCCAATCTTTTATTTTTATGTTGAGTCACCATCCTTTCTTTGAGCACTTCTTCGAGAGCATAGCTGTCGTTCTTAGTGTAATGTGCTTGTCCCAGAATACGATTAATTGAGGTATAACCATGATGCTTTTATCTTTGATATCTCTATATCTAGTCTTCACTTGAACTTCAGAGGTGCCTTGGCATTTATGTTTTGCTCCACAATTAAGGGCAAGCGAGATACCACTCTATCATGCTTTATTATGGTCATTACAATCTTGTTGATGTTTATAAATTTCATGTTATAAGCTCTTAGTTCGTTGATACTTTTCATTAGGAAACATGATTGCTAAGTTTTATTATCCATACATCATGCAATTGTTAAAGACCTGATCATAGCATTTACAATCAAAAATTATTTTGTTATCATTTACCTACTCGAGGACGAGCAGGAATTAAGCTTGGGGATGTTGATACGTCCAAAACGTATCTATAATTTTTGATTGTTTCATGCCATTTTTATGCTTTTAGCACTTGTTTTATATTAAGTTTATTATTTATTTGGACTAACCTACTAATAGTTGCAAAAGTGCACAATGTTCTTGTTTTACTCTTTGATGTGTAGAAATTATCAAGAATACAAGAGGAAACCTTGTTGGAGTCGAATTGGGACTTTCCTGAAATCTGTCTGAGAACTTTTTACGAAGATTGCCAGTTTGACCCTCGAAGATGACGTCAAATGGAGACCTGGCTGTTACGAAAGTTGTCACAATTTTCCATACGAAGATTTTAAGCCCGAGATCAGCCCAATCGGAGTTCGGACGCGGCCTGTAGGCCCGTTTTGGTGGAACCCTAAAAGGGGTGACGGAAATCCGAGAAGATATATAAAGGGAGGAAACCTAATTCGTGGAGGACTCCTCCACCCACGAATTTCAGCCACCAAAAGCCACGTTTTTGCCTCCCCCATGGATCCCATCTCCATGGGGGAGGGCTCCCAAGAAGCCATGAAGGAGGGAGGCTAAGGGGCGGCGCTCCCCAAGCTTGCCGGCGGCGGGGAAAGGAGTTCCCCGCACCGCCGGCGCCGCCGCCGCGCTGCCCCTCTCCGCCGTCTTCACCGCCATCTCCATCACCATCTCCTCCTTGTATTCAGTGGTTCATCCTCCCACAAACCTCTGTACCGTCCTATGTAAACATATGGGAGGAGGGCCAAGAATAACCCCCAACACGGCGGGTGTGATGCCCCAGAGCAGCCCGCTGTTTACGCCTATATCTGCGGTTAACGCTGCCGCTAGAGCCGCGGAGCTAGAAGCTACCAGGATTGAGCTGTATGATGAAGTCCAAAGGATTGTGGATGAAAGGAGCAGGCTCGCACGCGTGGACCAGCGCCTCCAACAAGAACAACGGCGACTCGCCGAAGACACCATCATCTTACAAGGAGGGCCAAGCACCTTGCCGCACCGACGCCATATCAGTCGCCTGCAGCCAGGAACAGTAAATCCCATGGAGTTATTCCAATCACCCACCTCTGGACCTACAGCCGCGGTCCCTGCAGTCGATACACCAGCAGCCACGGCGCCACCCCATGCGAACCCATCAGTCGCAACAAACGCAGCGCGTCCCACTAGTACAGAACGACACATCGGAAACGGGCCAAAAACCCCTTCGGCAACGGAGAAAGGGTCCGTGTCCCCGCCTCTGTCACTGATGTGAATGCCTTCATCGGTAACGGAGGCCAAAAACCGTTTCCGATAAGTCTCCATTTGGCAACGGTTGTGCGCAGACCTCCGTTTCCTTAGTTTTCATTCATCAGATACAGAGTTTGCCATCCACCCGTTTGCACTGAGAATTCTCATATTTCGGTTACAGGATGCCACGTTTACAAATGCCACTAGATACTTAAAATCTCACAGCACAAGCTCAAATACTAAAACGGTAACAGATTTCATTCATATCACAATGTAACTTTACATTTCCATCACAATTTCACCTTTACAATTGCATCAGAAGATGTGACAAACATAAGAGCTAAAACGATAACATATTTCATCTATACTAAGCCTATCATGTCAAAGGACGGAAAGAATATATGATTTCTTCCCTACATCCTTTTCCACAATCCTCGCAGGTGTCACTCTAGCTATCTCTTCTTATCTCAACTTCTTGAGAGAAGGATGTTGAAGCTTTGGACCCTATACATTAGTAAATAGAGTTACAATTGTTAAATACATATGCTAAAACAAATACACTATGAATTTAAGCAAACTGAAACGATATCTTACCTATGTCTTGAGGTGGCTCTTATTGATGAACCGGAGCAGCCAACACACGGCTTATCAACAAGATATTGCGATGTCAGCAGCTTCATAGGATGTCTGACAACGATCAACCTTTCCATGGAAGCCACCACCGGCTCTGGATTTTTTATGCAGTGTCACCGAAATCTAATCTAATACGTCACCGATGTGACATTTCGGCGACACTGTATAAAACACTCTTACTTAAAAAAGTATTTTATGCAGTGTACCAAAATGTCACAATAGCGACGGTGGATATGTATGGTGGAATTTGAAAGGGAACAGCTTGATATCCCTAAATGTAAATAAGGATTTATGTTAGTTCTGACACTACTAGATAGAACAAACAATTTAACACAATAATATGAAGTATACAGTAGTATATAGTGTGCACTGACCTGTGTATATAATTGGAGGCCATTATGGGAAAGTCAACAAACACTACTCTCTTGAGTAATGTTCGTTGTTTGTTCTGTGTCTCCGACTTTTTTATGCAGTGTCACCGAAATAGACTCCTGTTTTCACATGGACTAGTTAGCTAAACTACAACCGGTTGAAAGTGCACAATAGGCAAGTTAACTACATCAAGAAATGATCTAGATAGAACTACCGGATGTGAACTGAACTACTATCAACAAGTTAGCGAAACTACAACCGGTTGCAAGTGACTACTATCAACAAGTAAGCTAAACTACAACTAGTTGCAAGTGCACAATAGGCAAGTTAACTATATCAAGAAATGATCTAGATAGAACTACCGGATGTGGATCTGATACCTTCTTCACGTCGCCATTGGATCGATCTAGCAGATCCGGAAGTGGTGGAGGCAGAGGAAGCGGACACAGCGACGACCTCGCCGTGTCGGGCGACATGGCGAACACCTCGCCGTGTCAGGGGACATGGCGAACACCTCGCCATGTTGGGGGAGATGGCGAAGACCTCGCCGTGATAGCCGTCGTCTGGGCGGAGACGGCGCCGCCACGGCGCCGGCGATGGCCCCAACGCTAGGAGGCGCCGCCACGAACAGATCTAGCATACTGGGACAGAGTGAGGAAACGAGTGTTAGGTTTTGCTCTGTACGCCCATATATATAGGTAAAACATAGGAAACGGTTCTTTAGAAGGACCGTTTCCTTTGTGTTTCTTCCACTGAGGTGTGGGACCTACGCGCCCACTCTGTGTAATTTCTTCTACTCTCTGGAATAATATTTTCCTAATCTCTACTATATGGAGAAAACCACTTATAGGATACTTATATTAATATTAGTGATTACTACATTACATACGCAGTACATATTAATAATAATAAAGTAAATTACAGTTGGCGAACTTATAGAACTACTAGTAGCTACTTCTTGTTTTTCTTGCGCCCTGCTTCCGCGCAATCCTCGTCTTCTCACGGCCTCGCTTATTGGGGGCCATTGGAGGTGGTGGCGGCGGCAGCATATCGGAGGCGGTGGCAGCGGCTTTCTTCTCCGTCGCCGGGGCTCCCTTCTTCGGGACCGGCGCCTCTGCCTCGTCCTCCTCGTCGTCCTCCTCCTCCTCCTTCTCCTCTTCGGTTGACTCGTCATCAGAATCAACCTTCGGCGGGCCCAGCATCAAGGTGGGATCATGGAAGTTGGCATATTCGTCGTCGCTCGTCTCCGGCGTCGGTCCTTCAACGGACTCGCCGCTGACGGGGGACTGTCCCGCGGCGACTCAGTGTGCTCCTGTGTGTCGTTGCTGCGAGGCATCTTCGCTAATCAGTAGGAGGGAGCGAGCGAGCGAGAGAGAGAGAGAGCAGATTCGGTGGCGTCTTGAGCTAGCAAGGATTGGGGTTTTGAAGGAGTAGTGGGCGGTGCCACTACGCCATGGCATTTACTCGCCTCACTTCGAATTCCAAGATGGAACGTGTCCACATTGGAAACGGACACCCAAAAGTCTTCGTTGCTATAGAGACACATATCGGAAACGGAGCCAGAATTAAGACCGTTGCCAATACTATGGGTAACGGAGTTAATACTTTCTCCGTTACCTATGTTGACGGGCCAGCCGTGGCCCAGGTCAGGTTTGTACGCCCTGGCCGCGCGGAAAGCGCGATTCTCCGTCGCCTAACGCCTGCCGTTTCCATAGAGGGGTATCCGATGTGTCGTTCTGTACTAGTGAGATCTTCGGCTCCTTTCATCGATCCTGCATGGAACGTGACGCTCTTGACCGCTGGCCCCACGGTGGGCGCCAACTGTCGTGGGTTTGTCACGTCAGATGTCATGGATGACTTCGTAGGTGTGGGATTTGCACGAGTCAATCGTCTCCGAGCTTGGGATCGCAGGAACAAGGACGAACACAGATTTACCCAGGTTCGGCCCCTCAATGTGAGGTAAAGACCTACTTACTGCCTTCCCTAGATTGGTATTGATATGATATATGTGGTGTTACAATGGAGGCGATCCGATCTGGGTACTCGCCGTAAGAACTAGGGTTTAGGGCTTGATAGCTTGACCCTCTCTAAGTCCTGCGAGTCCTCTTTATATACACAGAGCCTCGCTAGGTTACAAAGGAAACTTACTCCACAAGGAATACATCGACTGGAACCTACTCAGAGACTAACTCCTCCTCACGTCTTCCAGGATATGTCTTCTAGATCCTTCTCCTTGTGGCGGTGCGATATTGGGCTTGCTTTCATGCAGGCCTTTCCTGGTGCGAGTAAAGTGGGTCGCACTTATCAACATGGGCCGCGGGTTAATCCACAAAGTATTCCCCGACAGCTCGGCGACCTACAAGCGGCGGCGCCACCGCTCCCGGGTAGCCCGCGTCGAGGCGCATCCAGCGCGCCCAGCCGCGCGTCCTGGCTCGCCGTGATTCGACGCCGGCGCGGCAGCTCCGCCCACTGGTGACGTCAGCGTGACGTCACGGCGGGCCTGGGCTGGGCAGATGGATTGCTTGCTGGGCCGGGCTGGCTGCTGTGCGGCTGGCTCGGCCCTTTTTTCTGTTCTTTTTTCTACTTTTCTTTTTTTAACAACTTTTGTAACTTTTCAAATACAACTCCAAATAATTTCAGACCAATTTCTAACAAATTGCAAATATCAAAATAGTCATTCCAAATACTTTAGAACCTTTTTGAAAATATTTCAAATCTTGCAAATTTCAAATAATACATAAAGGCGTCATTTCAAAAAACAAGGATTCCATAATTTTCTTTTGAACTCAAATAAAATCCATGAAAATAATATCAGCAATATCATTCAATATGACAAACCCAATAAACTATTTTTTTGGTACAAAACATCTCATTTAAATAGAGTTTGCTAAATCATTTAAAATATAATTACTCATTTATATCATGGGTTTTAAATGTCGTCCAAAACAAATTCCATAAAATGATAAATGTTTCCAAATCAATAGCTTTAAATACAAACTCATTTCAACAGTTCAATTAGCAAAATATTTGGAAGTACGCTAAAATATATCGAAGAAACTCACGAAAACAAAAGTGCAACACATTTGAACATTTCAATTTGCTAACAAATTTGATATACTCTAGAATATACCAATATAATCTAAACGTATTTTAACATTCCAATTTGCCCAAAAAAAATGAGATACTCTAAAATATACCAACATAATCTAAATGTATTCCCCCTAATTACATTGACTAAAATTTGCTAAATGCTCATATATATTGCAACCTCCCTAATTATGGATTCCAAATAAATAATTATGGTACCTGTTTTTGCAAACAAATTCCATAAAATAACGAATGTTCGAAAATAAATAGCTTCAAATACTAACTCATTTGTACAATTCAATTTTCTAAATATTTCGAGGTACGCTAGAATACACCAAATGCTCAGAGAAAAAAGAAAATTATAACGAATTTGAATACTGCAATTCGCTAATTTTTTTTTCCGAAAACTATAAAATATCAGCACGCTCACATTTCAATTTGCTAAACATTTGGAACTACGCTAAAATATATCAAAAAACTCAACAAAAAAAACACACACACACATTTGAACATTCCAATTTGCTAAAAAAAATTGGATGCTCTAAAATATATCAAGCCTCATAGTGAACAAAACATATAATTATATCTTTATATTTCACTTCTGATGTGTCGTAATTGATTATTATACTTACAAAGTTGTGATTGGACGTAATCTTCTTTCTATCTCCTTTCTTTTTAATTATTACAGTCTGGAATTCTTTTTCAGAAACAAAGCATTAGGACCCTTTAAGCAGCAAGATTAACTTATGAAAATATTTCTTTTAAACGAAGCATTAAGCCCCTTTAAGCAGCGGGATCAGTCTCTGATGCTCTATAGAGGTAGTTCCACTTGCTAAATTTGTCGTTTCCCTCCAACTTAAACCATGGATAATATAGTATGTGGGCACGGCGTGTCAACTAAAATAAAACAGACCCACCACTCCTACTTACAAAATGTATTATACGACTAAAACTATAAAACAAGCGATATTCACAGAAATTCTCGCTAAACAATTCAGATTAGCTGATATTTATATACAATCTAAGTGGACTTCATCTAATTATGGGTTTAAATTTAATAAATGCTAACAAAATACAAATTCTCTGATTATGGACTTATTTTACAAATTTTAAAAAAATACAAACTAACAAAAGCGCGGCATGACGCCGCGCAAAATTCTACTAGTGGGTTTTTCACGCGCTGGAAAAATGCAATCATGGCGTTTTTTCATATCCCGTGGTGTTACGACAAAGAGGACAACGGTCAAACCTGACATGACAAGACAGAAGATTCTTCTGACAAGGGCCACGTGAGACATTCGGCTTATCCACGCCTCTACCATCCTCAAGCGAGATCCTCTGTGGCTAGGCACACTACTTGTGTTAGTGCTATGCGGCCAGATAAGATCCCTCAAGTGGATAGAGTGGCCTACCTATGCCAAGAGATCCACTCACACGATTTTTTGTGGCTAGATATAGCTATACCCTTTGTTTTTTCACCAGCTACACACTAGCTATAAAAATAAAATTTATAGAAAATCACAATCTAGCACTTGTCCGGTCTGTTTGGGTGCCGCTGGGAGCACTAATCCGTTTCTGACCAGACACAAATTCGATACAAAAATTTAGCATGTGTCTGTGGAAATGCTCTAATAGCCCCAAGCTGCTGCACCTCCCGCTTGACGCTAACGCCTGCTCGCCGTCCGGCTCATTCTGCCTGCAAGTCGCAGCTCGCGCGTCCTCCTCCCGTTCGTGGACATGTGAGATTATAGCCTCCCCATGCTCCGTAGAAATCTGGGATTAAGAAATTATTTTCGGTGTTGTTTGGTCAGAGACCTAGCTAGGCTGTAGGTTGTAGGCCTTCTACTGCTTCTATCAGCGGCTGAAAGATGTACAACATGATTTGTTGAGAGGGTTAATCTTCGTTGCTATTTTTGCTTGTGTTGTATATTGATTAGCAGTAGCCATTAGCTTTTCAGTTGCTTTATGAAAAATTGTGATTTTGGGTTGATCCGACAAAACCCAACCGGACAGCGAGGCCACACACTTTTCTTTGAATGGGCCGACCCATGGCCTCTGAGATTAGCCTTGAGGCTGCAGGGCTGGATCCTAGGGCCGGGTCGGCCCATTCACATATTCCCATTTTGTCACAGAAACCTGCCGTTGTGCGTGCCCGTGTGCATGACCACAAGCCGTTTGGAGTAGCTAGAAAGCAGAAAAACGTCGATGATATGTGAATGGGCTCCTAGCGATGGCTCGGGCGTTTTTCAATCAAACGTCCGCCACGGAGAGACCTGCCTTTTTTAACGTCGCGGATATATTTTGTCACAGTAGTTTTTCAATCGCTAGGAGCCATCTACTCCATCCTAGCGCAGAACCGCCGTTTTTCTGCGTGGCTCTTCCGAGGTCAGGTACTCAGGTCCATACATAGCTGCCCCTAGCATTGCTCCAGACCGCCGGTGCTGTCCACAGATAATTGAGTACGCGGTGGCTCCGGCGCAGTTGTAGCAAGCCGAAACCAGCGTCGATGATGTCGCCAGTGGGCCATCACGGTTAACGAACACCAAATGGTGCCGTCGGCCGGCCGCGCTTCACGAGGCAATACAACGGACGTTCTCGACTCCATTGCCATCAAAGCATCGTGAGAACACGTTCAAAGACAGGGAGCTGCTCGATGTCACATTGCCAGACGCCGCGACGTCCGCCACGGAGAGACCTGCCTCAATCCATTTTACCTGGCCAGGATATACTCATATACATACTGCATTTTTATGTTATAAGGCACATGATCGCACAATGTTATTTGTAATGTACATGCATGTGAACTGAAGTATATATATTGAGCACGCCAGACTGCCAGGGAGACAACGCTATCCCGTGCAGGAATTCATAGGGGGCTAAAATTGAGTGTGAACTATAAGTTTAAACGACCAATTTCAGATATATATGCTACTTATTTTGTACGTTTTTGTCTGATTTATTTTTCCAAAGTACTCCCTCCGTTCCAATTTAATTGATTTGCTATCCACTAAATGTGGATGTATCTAGACACGTTACATGTATAGATACATCCACATGTGGTGCATAGCAAGTCAATTAAATTGGAACGGATGGAGTACAAAGTAAAACTTCTGGGGCGATGCATTTTAGATCATTTGTGTTTTTACACAAATCATGTTATTTGTATGTACTAGCAAACGTGCCCGTGCGTTGCAACGGGAGTGGGAAAATGTGTATTAATATTATTCGACGTCAAAAACGAAAAATGCTATAATTAATACTTAACTGGCAAATAACTGAATCATACATATTGCATCAAAAGAACGGCTGACGTAATAAATGAACCACATGGAGTGAATATAATTTTATTATTTTTACCGAAAGTCGACTCTTTAAATTTTGAAGTATGGTGTAAAACCAAATCAACGATTTAATTGAATGCATCTCCATATGAATACCTAGTAGAAAAATCATATAGGTGCAATATATGATGTGCATATGCCGGATCATGCTTATTTACAAACTTAATTAATGACCAAAGAAATCCTTGTCGTTTCTAATTATTTTCAGAAATACATCAATTCTTGTGCAAAGATTGTGTAGCTGTACGTTCCCGCTGAATGCGATTGAACCAATATACTCGTATATCTCTTCAGGCAACAACCAAATCGACTACAATAGGAGTCGCCGCAGAGTCGTGGGTGTCCGAGGCAAATCCTGCATTATAGTACCACCATCATGCTGATTTCAGGCTAACTTTGCTGCGCGTGAATTCTCAAACTTGGAAAACTCTGAATTCTCGACAAAATCCTTGGATTTCTTCTCTTATTCTTTTTGTATTATCATAACCTCATGTTACAGCTGAATCATGCATATACACAATAGTGTGCTCTTGGCTCTTGCCTCGGTATTGCTTTCATCTCACATCTCCTATCTTCACCTCTACTTCTTTCTTTTCTTCATGTCTCTTCCTTTCTCGAATCTCCTTCTACCTTCTTCCCTTACTCCAGGTCGATCCATGCAGTAACCAAAACCAGCGGCATACAAGCACAGTTGGTATGCATACATGCACATAAAGAGCCTCCCAGCATATGTGGATCGACCGCCATGCAGCGGCACCACGGCGCCCTGCTACTCTCCATCTGCTCATTGTCCCCGTACGTTCATGAGCATGGATCGGTAGGGGTCGCCGTGCCGGTCGAGCAGACCAACGGCGCAGATGAGTGTGGAACTGCTGCGTTCTCGTCAAGCGCGGCGACCCCAGGTATTGATCCTTGATCATGGATTGCCTACAGCTCGGCAGAGGTCGGGGTGGCGATTGCTGCTTTGTAAAGACGGGGCTTGTCGACAGTCGTCCGAGAGACCGAGATTGTATCCGCTCGATCCGATTATTATTCTATTAGGATTCAGGAGAGCGAGTTCACACATACGACGTCAAGGATTTGACGGACTGAGCGATACGAAACCATCCAAGCGTTTTTTTTTTTACTTATGGGTGGCATAGGTGGGTAATTAATTGAAACTTTAAGGGTAAATCAGATGACCTACCAAACCAAACAGCGGAAGGCTTAGCGTCTTTATTATTAGGTATAGAATTGCTTGGTCGGTCTTTTTAGATAAAAGGCACAGCGGTGCCCAATTTTAAATCAATAAAGCCTCGAGAGGTCCAAGAGTAACAACAAAGTAACTGGCGAATCACAGAGCTCTCACATCCGAGTTCAGATAGTTTAAACTTTACTCTAAGGCAAACTGAGCGAAATAAAGCTAGATACTCAAAGCAGCAGAGGTAGGCATGGCCGGCTCGCATGTAGATCCATAGGTGGCACAGCTCCGAGACAACCAGGGAGATGATGGGGTGATCCTTAAGCTTCTCCACTGCTGCAAGAGTAAACCAATTTTGAAAAGCAATCAGCAGGCTGTCGCGGGAAAGCGGCTCAATATCAAGCTTATTTCTCAAATTCCAAAGAGCCCAGTGCAGTGGCGGAGCTGGTGTACACGCATTGGGTTCAGGCGAACCCAATGAATTCTCCAAATCCTTCACTAATTTTGTATTTACCCATGCTAATTTAGTGAAGTATTACAGCTAGAAGATGGAGCTGAACCCAATGGATTTGTCTTCTAGCTTCGCCACTGGCCCAGTGACAAGAAAAAATAGGCTTGCTGATGTGTATAGCTTGCATGTTTAGAGAAATTTTGTAGTGGTTTGCTCCTACTTAGTTATTATAAATGTGGTAAGTGTTCTCTTTTTTCCATGTGGGTAATGATTTCTAAATGAAGTATATTGAGGTTGAGGGCAAACATAGTGAAATGGATGGGAAACATGTTAATTTATACATACATTTCAAACATCCTGACAAATACAATACCAATTTGGACCAATTTTCATTTTGGCCATGTTTTTTATAGTTTCAGATTGCTCTTAACTGCATCCACATTGCCCATAAAATACAAAGGTATCATAAATAAATCAATATTAGATTACAGAGTATTGTCACAAATATAACCTAGCAAGCGGGGAGGTCTATTTGTTGCCTACCTAAGTCAATTATACACATGTATGTATTACATTCTATACATGTGAAGAGTATTTTCTTATAAAATATGCATACATGTGGAGTACATGTTCTTTTATAATTTTTTAGATATGGGAGCACCGAATAGTAAGAACTATAGCGGATAAATAATAAAAATATTTATACTTTTATTGCCATAGTAGCAGATTTCATACAAGATTTAGTTTGTCTACATGATATTATAAATTTAGTCATAGCATGAAGTGATAGAGATAATCCAAATATTTGTCATTAATATTAGATATGTGAACATCAATACATGGCACGACCGATTAGCTATGCAAACATGCGAGCCACATACTTATTCTTTGATGTTTGAATTATATATACATCTAAGTAATACATTTCAAATGAAGAAGATGTTATAACTATATATAAAAAAATTGTTCTTTGCAATTAAAGTATTTTGTAAGCGTTCAAAATATGCAAGGAATTTTCCTTATATGTAAACATCTGTAGGAATCTAGCCGCACAAATGCGCGGGTTTCTTTTCTTGTTATTCCTAAAATTAAACATAAACTGTAACAAAAAAAATTAAAAATCAGTTTGAAATGGATAAGTTGGAACTTACCATGATTGTAAGGAACATGGCATATCTAGTCCGACTCTTGCTCTGAGTCTTCTAAATTGATAGGTTTAGTAGACGTCCCAATCTTTGGATCCTTGAACTGTGATCCTGACTTACTTTGTTTTCTTGTTCGATTTGCGACATGCTTCGAGTTGTTGTGCTCTACTTCCGTAAGAATTAGCATTCCCTCGAATTTTCTCCTTTTGAGTATTTGTGGCTGATCGTGTTACTTGTAGTATTAGAATCCACGGCATGTTCCTCCACTATTTCAGATTCATCTCCCTGGTTTTCTTCAGTATCATTTATTTCTTGAATTTTATAAGCAGATAACATAGCATCATCATCCACAAATTTGGGTTCCTTCTCTTTTTCTTGATCATTATTGTTGCATTTACTTACAACAACAAAGGACACATCATGCTCCTCCACCACTTTGGATCCCTCCACTTGGAGCTTCAAATTTTCAAAACCATGTGAATAGCCAAAAAAATGAATGATATATTTTTATGTCAAACTTTATAGTTACTTCTGAAGGGATATATAAAAAAGTAAAACAAGTCATAGTTCACTAATTATAAATCGAAACATAACTAGGTACACCAACATATATCTTGAGTACAGGTGTCTTTTCTACGTATACACATACATGTATACTTTTAGTTTCAATCCATATTGTTTCACTTGTTATGTATATGCATGAGATCTAATACAAATGAATGATTTATAATTAAGATATTTCTACGAGGTACATAATCATGATAGTGTCTTCTATATTCTTTCCAATGTGGATTATTTATTATATTTAATTTATTTCTTGATTTCCTATTAATGCGAGAATTTGTGCATTGTTCTGTTTTAGACACCTTTCCCTCATCGAGGGCATTGCTCTATCTCCTGAAACATTTTTGGCGGAGTGCTAGCCCAGATTGAATTGTATAGTTTCGTGGTTGTGTCTTCTAGCATGCATTGTAACAAATATGAATGTGACGTATCTGCATAAAAAGGTCTGATTATTTAGATATTTTTTGTTTGTTTTGGTTATGTATTTTCAGCCTCCATAAATAACTATAAATGAGAAGCATGCACTCAGCATAGGAGCTTAGTGGACCCCCCCCCCCCCCCCCCCCCAAATTGAGCAAACATCCTTTGCATATCTTTGACCCAACTCTTCTTATGCCCCCCCCCCCCCCCCCCCCCCCCCAAGGCCCAAGAAGGTTCCCACAGATTTGTAAGCATCGCGTACACAAATAAAACTCCATGATATCTTATCTAATTCTAACCATAGAATTGATACAATGAGCTCGGTATTTTTATAGAATAACTGTGAAGGCTCAAAAGGAGACCCCTGTTAGTAAATATAAGATATATGATGGGTGTTTCTGTGACTTACATCGATAGAAGGCATGACATGTTCCACCACATCACCAGCTTCTTCCTCCTCCATTTCTTCTTTACGGTTGTAGCTCTTACTTACATCAGCAGAAGGTGTGGAATGTTCCTCCACGACTTTGGATTCCCCCTCCTTCTTTTGCTCATTATGGCTAGGGCATTGACTGTCATCTAGGGTGAACTTGACTGGACACATATCGAAACTAGCCATCTCATGCAATTTTTGTTGTACAATGATGCTAATGGTGGTGGTAGAGAGGGGTCAGGTGCTTATTCGTGGAGAAATGACAATGGGTATAGCAGAGAAGAGGTTTTATAGGAACATTAGAGTTTTTTCACCGCTAGGGACAATTTGAAATTTCTAATCATTTGAGGCCAAAATAAGAAATGCATTAATTTTTGGCATTAAATGAGAATATAATATATTCTATGCAATCTCAGTGGACGATCATCCTTATCTCTGAATGTCTAGATATATCCTATTATTTTTGTCACGTGTCGTAGGGCTCAACGGCTAGCTATTTATCCCTTGTATGCTAGTAATTTCAAATGAATAATCTGTTTTAATCTCCTCACAATTTCATTATGTTGCCACTTTTTGGCAAATGGTTTGATTTTATAAGTAGATCGAATTGAACAAACTGCGAAAAGAACAGGAAAAACAGGCCATGCAAATTACATCAAGTCCACCAAAACCATTGTTTCTAGATTCACTTTGTGTGTCTCGAAGATCAAACGTGAAGAAACTGGATTAACTTTTAAAATCTTTTAAGCACATGAGTGGTCAACACAAGTAGGTTAAAACCTAAGATAAATGAAATATTATGGCCACATGCACATCCCTTTCTAGACAAACTGTCGATCCACCTTTTGTCGCATCATTGTAGAAGAAAAATTGGGAGCACACATGGTTGCTAATCTCCTCTAGTTCACATCGAACGCTCTGATGTATTACCTCTATTCCATAATTCTCGTGGTGGAAGCTAAAACCATGACATGAATTATGAAACAGAGGGAGTACGTGCAAAGTCTTCAACATTTTTAGGTCGTGTGCAAGTTTCACCTTTATTTGTTCACATATACTTATGTGTGTGTCATTCTTTGTATGTTGTCCACCTCGGCACTTTCTATTCGTGGCTCGTTTTGTGCTTTATTATATAGCCCGACACTTGATGCCTTTTAGAAAAGGAGAAAAATGAACACAAACGTGCCATCGTGTCAGCACTTGCTACTAAGCAGAGCACGTGAAGGGTTTGTACCTTTTTTTTAGGGTCGTGAAGGGTTTGTACGTGAGCATCGGCATCTGGGAAATTCAGAAAAGAAAGCGTTTGCATCGGGCTGGTGCTAGCACTGAAGAAAGAGCCCGTTTGAGCCCACCAAAAATGGGCCTCGGTTCACCGCGGCCGGCAGCGACGACACGGCCGGGTGGCCACTGGCCAGCGCCCGCCGTCGACGACAACCCCAAGCCTACACAGGTAAGCGCCATTAGTAATGCTCCGTTCGGATGTTGATATTGAGAGCTCCATATTGATATTGGGTTAAATATCAATATCATGGGATATTGATATTGAGTCTGAATGTCAATATTTCTGTTTGGATGTGTTAGATATTCAGACCTAGACAAGATATTGAGTTTGAATATCAAATGCTGTTTGGATGTTATAAAAGCAGTTTTTCGAGACATTGATCATTGTACTGTTATATTCATGACAAAATGTGCAAAACAACCACATATTATGGTACAAACAACAACTAGACAAACAACCATTTCAAATTCAAAGCAGCTGGTTTATCAAATTAAATCAAATTAAATGTATAATCAAACCATTAAATCAAATTCAAGCATATGTGACACAAAATATCATGAAACTCATATCAAAATGATTCTAAACACAAATAAAGCTACTCCTACTACATCACTACAACAAAATAATTCAAATCGAAATAGAAATTGCCTTTGACAAATGTTATCAAACACCTTCTGTGCAAATTGTAGGTCGTCGGGCCGGTGGCGGTAGGTGCGTCGTCCACGGCGGTGGGAGGAGGTCGCCGGCAAAGGAGCAGTTCGAGCTCACTGCGGGGATGCTGGCCACGGCGGTGAAGCTCGTCGTCGCCGGAATTGAAGATTCCCCGCTGGTGGCCATCGTGGACGTCGAGGAAGAAGACGAGGTGTGCGGCGATCTTCGTCTCGATTCCTTGCACGGAGACGATGAAGAAGGCGAGGCGGAGCGATTCTGCTACCACGCAGAGCTTGGGGACGAGCGACGCGGCAGTGCAACGAGCTCCAGCAGCCGCGGTCATGGCGTCGAGGTGCTTGGGCGGAGAACTCGATGCCGGCCGCCGAGGGCGAGGGAGGAGAGGAGGCCGAGGGAGGAGAGGCGGGCGAGGGAGGAGAGGAGGCCGAGGGAGGAGAGGCGGGCGAGGGAGGCGGCCGAGGGCGGAGAGGCGCACCGATGGGCCGCCGCCGCCGCTGGAGGAGAGACGGGCGAGGGTTCGGGGGCGAGGGAGGAGAGGAGGCCGAGGGAGGAGCGGCGGGCGAGGGAGGCGGGCGAGGGCGGAGAGGCGCACCGATGCGCCGCCGCCGCCGCTGGAGAAGAGAGGCGAGGGTTCGGGGGCGAGGCGAGGGTGTGGACGGGCGAGGCGAGGGTGCGGACGGGCGACGCGAATATCCAACCCAATGTCGAGCTGTTGAGCTCGACATTCGCTGGGCCATTTTTTGCTCTACCGATGTCTCCCGCGATATCTTACGCGAATACCACGGTCCAATACCTAGAACATCTAAACAGACCAAAACTAGATATTCGGGTTAGCTGGGCTCCGAATATCCAATATAGAGCTTCAATATCAACATCCGAACGGGGCATAATTGTTTCCGTGGAGTTTGCTATCTTCATAGTGAATCAATCAGTTGCGGTTCTCTGTTATTTTAACTAGGGTTCTTGGACGCCGCTAAACACCCCACCCCAAGTGTTCTCGGACACATCATTTAATTAGAACTTGTAGAATAATAGAATAATTTGGTGTGTTAAGCCATTCAGCGTGGATGCTCTTAAAAAAATCGAGAAAAGGAGCTACCCTGGCCCCCAATTTCATTACTGAAATTGAGTAGATGCTCTTTAATTAGAACTTGTAAAATCATTAGAAATAAGCAGATTGTGCAACGGCACACATAAGCACTGGAAATTTACTGTTTCTTGAGGGTACCAGAGTAACTCTAAAGTTTCAGGGTTGCGCAGACTGTAATGTTATTTCAACGGCACATGATTCTTTATT
The DNA here is from genome assembly GCA_947311845.1 of Poa pratensis. NCBI lineage: Eukaryota > Viridiplantae > Streptophyta > Magnoliopsida > Poales > Poaceae > Poa > Poa pratensis. The sequence continues at coordinate 22,474,868 of CAMZMU010000033.1, read as the reverse complement.
GGCCCCCTTGACCATGTGCTGATTCTTTATCTGATACTCCTTCCCCCCAGAATCTCTACAAAGTTCAAATAAGGAGGTGAAGGAAGCTCAAGAAGTATGTCGATGCCTCTGAAAGCTTTGACTTCATTTTAGATCTTGCACTCTACTAGAGCAAGGACTGCCATATTGGAAGATCGCATCAATCTATTTTGTTCCTCTTAGAAAAAATCGTTAGTTAATCCAATCGCCACAAGTGTACGTGCAGTCCAGTTGACTACAGGTATTTACATGACCCAAGTGCCCATGTACACTCTTATTCTTGTTTTGATCAGGTTTGCTTAGTGTTTTTTGGATAATGCTCATTACTATGATAAACGCCCTGTTTATTTTCGCCCATTTCTTCCGTAAATCAGTTATGCAGGATTTGTTCTACTTGATTCTTAATTTTTTATTAGTGGACTTAACGAAATAGAATCAGCCCTGGAAAAGGGGTAAATTTTCGAAAATTGTCCCCAAATGAGTCAGGAGAACTGTTAATGAGAATAGATTTATTGAAATGAACATGATATCACAAGTTCTTCGTTTAGCATACTGGGGACACAAATTGCACACCTAGGCCATGCTTAACATTTGTGATGTATTCGGCAGTTACATAAAAAAAACCTTTCCTTCCCATTGAACCTGCCAATGTTGATAAATTGATCTCTCACAATAAACAATGTTTCGTATTTCCACAAACGAAGATTGTAAACTTCTCTTGGAACATATTGAAGTAAATGTTATCTCATGATCAAATGGGCGTGTGAAAATGTTTATCGCTTAAATTGGTTTGATTAATCAGGACGGACAAATATACATTACCATTTGGATTTTTCTCTATCTCAGGCGACTATTTTCTATTTGGCGCACACACGTTTTTGTGGCCGTCCGATGTTGTCTGTAAGATTCGCGCGCGGAGAGACGGAAGTTCACCGTGGGTTGTCGTGCCCACGGGCCGGGTTGTTCTGGTTAAGGGTCCGAGCCCGTTTAGGTTTTTGTCATTTTTAATTTTCTGGCCTTTAGCCATGTGTCCGTGGAAGCAGACAGAAAGACAGGCGGAGGTAGAGAGGAGCGGCAGAGAGGAGTCCCCTGAGAGAGAGGGAGACGGGAGAGAGACAGACGGGTCGGAGAGCGAGAGGAGCGGCGCCTCCCGGCAGAGAGAGAAACACGGGAGGTGGGAGAGAGGATTGGCGCATCCCGTCAGAGAGAGAAAGACGAGCTGGAGTGGCAGAGGAGCGGTGCCTCCAGTCTCCATCCAGCCTCGTCGCATGGCGAGAACAGGAGGCGGAGGAGGCATGCGAGTTCGACAGCGATGAGGGTACGTCTGCGCTTCTCTCTCATTGTGCTTCGCGCGACCTCAGTGACTGGGGCCATGTGTGTCCACTTTTCATCCCCTGGTGTCTGTACTGCTTGAGTCTGCCAGTCGTTTTTGGTCGGCGGCGAGCTGCAGATCCCTGGAGGCAACAGCGTGCCGGTGTTCGGCTTTGTCGTCGGAGTTTGCACTCCAAATTCCTTCTATTTTCTACCTTTTGTGTGTGTGTGTGTCCAAGTGCGGACGGTGATTGTGATGTAGGTTTAGGGGTTAATTAGTTTCATATTATTTCACATCTCCCCACTAATGTGCAGTTTTTGCTGGCGCTTGTATGGATGTGATTTCGTTGGCAGCCCAATATAAACGATTGTGAGTGGGAATGGGGTCAGGGGTACAGGTAATTTTTTCTGTGATTGTTGGGGTGGTGTTTCATCAGATGGCTGCTGTAATTTTTCTGAAAGGAAAACCATTCATGGGGGTGTTAAGGTACGTGGTGATGGTTGTTTTTCACCTGAGCATTAGTTTTGTTTGTGGTGTAGATATTCTTTTTAGAGGTGTTTTATGGTACCCTTAAATAAATAATAGCCCTCCATTTTAGTCCATCCAAAGGCCAAAAAAATTTCATACTGGTGTCCAAAACATGACCAGTACAAATCATACTGGTGCTAAAATCGGCACCGCACCGCAGACGGGTCTGGCCCAAGATCGTAGATGGTGCCGGCCCAAGACCAAATGAACGGTTCGCCGAAATAGAACCCTAAATCTCACCGCACATACGCCAGTCGCCGCTGTTCTTGTCACCGTCATCCCCGTCGCCGTCTCCGTCGGCAGGGTCAAGGAGGAGCGAAGGAGCCTGCTGAGCCGCCAGCCAAGCCGAACGTCTCGGGGGTGATGACGAAAGGGAGGCTGAAACGTTTTCGCGGCGCTGGTTGCGGCCTCGCCGGACGCGCGCTCCACGATCCAGTCAGCCGGGGACGGTGGCGTGATGGCATTCCGGATAAGGAGAAGCACAGGACGGGTAAGGGTTGGAATTGGATCTGTATGTGGCGGAGCTCCTCGCACGGGCAGAGCCAGAGGGGCAGAGTGGCGATGGTGTTCAGCTTCAAATATTTCCAGAACGTAGTTGTAGGGGAGTCGATGGTGCTTGTGCTGCCCACCAGCGCGGGCAAGCTGATGTGCTATCAGGTGTGCTGCCAAATTTTAGTCAGTTCTGACATGATGTTGATACTAATTTTCAGTTACCTGCTATGATTCTGCCTTCTCTAGAGAATTTTGTCCTGCATATCTTGCAAATATTATTTTAAAACAGTATATCGTCTTGATGTAGCAACGAAAATATGGATTTGAACAACAGAACGGGCTCTCCCTTATCCTCTCCCGTGCTACAGTAGGGAGTGGGGCGAAAGGGAGGCGACTCGAGGGTTCCTGCGTCTCGCCGGCGAGCCTGCTGCTCCCCTCCGCCTCCGGTCGCCGGCTCGGCACCGCGAGGTGGGGGGGAGCTCTGGGTCTTGCTCGTGCGTGTTCATAGGGTGTAGTTAGGTTATCTAGGTGTGAGTTCCCCGGCGTCGTTGAAGACGGAGGCGATGGCGTCGGCGTGGGTGTGGTCCTTCCCCTCTGCTCTCCGTTCTGGCCTTCGTGCTGGGGAGGTTGTGAAGGTTCTGGTTCGGGCGCTCGCTTCCTCTCTTGCTTCTCCGGCCGACCGTGGTGGTGAGGGGAGAAGAGGGTGGTCGTGGGTGTTCCGGTTTTGGTGGTGGCGGTGCAGGTGGGCTTCTTCTTCGGTGGTTTTGCTCCGGCCGGCCGTGGTGGCGAGGGGAGCGACTGTCCGGAGGTGGGTGATGGTGTTGGTGGTCCTGGATGCGACGGCGACGGCTGGAAGACGGGCGGAGGCGGGAAGACGAAGCTTTGGCTGTGCTCCTTCAGCGAGGCGAGATTTCGGTGCTTGCGCCGGATGGCTGTTGCAGTCTTCTACAAGGTGGTGGCTTCTTCCTCCCGGCGGACGGTGGTACGGCGTCGGCGCCTGCGTCTAGGAGCTTGGGGTGCGCGGTGGCGGGATCCGATCGTGATTTCTCCTGGTGGCTTGAGGTGGTTTCTGCACTTTTCTGGGCCCATCTGTAATTTCTGTTTCTGTTTGGACCTTGTTGTAAAGTGTGCGAGCTACCTTAATATATGGATCGGATCTTCTCTCAAAAAAAAAAGAAAATATGGATTTGAAAAATAACAATTATTCTTAATTCGGGAAATGAATCCAATTGTGCTTCATTATATTTTGCAGTAGGTGATGTCAGACATGTATTTTGTTACAGTATTCTAACATGATTTCCATTGTTTAGCAGGTTCTTTTTGTTTCCCCTGAGAGATTTTTTAATGGAGAATTTCTGCTCATATTCAGGGACACACAGCCTATGTATCTTGTAGTGATTGATGAAGCTCATTGCATTTCTGAATGTTGAGTTTATGTTTCCTCCTAGTTCAGCTGAGAACATTAGATACTTTTTCACAGTTGTCACTGCAATCTCCTTTTATAGTTGGGTGCCAGGATACAAAAAAAAAACAGAGGAAATGTCAGCTCTAGGACGGTAACAGTTAGCGGTTTAAAACTGGTCAAATACCTGGTCGGTTACCACCTAACAGTTGTCCGGATACAACTGAACAAGACAGATAGCAACTCTACTTTGTACAACCATGCAGATATTATTTGATGCATCACTGTATAGATAAGAGATATCCTCTCTAATCTAGGGTGGTGTTACTGATGTCCTCTGATCATGATTTGGAACTTCTTTATAAATTCATTACCCCCTCTCTAATCTGATAATGAGCATGGAACCATGCTTATGATTGTGTTTGTGTAGATGCTACTGTTGTAGCATGATAAAATGGACTACTCATTATGCTCCAGAAACTGTAAAGAAAGAAAAGATCTCTGTACACGTTGTTCCTTGAATTGCATTGCACTAATTTTTCTTTGGTGTACTGATACTAATGTATGTAGTGTTGTAGTTTGTCAATCCGTGAGGCGGTGAGGGCCTTCTCAACAAGTATGCTGAAGAGCTGGCCAACTACTACACAACGGCTTCAAACAATTGTCTACAAGATGCATTGGGCTCATCCCGGTTGATATTAATAGAAGGAGATGCCTTTGGATCAATTATGTTCCAACCTTCCTTTATGCTTGTATCAGGAAGGATTGTAATCTTGGTTGATATTAATAGAAGTTTGTGAGTTCTCAAAAAAAGTTTACATCTTGTATTATTTCCATTGTTGGGTCTCAGGAGTTTTGCTACAGGGGCTAACCAGAGAAAGAAAGCTAGCTAGCTACAGCCGAACAACAACAAAGCATATATATAAGTAGCATACCCAGATAGTCAAACATATACTTGATTGAAGTGTGGCATTTTAGGTTAAAATTTTAGAACTAACATGCAAAAATCCAGTCTCCAACACTGAAATATACGCGGTAACACCACCTAGGCGGCAAAGCGGTTTAAAGCGCTTGGGGGGCGCCTCACCGCCTAGGCGGTTAAAGCGTAAGGTGAGGCGACGCCTTAGACAGTTTTTAAACTATTGTAATCAGATTATAGGAAACCAGCTTCAGCTATTCTAATGAGCTAATCAGCCCAGTAGAGCCAACAGATAACATCCAAATGCCAGCAGTTAGCCACTACGACTTGTCTACTTCATCAGCTAGCCAACTACTACTACTATAGCAGAGCCAACAGCTAACTTCCAAAATCCCAGCAGCTAGCCAACTACTACTACTATAGCAGAGTCACAACTGCAGCCATGGGCATAGCAGAGCCACAGCAGCACATCAGCAGCCACGGGTGGAAAGAAGAAGTACGATGGGGAAGAGAGAGGAATCTTGCTGCTCTTCTTTTTCCCGCTCGACCTGCACCTGCTCTTCCATGGTGTCCAAAACAGCTTTAAAGCGCCGCCTTACCCGCCTCATGACGCTCTGGACGCCTAAAAAGTCTAAAGCGGACGCTCTAGACAGAAGTCTAAGGCGAGCCCGACGCCTTGACGTCCCAGGGCGCTCTGACGCCTAGGCGACGCTTTGAAAACCATGCTGAAAAGTTCTATTTGACGGTAGCTTGCCAAGCTAACTGCTAGCAAATGGCTAGATCAGCACACAGCTAGCTTGCCAGACTAAAATACTAGCAGACTTGCACTACAATCTTAAACAATGATAATTCTGATTACAATTCAAATAAAATTACACCACCATAAATCTGCTAATGACTAGACTAACATGCTCATCACAAACTCATAACAGTCTCCGGCAGCGACATCTTCTGCCTGCGTCCCTGCCATTGCCATTGCCTTCCGACAGTCTCCGACAGTGCGCTACCGGCAGCGGTCGACGCCAACGTCCCTGCCATTGCCTTCCGACAGTCTCCGGCAATGCGCTATCGGCAGCGACATCTTCTGCTCCTACGCATCAGGAGAAAGTTTCGAAATTTCAGTTTCATATGACAAACGTATAGATTATCTACCATCGAACTGCTGCAACATTATAAATTTAACTGCACATATGCAAATGTGACTCTTGCACGGAACACAATTACACTAGAGAAGCACAACAGAACTTCTCAAGCTAATAATGTTAGCAGATGCACATTTCATGCTAATAATTTGTCATGAAAAGATGGAAGCTTTTATGTTCCCATCTAAACCCCATTCAGTTAAATAATGGTGTTCTAGATAGATATTGATGATCAAAATGAGAGCTTCTCAACATGCTGGCCAATCAAAGATGTTTAATGCTGCCATGACTCCAACATTGCATAGCTTCCTCTAACAAAACGGGTGAAATTAGCTATAGATCAAGAAATATCTCCAAGGACCTAGATTACATCTAGCACGGTTTTGCATCAGGCAAAATTTCATTTTTTGGTTCTCAATGCCACCGAACATATTATCTCCTACCACAAGTTTTCAAATCAGATTCCCAATTTCAAAACAAATCAGAGGTCAATTTACACCGATGGTATCCCAAAAATGCTGACATAATCATCTGTACTTGAGCGACCAAAAGAAAGATCGCAATTGATTTTTTTTTAAACTTTGCTAGCTGAAGCTGAACTGAAATGTAGAACAGATCGCCCTTATGCATTACTGCCATGTTTGTTCTGTACAAATAGAAGTCCCATCGCAGGAAATTCAACCAAAGGAAGGAAAAGCGTATGTAACTTTCGAATGTCTTATAATGCCATCTCATATATCTTGTTCAACAGAAAAAGGCTTGATGCAGCAATGTACTCTGTCCAGCTCGGCCAAGAGCTTGTCAGATAGTTTCAACATTTTTTTACCCATCTGTGCTGACAGATATGCTAAGAGACGGAACTGAAAACTGCTACCTGTTCAAGGACGGCCGTCGGAGCCAACTCCGGCGTGACGTGTGGCGTTGGCGTGGCGGCAGCGTCCACCTCCGGCGTTCCGTCTGCAGTCGCCTCCGTCGACGTGCAGGGTGGAGTGGAGAGTCGAAACTCGAGAGGGGGTTCGACGGCGTCGTCAGCAGATGCGCGTGGGGGGTGGAGGCGGTTGGCGGCGGCGGGCCGAGTGGCGGCACGCGTGCGGGGTGGAGGCCGCTGGCGGCGGCGCACGCGTGCGGGGTGGAGGCGGCTTGGAGGCTGCGGCAGTTTAGTCGGTCAACGAGAACGGGCGGTTCTTTGTTATTGTTTTTTCCAGTGAATTACAGTTGTTGGGCCTATTGGGCCTAATCTCGCCAGCACAGAAATCATACTGGTCTCTCTTCAGGACAAGTAAAAGGTACCGTAAAATTTGCCTTTTTAAGGTAGATCAGTCTGAGGTAGTCTTAATAATCTGGTAACGGTAACAAAGGTTGAGAAGAACTCGAGCTTATTTTCATGTTTTGTCGGCTGAACCAAACATTGTTTTCATTTATTCTTCAGTAGGAATGTCAGCTTGACTTTTCAGTTAATTTTTTGTATCTAGTCAGTTAACTGAAGTTGGATTTCTTTAGTCGAGTGGAACATTAAGTTCTTATAAATAATATGTATGCAAATATTTTTCCCACTTCAGTGTATGGATACCTGTATTCGTATTGTTTTTTATCAAAGTCATCTGTGTATCATTTTTCCATAGCGCAGGTCTGAATATTCACAGGGTTTGTGTTTTAGTTTCTGCATATGGTCTTCTGTAGCCTCCAGAGCTTTATATGTATGTCTATGAGTTTGTTATGCTAATGTGTAATTTACAATAACAAGTAGGCCAGGGAATAGGGTTGAGACTGAAGTTTTTCAGTTTGTTTTTATCTATTAGAGCTGTTTTTTGGACTGCTACGAATCTGTTTATTCCCATTTTTAATTCTGTAATTTGTTTAATCTTTTAGCTTTACTTTTTCTCAGTCTTCAGTGTTGCACTTTCCTCTTTCTATTTTTCAGTCATTATTCTCTTTGATATGATTTTCTCTTTCTATTTCTCCGTCTTTCTCTTTCTCACTCTTTTTCAGTCTCTCTCTCTCTCTCTCTCTCTCTCTCTCTCTCTCTTCGTGGCCATATGGATCTCTCTCTGTTTTTGAACATTCTCTTTCATTTTTGTACTTGTCATTCTCATTCTCTTTGTTCAGTTCTGAATTTAGTCTCTTTCATTTTTGTACTGGTCATTCTCTTTCTTCAGTTCTGAATTTCAGTCTCTTTCATTTTTTACTTGTCATTCTCATTCTCTTTATCATTTTTGAATTTAAGTATCTTTCATTTTTGTACTTGTCATTGTCAGTTTTTTCTTCAGTTTTGAATTTCAGCCTCTTTCATTTTTGTACTTGTCATTCTCATTCTCTTTCTTCAGTTCTGAATTTCATTCTCTTTCATTTTTGTAGTTGTCATTCTCATTCTCTTTTTCATTTTTTAATTTCAGTCTCTTGCATTTTTGTACTTGTCATTATCAGTTTCTTTCTTCAGTTTTGAATTTCGTTCCCTTGCATTCAGTCTATTTCTTCTTTCATTTATCAGTTTTTTGTGTGCCTTCACTCTATTTTTTAGACTTCATTTTCTCATTCTTCAGTCTTAGCTCATTTGTTTAAGTCTTGCAGTCATAAGTTTTGAATTTCAGTCCTTCTCATTCTCTATCTTCAGTTTTGAATTTCAGTCTCTTGCATTTTTGTACTTTTAATTATCAGTCTCTTCACTCATTTGTTAGGTATCTCTCTCTCTCTCTCTCTCTCTCTCTCTCTCTCTCTCTTCTTGGCCATATGGTCTCTCTCTCTCTGTTTTTCTCTCTCTCTCTTGGTGGCCATATGGATCTCTCTCTCTCTCTCTTTCTCTTCGTTTTCATATTGATATGTTTCTCTCTTTCTGTTAATTTATTTGGCACCTCTCTATCTGTCTCTGTGTCTCTTGATCTCTCTCTATGTGTATGTATCTATTCATCCTATCACAGCTTATTACTCTCTCTTTTTCTCTCTATCTCTCTCTCTGATATATTAATTCAGTTTATTACTTTGTATAGCACTGTTGGGGATGGTGTTGTGGATCTTCACTATATGCTTGATGATCTAGTACTCGTTGCATTATTTGAGCTATATCGAGTAGATGCTTGATGATCTAGTACTATCATTTGTGGATATTGAGTAGATGCTTGATGATCTAGTTACTATCATGTGAGCTTGTGGTGTTGTTGATGGTTATTTTTTATCATGATGCCTTTATTTTTAGGCCATGACGCATGTCCCCAAAGGTGTTTTTTAGGCCATGATGCATGTCCCCCAAAGGTTTTTCTTCTCTTTCTCAGTGTTCAGTCACTTGGATGTCAGTCTCTCTTGCATTGTTCTCTTGTTAGTCTTTGAATTTGTTTCATTGTTGCATTATTTGTCTTGTCATTTTGTTATTTCCATCGGAAGTTATCATACCTTGTCAGTGTTAAGTTTCCAAGTTTTCTAATGATTGTTGCTTGAATGCTGCTCCGCTTGATGTTCGCCATCTTCTTATGCAGTGGTTTTGATGGTTTATATCTGTATGCAAACTCGAAAATGTGCTAGTGTTCCTATCAGAAAATATAGGATTCAGTCCTATTTTTGCTTTGAGAGTTGTATGCTGTGAACAATCACAACTTTATCAGTTTGCATTTGACATGCCTGGTGATATTTGTGAAGTGTCTACATCTATTTTTGTTGTGTTTTTGTTTCATCTAACAGGTGTATTTTCTACATATGTAGATCATTTTTTTCTAAAAATTACATGTGGGGCGTAGGACTGCTGCGTGCCCAGTGGGCAAGCTCAGATGTCCTAGATTGATGGCGAAGTATATGAAGCATTAGAGAAGAAGCTGGCAATACTTTTTGCTGCAAGGGAGACAGTTCTGTCAGAGAAGCAAACCTGAACTGTGCCCAGGGCAGTTTCTATGTTGTCAAGAGGTTTGAGGATTTTGTCCATCTTCTCAATTCTTGTGGGGTATTCTCCTTCTCCTCAGAAATGGCAGCACTCCAGATCTCAGTTTTGTTTGTTTCTGTTGCTTTTTTTGGTGAGACGGGCGACGCCAAGGTTGCAACTGACCTGTTTTGAGAAAGATGAAGATCGATCGCCTGTTTTTTTTTAACGGGTGGATTGGAATGTACGTGATATTGGGCCTCATTGCTGTGCAGGCAGGAGGCCTTTCGGTCACGCGGGTAGAGAGGCTGGTTAGCAGGTGGGTTTTTGAGTCGGGCTTTACATACAGGCCCGTTAAGGGGAAAGCAGTCGCACGTGTAGTGTTAGTGGCCACGGTTTGCACCTGTCAACGAGATTGGCTTAAAAATAAGACTGTGCCCGAAATCAAAAACAGTCGACTGATAAATAGACAGTCCCTACCATTTTCTATAGTCAATGTGGGATCCTCCAAAACGAAAATTGTATGTTTCATTTAAGTGAATCCAGCATGTACAGCAGTAGATTATAATCCCAACTTTTACAGCGGTAAATGAAGTGGTAATATGCGCCTGCAAAATAAGAGGAAGTGATATTATCTCATAATATAATTAAGGTAATCATTGTTTTCAGTTGCCCACATTAAAATCGTACCAATTTTTGTTTGCAAATATTCGCTCATGTTCCTTGATCTTTCTTGGGTCGAAATGTAATTGTGCATTAATTAATCAGCCGTATATCTTATCCAGCTGATCTGTAAATAGCGCAAGGTCTGATTTGATTGAGCACATCAGTCGGACGACCTCCTCCCGCGGCGACGGGGGAAAGGGAGGGAGGGGAAGGGTGGCCGGCGGCTGGAGCGGTAGGGATACCCCCGAGTCACCCGATGGAGAGCAACGCGAGAATCTTTTTTCCATTCTGTGTATTTATGTACGTCATATATTTTGGCATACAATTAAGGTAATCATTGCTTCAGTTGCCCACATTAAAACAGTGCCAATATTTGTTTTTAAAATAAAATAGTACACTCATATTGCTTGATCTTTCTTTGGTCGAAATGTAATTGCGCATTAATTAATCAATTCATATCTTATCCTGCTGACTGCTGTGTCTGTCTACCCTCATAAGCAACACGCATCCGGTGATCTATAAATAGCGGGATGTACGATTCTATTGAGCACATCAGTCGTGTTCATCATCCATCTAACATACAGAGATGAAAGACAAGCCATGGACAGCTTTGTTCCTTGTGCTCTTTGGATGCCTCACGGTGATCTCCTCACATGGTAACATACAAATACTATGTTCTCCATTATATGCAGGGATCTGCCTCTTTTTTTCTTTTATGCATAATATAGTCTGACGCATATGTATGCATGCAATGCAACGCACTATCTAGCTACCCGTGTAGGTGGTGATCAAATCGGGGGGTCAGCTGGCCGTCGTCTTCTGATTCTGGAGGACGAGCCTGCAGTAGGCAGCGACAAGCTTCATATAAGAAAGCTGTGCATAGCGAAAATTTGCGGCCCTTTCCAGTACTGTACCCACTATTGCTGTGCAACGTTGAAGAAACAGCCTTGCTGGCCGACGCAGGACGAGTGCTTCCAGAATTGCCCGTAGACGCCGTTGTAGACTTGTGGTTGCCGCCGGATCAACTTACCTGTGGTCGATCTTGGTTGTTTCCGATCGATGATTAGCGTAGCTAGCATAATTCATATGCCATATCTTTACTATTAAAACGACACCCGAGTTTTTTTTAGAGCAACCACGTATTTCATTAATGGAAAATCTTTACTATAATACGAGTAGTGTTTCTTCCTCCAAATTTTCGTCCGTCGGTGGTACGTCGTACGTACGTCGCGCGTCGGTTCGGTTCGGTGGTACATAAGTCGCCCGATCCGTTCGTCTCTCGCTAAAGGAAAAAGGAAACTCACCGCTCACATGTTCCTCTCTCTTTCTCTGGTCTCCCTCTCCTCTCCCGTGGTATGGACAGAAAGAGAGGCAGCGTCGGATGAAAGGAGCAGCCGGCGGAGGGGAAGACTGGAGGCGGTGTAGGGCTAGCAGTTGTCTTCGTCGGTGGCGGCAAGCAGTGGCCGCGGCGGCGGCGGGAAGGTGTGGCAGCGGGGAAGCAGGGAGCAACGGCTTGGAGCAAGCCGATCTGAGCAGTAGATTTTAGCAGGAATAGCAGCCTAGATCAGCCGATTTGGAGCAGCAAGGAGCCAATCTAAGGCAGCAGGTAGCAACGACTTTGACCAGCAGAGACGTGAGCGGGCGAGTTCGAGAGGGCAGGGGGCAGCTGGGGGGCGCCGGGGTTCTGGTGTGTGCGATGGGGAGCGGACCGAGCCCAAGAGCAGCAGCTCGATCACGAGACTTGCAGCCATGGCGGACGACAGCTTGGTCAGAACATGAATCCACGACAGGGAGTGCTAAAGGGCCGGATTGAGGCGGGAATCGAAAGGGTGGCTCACTGGGGGGTTCCTATGAAGTAGTTCGAGCTCGAAGAGGACCGTGGCCGCCGGAATCGAGGAAGGAGCGCTGCCGGCCAAACTGAAGACGGGGACGCAGCGGTCATCCTGGGGCACCTCCGACTCGTGCTTGATGTCGAGGAGGACGAGGGAGTCATGCCGGTTCTTCTCCACCGCTCAGCTTGCCGCAGGAACGGCCATGGCGTCGGCACGGCCGAGCTTCAAGCTCCAGCCATGGAGGCACTCGGGAGGGAGGTGGAAGAACGAGAAGGAAGGAAGATGGTGGCGGCGCAAGGAGGGAGAAGAGAGCTAGAGCATCAGAGGAGGCGGCGCTGTGGATTATATGGAGGACGGGAGGCAGCAGCGGCCGTCAAATCAAGCCACTGTTGACGTGGAGGCCATGGATGTCCTGCCGTACAAGATATTGAAGAAGATGCGCATCTCCTGGCGCTTGGTGGGCTGAAGAGAAGATGGGCTGAAAGAGTTGCTTCAGCCTCTCATCAGTTTCCAGGATTTTCTCAATTTGCAGGAAAAAAAAGAGAGGAGGAGAGAGGGAAAAAGAAAAAGAGATAGATAAAGAAGATAGAAAGAGGGAATAGAAATTAGAGAAAAGAGGGAAAGAGAGGCAAGACCTTTTTAAAAAATAATTTACAAATCTTTAATTTTTATTTGAAATAGTTCCGATGTAGATGTGTTTTTAATCTGCACTGCAACCTCCGGCATTATGTATTATTTTCTAGGTTTGTGATGGCATGATTTCTTTTACACCCGTTGCAACGCACGGGCAGTTTGCTAGTCAAGTTACAATAAGCAACACATATAGAAACTAAAAGACAGATCGGAATAAAATGATTATCCTTAATTTGCAGATGAAATCCTAGAAGACCGAGAAATATAAAATTATCCCTACGGTTTGCACCCACCGTAGCGAGGCCGCCGCCCAACTCCAACGTCGTCTAGACGAACGCCGGAAGGTACGCCGAGCCTCCACCATCGCAAGATCCGAAAAAGCACCATCGCCAACGAGGTTTTGTGAGTCGATGAACTGGCCTGCAACATCCAGTGAGGCACATGTCGCTGTGGCACGTCGACTGGGGGCATCCCCGTGTTGTCTTGGACCAAATGTGTCGCCTCCCTTCGACGAAGTCGGATAACAACAACAGATCCACCACCTCCCGAACAACATCCTTGATCCAGAAGAATCACCTCGCCCCGGCCGCCAGCGCCGTCGTGAATAACCACGAACGCCAGCGACACACAGAGAAACTGATCTCGCCAGATCTGAATAACGACGAGAAGACCAAGCTGTCAATCTGAAGGACCGATCAGCACACGTTGCCATCAACTCTAAGGCGTCGCCGTGAAGAACGTCGCCGGTGTGGGAGTAGAGTAGAGGCAGGTTTATTTGCCCGGGCGGCGCTCCCACCATTCCAACCGCGCACCACAGCAGACAGATCTAAACCCTAACTTCTAAACCAAAACGGAGGGATGAGATCCTCTCTCCCTCCTGGCGCCGCCGGGGTGTTGAGTGGAGGGAGAAGGGACCAGCGATCTGGCCGGTGGTGATTGGGGGAAGTTTTTCCTTCGCCTGGCTCCTAGGGGAAGAGGCGAAGCGGAAAAGCCCCGTGAACTGTTTTAACGAAACCCGAGTTGGTGCTACGGTACGTCGCTATAAATCCACTCCATTCTTCTCAGTATTTATGTAAATTGCCACCGTCTAGGACTTAATTACCGGTTCATTTTGTTTTTCCATCTTGCCTCACATGTGTTCTTCCTTCCCTGTCCTCTCGTCCTAGGAGGTTCCTATCGTTGGCGCCGCCGTCTTACCGCGATCACGATGCAGCCACCCCAGTGATTAAAACCCACATTTCTCCCGTGCTCACAGCCACAAAATGATCCCCTCACCCGTCCTCTCTAGCGCCGCCATCCTCTTCCCTAAGCCAAGAAATGAAGGCGTCCATGGTGAGCACATCTGGGCTAATTCAAAGAAAATCCATCTTGTCGTCGGTAACTTCACATATAAGACAAGTCCCTCACGCTAGCTTCTATATCCGCCTCTGAATAAGAGGAGGTCATCGAACAGCAGCTTGACAGCATCTTCAATGCCAGGAGCTTTCACAAAAAGGCGGGATTACAACTGATTTTCCCTCAGCCGACATATCTCTGCAGTAGAAGAATGAGCCATTTCAGTCGTTAACTGACCTATAGTAGTTAAACTAACACTACCGCACATAGCCAATCCTCCACCATCAACGATTTATTGATTTGACGTCTTATGTGGAAAAAGTTTTTGAAGAAATCTAATCTAGGGGCAATTCCTTTATAACCTATAAAAAGGGCTTTAAAGCTGGCAATTGCTAGCATACTTATGGGGCCTAGATTATGCAGCTGCAGGCCGTAGTACTCAAGAATATCAATGAAAAAGACAGAAGGCGGCAAGGAGACGCCACGTTCAATGTGACAGACAACCATTATTGTTCTCTGTCCTGAGAATTGGGGATAATGTCATCTTCCTACTGATCTCCAATGGTAGACCCTGTGTAGGCATCAGGTCCCCCCTCCACCTGCTTGACATAAGAGGGGATCCAATATATTGCCCAAGAATCATTGTCTTCCTCCTTCGCCGCCGCATCACCCTCGTGTGTGGCGGAAGCTATCGCTTCCCCAGTAGCGGCCGCAGTCGATGTGGCCGACGAAGCCGCAACTTCGGTTTCGACCACATGTATTTTTTTACCTGTCGCCATCACCATGGAACCTCTTTATTTGCTGCTGCTACCAGTGGATCTTCTAGTGATGAGGCCGCCATGGAATTTCGGTGTTCAATTTCAGGGTTTTTGTGAAGATTGGCGTGGTGTCACGAAGAAGAAGAAGAAGAAGAAGAAGAAGAAGAAGAAGAAGAAGAAGAAGAAGAAGAAGAAGAAGAAGAAGAAGAGAGGAGGAAGCGATGTGAATGATAGGTGAAAATGGCGCTGCGGTAATATCGCTTAGATAGGGTAGCTCGTCGATCTGTGCAAACGGAGTGGGAATACGCATGATATGCACCACGCGTCGAGAAACCTGTGCGGTAATTCCACGTCTAGGCAACGGCACAATGCGCTGGTTTGATGCGACGCCATGGTTTTTCACGTATTAGAAAAGTGCAATCATGCCGTCTTTCCCTATCTCGCGGTGTTAAAATGAAGAGGACATCAGTCAAACCTGACATGACAAGACATAAGATTCTTCTGCGTTCTTGAGAAGCACTTTGGCATTGGCCGATCTCTCGAGGCCATGGACATATGCGGCATGCGTCCCTGAAGCTGGCGGATTGAAGCAAGGAGCTCTTAGTACAATCTTGTACAATATCACCAAAATGAGATACAAGTTATAGGGTGTTATTGATAATATGTTATGTAAAATGACCTCTACCTTTTTCTGTTCAAATCATGCATGTTTAATCAACTCATACACATGTTTATGATAGATGAACAATAATGACTTTCTTTCATTATGGGTTTTAAGTAAATGTTATATATTATGCATTCAAACTCCATTTAAAATGTTCTTCATATATTAGGGATAGATTGTATTCCCCTTTTGACAAGTCATAATCATCCATATGAGATGTGCATTGTGTTATGCCATGTGATGATTATTCGGTCTCTTTCCATTGTTTGGTTCTTCTCGGTAGAGCACAAGCCCGACGTCAAGATCGACAACACCGAAGTACCTATTGTTATTTTGATGTGCTCCAAATTCTGAGTTCCCAGGATGTTGTTCTCGGGATTGTTCCCGGGAAAGAGGCCACACAAAGGGCCACACAGTTGATGCCGCATCAGATCCGAGAGTGGATGGATCGGGATGTTCACGAGACATGGCCACACGGAGGGCCACACAAGGAGTCGTCACATACAATCCCAGGAGTGGATCGATCGGAGTCCTTCACGGAACGTTCCCGTGTTCCGTTCCTTGCACAATACGGATCATTACCGACCTGGATTCATTACAAGTTGGACTGCAGCAGACTTAGGGTTTTGCACCTCTATAAATACATCTTGTAAGCCGCCGTTTTGGGTAAGCCAGACATTGTAAACCCACGGCGTTTGTAACCTCACCCGATATAGTGAAGTATTGCTGGCTGGCGCCCGTGGTTTTTTTTTCTCTCCATTGTTGGAGGGGTTTTCCACGTTAAAATCTCGTGTCCCCTTTGGTTGATCTTTCCGCTACTTCGTCGTTTCTTTGCTATCTTTTATAACAAGTGGTATCAGAGCCCGTGCTTCAGATCTGTTTTCATATTAGGGTTTTGCGATGGCATCGATGAAGTTTGATCTATCGGCGTTGGACTACAAGACGAGATTTTCATTGTGGCAGGTTAAGATGCCTGCGATCCTCGCACAGTCCAATGATCTTGACGAGGCGCTGGATAAATTCGGCGACAAGGCGCAGGCGACTTGGAGCGAAGCTGAGAAGCGGAAAGACCGTAAGGCTTTGTCTCTTATTCAACTTCATCTATCTAATGATATTCTGCAAGAAGTACTCCAGAGAAAACCGCAGCGGCCATGTGGGCCAAGTTGGAGTCGATCTGCATGTCAAAGGATTTGACAAGCAAGATGCATGTGAAGATGAAGTTGTTCTCGCACAAACTGCAAGAAGGTGGTTCCGTGATGAACCACATATCGGTCTTCAAGGAGATCGTTTCCGACTTAGTGTCGATGGAGGTAAAATATGATGATGAAGATCTAGCACTTTTACTTCTGGTCTCGCTGCCAAATTCCTTTACAAATTTCCGTGATACCATACTTTTGAGTCGTACTGAACTAACGTTGCTGAAGTATATGAGACCCTCTTGACGAGGGAAAAGATGAAAGGTATGGTACAGAAAGAGGAGTCGTCGTCCTCCAAGGGCGATGCTTTACAGGTACGAGGGAGGCCTGAGCAGCGAGATAATCACTACAACAACAACAACAGAGATAAGAGCAAGGGTGACAGAGGTCGCTCAAAGTCCAAAGGACGTGACAAGTTCTGCAGGTATTGTAAGAAATCTAATCATATTATTGATGATTGTTGGAAGTTGCAGAACAAGGAGAAAAGAAAAGGTACTTACCAACAGAAAAATAATGAAGGTAATGATACCGGTGAGGCTTTGTTGTTGAAGGTAGTTCTGATGGCGAATGCCTAGCTGTTTTTGCTGCATGTGTTTCTCGTCATGATGAATGGATTCTTGATACTGCATGTTCGTTTCATATTTGATGTAACAAAGATTGGTTCAGTTCTTATGAGTTAGTGCAGACTGGAGATTTGTGCGTGTTGGCAATGACCAACAATGTCACATTGTTGGCGTCGGTTCTGTTCAGATCAAGACGCATGATGGTATGACACGCACGCTGACGGGAGTGAAACACATACCAACCATGGCGAGAAATTTGATCTCGCTCAGTACCTTGATTGTGACGGGTACTAGTATACCGACGGGAATAGACTCCTGAAGGTATCAAAAGGTTCTCTCATTGTTATGGTTGGTGATATGAATTCTGCTAAATTATATGTTCTTAGAGGGCACTTTATCTGGTACTGTTGCTGCTATTTCACATGATGACGCTAGTAAAACTAACATGTGGCATACGCGTCTTGGACATATGAGTGAACTTGGTATGGCAGAATTGATCAAGAGAGAGTTGCTGCAAGGCTGCAGTTTGGGAAAGATGCAATTATGTGAACATTGCATTTTCGGTAAGCACACAAGAGTTAAGTTTAATGCTTCCGTTCACACCACCAAAGGTACACTTGATTATGTACATGCTGATGTTTGGGGGCCGTCTCGTAAAGCCTCTTATGGTGGTGCTCGTTATATGCTTATCATTATTGATGATTAATCTAGAAGAGTTTGGCCTTATTTCATGAAAAATAAGGATGATACATTTGCTGCTTTTAAAGAGTGGAAAGCTATGATAGAAAGGCAAACAGAAAGGAAGGTGAAATTGCTTCGTACTGACAATGGTGGCGAATTTTGTTCGAATGCCTTTAATGATTATTGCAGGAAAGAAGGCATTGTCAGGCACCTCACCATCCCGTACACGCCTCAGCAGAATGGTGTAGCGGAGCGGATGAACAGGACCATCATCTCCAAGGCTCATTGCATGATCTCCAACGCTCGCATGAGTAAGCGTTTTTGGGCTGAGGCGGCTGCCACCGCCTGCTACTTGATAAACAGGTCACCATATATTCCCCTCGACAAGAAAACTCCCATTGAGGTATGGTCAGGAACTCCTGCTGATTATTCACAGCTTAAAGTTTTCGGTTGCACTGCTTATGCTCATGTTGATAATGGAAAGTTAGAGCCGAGAGCTATTAAATGTGTGTTCATTGGTTATGGTTCGGGTGTAAAAGGATACAAGTTGTGGTGGAATCCCGAAACTAGCAAGGCATTTATGAGCAGGAGTGTTGTTTTCAATTAATCTGTTATGTACTTTGATAAGTCTTCCTCAGATGTTTTGCCATATAGTTCTGATGAGAAAGAACATGTTCGTGTCGAGGTGGAGCACTCTGTTGAAAAGGAATATGTCACTGTTGACAATGATGGTGCTACTACAGAGGATTCTGATTCATCCGATTCTTCTGATTCTTCTGATTCTGACAATGATAATGTTCAAAAAAAGAAAAAAGAAAAATTGATGACATCATGCTGACGTCATCATCGTCTTCAACTCCCAGACGGACGGAATTCACGCCTGAGTGAATTGATTTTGCCGTTTCTTCTCGAATTGATTCCGGACGTTTTACTCCACCAAATCACGCACCGTTTCTTCCTGATAAAAGCCCTTGTCCTTCTCTCCATTTCCCCTCTCTTTCCCCTTCGAATCGTGCCCCAAGACTGTCGAATTTCTTCGCCGGAGCTCCGCCGGTCCGCCGCCGTTCGTGCACGATTCCGGCAAGGTGAGCCACTTTCCAGGCCGGATACCGCGCCCATTCTCCTCCACTTGACCTCGCGCATCTCCCTGACCTCCTCCACGAATTTTTCTGCAGCCTTTTCGTCGAGTTCGAGTACGACCCGAAGGTTGCCGGCGACCGCACCACCGCGTCCGTGCTGCGTCGTCGTTCGAGTAAACTAACCACGGCGTCGTCCCCACTATCTTCGTCACCGCGAGACGCCGCACCTCGTAGACCTCTTCCTAAGGCCGGACGACCACCGGAGACCCCGCCTCATCCACGCCTGTGCCGCCGTGTGCCGCCCGGTGAGCGCCTTGCTTTTTCTTTATCTACTTGTCGTTGCAGAACAAATCACGAACCATGGCATGGCCCAGTGGCTACGCTCCTTCGTCTGCGCCAACCTGAACCTGACCCGAGTTCGAATCCTGGCTAGGCAAATCCTTTCCCCTTTTTTCCCTTTTTTCGGATTTGACTTTGGACAGATTTTAGTTAAACTTCAAAAATTCGTATCAAATCAACCGTAACTCCGTTTTCTTTGTTTTTGTAGTCTATGGTTTCGTATGAACGTGTAGAATACAGTGGTATAATAAAAACTTATATTTTAGTCGTGCACAAACTTGTTATTTATAGAATCTTGTAAAACATTATTTTCACTATTGTTTTAATTCTATATATCCAATATTTGTAAATAAAATAATTTTAGAAACCTTAGAATATGTGTAATATTATGCCTCTGTTATAAAATATTTTGGGCACTATTTTGGTGATTTAAAAATGAGAGGCTTAATTTGAGTATTTTTGACTTAGTTTAATTTCTACAAATTATTTTATTTTTGTTCTTTTTGCAAAATGTCACAAATAGTTGCCCCTAGCCAGAGAGACCTTCCCCTTATTTTTGTAAATTATTGTGTCACCTTGTTTTCCTTAGAAATTATTTTAGTCACCATATTTTTGTTAACTTGTCCTTAGAAAATTTGATTGGTTGTTTGTTAGCCCTTTTTGACCCTCCAAATTGAAAATCACCAAGTTAGAACTAGTGAAAACCATGAAGGGCAAGAAGATGTTGCATTTGCCATCTTTGGGATTCTCAACATGAAGCTAGAAGGATAATGAAGGACTTAGCCAAGAAAACAGACTCCAGAAGCATCTCCAAGAAGTAAAAGCACTTAGAAGAAATCAAGAGGAACTTCAAAAGACCAACCACCTATATTCTCTAAGTCTTTCTCTCTTTTCTTTTCTTGTCCCTTAGACTTTGTGGTGGCTAAGTTACATCCAAGACCAGCCCTGGTAAAAATCATCAAGTCTGCAGAACCATCAAGTCTACAAAATTTCAATGAAGTCATCACACCAAGGGAAAGCTACAAGGAAGCCTGGAGGTGATCCTCTAGAAGGATCAACTACATCTTTCTCTCTGTCTTTTTCTGCCCTTCCTATCCCTCTTTCACTTTGGACATAGACCAAGTCCTTGGTGTTTATGACTAAGTCCCTAGAGTGCTAAATGAAGATCATTGAAGATCAATGAAACTACAAGGGAGATGAAGATTCTTTGAAGACCAAAAATGTGAAACTTGGAGCAACCATACAACCTATTCAAGTTAATTTATATCAAGTTTACTTTATCCAACCTTGACCTAGCCAACTTGTTTAAGTTATTTTGTCTATGTTCCTTAGAATGTTTTGCATGTCATATTTCCTTAGAATAATTGCATCTCATGCATGTCATATTTTTCATATAGTGTTGTTTTTGCTGGTATGTTTATTGTGGCTTGTTTGATGTGTTAGAAAATTTGGAGAGAAACGAAGACTTCTGCAACTGCTACTCCTACTCTCCCTGTTGTCAAGGCAAGTGGCACATTCATAAATTTCCTAAGTATTTTATTCTATGCATGGGTAGTGTATTTTCCTTAAGCATGTGTAGGTATTATTAGTATTGCTATGCAAGACATGTTTAGAATTGCCCCTTATTCCTATGTGTCTAGAATCCTATTATAACTTAGTAGAAATATTGATATGCTATGCAAAAGATCGTTTTGATAAAATCTAAATTCTACTAAGTAAAATGAAACACCTGGGTGGATTGGTTTTGATAAGAGGAGGTCGGAGTTGAGTGGCTACTCAGGGCCATTTCTATGGTTTTACCTGAGTATGTGCACTTGTGGATTGCCACCCAGGAACAAAGGGATTTGAAGTTACTCCAAGTGAAGATTGCTTCCAGTGCAGCCACTTGGTACTATGGCTCTGCCTTGACTAAGTAAGTTCTAGGAACCTGATTCCGGCAGTTCGCAGTGGATGAATGTCTTGTATGGGTCTGCCCAGAGGAACAGGGGACTGTTTCCCAAAAGTCTCGTCTTAATCTTCTCCTTTTCCTTATCACTAATGGACTGTAGAGGATAGTTTGGGCTGATTGAGTCAAGTGATGAACGTGCACAACCTCTCGAGAGTGTCAAAACTAAGTACTTAGCCGTGTCCCCGGTTACGGACAATTCTGAGCAGCTGATCAAGGACGTCAACGGAGGATCCCAAGATACCAATTTCTCAAGTAAAATATGAAGGGTGAACAAGGGTAGATGAGACAGTGGTTTTCATAACATGGATGTCTCGATTAGAAGAAAAGTGTTTTCAAAAGAGTTAGGAAAAATTAGCTTTCTGCAACTTAGCCTTTGAACTCCACCAGCCAAATATGCATATAGGTTATTAGAGTTATTCCACTAAGTGTCCACAGAGTGTCACTTGCCAGTTCCATTTTATATGGTTCTGACCCACCTTGTTGCAACATTTTTCCTGTTGCAGGATGTTCAGACGATGAGTGAGGTTTCGTATAAGGTTTCGAGTCTACAACCAACATGTTTTCGCCTGTGGCACATGAAGATGATGGAGACTCACTGCTACATTTATTCCGCTGTGCTGAACTTTGTAAAATGCTAGCCTTGAGCTATGCAATTTGTAATGAAAATTGTAAGTCTGGATCATGCGATATAATAAAATTTGACGCATTTGCATCATATTCATCTTAGACTGTGTGTGCAAATGAATCGATCCAAGGGTTTGCACTATACACAGGGATCTTGCCAATTTTTAAGTGCAGGTCCGCTACAGATGGTATCAGAGCATTGTGTTGCCTGTAGATTCGAAACCCTAAGTTTGGATAGAAATAGGTTTGACCATAGGATTGAAAATCTATTTTTATTCAGTTTTCTAAAAACAAAACTTTTCATTTTATCCTTCTCGTAATCTCATCTACTGTCGAACCTTCTGAAATTATCTTCTCTTGTTCTAGATGACCTGTTACTTGGAGTCCATTGAGGCATGTTTGGTGATGACCAAGTACTTGAAGTATGAGTCTGATACTTCATTCGGAATTCTGCAATTCGACACGAAGTGCCAGATGGAAGACCATTGAAGCACCCAGATTCAGAGATCAAACACTTAGAAGATTTTCAAGAAAGTTGAAGAAGAAAATGAAGCCCTCAAGGAGATAGACTAGACCACCACTTAATTAGAACAACGACACCGTGATACTGTATTGATCATACCAACTTAGTGTGGTATGACAATACTAGATTGTTTGTTTATGTTTGAACCATGTTGCTTGATGTTTGTTAGATATTGTTTGTAAGATGAATTGCCTTGATCTACTGTGTTTGGGTAGGATTCTACCTTAGTATCTTTGTGTCTCGACTCACCCATGACAAACCAAACCAGATGTCTTATCCTTTTGACAACAAGTATCTGAGGACCAGTTCCCTATGGTACTACCAGCCATTCAACAGAAGAATGCTTCCCAACTTTGGTTAAATTCCTTTGTGTTAAGGAACAATCACATCCTAGCTCCATGCCACCTCTATCCTTGGATATCAAAAGTAGTTGAATGAACTTCAGTTATTCTACAGCTCTACCGTGAGGGAAAGTTCTACTCAAAGATTTCAAGACATCAAATCACAACAAGGAGCTGGTACGTACTATACTAGAAAGTTAAGGACGACGAAACAACACTCAAGAGATGAAGACAAGAATTCTAGCCTGCACACAAAAGTTCCTTTTAAGAGCAAGTCCAGCAGTGCCCCGAAAGCGTCCCCGATAGCAAACTTAGGGGAGAGAGAAGAAAAAGGACCCCTCCAGCAGTTCCCCTATCGAGTCCCGCGAGAATCGGCGTCCCCGACCCACACCCTTGATCTCCCTACACATCGGGGAGGTGTAGGCGTCCCCGATTCATCGACGGGAGCAACCGCTCGCTCCCGGATTCTTCCTCCCGCCACCACGGCCGGGAGAGGAGAGGAGGGGACACGCGCTCCTCATGGCGTCCATCTCCGCCGCCATCTTCACGGGCACCCTCCTCTCGGCGGCGCGAGGAACCGGAGGTGGAGACCTTGGCGGAGCAGCGCCAGAAGGTGGCGGCGTCAGAGACCGGAGCTGGTCGGAGCAGGGCGTGGCGGCAGCGGCAGCGGCGAATCGCCGGGCGGAGGCCGGAGCGACTAGGGTGCGCTGGGGCTCGCACGAGCGCGGCGGCGGCGTGGAATCGGTAGGCAGGAGGGCTCCGGAGCGGCATCAGCCGACGGCGGCGCTGGAGCCGGTCGGCGACGGCCGGAACCGTGCGTGGCGGCGGCGCATCGCGAGAGCTAGAAGGGGATCGAGAGGAAGAGACGCGTGCGTGCGTACTGGAAAGTACTGGAAACCCAGTACGTACGATGCATCCATGGTTCACTTGGGCTGGGCCCTATCCGTCTAGAGATTAGATGCACGTATATTCTATCCGGCTTAGGTGGGAAATTGCTGTAGTTCTAAAAAAAAAAAAGGTGGGAAATTGCTGTCTATTTGAGAGCGAGGAAGGGACAGAGAGATTGAGAGAAATACAGTGAGATTTGTAGCTGCTTGCCTTGGTACTGATCGTGGATAGCTGTTGCTACTGATTGTTTCTTGCTGTTGGTACTCAAATTGCTGTCACATTGTGCCTTGCTTGTGTTGAATAAATTTCAGTGAGGTGTCAAATTGCTGTCGTTCGAATTATGGCGGTTACAAAAATAACCGTTACGAAGTTAGTTACAAAATATTGTATAAATATAGTTGAATATGATATAGGTGAGATGATATAGGGGAACTGCTGGAGATGACAAAAATATAGGGGAGGAATCTTTTTAGGGGAGTCCCCTACATAGACATATAGGGGAGAAGATATAGGGGAACTGCTGGACTTGCTCTAAGGGTGGTAGCACACCCAACTGTCCTAAAAACCAGTTGCCCAAATCTACCCTTCTAGCCTCCCCAATCAGCGGAATCATTCTCTGCTGGTTTTGCAGTTCCCATGTCAGCAGCTACATTACTCAACCCTCCCCAGTTATCAGAATCATTCCCAGCACTTGCTTTTCGTTCCCAGCTTGCCCGAATCTCGAGGACGAGATTCCTTTTAAGGGTGATAGTCTGTAACATCCCAATATTTTGGAATGTTTAAAAATCACTAAAAATTTAAACTTTTGTTTTTATTAAAAGAAAACTTTCAAATCATAATAGAAACCAAATTATAGAAGACATTTTGGCATCTTCAAAAACTTTAATAGTTTAAATATCCAAGTGATCTTTAATTTCAAAATTTGAGTTTAGTTTAAATTCTTTTATCCAAGGTATTTCAAAGACAACTTCATTTCATAAAATGTCTTATTCCAAGTATTTGATTTTAAATATTTAAATTTTGGCTAATTCTTTAAACCCTAAAATCTTATTTACAAAGTGCTTAAGTTATTAAAGTATGCCTATTTTCTAAAATGGTTTTGGTTAAACTATAGAATTTAAAATAGGAGTTTGTTAAACTCTAAAACAATATCTATAAAGTGTTTTAAATTATTTAAAGCTTCTTCCATTTTAAAAATTGTTTTGATTTGTTTATATTTATCAGAAACATGAGTTTAAAATAAGTTATTTTAAAAATATGTAATTGTGGTATTTTATTTGGAAATTTATAAAACCCATAATATAAATGGGTATTTGTATTTAAATGATTTCTCAAAATCATTTTAAACAAAATGTTTTGTACCAAATTAATTTGTTGGGTTTATCATTTTAAATGATATTACCCATACTAAGTTTCTGGATTTTTATTTAAGTCAAAATGATTTATTAAAACCTTATCTTCAAAATTGACATAAAGTGTCAAATTTGCATTTAAACATATTTTGAAATTTTCTAATTTTTAAATGTTTGTAAAAGTGTGTTTGAATGTTTTAAATAACAGATCTTGATTTTACAAAAATTTAGAAACTGGTTTGACCTAATTTGGACTTCTAAAACAAAAGATACAAAAGAAATAAGAAAATCGGAAAAAGAAAAAGAAAAATTGATGACGTCATGCTGACGTCATCATCTTCAACTCCCAGACGGACGGAATTCACGCCCGAGTCAATTGATTTTGCCGTTTCTTCTCGAATTGATTCCGGACGTTTTACTCCACCAAACCACGCACCGTTTCTTCCTGATAGAAGACCTTGTCCTCCTCTCCATTTCCCCTCTCTTTCCCCTTCGAATCGTGCCCCAAGACTGTCGAATTTCTTCGCCGGATCTCCGCCGGTTCGCCGCCGTTCGTGCACGATTCCGGCAAGGTGAGCCACTTTCCAGGCCGGATACCGCGCCCATTCTCCTCCACTTGACCTCGCGCATCTCCCTGACCTCCTCCACGAATTTTTCTGCAGCCTTTTCGTCGAGTTCGAGTACGACCCGAAGGTTGCCGGCGACCGCCCCACCGCGTCCGTGCTGCGTCGTCGTTCGAGTAAACAAACCACGGCGTCGTCCCCACTATCTTCGTCACCACGAGACGCCGCACCTCGTAGACCTCTTCCTAAGGCCGGACGACCACCGGAGACCCCGCCTGTGCCGCCGTGTGCCGCCCGGTGAGCGCCTTGTTTTTTCTTTATCTACTTGTCGTTGCAGAACAAATCACGAACCATGGCATGGCCCAGTGGCTACGCTCCTTCGTCTGCCCCAACCTGAACCTGACCCGAGTTCGAATCCTGGCTGGGCAAATCCTTTCCCCTTTTTTCCCTTTTTTTCGGATTTGACTTTGGACAGATTTTAGTTAAACTTCGAAAATTCGTATCAAATCAACCGTAACTCCGTTTTCTTTGTTTTTGTAGTCTATGGTTTCGTATGAACGTGTAGAATACAGTGGTATAATAAAAACTTATATTTTAGTCGTGCACAAACTCGTTATTTATAGAATCTTGTAAAACATTATTTTCACTATTGTTTTAATTCTATATATCCAATATTTGTAAATAAAATAATTTTAGAAACCTTAGAATATATGTAATATTATGCCTCTGTTGTAAAATATTTTGGGCACTATTTTGGTGATTTAAAATGAGAGGCTTAATTTGAGTATTTTTGACTTAGTTTAATTTCTACAAATTATTTTATTTTTGTTCTTTTTGCAAAATGTCACAAATAGTTGCCCCTAGCCAGAGAGACCTTCCCCTTATTTTTGTAAATTATTGTGTCACCTTGTTTTGTTAAACTTATTTTCCTTAGAAATTATTTTAGTCACATTATTTTTGTTAACTTGTCCTTGGAAAATTTGATTGGTTGTTTGTTAGCCCTTTTTGACCCTCCAAATTGAAAATCACCAAGTTAGAACTAGTGAAAACCATGAAGGGCAAGAAGATGTTGCATTTGCCATCTTTGGGATTCTCAACATGAAGCTAGAAGGATAATGAAGGACTTAGCCAAGAAAACAGACTCCAGAAGCATCTCCAAGAAGTAAAAGCACTTAGAAGAAATCAAGAGGAACTTCAAAAAGACCAACCACCTATATTCTCTAAGTCTTTCTCTCTTTTCTTTTCTTCTCCCTTAGACTTTGTGGTGGCTAAGTTACATCCAAGACCAGCCCTGGTGATACCAAAATCATCAAGTCTGCAGAACCATCAAGTCTACAAAATTTCAATGAAGTCATCACACCAAGGGAAAGCTACAAGGAAGCCTGGAGGTGATCCTCTGGAAGGATCAACTACATCTTTCTCTCTATCTTTTTCTGCCCTTCCTATCCCTCTTTCATTTTGGACATAGACCAAGTCCTTGGTGTTTATGACTAAGTCCCTAAAGTGCTAATTGAAGATCATTGAAGATCAATGAAACTACAAGGGAGATGAAGATTCTTTGAAGACCAAAAATGTGAAGACTTGGAGCAACCATACAACCTATTCAAGTTAATTTATATCAAGTTTACTTTATCCAACCTTGACCTAGCCAACTTGTTTAAGTTATTTTGTTTATGTTCCTTAGAATGTTTTGCATGTCATATTTCCTTAGAATAATTGCATCTCATGCATGTCATATTTTTCATATAGTTTTGTTTTTGCTGGTATGTTTATTGTGGCTTGTTTGATGTGTTAGAAATTTCGGAGAGAAACGAAGACTTCTGCAACTGCTACTCCTACTCTACCTGTTGTCAAGGCAAGTGGCACATTCATAAATTTCCTAAGTATTTTATTCTATGCATGGGTAGTGTATTTTCCTTAAGCATGTGTAGGTATTATTAGTATTGCTATGCAAGACATGTTTAGAATTGCCCCTTATTCCTATGTGTCTAGAATCCTATTATAACTTAGTAGAAAAATTGATATTCTATGCAAAAGATCGTTTTGATAAAATCTAAATTCTACTAAGTAAAATGAAACACCTGGGTGGATTGGTTTTGATAAGAGGAGGTCGGAGTTGAGTGGCTACTCAGGGCCATTTCTATGGTTTTACCTGAGTATGTGCACTTGTGGATTGCCACCCAGGAACAAAGGGATTTGAAGTTACTCCAAGTGAAGATTGCTTCCAGTGCAGCCACTTGGTACTATGGCTCTGCCTTGACTAAGTAAGTTCTAGGAACCTGATTCCGGCAGTTCGCAACGGATGAATGCCTTGTATGGGTCGCCCAGAGGAACAGGGGACTGTTTCCCAAAAGTCTCGTCTTAATCTTCTCCTTTTCCTTATCACTAATGGAGTGTAGAGGATAGTTTGGGCTGATTGAGTCAAGTGGTGAACGTGCACAACCTATCGAGAGTGTCAAAACTAAGTACTTAGCCGTGTCCCCGGTTACGGACAATTCTGAGCAGCTGATCAAGGATGTCAACGGAGGATCCCAACATTCCAACTTCTCAAGTAAAATATGAAGGGTGAACAAGCGTAGATGAGACAGTGGTTTTCATGCCATGGATGTCTCGATTAGAAGAAAAGTGTTTTCAAAAGAGTTAGGAAAAATTGGCTTTTTGCAACTTAGCCTTTGAACTCCACCAGCCAAATATGCATATAGGTTATTAGAGTTATTCCACTAAGTGTCCACAGAGTGTCACTTGCCAGTTCCATTTTATATAGTTCTGACCCACCTTGTTGCAACATTTTTCCTGTTGCAGGATGTTCAGACGATGAGTGAGGTTTCGTATAAGGTTTCGAGTTTTCAACCAACATGTTTTCGCCTGTGGCACATGAAGATGATGGAGACTCACTGCTACATTTATTCTGCTGTGCTGAACTTTGTAAAATGCTAGCCTTGAGCTATGCAATTTGTAATGAAAATTGTAAGTCTGGATCATGCGATATAATAAAATTTGACGCATTTGCATGATATTCATCTTAGACTGTGTGTGCAAATGAATCGATCCAGGGGTTTGCACTATACACAGGGATCTTGCCAATTTTTAAGTGCAGGTCCGCTACAATTTATCCCTTGTATGCTAGTAATTTAAAATGAATAATCTGTTTTGATCTCCTCACAATTTCATTATGTTGCAACTTTTTGGCAAATGGTTTGATTTTATAAGTAGATCAAACAGGCAAAACAGGCCATGCATATTACATCAAGTCCACCAAAACCATTGTTTCTAGATCTTTACGTCTCGATGTTCCTCGTGCTTCCAATACATAAATTGTGAAGATCAAACAGGAACAAACTGGATTAAATTTTAAAATATTTTAAGCACATGAGTGGTCAACACAGTAGGTTGGAACCTAAGATAAATGAAACACTATGGTCACATGCACATCCCTTTCTAGACAAACTGTCAATCCACCTTTCGTCACATCATTGTAGGAGAAAAATGGGAGCACACATGGTTGCTAATCTCCTCTAGTTCACATCGAACGCTCTGATGTACTACCTCTGTTCCATAATTCTTGTCGTGGAATCTAAAACAACGACAAGAATTATGGAACAGAGGGAGAGTACGTACAAAGTCTTCAACATCTTCAGGTTGTGCGCAAGTTTCGCCTTTATTTGTTCGCATATATGTGTGTGTCATTCGTTATATGTTGTCCTATTCAGCACTTTGTATTTGTGGCTCGTTTTGTGCTTTATATATCAATTTAGAGGCCGACACTTGATGCATTTTGTCTAAATAAACTATACAAATGATTCTTCTCAACAAAGTCATGCATACTATGCGCCTTTTCAAAATCTAGTATGCGGAAGCGCACTATAATCTTCAAACCCTCCCTCGAGAAGAAATCAAAATTTCGCGATGTTTTCTTGTTGTAATTTTCCCTTCCGAGCTAAAGAAAAAATCCTAACAGTAGCTCCGGCTTCAGCCAACGGTGTAGCGTCCTAGGTGCACAAAACACTAGAGACAATTTAGAAAAGGAAAAGACTTGTTATCATTCGGGGGATCCTGCACGTTCCATCCTCCGCCTTCCGTGATCGACGTGTGTTCCCGTGGACCGCTCGCTCTCCTCCTCCCAGCCACTCGTTCCTTCATCTTATCCTCTTGGTCGCTTGCCTCCTCCCAGAGAAACACGCCATCTTGCTGCCGCCGCCGGTCACCTCCGCTCCTACTCAGGTGTCGGCGGACACCTCCATCCCTCCCTCTACCTTCCTCCACTAGTACAGAACGACACATCGGAAACGGGCCAAAAAACCCATCAGCAACAGAGAAAGGGTCCGTGTCCCCGACTCTGTGACTGATGTGAAGGCCTTCATCGATAACGGAGGCAAAAAACCGTTTCCGATGAGGTCTCCATTTGGCAACGGTTGTACGCAGACCTCTGTTGCTTTAGTTTTCCTACATCAAATACGGAGTTTTCCATCTACCCGTTTGAACTGAGCTTTTTTCATATTTCGGTTATATGCCATAATACATGAAAGGCTGATTGCACAATGCACTAAAACGTTATTCAATTCATAACATAGAACAAATGCCATCATTATATTGGTATACAATAATATCACCGTTTTTTACAATTTGACTACAATCATATCTATCACACATTGGCATAATGTAATATCACCTATTACACTTTGACTACAATCATGAACTCTAAACCTATAAGCAACTAACCTAACAAGATGGAAGGCTGGCTTAATTAAGCCAGCCTTCCATCTTTGACTTGGAGCTCACCTTCTATGAGCTCTCGGTCATCGCTTTACCCACTCCAAGACCAGTATCCACGAAATTTCCTTGCCTTAAGGTTTCTGGTTCTCGGAATGATACATTGGTACTTTTATGCAGTGTTGCCGAAATAAACTCCTGCGTGAAAGAAAAAAAAAGATTAGTGAAATGTACAAAATACATCTGGATATAAAAAAATCGGTGGCTATTTTCCAACAACTGCTTTGTTTGGTTGCCATTTTCGAGAAACTGCTAAGATCGACGGCAAATATCCAGGAACTGCTCTGTTCGGTGGCAGACAGTTCGCATTCCTTCCTTCTCTTCTTCCTCGTTCCACCCCAATCCCCCACCCGCCATGGACGACCGCAACAGAACAACAAAGACAACTACCGTCCGTACCCACGGCACCGTTCTGGAGGTGGTGTACACGAACGAGGAGCATACCGTGGAGCGGATCCTCGACAAGTACGAGGAATGGCTAGCAGAGGAGAAGCATTGGTTCATCGGCCTTGACATCGAGTACACACGTAATCGTCGGCACATGTCTGTCCTGCAACTCGCCATGCGCCAGCATGTCCTCGTGTTCCACTGGTGCAAGTCCAAGAAGAATTGTCCAGAGTTGGGCAAATTCTTTGAACGCAAGAATATCACCTTCGCAAGTGCGGAAATCACCAACGACAGCAAGGTGCTTTCTTCTGCCGGCTTCCACATTCCACCGGAGTACTACGTGGACATCCAACTCGTATACAAAATCAAGGGTGGAGACGAGAGGGACGGAATGGGTGATCTAGCGGCAGACATCATCGACAAATCATACGCCAACATGAAGAAGGAGTTCCCATCCAACCAGCACAATTTTTGGGAGCGGATGCCGCTGCACAAAGTTAACCTCGACTACGCAGCAATAGATGGGTACGTGACCTACGAGTTGTATTGCACGATCCTAACCTTGAAGGACAGGCCACGTCCAACATGGCAGGAAATGCTCTGCCCTAGGTGCAAGAATGCCCTAGGTGAATTGCAATAGGTTTTGGATGTCGGTGTTTAACTAGTTTGTACAGTTGGTGCTTTAACAATAAGTGTTTATAATTATCAGAACATGTATGTGTGAATTTGCACTAGGAATTTGTTTATGTGATGAAATGCTCATACGTAGAACCTAGTTCATCGGCATCACAGCCGGTCACAGAAAGATTTATACCTTTCACCCGGCGGGAGAGGAGGTGCAGGCCTCTGCCAGATGCGATGCGATGCTACCAGCGCGCTGCGATGCAATCACCTCCTCCCCCTTATCCTTCGTCGACATCCACCTCCTCCTCCTTCTCTAGATCAGACACCACCTACAGATCCTCCACCTCCTCCAGATCGGCCACTTCCTCATCCAGATCGGCCACTTCCTCCTCCAGATGGGTTTCTGCTAGTAGATCTGCTGGTAGATCCGCCGGAGGTGCTGCACCACCACCTCATGAATGACCTCCTCCACATCGGCCTGGCTCAGAAGAAGCCGGGCATCACCGGAGGAGGAGGGCGTCAGATGGTAGCGCTGCCGCATAATTAGCGGACACATGGCCGCCTCCAGATCGACCTTCCCCTCACGAAGGGCGGCCGCTAGAACGGTGCTGCCGCGGCGGCTAGAGCTGCGGCCGCGATGGCCGGATCTAGAAGCGCCGACAGAGGAAGCCATTAGAGAGAGTGAGGAGAGTTGAAAGCCACAGTGTGCGGCGGCTAGGGTTGGAAGAGAGACAGTGAGAGAGTGATAATGAGACCGATAATTTGCTAGAGCCGGCAGTATATATAAGCACCACATTGGCAACGGACATTTTATATAACCGTTTCCATTGCTTTTACACCAGCGAGAGAGTAAACTTACTAACAGGTACTCTAAATTACATATGAACGCAGAGACCACTTAGGAAACGGTAATGAACCACATAGGATACATATATTAATAATAAAGATGACTAAACTACATACGGACTTGAAAATGAAGTAAACGATTACATATATGCTACTACTAGCTAATGCTACTACTAGCAGCTGCTGATGAAGACTCGGGCTCGTCGTCGATGTACACGAGTGCGTCCTGATGTCTACGCACGCTTCTATTCTTGTAGACAGTGTTGAGCCTCCAAGTGCAGAGGTTTGTAGAACAGCAGCAAGTTTCCCTTAAGTGAATCACCCAAGGTTTATCGAACTCAGGGAGATAGAGGTCAAAGATATCCCTCTCAAGCAACCCTGCAATTAAGATACAAGAAGTCTCTTGTGTCCCCAACACACCTAATACACTTGTCAGATGTATAGGTGCACTAGTTCGGCGAAGAGATATTAAAATACAAGTGATATGGATGATTATAAGTGGTAATTGCAATCTGAAATAAAAATGGCAGCAAGCAAACATGTAGCAGAACTGGTTGTAAACGGTGTTTCAATGCTTAGAAACAAGGCCTAGGGATCATACTTTCACTAGTGGACAGTCTCAACAATAATAATATAATTGAATACATAGATATTTCCTCTTCACTATGCTACTCTGAGTTATTCTCTCGTTGGATAACGAACACCAATCCACCGCGTAGGGCTATAAAAGCACACCTTAAAGTCGCATTCCATATCTAGGAAACCCCACACTGTCAACTTGAGCGCCCTAAATAGTACTAGACAAACACCGCAATTTCATAGAGACATCCAACGCAAATAATAACTTATGATAAGTATTCCTGTTATCTTTAGCCTAAGAGCCACACACGGGGCGCACACTGTCAACTTCGCACCGTGGGACAAAGGTGACTCCGGAGATTACATTAATAAAACCACTTGAGTAGCATATAAGATAATGAAGAGTAACATCTATGGATTCAACTAGATTACAAAGCTCATGATCACATAAAGATCACACCATGGGAGAGAGAGATAAATCACATAGCTACCGGTAGAGCCCTCAGCCCCGATGAAGAACTACTCCCTCCTCATCATGGGAGGCAGCAACAGTGATGAAGATGGAGGTGGCGTCGATGGAGATGGCTCCGGGGGCAATTCCCCGTCCCGGCAAGGTGCCGAAACAGAGACTTCTGTCCCCCGAATTAGGGTTTTTGGTGGCGGCGGAGCTCTGGAACTTTTCTGGGGAAATCGTCGATCCTTTTGTGAGTTTTAGGTCAGGGGCAATATATAGTCCAAAGGGCGTCGCGAGGCGGTGCACGAGGAGGCGACACCACCCCTGGGCGCCGGTGGGCCCTTGGCCGCGCCGAGCCCACGTGTGGAGCCCTCGTGGCTCCACTTCGTCTCCCCTTCGGACTCCAGGTGTCTTCTGATAAAATAGGAGCCTCCGTAAATTTTCGTCCAATTCCGAAAATATTTCCAGATTAGCTTTTCTGGAATACAAAAACAGCAGAAAACAGGAACTGGCACGGTGGCATCTTGTTAATAGGTTAGTCCCAGAAAATGTATAAAAATGATATAAAGTGTATATAAAACATGTAACAATTGGTATAATATCAGCATGGAACATCAAAAATTATAGATACGTTTGAGACGTATCACGTCCCTCCGACATAAGGTATCGTCGAAGATCTTGATGAAGAACCCGTTGTCGCCGTCGAACTCGAAGCACAAAAAGTGCCCCTGCTCAAGCTTGTACGTTTGGGCGAATGACTTCCATCCCTGGCCGAGGTACAAATTCCCCCCGGCACTCACGGCCGTCTTCACCACCCAGCTGCCGTTCACGCAGTCCTCCATCTTCAGATGCATGGTACCTGCCACCATGCCTTGGAGCTTCTGTGCGAACGCCCTCGGGAGCCTCAGGCGGCTCTCGATGCCCTTGTACAGGATAACCAAGAACTCGAAGCCGCGCAGCTTCGGGGACATGTCTTCAGAGGACGGTGAGGGCGACACCGACGGCGTGGCATTGCGGCTGCGCCCCCTACCACGGCCGCGCCCTCGTCCACGGCCACGCCCATGTCCACGGCCGCGACCGCTGATGGTAGCTCTCGCCGGGGACATGTCTTCAGAGGACGGTGAGGGCAACACCAACAGCATGGCATTGCCGCTGCGCCCCCTACCACGGCCTCGCCCTCGTCCACGGCCACGACCGCTGCTGCTACCTCTCGCCATGGATTTGCACGGAGGGGATCTGGCGAAGTTTGAAAAACTGGAGGCGATGGACTGGGGCTTCAAAGAGACCGCTGCTGGTACCTCTCGCCATTTATACTCGCGGGTCTGCTCCGGCCACCTCCCATCTGCCCATTCGCTAGCCTCCACGTATCAACATTTTCAACGGTTGGAAAATTCTATCTGTTACTATAGAGGCAAATATTGGAAACGGACAATTTTATTAACCGTTGCCAATATAATAAGTGACGGAGATTGGAAAGGGTCCGTTGCCAATGTAGGCGGGCCAGGTCAGGCTTGTACGCACCGGCCGCGCGGAAAGCGTGATTCTCCGTCGCCTAACTCCTGCCGTTGCCATAGAGGGGTATCGGATGTGTCGTTCTGTACTAGTGCTCGGCGCCCTCGCCGCCGATCTCGATCTCGGGAGTCGGGCCATCCCACGGGAATCTCTCCTACGGCGTCTTCGGCGCCATGGCCGAGGCCTCAAGGTCCAGCCGCGCCATCGGCGTCGATGAGCTCGCGCCCGAGCCACTGGCTTCTCCACCACCATCCTCTCCGCATCTGCCGCTGATACATCTCAAACGTATCTATAATTTTTTATGTTTCATGCTTGTTTTATAACAAATGCTACATGTTTTATTTATAGTTTATATCATTTTTATACATTTTTGGGGACTAACCTATTAACAAGATGTCACAGTGTCAGTTCCTGTTTTCTGCTGTCTTTTTGTTTCATCAAATCTAGTAAGGAAATATTCTTGGAATTGAACAAAAATTCACGGAGCCCAGTTTTATGAAGATACGAAGACGGAATCCAAAGGGCAGCCGAGGAGGCAACCTAGGGGGGCCCACACGCCACCCCGGCGCGGCAGAAGGTGGGGCCACACCGGGGTCATCTGGCGCCCTCGGGTGGCCCCTCACGCCGCCTCTTCGCCTATATAAGCTCATCGTCCCGAAAACCCTAAACACCCGAACAATTTCCACAGAAAACATCCGAGGCCGCCGCCGTCGCCAACCCTAGTTTGGGAGGGTTCTGAAGCTCTTACCGGCACTTTGTCGGGGGGAGATCATCATTGGAGGACTCTACACTGCCATGTCTGCCTCCGAACTGATGCTTGAGTAGTTGATAACCCCCAACAGCAGGGGATCACTATAGCACCTCTCAATGTGGAAGTAGGGTATCGATCCGCAGGAGCAAGAAGGAAAAGTTATCTATTCCCTACAACTAAAGTGTCACAAGTTTTAGTTGATTATGCACTAAACAAGTTTAAAGAACAAGATGGTTGATTTAATGGATGGAAGTTTAACGTAACAAAACAAGAATGTAAAAGTGTCCAATCCTCTTCAATGCAAGAGGACAAGACAAAGGTTTTCTCTTATAGGAACAATGGACATGGGTTCATGGGTTCACTCAATCCTCTCTCTCATCTACGGTGATTATCATGTTATAGATAAAGTACACACAATTGTCATGTTTTAATGGTAGCTTTTATGACGGCTATATGTCCTAAAACACATAGTTGAAAGAAGTACTCATTTGTGTTGCTAGGTCACCCTCGTAAGGCTAGCGTGGTTGCTGTCACTCCCACATCATACTCTTCCTTTTTACCCCCAGATAAAGGATGTTGGGCTGTATTTCACATGTCACTCAATACATATGCCGTGTCACATCGGCCATCCCGTACCTACATACATCATACTTCATAATGGACAATATTCTAAACACTAGTGCAATGATTCATAATTCGTGTGCATGACCACAACTCTCTCATCTATCCACACTTGGTGGTGTCAATCACCTCATGACAAGGATAAACAAGGCATTATGCATAAATCAAACCATCACATGCATCATAGAATATCTCCAAAGTATGACAAATCATAAAAGCTCCAACACAACGGTAAATGTATAACAAATCATCTCATACCACAATATCCACCATAAGAATTACATAGATAGATCCATAATATGCAAGGCACATCATATGGACTCCAACAATGATCATACATAGAGAGATTGATCAAGTTACCACCACAAACCCAAGGTCCAGGGGGTGGACTACTCCCCCTTCATCATGGAGACGGTGGAGAAGTCGTTGGAGAAGATGGAGACCACCCCGGCAGCGCCCCGCCGGAGTTTTCCCCCTCCAATCTGCAGCTCCAGGTCTCTGTTTCGTGGTTTCTGTGTTTCGGCGGCGCTCCTTCCAGAGAACGTCGGGGGGCTATTTTTATAGACGTTTTTAGGTCAAGACGAAGCCACGGAGACGAAAACGGACGGCATCGGAGCCACGAGGAATAAAAGAGGTGGTCCCACACGGCCTATGTACCTGGCCGCGTGGGACCATCTAATTTCTTCCTCGGACTTCCTTTTTCGGATCTTGGCTGGTACGTCTTCTTATTTCCAAATATTGGGCCCCGTAAAATATTAGGTCATTTGGACGTCGTTTGGTCCCTGAAAGTCAAAAACATGGAAAAAGGGGTTTTCTGCCTGTGCAGGGTTAATTCCATAAAAATAGGAAACATACCAAATATTCCCAAAATCATTATAAAACAGTGATATAACCCTTATATGATGCAAATATGACTGGAATATAAGTAAAAATAATGCAAAGTTCATGTATGCATTTTACATGCATCAACATCCCCAAGCTTAACCTATACTCGTCCTCGAGTATGAAGGTGATAAAACTAACATGGACTTTGCAATTTAATACTATCAATGGATATCAAAGATGATTACTATTGCTACATAGAGTCAAATGGTTCATTCTTAAAAGGAGTAGCAATATGCAAGATAGTTTATGAAGTGATATCAAGTATTCAATGCAAGGATGTTCAATGATAATTCACAAAGTGTAACATAAGAGAAGAAGTACTATGGACCACAAGTATGCATAATGATAAGTAAGAACATCCTACAATGGTCATAGAGTATTGATGAAAATCTGAATATAAAAGGTGGACACTTTGGAAAGATATATATATGAGTAGAGGTAAAGCATGAATAAATTTCATCTAACTTCTGAACTTCTCTACTTAAGTTAATGATTGTAATGTGGTAATCCTTGGTGTCAAGCTCTCATTCCCCTATCATAGCATCTTGAATGATTAAGTTTAAAGTGAAAGCAATATGAGTAGTGTGCTTGACAAAGTACAGGTTGAAAGTCTCATGCCCCTTGAATACAAGTACCTACTCCATGTGTTACTCAACTTGGAAAAAAAGCAAGTTCAAGTTAAATATCATTGTAAGTAATAATAGTATCATTAAGAGCGTCAACTGGGGTACCTCTTGTCCCAGGATATGGAACAAGCCCATATCAAAATGACAAGACAAACAAACATAATGAACAATCTCAACACCCTTTTTATTTACCATTAGATAGCTTTTTATTGTAAGGTGTATCACAGAAGGTTCACCATAGCATGTAAGTAAATTTCCACCATGAATGATGCATGGCTTAGATTAGCGGCCCAGGCGTCTCTCTAACCATTTATACAAACTCATTTAAACTCACTTCATTTCCTCATTTATTTCACCCATGGTAAGCATCCATAAACAAAAGTACATGATATCAACTAAATGAGATGAAGTGCAATGTTGAAAGCTTGCCATGTGACAGCACATATGAGCTAACTCTCAACCAAAGACATTTGTCAAGTCCACAACATCATAATTTTAATCACAATGGGTCATATTTTATTTATGCAATGAAAGTAAAGTGTGCATCAAGTTCGAGAGAGCTATATAACCAACTTTTCCCACAACAATAACAACATAAGCATTTTCATTCAGAGGTATAGATAACACAAATATCATGATAAACATACTCGGAATAGCATAAAGCTAATAGGTAGATATGGTGGACTCACTGGAAAAACTTTGGTTGAAGGTGTTGGAAACAAGTTTTTGCTTGTTGGAATTTTTGGGCTAGCAAGAGGGAGAAAGTTGACCATCTAAATGCATGCATGAGTGTCCATAGAACTAACTAATCCATGTTAAAACAAGGTAAATAACATTTAGCATCAAAACATGAATAAAAGATAGCTCTTGATAAAATATTTGCAAATTATTACTCATTAACAAGCTCATGAATCATGCAATATATGTATCTTTTAAAATTAACTCAACATCCCTTTTCCCAATCTTATAATAGCATCCAACATAATTCAACCCAAATTTCCAGTAGCTCTCTCATATATAAATGATAGTGTGGTGGTCTCACAAAATAAAAATCAAACCTAAACAAACAAAAAGACGCTCCAAGTTTATGCGATAAAGTGTTTCGATCGAAAAACAGAAGTTAGACGTGTGCAAACCGAGAGTGTGTAGGTCCAGTGGGGTTGTCTTCACATCCCCAAGCTTATGGTCTTCACCATCCTTGGATAGCTCTTGGTGCATCTCCTCTAATCCCTGTGAAAAAACTTCAAAACACCGTTTCTCCCATTTCTTTTTCTGTGGGGCACATTAGTAGTGATAAACAAATAGATTTCTTGCTGCATATAATCCTTAGAAAAAATTCATATGAATGTCCAGAAAGTGTATAATGTTGTATGCCTACTCATAAACTCAATTGGATCAAAAAGATTCAAGTTAAAAGTTCTAAGCATGCATCAAACAAAATGGGACAGAATCTGTCCAGAAAAACAGCAGCAGCAAAACGTATTTTTCTACCCTACTTAACTTTGTCGGAAAATTCCGAAAAAATTCATGCATACAGAGGATGAAAAGTTGCACTACAGTTCAAATATGAGCTCATTCGGAGTTACAGAATAAGAATTAAAAATCATACCGTGCACAGATTCGTGCAGGAATAAAATCTCCGAACGCTATAAGCAACTTTTTCAACCAAAATGAGTAAAACTTGGCACTTTATTAAAAATTCCAGAAACTAAACTAAACACTAAGTCTCTTGTTACAGCAAGAGGACACAAAGAAAATCACAAATAAAAACAACCGGGTTGCCTCCCGTAAAGCGCTTTCTTTATAGCCATATAGCTAGGCTTCTTACTTGATGTTTATTGTGGACGAAGCTCATGAGGGAGCTTGAACTTTGGTGTCCCTCTTCCTTGGGAAGTGTTCATGCATAATACCAGGATCCCATGGTGTTCTCAAACCAATCAAAATAATAGTCAAGTTGAACCCTAGTTGAGAGAAAAACAAAACACAAAAGTAATAACAACGAAGTCTAACTTTCTTTCTATGCATTGGCATTTTGTATATGAATGAATCACCATAAATAGAAGTTTCCCAATGCATATTAACAATATTTACTTGCAGCATATAATTATTAGTAACATAAAGAGGGTTCTTATCACCTCCTCTTTCATAATAGTTGCAAGTAGTAGAAATAAATTCAACCATATAACCACAAGAATCATTCAACTTAGATAATTTAGGCACATAAAGAGGATTATTAAATTTATTTGGAATTCATTAGCATGCTTCCCTCTTTCAAAATAGTTAATAAGATCAATATCAAGTTTACTATCATGATTGCAACAAAGATTTGGAACTAAAGATAGTTGCAAATCACATAAGTATTTCTCAACATAAGCAAATTTCTCCTCTATGGTGTAGTTAGGAGAATTCAGAACAAAGTAGGACTCTCATGAGTAAGAGTACATCACAAACAGCAAGTATATCATTTTTATCCTCACATAATTTAGTAACAACTAAACATGGAGTTTATCAATAAGCATAGGACCATCATCTAAAGCATTATCATATAGCATATTTAAGCAACACTCCTCATTATCATCAATAAGTTCACTAGTAGCATTATTAAAAAGTAAAGGAGCATTATTAGTTTCATCATAATAGCATGGGTTATCATAAATAACAAAAGATTTTTGAGTTTGAGTGCTACTATCAAATGTCGATGATGAAGATGGGAGATCCAACCTTCCCCAAGCTTAGGTTGGAACACATCCATTTCAATCTCCTCTTCACATACTTCCTCTTCCAAGCTTATGTTTTCATCATCCTCTTGGGGTTGCACGGGCATCCCCAAGCTTAAGCTTTTGTCATCTTCTTCCTGCAAAATATTAGAGCTTTCTTTGGCAGCTCTCTTCCTTGTGTCAACAACATAGATATTTTCATTAAATTCAAGTATGCAGAGATCAAGGATATTGGCAATAAAAACTTTAAATTGAGAAGCTATAGGGCAGGTTTCATGTTCATCAATGAAGGTGTATATAATTGCTCCTTTACTTTTTAATAGGCTGCCATGAAAATAACAAATTGCTCTACTTCTTCCATCCCTAAGTGAGCATAATTTCTTGTATGATAAGTTGCAATAACATGTTCTCTATTGGAAGGGCATTGGAATTCAAAGTGTCTAAAGTATTCAGAGCAACAAGTTTCTTCCTTATGATAATTAAGCAGCACACTAGCAATTTTATTTAGAAGCTCTATGTATTCTCTAATCTTTTCCCTTCATTTGATTTTCTAAATTCAGCAGCCATCATGGCGTTTTCATTAACAGTTTTCCATTTTCTAATTTTTTTGGGTTTTTGATATATAAAACTGAAAGTAAAACTAATGAGAAACACACAACCAAACAAGTTTAAGGGAACCTCCCCAAGCTTAGATGATTGCAAGATATAAAACAAAAATAAATCTAAAGTCTAGTGCACACAAGAATAGGAACTTAAGCGCTACGCTCCCCGGCGACGGCGCCAGAAAAGTACTTGATAACCCCCAAGAGCAGGGGATCACTATAGCACCTCTCAATGTAGAAGTAGGGTATCGATCCACAGGAGCAAGAAGGAAAAGTTATCTATTCCCTAAAACTAAAGTGTCACAAGTTTTAGTTGATTATGCACTAAACAAGTTTAAAGAACAAGATGGTTGATTTAATGGATGGAAGTTTAACGTAACAAAACAAGAATGTAAAAATGTCCCAATCCTCTTCAATGCAAGAGGACAAGACAAAGCTTTTCTCTTATAGGAACAATGGACATGGGTTCATGAGTTCACTCAATCCTCTCTCTCTCATCTACGGTGATTATTATGTTATAGAAAAAGTACACACAATTGTCATGTTTTAATGGTAGCTTTTATGACGGCTATATGTCCTAAAACACATAGTTGAAAGAAGTACTCATTTGTGTTGCTACGTCACCCTCGTAAGGCTAGCGTGGTTGTTGTCACTCCCACATCATACTCTTCCTTTTTACTCCCAGATAAAGGATGTTGGGCTGTATTTCGCATGTCACTCAATACATATGCCGTGTCACATCGGCCATCCCGTACCTACATACATCATACTTCATAATGGACAATATTCTAAACACTAGTGCAATGATTCATAATTCATGTGCAAGACCACAACTCTCTCATCTATCCACACTTGGTGGTGTCAATCACCTCATGACAAGGATAAACAAGGCATTATGCATAAATCAAACCATCACATGTATCATAGAATATCTCCAAAGTATGACAAATCATAAAAGCTCCAACACAACGGTAAATGTATACCAAATCATCTCATACCACAATATCCACGATAAGAATTACAAAGATAGTTCCATAATCATGCAAGGCACATCATATGGACTTCAACAATGATCATACATAGAGAGATTGGATCAAGTTACCACCACAAACCCAAAGTCCAGGGGTGGACTACTCCCCCTTCATCATGGAGACGGTGGAGAAGTCGTTGGAGAAGATGGAGACCACCCCGGCAGCGCCCCGCCGGAGTTTTCCCCCTCCAATCTGTAGCTCCAGGTCTCTGTTTCGTGGTTTCTGTGTTTCGGCGGCGCTCCTTCCAGAGAACGTCGGGGGGCTATTTTTATAGACGTTTTTAGGTCAAGACGAAGCCACGGAGACGAAAACGGACAGCATCGGAGCCACGAGGAATAAAAGAGGTGGTCCCACACGGCCTGTGTACCTGGCCGCGTGGGACCATCTAATTTCTTCCTCGGACTTCCTTTTTCGCGGATCCTTGGCTGGTACGTCTTCTTATTTCCAAATATTGGGCCCCGTAAAATATTAGGTCATTTGGACGTCGTTTGGTCCCTGAAAGTCAAAAACATGGAAAAAGGGGTTTTCTGCCTGTGCAGGGTTAATTCCATAAAAATAGGAAACATACCAAATATTCCCAAAATCATTATAAAACAGTGATATAACCCTTATATGATGCAAATATGACTGAAATATAAATAAAAATAATGCAAAGTTCATGTATGCATTTTACATGCATCAGTAGTCTAACATTGGACTACGGGTCCATAGCAGTAGCTAGATGGTTGTCTCTTCTCCTTGTGCTACCATGTTTAGATCTTGTGAGATGCCTAACATGATTAAGATCATCTTTATGTAATGCTACATGTTGTGTTTGTTGGGATCCGATGAATTGTGAAGTTATGATCAATTTTGTTCATCTATTTATCTATATGTTTTATTTA
Source organism: Poa pratensis (assembly GCA_947311845.1). Classification (NCBI taxonomy): domain Eukaryota; kingdom Viridiplantae; phylum Streptophyta; class Magnoliopsida; order Poales; family Poaceae; genus Poa; species Poa pratensis. Next base: position 22,431,940 of record CAMZMU010000033.1, on the reverse strand, counting down.
TGATCTTGCATACTCTCCGATGCTAGTGGTTGCTTTGGCCAAGTAGTTGCTAGTGTCTCCAAGAGGGGTATTTATGCTAGATAGTGGGTTCATGTCTCCGGTTGCCTGGGCTCAAGATGACAGAAACGACTAAGTCTCTGGATGTGTTGTTGACACTAGGGAGAAAACAATTGTGCTTTGTCTACGTGTCATTTGCATTGTTTACATTACACACTTTGTTTATTGTAATTATCTGATGCTTGCAACTTAATACTTTCAGTAGACACGGATGTTATCCTGTGGATGGATTATTAGTCATAGATGCAACTAGTAAGCGGTCTACGTATTTTGTTGTAATGCCCAATTAAATACTACAGTGAACTTTAGCTTGTCAGAATAGCATTGTCATGCCCTCATAATTTGTCAATTGCCTAGCTGCAATTTGTTTACCCAGCATGTATGTTTATCTGTTTTATGGAGAGACATCACTAGTAAATTGTGGACTCCGGTCCATTCTTTTACATTGATAAAAACACTATTTTCCATCATCATTTGCTCGCTGGTCATTTTTGCATTTACATTTATTCTCCACACCATACGTTTAATCCTTTGTATTTGGCAAGTCAGGGAGATTGACAACCTTCCTGTTTCGTTGGGGAAAAGTTGTTTGATTGTGTTGTTTGCAGATCCATGTCTACCTTCTAAGCAACGGGTTGATTGACACCGTGTTGAATCTCTTCCAACTCATACTGGATTGATAACCTTGGTTTTGTTCACAAGGGAAAATTGTTGCTGAACTACATCATACCTTCCTCTTGGGGTTTCCCAACGAGCGTGTGTTCCACGTCATCAGTTGTCCTGAAGGTCATGTGCCTCTCACGGAGATGGAATGGGTCCTCACAGAGTTGCGCGGCGCCCGCGGCCTCAGCCCGCGCTCCAAGCGCCTCCTCGCGGCGCTCAGCCTCAGCGACGACCCCACGGCCGCCACCCTCAGCTTGTGCTGCCAGCCGCGACCGGAGCTGCTGCTACTTCCAGGCGGTGGTCGCCGAGGTCACCGGCTGCAACCAGCGGTGCTACGGAAGGCAGGCGCGGTGCTGCCATGGCCCACTGCCGCGGTCGTGGCGGACGGTATATCCTGGAGGCGTTGCTGCCTTCGTGGCAGCGGTGCTGCCATGGCCCGGCGGCAGTGCTGTCGTGGTGGCGGCGCGGTGCTGCTGTCAGGGTGGCGGCGACAATGCTCCCGCGGCATCATGGCGATGCTTCCAGCGGCGCCGTTCGTCCTTGCTACAAGAGGCGTGGGGACATGCTGCCATAGACGACGACTGATGCTACCAGCACAGGGCGACAATAGTCCCACCGGCGTCGGGGCGATGCGGCATTCGCCCGTGCTACCAGAGGCGGGGGCGTGCTACTACAAGCGACAGTCGATGCTACCCTCCCATTGCTACTACTGAGGGATTCAGTTTGGGCATTTTTCTACGGCGCAGCGGGGATTTGTTCTATAGTCATAATAGTTTGCTACGTTTTTGTTCTTAAAATGCTGCAATGTCACATTTTTTTTGCTAGGATGTTTCCAGCGAGATCTCAGGCAAGATCTCTCAGACTTTCTGTCCAGCAGTCATATTTTTGTTTTGATACGTTTCTATTTTTAAAATGTTGCAATATAACAATTTTTGCTATTATTGTTATGTAGTTTTGATACAATAGAACAAAGATTTTGCTACAATGTGTCCGGCGAGGTCTTCGTCGATGTCTCCAGCGAGAGTCTCTGGCACAGTCGATTTTGCTAGAGTACCACATTTTTGTTGCTACGAGATCTCCGGTGAGATCTCTGGCGAAGTCACTTTTTTCTTTCTGTTTCGTGGACGAACCTTTTTTGCTACATAGCAGCAAAAGCGGGTTATTATTTGCTACATCGTAGCAAAAGCGAGATTTAGAAAGAAAAAGGGGACACGAGTTGGCTGGAGGACCGGGGGATTTTTCCCCAGATTTCCCGGGGACGCTCGGCACTGTCCTTTAGAAAAGGAGAAAATTCAACACAAACGTGCCATGCATGCAAACGTGCCATCTTGTCAGCACTTGCTACGAAGCAGAGACGTGAAGGGTTTGGTATGTGAGCATCTTCGCAAGTTTAGAAAAGGTATTTTTGCCAAAATATGATCCATTTGGAGAAACTAAACAAATATATTGCCCTTCTGAAAACTATTTTTAAATTTGTCCTCCTGAGGTTGGTGACAACGAGGATGGAGCCGTTTTAAAATTACGAAACCAAAACATGTGTTCGGCCTCAAAAGAGGATGGCGCCGAACTCTGATCAGGGTGAGATTTGGAAATAGTTTTGATAAGGGCCACACATGCGTTTAGTTTTTCAAAAGGCCAGATTTGACCCCAAAAAAAAAATCTGAAAAGGAAGCGTTTGCTTCGGGCTGGTGCTAACACTGAAGAAAGAGCCCGTTTGAGCCGACCAAAAATGGGCCTCAGTTCACCACGCCCAGTCTGCTGAGCACAGGGCTACACCGACCACTCCGTCCAGAGCGCGGCCGGCAGCGACGACACGGCCGGGTGGCCAGCGCCGTCGTCGACGACCACCCTAAGCCTACACAGGTAAACTCCATTAATGAGGTTTTCTGTAGAGTTTGCTTTCCTCGATAGTGAATCAATCAGTTGCGGCTCTCTGTTACTTTAATTAGGGTTCTTGGCCGCCGGCCCGCCGCTAAACACCCCACCCCAAGTGTCCAAGATGGCATGAATTTGGTGTGTCAAGCACCGTCGGACACATCATTTAATTAGAACTTGTAGAATAATAGAATAATTTGGTGTGTTAAGCCATTCAGCGTGGACGCTCTTTAAAAAAAAATCGAGAAAAGGAGCTACCTGGCCCCCAATTTAATTACTGAAATTGAGTAGATGCTCTTTAATTAGAACTTGTAAAATCATTAGAAATAAGTAGATTGTGCAACGGTGCACATAAGCACATCCAAACTGGAAATTTACTGTTTCTTGAGGGTAGCAGGGTAACTGTAAAGTTTCAGGGTTGGACAGACTGTAATGTTATTTTTATTTTTTTTGACTGTAACTGTAATGTTATTTCAACGGCACATGTTTCTTCATTAGCCCCCTTGACCATGGGCTGATTCTTTATCTGATGCTCCTTCCCCCAGAATCTCTACAACGTTAAAATAAGGTGGTGAAGGAACCTCAAGAAGAGTTGCGTGCCTCTGGAAGCTTTGACTTCCTTTTAGATCTTGCACTCTACTAGAGCAAGGACTGCCATATTGGAAGATCACAGCAATCTATTTGGTTCCTCTTAGCAAAAATCGTCAGTTAATCCAACCGCCGCAACTGTTGAATCCAGTTGACTACAGGTATTTACATGACCCAACTTACCATGTACACACTCTTATTCTTGTTTTGATTAGGTTTGCTTAGTGTTTTTTTGGATAATGCTCATTGCTGTGATAAACGCCCTGTTTATTTTCGCCCATTTCTTCCGTAAATAAGTTCTGCAGGATTTGTTATACTTGATTCTTATTAGCGGACTTAACAAAATAGCACCAGCCCTGAAAAGGGAGTCAGTTTTTGAAAATTATCCCCAAATGAGTCACCAGAATTGTCACTGAGAATAGATTTATTGAAATGAACACGATATCATAAGTTCTTCATTCAGCATACTCGAGAAACAAATTACACACCTTGGCCATGCTTAACATTTTTTAAGTATTCGGCAGTTACATAAAAAAAAACCTTTACTTCCATTGAACCTGCCAATGTTGATAAGTTAATCTTTGACAATACTATGGTGTAGGTCTTGAATAAAACTCAACTGCAGAACGGTTCGATGGAAGGTGTTTCTTTAGTATCTGGCCTTCTTAATTTGGCAGATAGTAAGCTAGCTTCCAAGATCTTTTGTGAGTTCAGTGCTGCATTGGGGGTGAAGAAAGATCTTCATCAGCTTTTGGACTTAGTTGAAGAAATTAAAGTATTTATCCATAATGTTGGAAGCAAAGTGATAAAGAATGATCCAGCATTCACTTGGCTGAATAAGCTGAAAGAAATTGCTTACAGTATTGATGATTTTCTGAACGATTTCCATATGGAGGCTGAGAAACAAAAAGCAAAGGAAATCGATCGTGAGAAGCTTGTTATGGTAAAATGGTTTCGCGACAGACCAAAATCAATTTGGTTACAACACAAGATGGCCAATAAGATTAAGAGAATCAGAGAGAAATTTGAAGCAATCATAAAAGGAAGAAAGGACTTAATACACTAAGAGATGGTCTACCCATGGACTCAAATGTGGATCGACAGATTGCTTCTGGGGAGCTGCCTTCTTTGACTGTTGTTGATGAGATAACAGTACTGGGGAGAGAGCATGATAGATCAAATATTATATATGAGTTAAAAAAAATGAGATCCATGGGCCTAGCACCCAGGATTTTTTTTATAGTAGAAGCCACCCGGGTGAGGCACCAGGAATTTGCTCCCGATGGGAGTCGAACCCTGGGCGCAGGGTTTGCCACTGCAAGCCCTTGCCACTAGGCCAATGCCTAGTTCTCTATATATATGAGTTAACAAACATTGAGGATCAAGGGGTAATACTATCAACGATTAATGATCAAGAGATAGTGTCAGTAATATCTATCATTGGCCTAGGTGGGTCGGAAAAACTACTCTGGCCAAGTTGGTCTTCAATGATGAAATTTTTATAAAGAAGCATTTTGAAGTCAGAGTTTGGGTTTATGTGTCTCAAAAGTTTGATGTTTGTGGACTTATTGGAAAATTATTTGAGGCTATCACTAATCAGAAATCTGAAAACCATCCATTGCAGTCCATGAGCAGAGTAATCACAGAGCAGTTGAGTGGCAAGAGGTTTCTACTTGTTATGGATGATGTCTGGAATAAGGATCTACTCGAGTGGGAACAATTTATGTCACATCTGAAAGCTGGTGCAGCTGGAAGTAGGATTTTACTTACTACACGAAGTCAAGAAGTTGCAGAGATAATGAACTCGAAGCTTCTATATAACTTGCGAGCCCTATCTGTGGATGATAGCTGGAACTTATTCCTACAAAGCAGTGGAAGGGATAAGGAAGATTTGGACTCAGAGTTTATAGATATTGGAAAATATATTGTCAGAAAATGTGGAGGGGTGCCTTTAGCTCTGAAAGCTCTTGGTGGTATTGTCGGCAACAAGAAAGAAATAAATAGTTGGCGTGCAGTGAAAGATAGTGAATTGTGGAATGTCGATGATAGAGTGTTTACTTCCCTCTGGTTGAGCTACTTTCATTTGTCAGCATATCTGCAGCAGTGTTTCCTTCTTTGTTCAATATTTCCCAAAGGTTACTTAATCGACAAGGACCACTTGATTGCTCAATGGATAACACATGGTTTAGTTTTTCCAATAAGTGATCTTGAGCAACTGGAAGATGTTGGAAATGATTATTTTGATTCTCTTTTGAAGATATCATTTCTTCAAGATACAGTTCAAGATAAGTACACAACAGTAGTGACTTGCAAGATGCACGACTTGGTTCATGATCTTGCTCGACGCATTTTACAATATGAAATTACCGTCACACCTGAAAAGGCTATAGATGATCCCAGCCAGAGTTGCAGATATTTATCCCTGACAAACTGCATCAAGAATATTGACAGATATACTAAAAGCAAAATGAGTGAGTTTTTCGAGCCATTAGGTTGATCCACATCACCTTAATTATATTGGCTGTTGGATTTAAAACATAAGGTCTTGATTTAATTAGCGGATAAGTACAACACGATCAAAGGACTTGGCTGCCGTACGTAACTCTTTTCGTGCCCTTTCGGTATTGGATAGCCAAGGCTACAAAATTCTCAATGAAAATAAAAACGAACTTAATTACACCCTACCCTAGCTCGCCCTCACCACTGCCGTATTTGACTTGACGCCGCCGTGCTGCCGGCCGGCCGGCCGGCCGACCTCCGCAGGTCCATGCACATTACTGGCTAATGTCTCAATATTCCATGCCTCATGGACGGAACAGGCCAACAACGGAGAGGGGACGCGCATCGTTGCAAAGATAGATCGAAAACTTGCATCGCAGGGACAACGGAGAGAGCTAGGTATGATTGGAGACTTGCTACGCAAAAATAATCAATAGCTAAGATACGCAAGTAGTGTGACGTGATATGCATCTTTGCGCTTATAGCTCTACCCTAGCCGCTGACCATAATGCTTCAGATTAAGTGCTCTGACTCGATTTAAGGAAAATCTGTGGAACCTCTATATGGAGTACCAAAACGAGGCATTCTTTTGCGGGCCAAATTAGGGCTGATAATGGATCGTCAATTGAGTGTATAAATGAGTCGTGTATACGCACGTCCCTAACACTGAGTTGCAGCCACCGTCGCGGTACGTTCAAAGTTTTTTATCTGCAATGAGCATATTAGTATTATTTGACAAAGGAGCTAGCTAGAGTGCCATCCCTGATAAAATACTGGATTTCTCTAGCTCCTGTTAATTTCAGAGACAATGGTTCATGTCTGAATTTTCATTGCTTAATCATTTTTCATGCTGAGTAACCTTTTCAGATTTTGGTACTGCTGGATTTGTAGTTGCACATATACATGGTCGGCCAGCATATGAAGTAAGTAGAACTGCGTAGCAACTCACATGTCCTTCCGAATGGTCTCTGCTATGCTTATAGATAACCATCAATTATGATCTTTTGTTTGTTCATAACAGAATCTGAAGGAGAGATGATCAGAACTAAGCTTTTTACGCGAATAATGTAACCAACATTTACATCTTATAACTGAAATAATTTTTTTGTTGAGTCTAGCACCGGCTAAGAGCTTGAAATTATTTTGGTATGCATGATCGGGACACAGGAAATGCGACATATACTATGTCCAGAGGAGCTGCTTCAGGTCTGCACGATTAGAGAAATAAGCTTGAATCCAGAATCTTGGACATTACGCTTAGTTGGTTGTGGTTCAACCATATTGGAAGTGTGGTAAGATAAAACTATGGCTCTAAATATCCCTCCTCTCGCAGTGTACAACATGCATGACACGGGTCATACAAGAATCTAAGTTAATACATGAAGTAGACACTTAATTGTTTTGGGGCAGCTCTGTATTTCCTCTGAATTATACCACACTTTGTTGTTTGTTAATTTAATTTCATTTTTTCTCTGTTTAATTCAGTGTCAACTGTCAAGTATGTATTTCCTACAGGTCGCCTCTTACTTAACAAATCCATTTCTTCATTAAGTTCTAGCTCATTATGATTGATAGTCTTCCACAAACTAGCAGGCAACGCCTCCGCTGTGTACAAGGTTCATGGGATCTCATTCTCATAGTATTGTAGCTGCACTATTTCACTTGGAGTTGTCAAGGTTTGGAAAACATTTTTATCTGTTGTACACAGTCGCCATGCATATCGCAATATGATTATGGAGGAATGGTTGTTATGATCATATTTAGTTTCATTGATGTTTAATTATCGTACCACAGATCATGTGAGATTACATGGGTTATGTGCAGTGCTTTATGGATTATTTTTATACGATAAACAAATTTAATTTCATCAAGGGAGACGTAAAAGGTATTTGTATACATAATTGTTACAATGGTATGATTTTTACGGCTATTTGTGGTTTTTATGGATAGAGGTGTATCATGCCTTTAACTTTAAACAATTGTATCATTATTAGTAAAACGGGTGTTTGATTAACAAATATGCAGGTTTTTTAGAACTGTCTACCTAAAAGTTCCTAGGTTGTTTGTATGAGAGATTTTGGTCAAAGAAGTTAAATTGCGAAATAAAGCAGCTAATGATGCCCATGTTTTTTGAAATGAGGTACCTTCTTGATAATTTTACTAATCTGCATGACCCACAAGAGTCAACCTGATTCTTCTTAATATGTGCACCACATGTCCTCTATGATATGGTAAAATATGTGCATTGTGAAGGACCTCAAGTTTTTGTGGCGTCGCCTTATTTGGCGTCACCAAGACTTTATAAAAGGCAACCAGTTGATACACTCCTTGGTTTATCTATTCTTAAGCTCCAGATCGCTGAATTCTATACAAAGGGAATGAACTAACAATATTTTTTCTTAGTGTGGACTGGATGCTCAAGAGTGCAGTCTAAATTTAATGCGCATTCTTGGTATCCCAATGGATTGACTAGATGGTGCCTTGAGGTGGAACCGAAATTCAAAAGTCCCAGGTATCCATCCTCTATAATAGTTCAAAAAAGTTGCAACTATTGGATTTAACCATAAGTATCTGAATGATATGTGTTAAATATGAGAATGTTTGTAAGGACATTCACTTCGTGAGAATTTCCAATCTCACAATGCTGTCATTAGACCATTTTTTGTGGAAGTACATAAATATCTCAAATTTTTAATGCGGGCAAAGCTCATATACAAATCAATATGCCTTATCTATTCAATTATTTTCCACTATGTTATATGGCGTAAATTTTGCATATGTTTATTCAGGTTTTTAGAAAAGACCAAATTATACACAATCCCTAGGAAAATAGGTGTGCAGTCTCCTATAAACACAGTCCTATTTTTTTATGTAGATTGTAGTTGGATAACTAGATGAACTAAAGTTTATGGTCAACATAGATCTCATGCAGAAATTTAAAGATGATGCCTGCGTATTTACGCGGGCCATTGTGCTAGTTAATTAGAAAGGCACGTGCTCTTTATGTCTGTGATGGTCCTTTCATATTTGACAAACCAATTAAGAAGTCAAACCATGTCCGCAGTGTCATTCTAGAGCATGTATATAGTGCATCGCTGTCTCCAGCCATAGATATACTGAAGTTTGAATATCTTGGATATCTTGGAATGACACATCTACGGTCTGAAACACTTCCAGAAGCCATCTCATGTTGTTGGAACTTGCAGGCCCTTCATGTCACAGATTGCCATGAACTTTTGAGGTTACCTGAGTCTATTGGTAAGCTTAAGAAGCTGAGAAGTCTAGATTTGTCAGGTGATTGGAAGCTTGAAGGTTTACCACAATCCGTTGGTGATTGTGACTATCTCCATAGCTTGCGCCTAATCTCTTGTGAGAATCTCGCAATATTTCCATTTAAGATGCCTCAAAACTTGCAAAGCGTCAATTTAAATGGTTGCTCACAAATCACACAACTTCCAATTCTGTTGTCCAGCTTGAAATGCTCAAGAATCTCAATTTATCCTTTTGCTCTGAGATCCAAGAATTACCAAGTTCATTTAATTGGTTTAAATTACATGCACTTAAGCTCTCTTGGACTAAGCTTGCAAGGCTACCAGATGGCATCGTGAACTTACGGAGCCTTAAGGAACTGGACCTAGAAGGATGTGATGAGTTGTGCGGCATGCCTGTGGAATCGGACAGTTAACTCGGCTACAAAGGTTGACATTGTTTGTTGTAGGGGATGGTATAGAATATGCAAGGATGTCAGAGCTCCGTGGTCTAGTTAAGTTGAGTGGTGATCTGGAGATTAAAAACATTAGGTATATAAAGGGTTCAGACGATGATGGAGAGAAGGCGTATTTGACCGAAAAGAATGCGCTACAGGAACTAAAATTGCAGTGGCACTCAAGCAATCGTGAGATAGATTTGGAACAAGAGTTGGCTTTGCTTAACAGGCTTCAGCCACCACCAGGAATCAGGAAACTTTGTATTTATGATTATCCGGGTCAGCAATTTGCAAGTTGGATCACAGAGCAAAATGAATCCTCTTTTTCTTTCGAAGGGAAGACAAAGCAGTTAGATCCACCACATTTCTCACATTTGGCTCATATGGGGCTAGCAGATTACACAAACTTGAAGCATTTGTCAGGACTAGTGAATTTGCCTTCTCTGAATACCCTCAAGCTAGAGAACATGTCTGTGCTTGAAAGTATTGGTGGCGGTCCCTTCCCTTCACTGAAGGAGTTACATATTCAGAAGATGCCTTATTTGTCTGTATGTTCAATGATGACGATCGCAAGTCCGGCACATGGGGTGGGTGGGGAATCTAACCATGCAGATCTTCAAAGCTTCCCTTCTGTGACCACATTAGAGATAATCAAATGCCCAAACCTCACGATGAAGCCTTCCTTTCCATCATCTCTGGAGAGCTTAGTGTTGATGAGCAGCAACACGAGATTGCTGCTTCCTCCTGATAGTCCTGATTTACTTGGTGCAGTAGCAGAAGATTTTTGTTCGGCCTTGACGAGCAATGGGATCATGTTACCCTCTTGTAGCCCACTCCTTAAGTCACTGACAGTTCGCAGGATGATGGTTCTATCATCTGGATGGTGGTTGTTGCAGCAGTTCATCGCACTCCAGTCAATGGAAATTTCCTTCTGCAATGACCTCATACAACTGCCAAAGAGCATGCGGAAGCTCGCCTCCCTGCAGCAGCTGAAGATCTGGAACTGCGCTTCACTTCAGATGCTCCCGGACTGGATAGGGGAAATTGGTGCTTTAAATTTGATGGATATCAGGAGCTGCAACCGCCTGAGCAGCCTTCCTCAGTCAATGGTGCAGCTCAACTCCCTCCAATATCTGACGATAGGCTACTGTGATGCCCTACAACTGCCAGAGTGGCTGGGGAATCTCCGATCTCTCCGAAGTCTTGACGTCTGGGGTTTGCCTAAACTGACTTGCCTTCCTGAGTCGCTGCAACAACTCACCGCTCTCCAGGTGTTGAAAATAAGTTGCTTTGACGCTCTTAGCGTGCTACCTGAGTGTCTGGGAGAGATCTCTTCCCTTCGACGGCTTAAGATTGAGACATGCCCTGGCCTTACATCCTTGCCCAGCTCCATGAAGCGGCTCACTTCTCTGGAAGGACTGGAGATCATCCATTGTCCTGAGCTGCGGAGACGTTACAGGAAAGGGAGGGGCAAGACTGGGCTCTCATCTCTCATATCCCTCATGTAGACATACAGAGGATCACTGACGAGGACTAGCGCATCCTCGTCTTCCAGAACAAGCAAGATAGGTGAGCTGATATTTACCTCCCCCTCTATGAATCTTCCGTTCTCTTTGCAACTGTTTGCTACGGGTATAGATGTCTTTGCTTGTTATTTTCCTTTCTGATACACTTTGTGTGCATATATTCTAGTCCATGCATGCTTTGAATTTTTAAAAATCTCTTTTGCTTAGCGGATGTACGTACAAACTGTTAGATGTATATGCTTACTGTTCATGACACACATGTATAAGTACTGGCCTCTGGCCCCCTGAAAATATGGTTGCTCATTTCCTGACATGGTATCAGAGCCCCAGGTTTAGCTCTCTCCCCTGCACGTAGCAACTCCCGTCGTTCCGGCCTGCCGCCGTTTCCGGCCGCCGCCGTCCTTGTCCGGCCTACCGCCGTCCGGCCGCCGCCGTCCTCCACCGGCCTGCTGTCGCCGGAGCTGCACCCGGCCGCCGCCGTTCCCAAACGGCCTGCAGCCGCCGGAGCCGCACCCGCGAGCTCGCCCTTCACCGGCCTGGCACCCGCGAGCTCGGTCCCGTCGCCGGCCGCTGCTCCTCCACCGCGGCTCGGTCGGAGCTCGGTCCACCGCGGCTCCTCCACGCCGCCACCGGCCGCTGCTCCTCCTTGCCCACCGCGGCTGCTTCCGCGAGCTCGAGCCCGAGCTCGGTTCTGCACCAGCGAGCTCGGCCGCCGGCCGCCGTCCTCCAGCCACCGCCGGCCGCCGCCGGCCGCCGTGGTCTCCGCCGTCCTCTAGCCACCGCCGGCTTCTTCGTCTCCATCATCACGAGCTCGGGAGCTCGGGCTGGTGAGCACGAGCCCGATCTACTTTCTCTCTCATAGTTGACTTAAAAAAAAAAAAAAAAAAAAAAAAAAAAAACAGAGAGCCCGCGATGTCCTCTTCGGGCTATGTTGCTGTTCCTCGGTGCTCTGTGATCTTTGATGGCACCAACTACGCCGAGTTTGTGGGCTTTATGCGCATCCACATGCGCGGCCTCCTGTTGTGGGGCGTTCTCTCTGGCGAGGTCTCCTGTCCGCCGTGCCCCGTTGCTCCTGTGGCTCCTACTCCACCGGTGCCACCCGCTCTTGCCGCTGATGCTTCTGAGGCTGATCGTGCTGCCGCCAAGGATGCTGATGATCTTGCAGTTGAAGCCTATGACCAGCAGGTATCGAATTACTCGGAGTCTCTCTCTATTTATCGGGATGCTCTGTCTGTTTACACTCAGTGGTGCAATGATGATGCTCGTGCTGCTGCTGTCCTCACTGCTAGTGTTCTACCTCAGTTTGCTTCTGAGTTTATGGGATTGGGCACTACTGCTGCGATGTGGACTTATCTTTGTCAGCGCTATCAGCCCTCTGGTGATGCTCTCTACCTGTCTGTGGTGCGTCAGGAGCATGATCTTCAGCAGGGTGACTCTACTGTTGATGAGTTCTACACACAGTGCTCTGCCATCTGGCGTCAGCTTGACTCTCTGAGGACTGTTGTTTGCGGTACTTGTCGATGCTGTCAGACAGTGAGGTCAGACTTGGAGTTTCAGCGTGTCCATGAGTTCTTGTCTCGCCTGCGTTCCGAGTTTGAGCCTCGGCGTGCACACTTGCTTGCCCGTGGTCGACGTGTTCCCATCTCAGAGGTACTTGCAGAGCTTCGCGCTGAGGAGACTCGACTCCGTTCTGCTGGACTGCTTGTGGTTCCCACTGTGCTTGCTGCCCGTGCTCCGGTGTCGTCTGTTCCACCGCTGCTACCCACTCCTTCACGGGGGGTGGGCGGGCGGCCCTCTGCAGGGGGGGGTCGGCGCTCTCACATGTTCTGCGACTACTGCAAGAAGCCGGGCCACCCAGAGTCTGATTGTTTCAAGAAGCAGCGTGACATGGGTCGCTCCTCTCCTGCGGTTCGTGCGCCTCCGTCTGCACAGTCCTTCACTGCCCAGGATATTGCCCAGCTCAAGCGTATGCTGGCTTCCTCTGGCTCTTCTTCGACGGGCACCGTTGCCTCGCTGACTGCTTCCACTACTGCTACTCCGCCACCGCCGCCTACACAGTCAGGTACATCTCCGTGGGTTCTGGATTCTGGAGCTTCATTTCACATGTCTTCTGATGCTTCCGCTCTGTCTTCTCTTCGCCCTCTTGATTCGCCTGTCAATGTTCTTACTGCCGATGGCACACCTCTTCCTGTTGCTAGTCGTGGCATTCTCTCTACTCCATCTTTTTCTGTTCCTAGTGTTTCTCATGTTCCCCGTCTTACCATGAATCTCTTTTCCGCTGCTCAACTTACTGATTCTGGCTGTCGTGTCATTCTTGATACCGACTCTTGTTCTGTTCAGGATCGTCGCACCCAGGTTCTAGTTGGAGCTGGCCCTCGGCGCCGTGAGGCTCAGGGCCTTTGGGAGGTTGACTGGCTTTGTGTTCCTTCCGCTGCCACCACACCCGCCAGCTCGCATGCTCTTGCTGCCTCCTCCTCTGCGTCCTTCCAACAGTGGCATCATCGACTTGGTCATATATGTGGCTCTCGCTTGTCCTCGCTAGTGCATCAAGGTGTCTTAGGGTCTGTCTCTGGCGATGTATCTTTACATTGTAATGGTTGTAGACTTGGCAAACAGACTCAATTACCTTATCCTACGAGTGAGTCAGTCTCTCAGCGTCCTTTCGACTTAGTTCATTCTGATGTATGGGGTCCTGCTCCCTTCGATTCGAAAGGTGGTCATCGCTACTATGTTCTATTTATTGATGACTTCTCTCGCTACACTTGGCTCTATTTTATGAAATCTCGCAGCGAGGTTCTCCCTATATACAAGCGATTTGCTGCCATGGTACACACCCAGTTTTCCACGCCCATTCGTGTCTTTCGTGCTGACTCGGCTGGTGAGTATATCTCCCAGATGTTGCGTGGTTTTCTTGCCGAACAGGGTACTCTCGCCCAGTTCTCTTGTCCTGGTGCTCACGCTCAGAATGGCGTTGCTGAGCGCAAGCATCGTCACCTTCTTGAGACGGCTCGTGCGATGATGATCGCCGCCTCTCTTCCACCCCACTTTTGGGCTGAGGCTGTCTCCGCATCCACCTATCTCATCAATATCCAGCCTTCGGCTGCTTTGCAGGGTGGTATTCCTATGGAGCGTCTCTCTGGTCGTTCTCCTGACTACTCTGCTCTTCGCATGTTTGGGTGCGTGTGCTATGTTCTCCTTGCTCCCCGCGAACGCACCAAATTGACCGCTCAGTCGGTGGAGTGTGTTTTTCTTGGCTACAGTGATGAGCACAAGGGCTATCGATGTTGGGATCCTGTTAGTCGTCGGCTACGTATTTCCCGTGATGTGACTTTTGATGAGTCTCGTTCGTACTATCCGCGTCCTACTGCCTCGACCTTTTCGGTTGAGGATATCTCCTTCCTTATTCTTCCCGACACCTCTCCCTCTGTGCCTCATGTTCCTCCTCCACCTCCTCCTCCGATGAGTCCCACTCTTCCTGATACACCACCGACGCCACCCTCCCCACCTTCCTCCTCTCCTTCCTCGTCATCCACCTCTCCACCTTCCTCTCCGAGACATCGTCCCCTCTCTCCTTTTCCTCTCCACTACACTCGTCGCCCTCGTGCTGTGGATGATCCTTCTGACGTGCCCTCCACTTCCGGTGCGCCTCCTTCCCCGTGTACACCGGTTCATAACCTTCGTTCTCGGACCTCATTACGGTCTCCTGATCGCTATTCTCCTTCCCAGTACAGTCTTTCTGCTGTTGCTGAGCCCACTTCCTACCGTGATGCCATGGCTCAGCCTGAATGGCAGCTTGCGATGGCTGAGGAGATTGCTGCCCTTGAGCGCACTGGCACGTGGGATCTGGTTTCCCCTCCACCTGGTGTTCGTCCCATCACATGCAAGTGGGTCTATAAGATCAAGACTCGCTCCGATGGTTCTCTTGAGCGTTACAAAGCTCGTCTTGTGGCTCGTGGCTTTCAGCAGGAGCAGGGACGCGATTATGATGAGACGTTCGCTCCGTAGCCCACATGACCACTGTCCGCACTCTTCTCGCTGTGGCTTCTGTTCGTAACTGGTCTGTGTCTCAGCTTGATGTCCAGAACGCCTTTCTCAATGGAGAGTTGCGTGAGGAGGTTTATATGCAGCCACCACCGGGGTACTCTGTTCCTGATGGTATGGTCTGCCGTCTTCGGCGCTCTCTCTATGGCCTTAAGCAAGCCCCTCGCGCCTGGTTTGAGCGTTTCGCCTCTGTGGTGACTGCCGCTGGTTTCTCGCCTAGCGACCATGACCCTGCGTTGTTTGTCCACACCTCACCTCGTGGTCGGACGCTCCTCCTCTTATATGTTGATGACATGATCATTACTGGCGACGACTCTGAGTATATTACCTTTGTCAAGGCCCGCCTTCGTGAGCAGTTCCTGATGTCTGATCTTGGTCCACTTCGCTATTTTCTGGGATTGAGGTTTCTTCGACTTCTGATGGCTTCTTCATCTCCCAAGAAAAATATATTCAGGATCTTCTTGCTCGCGCTGCTCTTGGTGATGAGCGCACTGCTGAGACTCCTATGGAGCTCAATATTCAGCTTCGTGCTACTGATGGTGATCCCCTCACAGACCCCACTCGCTATCGCCATCTTGTTGGGAGTCTTGTCTATCTAGCTGTCACTCGTCCAGATATTTCATATCCTGTCCACATTCTGAGTCAGTTTGTTTCAGCTCCCAGCTCTGTCCACTATAGTCACCTTCTCCGTGTTCTACGATATCTTCGTGGCACGATCTCTCGCCGCCTTTTCTTTCCTCGCTCCAGCTCTCTCCAGCTCCAGGCCTACTCTGATGCTACGTGGGCTAGTGATCCTTCTGATCGCCGCTCACTGTCAGCCTATTGTGTATTTCTTGGAGGATCCCTCATTGCCTGGAAGACGAAGAAACAGACTGCCGTTTCCCGCTCCAGTGCAGAGGCTGAGTTGAGAGCGATGGCCATGTTGACGGCTGAGGTGACTTGGTTGCGATGGTTACTAGAGGATTTTGGTGTTTCTGCTGCTGCACCGACTCCTCTATTGTCTGACAGTACAGGCGCCATCAGCATTGCGCGTGATCCGGTGAAGCATGAACTCACCAAGCATATCGGTGTAGATGCCTCCTTTGTGCGTGCTGCTGTGCAGGACCAGCTTCTTGCCCTTCACTATGTGCCCTCTGAGTTACAGTTGGCGGACTTCTTCACGAAGGCACAGACTCGAGCGCAGCATGGGTTCTTTCTCTCCAAACTCAGTGTTGTTGACCCACCATGAGTTTGAGGGGGGGTGTTAGATGTATATGTTTACTGTTCATGACACACATGTATAAGTACTGGCCTCTGGCCCCCTGGAAATATGGTTGCTCATTTCCTGACACAAACAACTAAAAGTCGTTGGTTAGGATACATTATGCTGAAAGTCAGGTAACAGGAACAGACTTATAAAATACAAAAACGGAAAAGAACAATATTGTCTTGCATTTCATTGTAATAAGGTGGCATTTCATTGTAATAAGGTACACATTTGTAGATCAAGACATTGACTAGATATGACAACAACATCGACAGAGATATGATTCATTTGTGTATCACAAGTTACATTAGCATCACCCATGTCAGGAGTTACATTAGATTACACGAGTTTTGGAATAAAATTAGATTGGCACTCTTCCTTGTTTCCTCCGTGGCAAGGCATTGCCTTCATGTATATCCTGACAATGACAAGTAACGAGCAAATGTGCTATGAGGGGGTACCCTTGATTGCCATGAAATCCTGTCGGTCTAACATTAGGATCTTTTGGAAAGTCCTCAAATCCCACACTTGCCTACGCATTTGCTGTGACAAGTGAACCTTGCGTATGCAACTTCTTGGCAAATTAGTTTTTACTAGCCGTGGATGCTGCGCTGGGTCTACACTTCCGAATGCCATTATCTTGAAAAGATACCTCAACTCATCGTAAGACAGAATGCTTAGGAAAATTGGCTGACTGATCCAAAACGGGCTAATTTTATAAGTCTACTTATGATGATGATTTTGCTTCCTCTTCCACCCAATCTTATGAAAAATGAATGGAACTTTATCCAATCATCATCACCTACATCATGGTCCTCCCAACGGTCAAGTATTCTCAAAAGGTTGTCTCCATTCAAGTGCAGAACAGAAGAGAAGCATGAACGAACCCTTTCGTCACCACACACATGCCCAACGGTCAAGCATTCTCAAAAGGTTGTCTCCATTCAAGTGCATAACAGAAGAGAAGCATGAACGAACCCTTTCCTCGCCACAACCATGAGCAACCAAAGTTTTCTTTCCCACTTTGACACTACTTATGATCGGAAGAGCGGCTAGTGGATGATCACGACGACCACGAGGGTTGTTGTGCTGCAACAAGAAGCTCAAGAGCTTTTGCTTCTCGGCACGTCGACTGAACATGAAGCGACCGGTCTAAAGACAAACATCGTATGGCCTACGAGACATGTGCTCGCATCCACCCAGAAGCACAACAAATTCTGCACCATGTGACTCAAGGTGCGTTGCCTTATCAGCTGTTGTTTGAGAACGCTTGGCTAAATACAAGCTGATGCTAGAAGAGTCGTTGCTGCTAACCTTATTGAAGCCTACACCATCCTGGAGGACTCGGTACCTCGAATTATCCAGCACACTGTATCCTCAGTACCTGGCATCTGAGAGTGTCTTGACTCTTGAGCTGCATCATCATCCCAGTGTTGGTTATGTATCGTGTGTCCGCCTCCTCGACGATGGTGAAACTCTCATCAGGAGAAGTAGCAGCCTCTCAACCACCACCTCCTCCGAGCATAGACGGCTGGAGTGGTGCTTGTTCAGAGTTGAAACGGCTCACAAGTTCACCTGCAATGGCAGGAATTGATGAGATAAGCAGCTCGGTCTCTAGGCTAGTCTCTGGGCAACCTCCATGTAGAGACTCTTGGCAAAATAGAAAGTCTCCAGGATGAACAAACCATCGACTGCGAGAGTAGGTGGGAGGTTGGGTGAGTGAGTGTATGGATAAGAGACACAAGGATAAAATCTGTCTGAACTTCCAGATATGTGACAAGAATAGGCCAACTGTCAAAGCAGCATGAAAAAGTGACTAGTATTTTTAATATTCCCAGTAGTCAAACTTAATTATTGTTTCATAGCGAATTGTAAATTATTTATCTAGAATTTTGACTTTCGTTTGACTCTTATTTTACATGTGAGGGTATTAATGGTGTCCTGTATTTGTGGACTCTGCTCTATCAAAGTTTGACGGTAGAAATTGGTTTGGCTTTTCCAGATGAACTTCAGGGGAGAGCAGTACACAACTCGTTGGCAAAGAAATGGTATGTGGCCTTTATCTTGGTCAGTGATGCAAATCACAACTCCATATACTTTAGTAGTGATCTTCTAGAAGACATGTAACCAGTTTGTTTGAGTATTTGTTCCTTCGGTTCTTGAGAACCCAATCAGTCAACATACGGCTTATATTTGCTAGTTCAGTCTTAAATCGAAAACTGATGCACCTTGTGCATTTTTTAGAGTTCAGGCTTGAACTGATGTTGATCTTCGCAATGGTAAAAATGGAAGATGAAAATAATATGACGCAAATTGGACAGATTGACAACCTGTTTTTGTTTGCTATGTAAACTAGGAGCTGTCTACTTGTAGTTCACCTGTATGCTCACTGTAATGAGTTTGGTCAGAGCTATCCAAAGCATGACAATCTGAAGCTTGCAAAAAAATACTTCATCATTGTAACCCAAAATCTTGCAGACAAGCTGCTGGCCAGGTGCAAGGAGGAGGGGGTGGCGGAGGTGTTACCAATCATCTACACCTCCGGGGTGTGGGTGGAGATGCTGTGCTACATGGCCAGCCACTGCAGCAATGACTCCCATGACCGGCAGCTCAGCAGTTGCAGCGGAGAGTTCATCACCGTCACTTGGACTCTCGCGACTTCCTTGTACAGTCGATTTCATCGTGGCCGGCAGTCCCTCTAGCAGAAGACAAATATGGAAGAGTAAAGAAAAAATGTAATAAGAGGGATGCGGCGTGCTAATTTTCTTATGTAATCTGGTCTGAAGTAGCTCCGTTGCGATCAGTGTATGCAGGTTACCTAGATACCTGGGGTGTGGGTATGTTTCTCACGGAAGTTCGAATCCTTGTGTGCATGTAGTAAATATGTTGTGGACTCATGCTACAGTTGTCCTTCCTTAGATTGAGACAACAGACGGTAGCATTGTGTGTACTACATTTTTATACAATATATATATATACATTTGATTGATTTTAGGAGCAGAAAAATAGTTGAAAGTAATAGCTAGGGTGCACCGTCTATCTGATATACTTGAGTAATCTTTTGGAAGACATGTAAGTACTCTTCCTTTTTGTTCTTCAGAACACACCTGAAGTGTGCTGAAGCCTGCGTCTGCATGTGGCTCCTTGAGTATTCTCTGGGAGTATTCTGTGGGAAGATAGCAACACACCACCTACACCGAGTCAGTTGGTCTGTTGCTGCTCGATTGGACAAAGACGACACCTCTGCCTGGAACTCGAAAATGCAACACCACACCCAGTTGGATCTCCCCTACTTATCCTGGGCGTCCAGCCTGTTGGAGATTCGTGCTACTCTTTTGTGTTTTACCCCCTCAGGTTCCACCATCTCACGTGGTGCAGTCCCGATTCGGGATTCCCGAATCACCCTTTCTCTTCACCTCTTTCTTTCTTAATCAACATCAGGAGCACTAATTCAGCAGCGTTATCAACAAAAAAAATCTAGATGTTTTATAGTAATATTAATTTATGCGGCTGCAAGAAATTGTTCCTCTCCCCTCATTAAGAACAATAGTTTTCACATAAATGTAAAAAAAATCGGTTTCACAGAATATTGCTTACCGAGATAAATATTTATCATTTTTATGGAATATTTCTTCCAAGAATAGTAAAAATAAATCATCTAATATTTCCAAAGAAATATTCATAAAAGTTTCATATAAGTTCTTTCACAGTATATTCTTTGAAGAATATTCACCAATATATCACATAGCTTATTTTCATAAAATATTTAACAATATTCATAAATGTTTCATTCAGTATTTTTCATTCATATAATTTTTTAACAGAATATTTAACATTTTCATTCAAATTTTATACAAGTTTGTGTAGAACGTTATGGATTCAACAAAGGTTTCATATAAGTTGTATACATGTTTCATTCACAGAAAGTAAACAGATTCATAGTCCAATTTTAAAGTCTCCTAAAATATGGAATACCAGTTCTTACACGGTTCGCAAAAATGTTTCATAAAAAATTCAATACAGATCCATATCAAATTCGAACACTGAAAAACGTATGCATTCTTGTAATGTGCACATATTTGGGAATCCAACGAATTAACAGGAATTTTTTGTGTTAGCTAACTTCAAAATCCATGGATCCAATAAGATTTCGGACCTCCAAAAAAAAATTCTGCACAGATGAAATATATATGAATCCTAGATCCACAGATGAAATATTCATGAAACCTAGATCCACAGATCCGGCACAGATACCAAATGAACAAGATCACAGATCTAAGTTCGAGAAAAAAAGGAAACAAAAAATTATAAGAGCTCAGATCCGGGTCTCCTTTTTTTATACTGGTTTCAACACAGATACAATAGAGATGCATATATGTTCCAATCTATGAAAGAAGAAATGAAAAAAAATCCATTCAAAATCCAACCGGATATTAACAATAGAAGATCAAGAAATAAGATCATGAACCATGTCGGGTTCAACCGCAGATCCTGAACAAAAAATCGAAAAAAGAAAAGAAAATTCAAAATCTGGCCGGATTCAACCCCAGATCCAGAGCTGGAGAGCTCGGATCCGGCACCCACATGGCAGGATATGGCGCCGCCATGGCCGGATTTGAAGGTCAGCGACACGGCCTCCGTTGCCGACGCAGCCTCCTCCAAGGCGTCGTCGCCGCCGCCGCCTCCGGTGCCGTCGCGCCCTCCCTCCAAGGCGCCGTCGCCGTCGGACCTTCCGCGCCTCCCTCCTCGCAGGAAGTCGCCGGACCGTCCTGCAGGTGGCCGAGATTTGGGTTCGTGAGGGTGTGGAGGTGAGAGATGAGGTTGGGGGTGTGGTGGGGAATGATTATGATTGGGTGTAGAACCGGTGCTGTTAGGGTCTTTTAAAGGGGGCTCGATTCGTATTTTCACGCAACTGCAAGGTCTTTTGTGCACAAAAAGAACAGGGACGGTCGGATCCAAAATCAACGATGCGGATAGGTAGGGGAGATCCAACTGGGTGTGGAAAAACTGCTCTGGAACTCGAAAATGCAACACCACACCCAGTTGGATCTCCCCTACTTATCCTGGGCGTCCAGCCTGTTGGAGATTCGTGCTACTCTTTTGTGTTTTACCCCCTCAGGTTCCACCATCTCACGTGGTGCAGTCCCGATTCGGGATTCCCGAATCACCCTTTCTCTTCACCTCTTTCTTTCTTAATCAACATCAGGAGCACTAATTCAGCAGCGTTATCAACAAAAAAAATCTAGATGTTTTATAGTAATATTAATTTATGCGGCTGCAAGAAATTGTTCCTCTCCCCTCATTAAGAACAATAGTTTTCACATAAATGTAAAAAAAATCGGTTTCACAGAATATTGCTTACCGAGATAAATATTTATCATTTTTATGGAATATTTCTTCCAAGAATAGTAAAAATAAATCATCTAATATTTCCAAAGAAATATTCATAAAAGTTTCATATAAGTTCTTTCACAGTATATTCTTTGAAGAATATTCACCAATATATCACATAGCTTATTTTCATAAAATATTTAACAATATTCATAAATGTTTCATTCAGTATTTTTCATTCATATAATTTTTTAACAGAATATTTAACATTTTCATTCAAATTTTATACAAGTTTGTGTAGAACGTTATGGATTCAACAAAGGTTTCATATAAGTTGTATACATGTTTCATTCACAGAAAGTAAACAGATTCATAGTCCAATTTTAAAGTCTCCTAAAATATGGAATACCAGTTCTTACACGGTTCGCAAAAATGTTTCATAAAAAATTCAATACAGATCCATATCAAATTCGAACACTGAAAAACGTATGCATTCTTGTAATGTGCACATATTTGGGAATCCAACGAATTAACAGGAATTTTTTGTGTTAGCTAACTTCAAAATCCATGGATCCAATAAGATTTCGGACCTCCAAAAAAAAATTCTGCACAGATGAAATATATATGAATCCTAGATCCACAGATGAAATATTCATGAAACCTAGATCCACAGATCCGGCACAGATACCAAATGAACAAGATCACAGATCTAAGTTCGAGAAAAAAAGGAAACAAAAAATTATAAGAGCTCAGATCCGGGTCTCCTTTTTTTATACTGGTTTCAACACAGATACAATAGAGATGCATATATGTTCCAATCTATGAAAGAAGAAATGAAAAAAAATCCATTCAAAATCCAACCGGATATTAACAATAGAAGATCAAGAAATAAGATCATGAACCATGTCGGGTTCAACCGCAGATCCTGAACAAAAAATCGAAAAAAGAAAAGAAAATTCAAAATCTGGCCGGATTCAACCCCAGATCCAGAGCCGGAGAGCTCGGATCCGGCACCCACATGGCAGGATATGGCGCCGCCATGGCCGGATTTGAAGGTCAGCGACACGGCCTCCGTTGCCGACGCAGCCTCCTCCAAGGCGTCGTCGCCGCCGCCGCCTCCGGTGCCGTCGCGCCCTCCCTCCAAGGCGCCGTCGCCGTCGGACCTTCCGCGCCTCCCTCCTCGCAGGAAGTCGCCGGACCGTCCTGCAGGTGGCCGAGATTTGGGTTCGTGAGGGTGTGGAGGTGAGAGATGAGGTTGGGGGTGTGGTGGGGAATGATTATGATTGGGTGTAGAACCGGTGCTGTTAGGGTCTTTTAAAGGGGGCTCGATTCGTATTTTCACGCAACTGCAAGGTCTTTTGTGCACAAAAAGAACAGGGACGGTCGGATCCAAAATCAACGATGCGGATAGGTAGGGGAGATCCAACTGGGTGTGGAAAAACTGCTCTGGAACCTGGAACTGCTCCTCCAGGTCTGAAACCTTGCTCATCGATTGTTCCTATGGGTGTAGCATCAGCGTATCACCTTAATTAATTCCTGGATATTGAAATCTTTTTTAGATTATTCAGCAGCAGTATATCTTTCTTGATTGGGAGTATGATAGCATAATTATTTGTGCCTTTTTGCTTTAACTTTTGTGCCGATTAATTTGGTGCTTGCTGTTCTTGGCTGGTCGTGGCCCGCCTGACCGGGTAAAACTGATGCTCAGCAGCAGCGAATTGATGTTCTTTATGCGTTTCTTGTAGCACGCCCACGTCCAAGCAAGGAATAAAACTTTTGCCTCCACCGTGTGTGTACACAGCCGTTACTGTCCGATTGCTCTACTAATACAGCTCAAAAAAAAAAGATTGCTCTACTAATAATTAAAAAATATATTTTCCTCAGTATTCACGTCAAGAATTTTGTTTTGTTCCTCTCGAGCGATCAGAAACCGCTCGCTCCGATCAGTAACCGCTAGCTGCTGCGCTGCTGCTCTACGCATCCAGTCCCAATTTTTTCTACATATATTTCGATCGAACCAATTAGGCGAATTCCTCTCTTAGATTCTCTAGCTACCTTTCCACTGAATTGCTTGAGCTCGATCAGGAGCGGCATGCAAGGAGGTGGAGGAGGAGCGGTGGTGGTCGACAGCAGCAAGCCGGCCGCGGGGCGGAGCTTCCCGGTGAAGCTCGCCATCCGGCCGCTGCTCCTCTTCGCGGTGCTCGCCACCGGCTTCCTCGCCGCCGCGCTCCTCCTCTTCGTCCTCGGCGGCGGCAGCGCCGCCGTCTCGACCTACCGCGTCCCGACGCTCGCCGTCCCGGACGTCCTCCTCGCGGCGCCGTGCGCGGAGGAGAAGGAGGAGGAGGTGGTGCAGCGGTGGTGGGCGCGGCCGCCGGTGAGGAGCGCGTGGCACAACATGAGCGACGAGGAGCTGCTGTGGGCGGCGTCGTTCGAGCCGCGGCGGCGGCCTTCGGCGAAGGCGCCGGGGAAGGTGGCCTTCATGTTCCTCACCCGCGGGCCGCTGCCGCTGGCGCCGCTCTGGGAGCGGTTCTTCAACGGCACCGGCGGGAGGGGGCTGTTCTCGGTCTACGTGCACACCACGCCGGGGTACCGCCTCGAGTTCCCGCCGTCGTCGCCGTTCCACCGCCGCCAGGTGCCCAGCAAGGTACGCGCGCCGCCTAGGTAGCTAGCTGTTGCGATCAAAGTTCGCTTCTGTCTTGGTCGTTTGGATGGATGCTTTGCCTGGTTGTCGGAAGGACGACCAATCAGACGGACCAGGAGAGTACACGTACTATGACGTGGTCTCAAATGCTCCGGTTTGAACGGCACTTGACAAGGGCTGCTCCAGAGTGTGACAGATGAAAGCGATGAGCATAGTGTCCCTGTCAAAGATGCCACGGCCAAGAATCCTCTTCCTGTGACCTTTTCGCTTTAACGAAAAATATCTTCTTCACGTTTTAGATGCAATGTTAATTCTGAATAATAGATTGCAAAACGTGTGGTGTAAACTACAATTCTTACCATCATTTCTTCTAGCACTAAATTTTTGTCGCACGCCAAGAAGGGAATTTGAACTAGCTTTTCTCATCCAGTTTTAGCCGGTTTGACTTTAGCCGTTTATGCAAATATCTTCCTAGTTTGTGTTCCTATGATTTTTTTCCATGATTTTTAGTTTCTTGCTCGCATGCTGAAAGTAAAAAAGACTTTAATTAATATATGATTTTGCAGGCAACACGGTGGGGCGAGACGAGTGTGGTGGACGCGGAGCGCCGTCTCCTCGCGAACGCGCTCCTCGACCTCTCCAACGAACGCTTCGTCCTCCTCTCTGAGTCATGCATTCCGCTCCACCCCCTCCCCGCCATCCATGCCTACCTGACCCGCTCCCGGCACAGCTTTGTGGGCGCCTTTGACGACCCCGGCCCGCATGGTAGGGGCCGGTACCGCGACGGCCTCGCCCCCGACGTGTCCGTCTCGCAGTGGCGCAAGGGCGCGCAGTGGTTTGAGATGGACCGGCGTCTCGCCATCTTCGTGGTTGCTGATGGCCGGTACTACCCGAGATTCCGAGAGGTGTGTCGACCACCCTGCTACGTGGACGAGCACTATCTCCCAACAGTGCTAACCATCGAGGCGCCCATAAGCATCGCCAATCGGAGTGTCACATGGGTCGACTGGTCCCGCGGTGGCTCGCACCCGGCCACGTTCGGAGCCGATGATATGAGCGAGGCCTTCATGGAGAGGCTGGCGGGGAAGAAGGAGAAGGAGAGGTGTATGTATAATGGGCAGCCGGCAGATCTATGCTCCCTATTCGCAAGGAAGTTCGCACCTAGTGCGTTGCAGCCACTCCTCAAGCTTTCCACCAGGATCCTCGGATACTAGCTTCATTAGTTCAACTCACTTCTGCATGTTTCAATCTTATCTTTAGGGATATAATTCATTTTTTATGTAACAAAACCTTGGGAACAATGGAGTTGACATATTTTTCATGACCATGCATACTCATAACTTAGCGCTTAGGTACTCAAGTGCATTGTTTTCATGGTGGTTCTCTCGGTAGCAAACCGAGTTTTTTCTTATGGTGTTTCTCAACTATCTTCTTGATTTAGTTGTCTTAGTATTATATCGGGTCTCTTGGTACATATTTGTGGATGTATTCGTAGGGAAAAAAAATCAAAAAGTTTTACACCCTTGTCACAAAAAAGGCAACTCTTACAAAGCGAGAGGGGCTTATCTTTTACTTGATAACAACAAATAGGGAAATGATTTGTCGAATGATCTCTCTTTATATCTCTCACTCTCTCGGACGCACTCTTCCCTATCATCTCTCCTTCTCTCGACCATGTCCTACCTAATGAGTATCTTCCCTAGCAGATTCTTCTCCCCTCGAAGGCGCCTCCTCATGACTCTTACTCCTTGGGCATAGCCATCCTCTCACCAAGATGTTTCCCCCTGAGCTTGCGTTACAGATGGTTGTTTTGATGGTGGAGCTTGAGGCCAAGTTGCCAAGTCTGGGAACGCGTCGTGACCAAGGGGAATGCCTGATCCAGCTCTGTAGGCCGGACTTCTGGCCAGCAAGCCAAAATTTGCAAATTTAGCACCTCCATTGTTACATGGCGATACTTTAGTGAAATTTGGGATTTTTTATGCCACGTGAGTTTTTTTTGCAACGCTACAAGGGTTTATGTTGTTTGTTGTGTACAAATGAACACTGCAATGATGGGTCATAGCTGCAAATGTGTTTCCCGTTGTTGCATGTGTTGTTTGCGTATGTTGTGGGCGTTTGTTTTTCTATTATGTTTGTTTTAATCTATCTTAAATATTTTTGTTGCGACCGATGGGGATTTGATGCATACCCATACTTTTTGTTACATGGACATATTTGAATGTTGCAATGATTTTAGATCGTATTGATAGGTTCCGGTAGAAATGTTACAATGGTGTTGCATATGCAGGATTTGATGTTGCACTGACCGGAGGTCCCGGCTTTTCATTTTACATAGGTCTAATGGTGGATAGGTAGACGACGGGGTGAAAATATAACCATATCGGTGTCTAATGCTACACAAGCAAAAAAACAACGTTGGGGTTCCTCCAATTCAATATATTAAGTTTAATAGCTCTATCATATATACATTGATCGAGAAGGCCACATAAGAAATTAAGTTTGTATTTTGTTTGTTCCATTATAAGATGGCATGCATACAATTTACCAGTTTAAGATAATGAATATTCGTGTTTTAAAATAGGACAACGCAACAATATAACCGCTTGGTAGGAACACGAACAATGCACAGGTGCTACAGATTGAATAAAGAGGCAAAAACACAAATATATCCTAGTGCTCCCGAAGGATTTTTGATTTATAAAGACGCACAACAGATTGGGAATTTAAAAAAAATCTTGGAACCTGAAAATTATGTGTTGTTATTTTCTTAAAATCTAGCCTCATAGAACCATCAATCCAAAACACAACAGCGTAAAAAATTGCACCTTGCACTAAAATGAGCAACCCATGAAGCAAAGTTTGATTTTTTTGTTTATAATTGTATACATAGGTATTGATTATTTGTACTCAATATATAATTTGCATTCCATTTATAACTTCCTACATAATCGAAGATGTAAATTTACAGCTCGAGCGAAACTCCAAACATATGTTGGAATTCTAAAATTTCCTGACTATTGATTACTACCTACTTGTAAAAATGTTATGACAAAATGTGTTATTTGTGGGATAAAAGACAAAGATGTGGATCTATAATGGATGAGCTATTTACTATTGTACGTCCACACTTCTTTTATAATATGCGATTGAGAATATTTATTAAAAATAATAAAAATTGTAAAGCACATATTTATTTCTATATAGGATTTTTACAGTGTCAGGAAAGACTTTGAATGATGATTTTACTTTTTTTTAAATCCAAAGTCGAATTAACCCCTATCTAGAACACCTCACTCGAAACACTTTGATGTAATCCATGAAGCAAACTTTGGCTTGTTGTTCTACACAATGGGGCTCAATAGATGTACTGGAAAAATATAATGTTCATTTTGTACATTATTCTATTGGATAGGTGTTCCAAGATGTACATTTAAACACCACAAAGATTCAACATTTTAAACTGAAAAATCAACGCTAATATTTTAAATTTTGAAGTGCCCCCAAACTCTAGACTAGCCATGTTGCTCATAATTCTGCACACCATAGCTTATTAGGTGTACTACAAATGAAATATGCATTCATTTATTATTGGATAGGTAAGTCAATATGTAGTTTCCAATCCCATAAATTCACCATTTTAAATCGAAACGTACGCTAACATTTTCAAATACGTACCAAGGATTAGTAATAGTAGAAGGACCTATTCACATCTTAAAGATTGCACTGGTGCATTAGATAGGACTTGTGTTAGAGTTTGAATGCGAGAAAGTGATATGCATTGGAATATCATGATTAACAACTCAAAATATCTTATCACTGTGATTTTGGCATGTAATCATGTATGCTGAATTGGTCAACCTAGTTCCATGGACGATATGTTCAATGTAGTGCAATGGCAGCTAAGAAACAAAAAAAATCCTAACCTCCAAAAGTTGAGTCATTCTCCAAATAATTTCTGAATTTTTCATGCATTTCATATGTGTACCGATGACACCCAATTTCCTTGTGGGTATACAAGTACTACCTTGTGCACACTACATATCCTAATCGGCCTGGTTATCTACCACAATACAAGCAATCAAGATAACATGTATCTTACTTCCATGGAGGTGCAACATCATATAAATAAAAATTCAACAAGATTCACTCATTCAAAGGGAAACATCGGAGAAAGCTTTTGGCATTTGGAAACTGAGGTGACAGGTTTTATAGAATATGCCAAACTATTAAATTGAAACATAGAAGTTGATTGTGGTTGCTTCTATGACACTTCACATCTATGTACATTATCATGACAAGGAGTGATACACTGGAAACATCAATTGATGTAGGTTGTAATTTGTGGGTATTGAAATAATTTTTTGGGTACATGGTGTGATGAGCAGTATAATCGTAACAATACTAGTAATATTTTGGATACATAATTTATGGGCATTGAAAGTCCTTTAAGTTGGTTCAATATTTGTAATGCCAAATACAAATATGATAATTCAAGAATTTCAAATATTGTATCGTTGTGAGATTTGTGTTATTATGTTAGTTTGAAATCAATGCAAAATTGAATTAGTGTGCGGAATTCACATTTTTCTAGTTTGTGTTTAGTACATATACTTGCAAAGTGAACTTGTAACATCGTTTATAGAAAAGCAATTAAAACAGGGTTATGGTTGTAATTTTGGCATAACTACGCAATTTAGGAGTTGCGAAGAGAGGAGTTTCCACCTCAAACGTGTTGTCGAATTATAAATGGTGTTGGTCAAGTTGGGTGCTGAGAAATGAGGAGTGGAGTGGAGAATTTGTAGAGTGAAAGGCTGCCAAACTGGTCCTTAAGGGACAACTCGGGGCCTTTCTCCATTGTATAGTCCCTCTCCAAGACATAACACTTAACACTCCGGGCCTAGGACATTATGTGCTAGCTTCCAAGCAGATCACATTCCATCGTAACATGGTAGATTGGATAAAAACCTTATAGATACTCACCTGCGTTAGTGCAAGCCACCGAGTACCCTCTTGGGACTCCACATTATCTTCCTCCATGACTATGACGGCAAAATCTTCCTTGAAGATCACTTCTCAAACATCAAATAATCTCCTTAGTACTATTCCCTAAAACTTCGCTAGACATTGATAACCATACGTCAAACCTACCGGTGAAGCCATATCCGCTTTAGCCGAAGATATCACCACGATAACAACTATGGTTTTCCAAATAGAACGAGAACAATAAAACTAGTAAGAGAACTAAGGAAGTGTTTAGAATGAAGTTTGTACATTGACAAACCAGAGTAGATATACGTAGGTCAGGGTGGGGGTTTCGATCGGAAATGAACCACGACTCGTTGTCAGTCACAAAGACCGTCAGAACGAAGGAAACTCTATTAGTCATGTGCCTAATGCCTAAGGGTATTGTGTAGTGTGAAAGTTCCCGTAGGGAGAAGGTCAAAAAGGTTTGGAGAAGATATAGCTTTACTAGTCCTAGGCCCAAACGAAGCACCCCACTGCCAGGATAGCCTGGTCACTCAAAAAGATACCAATGGATCACTCATCTTCTCCCACCCTTCTTGTACTCCCTCAGATGGCAATTATGCTACGAGATGCTATGAAAATTTGAAGGACCAACCATGCCATATTGAGCAACTAGTGGAGAGAATATCAGAGGAAGAAATAAGAGAGGCAATAGGCTGAGACTTGGAACCACAATCGACGAACTATGGTTATCATTTCAAGTGTTTAATTTTTTCGAGGACATGTTGAAAGTATGGTTCAAAAAATCATGGAAACTTCCTTAAAGCGGTGAAACTAATAGCTTCTTATGAGGAGGAGGTGGGTGCAGTTGTACAAGTAATGCTCCACAAAATGCAAAGTATACTTCACCAACAATTCAAAAATAACTTCTGCATATCATGGCTTGTGATTTGTGAAAATCAATATCCAATGAAATTGGTGATGCAAAATTTTGCATCCTTGTCGATGAATCAAGAGATGCATCTAAAATGCGAGCAAATGGAAAATTGTTCTCCATTTTGCTGATAAACAAGGTTTCATGGGAATAACAAACATGTTATGCAAAAAACAGCAACAAGAATCTCAGGATATTGTCAATTTTATGGATGATGTTTCCACTACAAGGAAGTTGATACAAAGGCTAAGAGATGATGCAGCCGTTTGACGGAAAAACGACATGTTTTGTGTCATGTATATAAAAGATGAAATTTGGTGCCAAAAAAACTTTTAACTAGTTATTTTTTTGTCTTTTTCACATAGGGCACAAAAATGTCGTTTTTCCACGAATCTTGCCGTGCACTTATAGAATGTCAAGATATATGCGCCATTTTTTTTGAAATACTTTTGTGGCAACAGGAGCATATGTTACCATGTGGTAAAGTGAAGCTCATATTCATGGTTGATATTGTGTCCGACTCTTCAATTTCTTTCGTGGTCCATGTGGCGTTCAGTTTGTTTCTTAGATCTCCATCCTTGATCTTGCCATACTGACTGAAGTTAAGCCGCATTACGGCTCTTGATCACGACCTTGCTTGACACACCGTCGAGGTAATATTCTACGAAGGCCATGTTGTTTGATACTGTCATTTTCAGGTTTCCTTTGTTGTTGGAGGCTGCATACATGGGGAGAAAACCTATTGGCTCGTCAATATATTGATTTTGATGGTATATGACGGACATGGCATTTTGACTAGTAAATTTAGATACACCCGTTGTAAAATATTTATTTGAAATGCATTTTATAATGTTAAAGAATTCCAAACAAAAATTTCGGGTGTACATCCGAACATTCTATGTTTGCATACAAAGTTTCGTGAAAAAAATTGTGGACTGTGTAAAAAGACAAAAAATATTGTGAATATTTATTTTGGTGTTGTGGAATTTTTCTTTTTACACAAGCCATATCTTTTTTTTACAAAACTTTGTGTGCGAACATAGAATGTTCAGATACGCACCGAAATATTTGTTTGGAAATTTTTAGCATTTTGAAATACTACATGCATTTACACCTATGACCCAAAAAAAGATATAGGACCATCTTTTCAAATGAGTTGCTATTTATCCCACCTGTTTTCACCAATATACCATTTTTGTTTTGAGAATTTCACCAATACCTTACTGCGACAATTTTCGTCAACCAGTAAAGAAGAGAGCACGACCCAGTTTCTCAACACTGCACCAGGCCCAGGCCCAGGCCCAAACCAAACGCTACGTTCACCAACCAAACCTTTCTGCCGAAAAATCACCGCTTAAAACCTGAAATCATTTCAAAATTCCGAGCCCCCTCCCCCCCCCTCACCAAACCCTAACCCACGAAATGGACGGCGACGACGGCGACCTCGTCTTCGATTTCGAGGGCACCCTCGACGCCGCCGGCGCCAGCTCCGCCTCCGTTGTCGTGGGCGCCGCCTCCGCCTCCGACGCCCACGGCCCCGCGGCGGCCGGGCCGCACCATGGCCAAGGCCGCGGCAGCGGCAACGCCCGGCAGACCGTGTGCCGGCACTGGCTCCGGGGCCTGTGCATGAAGGGCGACTCCTGCGGGTACCTGCACCAGCTTGACCAGGACCGCATGCCGGTGTGCTACTTCTACAGCGTGCACGGCTGTTGCCGCGAGCAGGATTGCGTCTTCAAGCACAACGTCGAGGACGTCAAGGAGTGCCCCATGTGAGGAACATCCCTACCCAATCCCTCTTAAGTCATGTCAATATCTTAGCTAAGGATTTAGAATTGCTGTTAGGGTCCGTTTTCTGTTTTGTTATGGTCGGTTCGTCCTGGATCTGAGTCGTGATTGTGTGATCTGTATTATGTGATTGTTAGGGCTTATAGGAATTCGAACCTGTCTTGTGGGAATTCTCAGCGTGTGTTCTATAAGTTGAAAGCACTAGCAAAAAGTTTGATGATTTCATTTCGGATGGTTGTTAAAATAGATAGATCCAGTGTGCAATTTCTTTTTGTACAAGCGATAACATGATTAAACTTTGGGATTCTGTAGGTCTCTTGGGCAGCTTACAGTTGTAACTTTTCTTTGAAAATTTATCTGTCATAGGGATATTGGTTTGTACTCGTCTAGGTTATTCCTAATGGGCTGTACTGCCTTGAGCAGTTCATCTTTAGAGTTTATGTGTGTACTACTGTTGGTTTTCTGTGTATGTATACTTGGGCAGCAGCATCTTCTTATTATGGCAGTAGGATTCAGGTTCAGGTTATGTTAGATAACAAATTGAAGTTATATGCAAACCTCGACATATCTTTCTAAGCAGTGTTTCGTAGTCGTGCACGAACTGCTACACAAGCACAGCTGTGTAGGGTTTAGTGTTTATGATCCTGTAGTATGTGTGATGTGATATGTAATTGTTAGGGTTTTCTTGGAATTGGACTCTTCCTAGAAGAAGTGATTGACTATATAGGGTTTAGGGTTGTATTCGACTACTCTTTGAATAGGTAGTAACGTCATATGTAGTTTTAGGGTTTTCTGAATTGAATTCTTCTTGGGAGAAATAACTGACTCTCATAATGGAACATAGTGCATTAGCAATTGACGCAGTTAGGTCGAACTTAGTTCTCACGCTGTGTGAATTTCTGTAGTTACTAAATTTGATGGATAAACTTAATTGGTAGCTTTTAATTTAGCTGATACAAGTTGAAAGCACTAACAAAAAAGTTTGATGATTGCATTTCGGATGGTGGTTAAACTAGATAGATCCAGTTTGCAATTTCTTTTTGTGCAAGCGATAGGTTGAACATTGGGATTGTGTAGGTTTCTTGGGCAGCTTACAATTGTGACTTTTCTTTGAAAATTTATCTGTCACGGGGATATTGGTTTGTAGTCTGTCTAGGATATTCCTAATTGGATGTACTGCCTTGAGCAGTTCATCTTTATAGTTTATGTGTGTGTACTGCTGTTGGTTTTCTGTGTACGTAATACTTGGGCAGCAGCATCTTCTTATTATGGCAGTAGGATTCAGGTTATTTAAGATAACAATTTGAAGTTATATGCAAATCTCGACATCTCTTTCTAGGCAGTGTTTCGTAGTCGGGCGCGAACTGCGACACAAGCTCAGCTGTGTAGGGTTTAGTGTTTAGTTCCCGTACTATGTGTGACGTGATATGTAATTGTTAGGGTTTTCTGAATTGGACTCTTCCTAGGAGAAATGATTGACTATATAGGGTTTAAGGTTGTATTCTACTACTCTTTGAGTAGGTAGTGACGCCATATGTAGTTTAGGGTTTTCTGAATTGAATTCTTTTTTGGAGAAATAACTGAATCTCATAATGGAACATAGTGCA
Source organism: Poa pratensis (assembly GCA_947311845.1). Classification (NCBI taxonomy): domain Eukaryota; kingdom Viridiplantae; phylum Streptophyta; class Magnoliopsida; order Poales; family Poaceae; genus Poa; species Poa pratensis. The sequence continues at coordinate 22,398,476 of CAMZMU010000033.1, read as the reverse complement.
TTAGCAATTGACGCAGTTAGGTCGAACTTAGTTCTCACGCTGTGTGAATTTCTGTATTTACTAAAGTTGATGGATAAACTTAATTGGTAGCTTTTAATTTAGCTGATACAAGTTGAAAACACTAACAAAAAGTCTGATGATTGCATTTCGGATGGTGGTTAAAATAGATAGATCCAGTGTCAATTTTTTTGTGTGCAAGCGATAGATTAAACTTTGGGATTGTGTAGGTTTCTTGGGCAGCTTAGAATTGTGACTTTGTTTTGAAAATTTATCTGTCATGGGGATATTGGTTTGTAGTCTGTCTAGGTTATTCCTAATTGGATGTACTGCCTTGAGTAGTTCATCTTGATAGTTTATGTGTGTGTACTGCTGTTGGTTTTCTGTGTACGTAATACTTGGGCAGCAGCATATTCTTATTATGGCAGTAGGATTCAGACTATTTTTAGGTAACAACTTGAAGTTATACGCAGATCTCGACATATCTTTCTAGGCAGTGTTTCGTAGTCGGCGCGAACTGTGGCACAAGCTCAGCTGTGTAGGGTTTAGTGTTTGTTCCCGTAGTATGTGTGACGTGATATGTAATCGTTAGGGACTTAGGGTTTTCTGAATTGGGCTCTTCCTAGGAGAAGTGATTGACTATATAGGGTTTGGGGTTGTATTCTACTACTCTGAGTAGGTAGTGATGTCATATGTAGTTTTAGGGTTTTCTGTGTTGAGTTCTTCTTGGGAGAAATAACTGACTCTCATAACGGAACATAGTGCATTAGTAATTGACGCAGTTAGGTTGATTTTAGTGCTCACGCTTTGTGAATTTCTGTAGTTACCAAATTTGATGGATATATTATTATGTAATAGAACTTAATTGGTAGCTTTTAATTTAGCTGATACAATATAGTAATTTTTGGCGCTTTCGATTAGACTGGTTTTCGTATTGTTCAAGTAGTATTGATTTAACCTTTAACTTATGTGACGATTCATATTGTTACTCACACTTCTGCTCTTGTGCTACCCACTAGATCATATAATGTGCGATGTTACTTGACATCTAACCTTCCGTGTACCAGTTCTAAAAGAGTGCTGTAGGAACTTAAACCTAAACTGTGTTCTTTTCTAATCTGCATTGCAGGTATAACATGGGGTTTTGCCCTAATGGCCCTCAGTGCCGGTACAGGCATGTTAAGAAAGCTGGGCCGCCTCCTCCTCCTGAGGAAGTTATCAAGCAGCTTCGACTGATGAATTCGTTGAACTACGGCTCATCGAGTGGAATTTATCAGCCTAGAGACAATAACAATAATCAGCAGGAGAAACCTCAAGTTCAACATGGCTCGGTGCTAAAGAAACAAAATTTGGCTGCAAATGCTACTCCTGTAGTGCAAGAACCTATTGCACATCATGTTCAGACAGAAAATCAGCAGCATGTACCACAACCATACATACAGCAGCAGCAGCAACAACAAAATGCTCAGGTGCAAGGTGTCCCTAACGGTTCATCTGATCAAGCTACTATGACTGCAAGCCCACTTCCAAAAGGGCAATCAAGGTGGGTAGGGGGCTTCTAGAGGTTTCATGAAGCTTTTGAGCATTTTGGGTGAAAACGACAAAACATAGCCGTATACCCGTTACCTGTATCTGTCTGGACAATGTTTTCTCTTGTTCTGGTTTTTATGCTTCCCGTCTTCCTGATAGATTGATGGGTTTAATTTCTGAACTTATTATGCAGTGTTCTTCACTGTCTATTAGCAAGAGTCATGAATCTCTGTTGTATTGTTATGTTAGGAAAAAACTATTTTCTCTGGATTATGAGCCAAAATAAGCTATGGATAGGCAATCAAGGCGATTTCTATATTCTTAATGTTAGTAGTAGATGATGCTTGTGCCTCTTCTTTAGATGTATCTGTGTGGATATTGATCCCAATCGAGCATTTTGGGTGAAAACGATATACATAGCCGATATGCATGTATCTGTCTTACACATCAGGGACAATGTGTTGCTTGTTCTGGTTCTTTATGCTTCTGTCTTCCTTGTAGAATGTTGGGCTTAATTTTCCAAACTTGTTCTGCAGTGTTATTAATTTTCTTCCAGCAAGACTCATAACTCACTTTTGTATTATTGTTATGCTAGAAAAAAACATTCTTCGCAAATTAAGATATGGCTAGGCAAGTAAAGCGATTTCTATACGACTGGTGCTATTTAATTGAAGAGGCTTTTGCCTTGTCTTTAGATGTACGTGTTAGGATATTGCTTTCACTGCTCACTCGCCGCTCTTTGTATCAAATGATTTGGCAAGTAGAACATGAAATTTCACTTGGTTTTATAACCTTGTATGTACTTTGGAACTGTGCTTATGTAATCTAGTGAGCACATTAATGCACTAGATGAGTTTTGAAATTATGCTTATAGCAATCTTTGAGCACATTAATGCTCGGTTTCTAGCTACTTGTGACACTTGTATGTTCTAGGGACCGTGTAGAAATTTATGCTTCTGTCTTCCTTGTAGAATGTTGGGCTTAATTTTCCAAACTTAGTCTGCAGTGTTATTAATTTTCTTCCAGCAAGACTCATAACTCACTATTGTATTATTGTTATGCTAGAAAAAACATTCTTCTCTGGATAATGAGACAAATTAAGATATGGCTAGGCTAGTAAGGCGATTTCTATACGACTGGTGCTATTTAATTGAAGAGGCTTTTGCCTTGTCTTTAGATGTACGTGTTAGGATATTGCTTTCACTGCTCACTCGCCACTCTTTGTATCAAATGATTTGGCAAGTAGAACATGAAATTTCACTTGGTTTTGTAACCTTTTATGTAATTTGGAACTGTGCTTATGGAATCTAGTGAGCACATTAATGCACTAGATGAGTTTTGGAATTATGCTTATAGCAATCTTTGAGCACATTAATGACGGTTTCTAGCTACTTGTGACACTTGTATGTTCTAGGGAATTTCACATTATTTTCTTGAATATATCTAATAATCGAGAAACAGAGACCTTGAAAGATATCATGTTGACCTGTCATTCCATAATTTACCTATTTTCTGTTCCATAACGTGCTTCCTTAAAAAGTCCAACCTTCTAGTGGTTCCAAGTTCTAACAGATTTTATGTTGTTATGTTAAAAAATAGGTACTCTGTTGTTAAAAGTTGCAACTGGGAGAATCTGGAAATATCAGTTCAGCAGGGTGTTTGGGCCTCCAAAATGGTGTAATGCTGTCATTTTAATATTCTCCACTTCTAGAAGTCGACATTTCCAGGTGAAGAATATGTTCCGTCTTAGCTATGCAATAGCTAACATACGCAATACTCCCTTGGTTACACACTAGTGTGCTTTGAGGGGAAAATATCAACGTGTCTTCTAAGTATGGTCGTACATTAATTATAGTATTTATTGCTGTTAGAATAAAACAAAATAACTCATTTATTAAGGGAGTTAATTGATGGTAGAGGTGAATTGGTAATCATGAGTTGTTTCTTTCCTTTTTTGACTTACATCATGACTTCATGAAAAAATTATTAATGTGTAATACCTCCAATTTGGTATTAGCTCCAACCACATGGGACAAGAAAGGATTTAATGACTTCTCTTTAACATAGTTGACCCAACTGTATGCCCACTCTAACATCACTGCCAAAAAATATTGATATGGCATTTGGTGGAAAATATTGCCTCCAATACTAGAGTATACAAGTATATACAGACGAAGCATACTTGTTACATGGCATACATTTGTAATATGATTTGTTTTGTACATAGTAGTTAGAAGTAAAACTAGTCCCTCCCTTCCGTCTAAGAAGATATATGTACTTCCTTTGGTTTCAGTGGCATGTTTCTTATGAGAATCGAGCCTATTTATCACTTTTAGTACCTGGAGAAGGTAGTTTAAAGTACAATAATGATATTTATGTTGGATACATCAAATTATAGCTAAACTCACTTTTTTCAAAGGTTGTGCAAATGTTACTTCTCGATTGGTGGTGGAGTTGGAAATATCAAGTCTATTATTGCCAGAACATCTCTCCAGTGGCATATGGTATTGAACTTGTTATCCATACTCTTTCATTTATCATCACTTCACATTATTTCTTCCCAATGACAAATAGTACTACTCTTTCTCGCTGATGGAATATAGGATTTGGTAGCAGATTAGACAACAGAAAGGTTGTACGTTCAGACCACACTGCACTGCATGCTAATATTTGTTAATTGCAAAGAAATAGTGAGTTTCTGTACCATTCCATTCACTCAGCATAATATCTAACATCAGATGATAGATCCGTACATTAATTGTACTATTATTTTGTGCTGTCGCAAATAGAGCATACAGATAACTTTGTTTAGTTACTGGTGGGGTTAGAGCTCGATTGGTATTTGGTAATCATCAGTCATTTCCTTCTTTTTCCGATGGTATCATGACTTCATGAATCGTTGACTGATATGCTCTACCTCAGGTTAGGTACTCTCTTCGTCCACTTTTGTAGGACATATTTTCGATGAGCGCAGACTATGGAGAAATCATGGGACTGATTTGCCCCCAAAAAAGTGATGCTTAGTCTCGTTTTAGCACGCAATAATTGATCCGCGACCTTGTAAGCTCTGGCTTTGCTCGCCTCACTTGCATGGTGATGCCACATGCACTGTACCTGTTTATGGTTGAGGCAGATAGATTTGAGTTGGATTGTTGAGGAATTCTTTTGAGATGTTGCAAGAATTTAAGGTCCTCGTTTTAGTCAACTACCCCTCTTGATAGTACTGCAATACGTACATACGACTGAAAGAAAAATAGCAAATCTAGTCTTGATGGATGCTTTCTCTTTTCCCATTTTTGCGGGTCACCATTGACTTTTATCCAACAAGCATAGGGAACTAAAACCTGAAAAACTTAGCACATTTGTTAGTCTATTATTTGCCTTGTCATTAATCAACCAAAACGCATTAAGTGTCCTAGATGCACTTTCAATGCTTGCCAGTTGCTACCACACTCTCGCTTGTTGGACTTGCTTGCTTTGTTAGCTGTTCCTGCTTATCATGTCATGGTGGAGCTTGGTGATGGATTTATCAAGGTCCTCGTTTTAGTCAACTACTACTAGCAAAGTCTTGGACCATTACTGGCATATGGTAGCTACACTTGATCTATGTGCTTTAGTTCCAGTTCACGAAACAAGAGCTGCAGAAACACATATAGAACAGGCCAGAGCCTAGCGCTGAGGGCCACGAGTTCCACTTCACATTATTTCTTTCCAGTGACAAATAGTAATATTTGATATTTCTCAATGTAATATACGGTTTCATAGCAGATTAGACAACATAAGCTTATACATTTACACCATACTGCGCTGCATGCTAATAATTGCTACTTATGTTTAATCGCCAAATAAACTTTGGTGAGTTTCTTTACCATTCCGTTCTCTTAGCATGCTATTTAATTGTAGATCTTATGCTAGAGACATTTCTACTAATTTATACTTGCTTTGTCTTAAAGGCTTAAGGTTGAATTGAACTAGGCGGAATTCACATTGTTTGTGACGTTTGCAAACACATAATCTGATTGGTTATAATAAAAAAAATCAAGATGTAGGAGCAAATGTGGAATTTTGCTGGATATTTAGGCTTGGGACGATTTTCATAGGACATTTGGGAAAAAAATCAACATTCCCTGTGGTAGTAAGGCAGCTAAGGAGTCAGCCATAATCTACAAGACCATAGTAAGAAAACAAGGTATCTTATTTCAGTATGAATACATGCTACTCCCTCTGATCCATAATAATTGTCGAATGTATCTAGATCCGATTCAGCGACAATTAATATGGATCTGAGGGAGTATCTAGTATCTTTGGCCTATTTTACGAATAATTTCCCTCCTTCCTCTCTGAGTTCATATTGACTGCGCGTGAACAATGAAATAACAATATACAAGACTATAGTACGATGGCCAGGTGTGCTAAGTATTCAGTTTAGATAACTACTCTAGAATATTCACCGCATATGCTGTAATTTATTGTTTTCTGACTAATGAATACCTCAGAACTGGATGAATCCACCTGATGGTTTCTAACCATTTGGGACTTCATTTATGAGAATTTGTGGCTATGAATTGAAATTCTGGATTTTTTTTGTTCTAGGATGCGCTGCTCGCTGATTAGGCACAGGGAGTGAACTGTGGCCAAGCTACCGAAGGAAGTGGAACATGACAGTTTCTTTGTTCATGGTGATGGTTTTGGATTTGCGGCCACAGATTTCCTGGCGATTTCTCAAGGAGATCTGGGCCTTGCCGGTCCTCTGACCAATAGGAGCAATAATTCAGGAGTATATAGTTGCATGTTCTATCTGCGTCCACCACAGCACGGGTCCCCAGAGGCTCCCCCATCTCGTGTCTGCTGCTATGCGTGTCGTCTGCCAGCTTTCCTTGTCGTGTACTTAGTTGCATGCCCCAGCTGCCAGCTCCCCGTTGCATGCGCCGCACACGTTGGCCGTAGCTGTCTTACATCAGCCATTGGCTTCCTCTCCACGTGGACACAAGAAACAGCTCATGCTTCACGGGCTCACGGCGCATTGCTAGTTTGCGACATTCAGGTACTTTGATCTGATTCTTTCCCCTACTGTATAAATCTTGTTGCTTTCAAATTGTTTATGTTGGTCACTCAGTTGGAGATTTCTTTTGCTTGTTGGAAAAAAGACATTGATATTGTTTTACCTGTGCTACTAGGTCATCTTGCTAAATATAGAAGTAACAAGGCCAGTTAACTACAGTACAATTCACTATCGATTAATCTATATCTTTCTTATGAGCTCTACTTCGACCAATCAATCCAATCATGGATTTGATTTGGGAAGAATGCCCGAGATAGGAGTTGACTTGTGCATGTATAATCATCAGTTACTAATTTAATACCAGTAGGTAGTAGGAGTATTGCCCAAGAGAACCTGCCTATATATAAACAACACTTGCCAATTAGTTATTTCTGCCGTTTGACACTCAGCTTTTGTACGGCTAGTTATTTTGCTGCTGTTTCCTAAGCTGATCCTATTGTGTAGCACCTGATGATCATGTGCGTAGTTAACGTGTTAAAATCATGCAGAAGACCAATACACAACATACAATTTAGTTCGTTTATTATAATTGACCAGCAATCTGCCATTATATATGACCAGTAATACATATCATTTGCTAGTAGTCTATGTACATGACCATTATACTGTCTTTCTATGTGCATCTTTATATAATCTTTTCTTTTTCTACAAAATGTGTAATCTTAGTTGTGTCCGCAAGACATTGACTCTGCTCCTGATGTAAGAGGCAAACCAATTCACCCTGATTACGTTCAAGTCCCATGGTTATTTTCTGTGAATTTGATCTGTTAAACTAACTAGGAGGCCTAGGCTTATTAGTTCACTCATTGATAGCTAGTTTTCTGGAACTGCAGGGAGCTATCATTCTGCAAAAGCGCCGTTTGCAAATTTGAACATCAATGGATCAAGAAAGCATCATAGGCCCCGGTGAATTGCTGATAGCTTTTGTGTCATTTCTTGCTGGTTTGGTCATGATGTATGGTTAGAAAATTTTAGTCCAGTATTGTCATGTAACTCTTGAGTTACCAATTTCTTGCTGGCTTATATGACTGTATTGTCTGTATGCAATAGTCTTCAGGCATGAAGCAAACCTGATGCTGCATTCAGAACTACGCGCTATCCGGGCTTGAATTGAGAATTATGTGAACAAAAGTTCAGAAGTTGTTTTTCTCATAGTACAAAAGTTGTTATGTTTATCTGTCATTTAACATTTCCTGGGCGCTGCTCCAGTTATGGTCATATTAAGGTCCATGTGAAAGCATTCGCCTGTTTTGCCATTGCGGCTGTGTGGCTTGCAGTCTAGTTGGTGCATGCAGGTCCGTCTGGGCTTTGGATGTCCACTATTACGGCAATAGTTGAACTTTCCCGTCTGATCCGGCTATAACTGGCCTTTTGGGGATAGAGCAAGACAAATATGTTTCGGTTTTAACAAATGGCTTCTCCCCAATAAATCTTCCATTTGGGTTGTGCGCAAAAGGTCAGATGTGCTGTTTCCTTAAACCGGTACAGCCGCCGGAGAACAGGGGTGGTAATTACTAGCCTAGCTGCCAGGGAGAATATGATGGTTTTTGACACGTTACCATCGTTGACAAACACCTGGAAAAAGCACAGCACGCACAATATGTGGGGGCAACGCTCCACCTTCAATTTTGGCGCCCGAAAAAAGGTGGCCACGAATGGGAAATGACGTGATATGGGATCTAAATTCGGGTCCCAAATGAAGATCTGAAACAGATGGGAGGAATATCCAGAGCCGAAGAAAGAGGTTGGTGGTGTGCGCCTTTGCGATCCACTTTGAATTTGTCACAATCCACGACCAAACAAACCAAAAACCAATTGTAACACTTAGCGACACAATGTCAAAACGCCAGGATCAAAGAGGCACGAGGGAACCGAAGAAGCTGGTATGTGATGGGGAGAAGCATTTTCAGCCATTAGCTTGCTGATGGGCACTCAAAATGGTCAAATCAGATGGAGACCCAAAAGGCACAAGCCAGTAATGGTCCATGTCTTTGCAGGAGTACGTGTTAAAAGGGTCAGATGACAACACTGCTAGGTCACTGCTAGTTGTCATGGTACCCTTTTTTATTTTTTACTCATAACAACACTGCTAAATGCTTAGAAGCAAACTAGCAACATTCCTAGAACAAATTCAGTAACAACATCCCCGCTTATAAGTTGCTTACAAATACTGGAAGCAGAGTAAACTTGCAAGTGGACCATAGTAGGGTTAGCTCACTAGTCAACTAACCGCGGTTAACATAGTTTCATGAATTGAGCTCCTACATACAAATGTAGAAACTTTTACCATTGCATAATGGATTATCCTCTGTCGCCATCATCGATAGTGACGACGTGGAACCAAAACATCGTAAGTAGACAGAACATGACCAAAACAAGCTCAGTAACACTCTAGACAACAAGGGTGAAGAGTCTAATATTAAAGGCCATGCATCAACAGAGCTGACCTGCATAAAGAAATGCAGACCCTACTACTAGCAAAGTCTTGGACCATTACTGGCATATGGTAGCCACACTTGATCTATGTGCTTTAGTTCCAGTTCACGAAACAAGAGCTGCAGAAACACATATAGAACAGCCCAGAGCCTAGCGCTGAGGGACACGAGCTCCCTATCTTCAGAACTCGACAGTACCCACCGACGCGATCCCAGTGCTTAGGTTTCTCGATTCCTGCCTGCTACTGTAGTTATCGCAACCGTTGCCTAGCCTCCTCGCAGGAGCCGAGCTCAAGAGCTCGATGCCCTGCTTTCCCATCTGTTGCACCTCCTGCGGCGAAAGTATCTTGATGCACGATACACTGTTCACAAATTCCCTACAGATTATAAGATCCATAATTGTAAGAACAAACAAACACAAAAACAGTGTGAGGAAGATTCTTGGAAACTTGTCGACTAAGACTTACTGCCACGGGTCATCGCCGACTAGAAGGACATCATCCTCTCGGTCAACAAATACAAGCTGCCAGCCTGATCTCACAGGGTCGTCCAACTGGCCCTCAAGGCCAAATAGGCACCCTACCTCGCTACGAAGTTCATGGTAGCTGCTAAATCTAGTGATGTCGAGCAACCTTCCAAAGGCTCCGGATTTGTAAACCTGTAGGACAAGGCTTGTCAACTCAAAGTGCTTCCAGGGGATGAAATAATACGAAAGGAAGCAACTTTGCAAGATGAATAGTGCATCAAGTGTACGTGTCGATTCGCTTACCTTCACGAAAGTAGCAGGTGGTCGATTCACTATATCAGAATTCTCCGAAAATGGCACGTATTCTGATTCATCTAAGCAGCCTGGACTAGTTAGTGCTTCATGCAAGGGAAAATCATTCTGAGAAGGGCTCAGGAAATTGCAGGTGGAGTATGGAATCGTGCCTGGACCATTGTCATCCTGAAGGCTTGCAATGCAACCATTGTCATTCTGAAGGCTTGGAATGCCACCTTGCATCAAAAGTGACTGAGAGTCTATATTAACACCAAACAAGAGGTGATTTTGATGGTCGGAACTCCCATCTTGATCCACCAAGCACTCTCTTCCAGGCAATGGTGCTAATGAAGAGCCTTGAGGTATATTAGAAGGGGCTGAATCGAAGTGTTCTAGACACGACGAATTAGCATGAGACCGGGAAGGGATCGCTGACTCCACTGCAACCCGCTTAGATGACCATGGGTCAGAGACAGGTGAAGGGGTGGTTCTTGGCACACCTTGGAGGTTCGAACCGGCTTCAGAAGGAAATGGTCTCAACGTGTCATGCATAGACGAGATATTCGATGGAGAAAGAGAGCTCATATTTGTGTCTTGAAAGTTTTGCTGCTGTGAGAATCCTGAAACCGTCTGTAATGTGGGAGGTGGAGACTGGGTGTTGGAGGAAAGCTGGGAGAAAACCGACAATGCATTTGGTACGGAATGGAAGTCAGGCGACTGCTTCTGTTCTTGCATTTGTTGATGCTGTGGTGTTCGCACGCACTGTGACTGTTGCTGCTGGTGTGATTCTTGCTGCTGTGGTGGCGGTGGGTTCTGCCCATTAAATGATTGGCAGCGTTGAAGCTGTTGCTGGAGGTACTCAGACTGATTATGGCCTTGGATTGCACTGTCATTGATGTGTTGGTGGTGCATCTGCTGAAACTGAGGCTGTACTTGTTGCAGAATCTGACTCGATAGAAGAGCAGATCTACCAGCAATGTTCTGAGGCTGCTGGAACTGCAATACTGCCGGCGATACTTGCTTTGTCATGTTCGGAAAAGCTGCTGCGGACATTGCTTGGTACATGTCAGGTTGAAGACCAAGTAGGGAAGTATCCAACCTTGGCTGCATCCAAGGACTTGTACCAAGTCCACCAAAATTGAATGACTGAAAACCTGGGTTTGCACCAAAATCGTCACTTGTACCATATAAGGAAGGCAATCCTGTTGGCCATGGACGCTTCAGTCGCATAGGAAAAGGAGATGAATACATTGGGTAAGTTGTCAGAGGCTCAATCTCCCAAAGAGACACCCTTGGCTGCCTCTCTCCAGCAGTTGACTCATCCCATCCCACCTGCACGGTTCAACAAAAAAGATTGCACGCTCAATTTTAAAGCATGAGGCAGATAATGTTTAATATGCAACGACATGCTGTCAACTGGAAATGGGACTAAGCACAAGTTGTTTTTAAAAAATTGGACTAGTATGCAAGCATTTATCTACCTTTGCAAATAAACAAACAGATAATTGTTATTTCAAGATCTACCTTTGCAAATAAACAAACAGATAATTGTTATTTCAAGATCTACCTTTACAGAACGCCAGTGTGAGTTTTGCCAGCGAACAGGATCAAGGTCGCTTATTCCTGTAATTGTTCCCATGTATCTACAAGAGCACAAGAGCAATTTAGACCACTTATATCATGTACTACTGAAAAATGCAGATCATAACGACATATCAGAAAACCAGCTAGGTAGATATATACACGCAGAAGCGGAAATTGGTTCAGGAGGCCCAGTGCAGAAAAACAAGGCAGCCAAGTAGTGATAGTTTAGGAAGAACGATTTCTCTATACACATAACAGAGAAAGCACTAACAAAAATAACCTTAAGTTAAAGATGTCAAATAACTTATCTAAATCAAGGCAAGGTAAGAGTACTATGCAATGGCCACAAAACAGCATTATAAGAGATAAACACTGGTTTGACATACCGTCTAACACTGGATTCTTCTGTCTCAAAAAGCATTCGGAAACGCATGCCCACAGATATGCGGGTATGGTACACAGCTTTTACATACTTAGCCAGTGGTATAACAAACTCCGTAGGGCTTGCTCTGCAAAACACATGGGCAGACCTGAGTATCTGTGAGGACAATGATAAGATATATATAAGGAGTTGTTCTACCTTGGATTATAGAAAATAGTAAACCGGCTTTTTGTAGATGCAGCATGAGCAGCTGCAGCGAGAAGACCAATATGCATGCTGTCACTAGACAATACTGATGATGGCATGATCGTTTGTGGCCTATTTCCTCGACGAATTCCTAGAAGCAGCTGATTGTTGTCATTCCTGATCAACCAAAGACGTAAATGATATCATCAGTGCTCTGCTGGGAACAATAAGGTTAAGATGGAGAACATTCACTGAAACTGGGAGCACAGATCTACCAGATAAAGAGAACAGAGTCTCCAGCAACCAGTCTCTTCGCACTTATAAAGACACTCCAACCTGTTGTCAGAAGATGCCGCTTTGGTTGACCTGCACCAGCAATTTGATTTGGAATTTTTCTTACATCATGTACTGGCTTGTGAAACATATGAGTTGCATTGAACAAGGATGAAATGTACCCAAAAATCATAAAAACAAGAACCAATAAAAGCAGCTGGAAAATAACTAACCTCGAAAGATATGGCGGAATTTCCACTCATTACCATGAAGGTCTTTTGCCATCAACTCCTGTACTGGAGGCTGCTGAGTGAAATCCTACAGAATAATCAAGGAACGTTTATGGCCAATAATGATTCAGTCCAGTTAATCTAAAATAACAACATATCTGTTCAAACGATACAGCAGAAAATGCTGATCAGCAGCACGTACCAGTGGAGGAAACACCTTCTCTGCTGCTCGGCGGGGAACAGAGAATCCACCATGCGTACTTGTGTCACTTGCAGTTAATGTTTTGCAAAAATAATTTGTTGGCTGTTTGCTAGCGCAGCCCAATTCAGCAGGTAGAAATGGGTCCTTCAGTTCTTGCTGCAACGAAAAACAAGATACAGTATAAGTTTATTACAAACAAAAGTATACAGATACAAGGCAATAGGTAGGAGATCATGTATTACCGGGCTGAGTGGCTGTAGCGTCATCTGCGCATAGACCTCATCTGTCTCTGCATCAGCCTGAAGAGAAAACAGCAAAGTTTATGAGACGCAAAGCTAAATAGCTAATGACGGTATACTTGGTTTTGAAACAGGTGGGATATATCCCTCCAAACTTACGTGCATGGTCGCATTATGTAGTTGGCATATAAGCTGCGGAGGCAGATTCGGATAGTTGGGGATCTGGGACTCCATCTCCTTATTTGTTGATGCAGATACCTATGGTCAAAATTTACTATGTAAGTCTACAGGTGTCTCAAAAATCTTTAATTCTGGCAGAAACGTTTAAGATCTCACAAAGAAACACTGCACGATATGGAATTCAAGAGGAACCTTGCAATGCAACGTTTACTGATACTTATAGACATTTTACAAACTTTCAGTTTGTTCCTATTGTACTGAGAGGAAGGAGAGTAACCTGCTCACTGTGACCTTGGGGAAAATACAGCACCCGACTGCCGACCGCAGGCAACGAAACAAGCGGTCCGGCACAAGCATGCCACAGCTCTGAATTTAGGCACTTGTGCTCTTCTGGTGCTGAAAAGGAAAATCATCTGAGCAGAAGGCACAATAAATATATAAAGTTCAGTTAACAACAATAGCTCTAGGAAGCATCTTTCAGATATTCCAAGTTCACAAAATGATTCATGCATCTTCAACCAATACTGTGTCTACACCTTTCACGGAAAAACTGATTTTTGGCAAGAATTAAATACTACAGAAAATAAATACCAATATGTTCACAAGCATGTAGATTAAAGAATGCTATTCCATAATGTGTAGTATAATTAAATTAACCGAGCAGTCATGTTGTCAAGAAGCATAAAACACGAGAAAAAAGAATAAATTGATAGGTTGCATATGCCACATTGAGTTGATTCGGGCCACATGGTTACACAGATTTAAAGCAACAGCAGCAAACCAGCCTAACTACAAACTTAATCCACCACTGGAAGAGTAGAGTATTAATGAGCCCAATAAGGTACAAACTGCCAACCGAAATGCCAAGATTTAAGGTGCGATTGTACCTTCCGGCGACGCCGGCTGATCCGGCAGGCCGCCGCCGGCGGCGGCCGACGGCGAGAGGTTCATGCTTCAGGAGCTAGAAGGCGATACAGCACAGCAGCCCAGGAAACGGAGGCGGAAGGGAGCGAGCAGAAAAAAAATGAAGGAAAGAGAGCTTCCTTTCTTTCTATTCTCTACACCAAATCACGAGCGCTTCCAAACAGCATCACCATCGCTTTCTCCTCCCCCAAACTGGCCAAGCCTCCCGCCCTGCCTCCGCCGCCGCCCGAAAGGCGCAGTCTTTTCCCGATCCAGGGACAAGAAATTTTCGACTCTCTCGATCCAAGAACCCCAGCTTTCGTCTCGGGGAAGCGGGAGCCGCGGTCTCCGGGAGCAGGCGGCGGCGGCGGCGGCGGCGGGAATGCGCCGCCTTTGCGGCTCCGGGAGCTAGCTAGCCAAGAAAGGAGCCGGAGCCTTCTAGCCCGGCGGCGCCTCAGATCTCGCCGCCACGAGCTCCGACACGACAGCTCCCAGCTCCAGAGGACACGCCGGCAGATCCGTCCGCCGCCGCCGGAGGAAGCTACCGCTACTTGTAGCTAGTCCTAGCTGCTTCTCGCTCGTGCCTTCCCGCTTGCCCGTGCTACTGTGCTCGCACTAGCAGTGGCGGTGAGAGAGAAAGATAGAAAGAACTGCACTTGTTCTCTGGTGGCTTGCTTCGCTTCTTCCTGCTTCGGCTTCTGCGCCCTGCGCTGCTGCTCCTACTCCTATGCAGTTCTTGGGGTTTTAACCCCACGACCACGAGCGCTGCTGCCCTCTCTCTCCGCGCTTAAAAATCCCAACTTTCTGTGCAACGTGCATGCTTCTGGTAAGTTTTTCCACTTCGACCCGTGTAACGTATGCCGTATTCAAGGAGTGGTATGTACACGAGTCAAAAAGGTTGCCGCCGCATGGTTCTTCCACATTTCATGCGTCATAGTACTTCTGTTAATACTACTACTATTATTATTTAAAAAATGCATCTTAACTATTAGCAGAGTGTAATGTTTGTATTTTCAAACTCACAAATTCCTGTTTAAACTTCCACTAATAAGAATCCTTGACAGAGCAAATCAAGTGGTATGGTCGATGAACAAAGGTCAACCTGGTTTCTACGGTATGGTTGACACCGTCTTGTATTTGTGCTGCTCGATCTATGGATAGATATAAGATAATCACCAAGCAACCAATGGTGAGGTGGGGAATCGAAACGTGTAGAGATGAAAAGGTAATCCATGTAGAGTATTTTTTTTTAGAAAGCTTGCGTGCATTCATTCATCGTAAGACCAAGTACAAGAAATTGAACACACACACGCTACAGATTTGAGGAAGAACACCGAAACTCCACCCACACGCAGGAGAAAGCTGCAACAACACCGGCAACACCACAAACCTGGGAGAGAACACCTCCAAACCTTGTTGATGGCTGCATGATCCACCTGACGCAAGCACCAGGATCGTCGACGATGAACGAGCACAGCCAGGCTGCCCTCTCCTCCACCAGCTCCGGACACCGCCAGCAGCCCAGCTGCGCCGGAACCACCACCCATCTTCCTCGAAAGCCTCGCAGCGCCCTCCGGCGAGGGATGCAGAACCGAGCTCCACCTCCAACCTTCCTCCTACACACCAGCAACCACCTCCAGAGCCCGCTCCCCTCACCACCACGGCAGGCCAGAGCAGGAGCACTAGAGGCAACCACCAGCACCATCTGCAACAAAAACGGAAGCCCGACCACCTCCAGCTTCTCCCCTCGCCGCCACGGCCGGCCGGAGAAACAACGGAGGAGGAGAGCTTCACGGGGGACTCCTGCTCTTGACACCGGCGCTGAAACAGGCACCGGCGCGGCGAGGAAGAGAGCGGAGTAGCAAAATCCTCTGTCAGTGGAGTCGCCGCCGCCTCGACGCCACCGACCAGGAAGACACAGCTCGACGCCGCGCTCGACGGCCGAGCAAACCCTAGCCTCGCCACCCAAACTGAGTGACAGGAACCTACCTCCACGAGCTCATCGGCGCCGTCACGGAGACCAGCGCCAGGAGGAGGCTTGAGCTCGGGAAGACACAGCACCAACGCCGCCACCACCTCCACCAAAACAGCGGCGCCACGCACACCTAATCCACAACTAACCGCGCCAAAACCGAAGATCCGGGGTTCCTCCACCCTCCCGCCGCCGAGGCGGCCGGCGGAGGGGAGAGGAACCCACGGCTTCGCCGGCGCAAGCAAGGGGAAGAAAGACGCCTCCAGCAGTCGTGGTCAGCTAGTGGGCCTTTTAGCCGTCTCATGTAGATCCCCCATGATACTGCCTTTTTGACCAATGTTTATTCACCATCATTGCATCTTGTGTTTTTTCTTCTTGTAGTATTTCAGCTGTAGTACAAGACCTGGTTAAGTGGTGCCAGGGGCGGACCTAGAGAGAAAATGACCCGGTGTAAATCATACAGATTTCTCATTTAGAGTTAGAGGTGTCACAAGCTATAAATACATGAACTTTAGCAAGGAAATTGATTTGGACCCGGTGTCCTGTGACACCCCTTGCTTGTACCTAGGTACGCCCGTGGTGCGGTCAAACCAGCGTACGTGTACGTGCTGATATGTTTATTGCTCCATGCACATGCGGTTGGACACGTACCTGGTGGTAGCCTATGTAGAATTAATTTAAATTACTTATTTCGCAGCATGACAGTGTACTGAACCACTGTTGACCGAGCTCTTCTAAGACATAGCTAGTTTGGGGCATGGAAATTCCACAAAAAGTTTTTTGATAACCGCATAAATCGGGCAAATTCACGTGAGTGTTAAAAGCGGCACGTAAAATGGAAGAATCCCGGATGAGGTTTAGGGCGAAATACATGCGAGTTTTGTGAAATGCATTTGAAGCCTCGGAAATGAGGTCGAAGTTCTTTTTCTCACGTTCAACATAGAAACGACATATGCCATCGGCTTATTCAAAGCGCATTTCACTATGAGACTTACACATTGCCCAATTTGACTTGGGACGTTTGGAGATCAACCTTTTTTTTTGTATGTGAATGACAAACCCGTAGAAAAGCATATAAACAAACTCCTCGAGGTTGCCCATAAAAGAGTCTTCCTGGCAGATTGCATAATTGCCTTGACATCCTCCTCTCGACGACCTCTTTGAGACTCTACGTGGGTGTGCCTGAAGCTCCCATCAAGCAGAGCATGGACCTTGGGTAGTGAGGCCCACTATGGCCTCTGATTTTTATCATTATCGCAATGAAAGATCGAGGTTTATCAGTTAAATAGGGGCGAATAGGAAATTATAGCAATTGTTTCGAATAAGAGCACCTAAAAGATGATGCTTCAGGAAGTAAACAAAATCTAGGAACAAGATGCAATAAAAGTAATGCAAGAAGTAGTGCCCCAATGGAATTGGAGGCACACCTGACTCACGAGCAGGAGGCCGAGCCTGCTCATAACGTGGCGGCATGTGCGGTATGCACATTTAGCAACACAAAAAGCAAAAAAAAGTAATGCAAGAAGTAAATGCTAGCGACGAATACACCTATCCCAAAGCTCAAGTTATTGACAACACTGTACACACGTGCTACCAAGTCCTTGGACATGACCTCTTCTCTTTGAGTCAAGTTCTCCGGAACTTGCTCGATCACTCGGGTGGAACTTGAGGTGACCACCGAACTTCCACAAACTTGCTTGAGGCTTGTTCTAAATATCGGAATCTCTCAAATTGACGCCTAGTCGGCTAGGATATGTCAAATATCTAAGAGTAACAAGTGACGATCTCTAGGCTAGACAGTGCTCTTGCTAGATGCAACTAAGCTCAACTTCCTTTCCTCTCAAAGATCAGCTCAAGAAATGAAGAGGGAGACTAATTAGATGTATGAAGTATATCTCATATCTGAAAGTCAGGGCTGGGTTACTAAATAGCACGAGACAAATAAGATCCACTGGTACGGTAGATTCCCTGAGTAGTTACACTGGTTCTTCAAACTGTTCATATGGGGAACCCTCCAACGGTAACAATCTTGATGCATCCGAAAGCACAACGGACATAACCTTTGCTCAGGCCGATGGCTCCACTTGGAAGTTTGATCATAGCGAAATTTATGATATGCTCGAAAGGGTCATAATAGAAGCAACTTCCGGTAGTAGCAACCCAAAACTCGGTGTAACCAAGGTTTCAATGGTGTGGATATATTATGACTGTAAGTAAATAGCAATAGCAAATCACGGCTGCAACGGATTCACACCGCTCATACCGATCATAGTGCACAAAATAGAAGCCCACAGAAATGCGCAAGCCCAGAGAGCAAAACAAGTGACTCTGAAGTGAAGACTGGTTATATCATGTTGAATAACTAGGACTTGGAAAATTCTATAACAGAAGCAAATCTCTGAAGCACCACTTCAGACACCAGCCACACTGGCATGCAGAACATCACCTAGGAAACCTTCAATAACAAGGTTCCCTAACTCTTTGAATAACAATGACCATTCTTCATAGCACCAGGATTAACACCGGCCTTACCACTTTGAAGCTCTACAAGTCTCAACACACCTAAGTCGCATCCCTTGCAATAGAGGCCAAAACCAGTGACACCAATGTTCAACCCAGTTATACCCATCATCCTAAAACTTGGTTACTTAGAGATTTCCATAGGATATGCTCTAGATAATTGATCAAGTTTCACCACTGACCTAGGAATCTTACACCTCTTTATAGTCTGACTTGTCCTATACCTAGAGTGGTCTTCAAACCACCAAAACTAGTTGAAACACTACCACTAGTTTTCTAGCTTCAAGCCATCCTTTCTTCATGGGACTATATCACATGTATACACTCAGTATTTCATTAGTGCCTTAATTGTTTGTCATTAATCATCCAAAAATCACTAGGGCACTAGATGTAGTTTCCACGTAGACCTGCTACAACAACTCAATTACATGGCCTTTGGGTGCTATGTCGTAGAATTAGAGAGAGATTGATAGATTCTTTCTTACAAACATATACTTCCTCCGATTCATATTAAGCGTCGCTGAATTAGATGTATCTAGACATATTTTAGTGATAGATACGTCTGATTCATCGACAATTAATATTGGTCGGAGGGTATGCCGACTATGTTTCCGTTTTTGTCAAGCCTTCCAAAATAAAAATAAGTCTGGTTCCTTACTTCGATCCTTGCTGGACCGGATAACAATCTTCTAGAAAAGTGTGGTCGCACAAATTAGATGCAACAATGCTAATATTGATCGCATCATTAAGAGTTTACCCTCCACTAGAACCAACCTCCACGAGATACATTGGCCCCCTCTCTTTGTTCATAGCTTAAAAGGGACGGCTTTCAATTCCTCAAAGAAGGGGTTCAAATCAAGTTGATGATGTGGATCATACAAATTTTCATGCACGCATGCTATGACATGCTCGTGAAGTTCTCCATATAACCTCACGAATGGTATACCAACTCACTTTGTGGTAGAAATAAGCAAAGGGGAGCACTAGGAGATGATAAGGTTATACTCGAAGTTCAAATCCTTGGGGGATTATGATCCTCGTTGGAGAGACTTGCACAAGGAATTCCCTTTGCCACAAAGGCGTAGCCTTCTTCTCCTTGAGCTTTGTTCACAAAGTCCAAACTTAGGGTAGATTGAGGCGATCTCTTGATATTGAGGAAAATCCATAAGCTTGGAAGCTTTCACTGGAATCCAACCACATAGCCGTCCCATAAATCCAAGAGTAACAAGCACTATCCAAAACTCATAGGTGGTTTCAAGATTTAGTCGTCGAATAACGGATCTAGGTCTCCTCTCTCTTTGCCACCACTTATATTTGAGATTGGAATTTTCGATGAGGAGCTTTGAGATTTTTATTAATGTTGACAATCATATTCAAAACTCTTGACTCGTTGGAGAAGAAGCCCCTATTTTTTAGGTCCTCCTCATTTCATGTGTTACCTAGTTTCTACTACTCATGCGGAATCTCCGGGCCTCAACAGAGTTCGCGCTTCCAGATTTATTGATCTGTTTTCAGCTAAATATCTGAGTGAGTCCAATAGCTACTAGACTCGCTCTGAGGTTCGCACAGAACTAGCCTCCAGATCAAACTTTGGGCCATTGTAACCAGAAAACAGTAGCACATAGGGTCACCTTTTTGGTGGTTTACCCCAGAAATTTGAGTGTATCTAGGATTGTTTTAGGCATGAATTCCCAACACTTTGTCCTTCATCGAAACCCATCCTAATACTATGGTTTTCCTATGACTCAATTGTAAAAATAATGCATAAAATTTAATTTGGTAGATGTGCTTGATTAAGATTTAGGATGATGGGTCACTCGTAACGCGCGCGCGCGGGGAGATTGTGCTCTCAAAATCAGGAAATGAGTCAAGGATGGGATTAGGGTACAAGGTTCGTCCAACCAAACCTTAGGGGTGGTTTCCACTCGGTCAAAGATTGGTACCCAGGATAATCCATAACCCAAATCACCAACGATTTTTTTTCAAGGGTCCTTCCCCTTTGGCCTTGTTGTAATATCTTAACTGAAATATGGTTAATTGGTGAAACGAGATTTTTTTTGTCTATGATAAAAACAGGTGTGGCTAATTCTCATCCGACTGAGAATTAATTTAATTTTTCACTGAACTAAACTGATACCATCCTCACGATTTTGTACCACACAAACAAACTTATTTGTTGTGTGAATATATTTTTATATGGCACGGACCATTTTTTACCCACTAGTTTGCAACTGCAAAAAAAATTAACCCCAGTTGCAACTGAAAAATTTCAGTTGCAAAACACATGTAATTCATAGGGCGCATGAACCACGATGCAAATGCGACGGTGGTAGAGTTGAATGAGCTAGCTCTAATTTAATTCTCAACGATGAGAATTAGCAAAACTGAATAAAATAACATTTCTAAAGCTTACATGCACTCTAGGATATAGTCATGAAAAAATAGCCCACTTGTATGCTATAATTAGGAGAACAAGAATGATCTATCCCTATCACACACGTACAATACGTACGTATAGGTACGTTAAAATACCATACATCCGGCAAATATATGTATGCACGTACGTGAATGTATGAATTTTCTCTTTCTGAGATAGAAAATGAATCAATACCCTATCCCTATCAGACACATGCATACAATACGTATAGATACCTTAAAATGCCGTACATTAGCCAAATATATACATATCTATGTCTGAATTTTTTCTTTCTCGGATTTATAGAAATCAATCAGTATGCTCCTTGGCAAATTTAAAATGCTTCATCCCGCAGATTGATTGCCACCGAAAGATGTGTACCGTAGTACTCTCAAGTCTCAAGAACTATTCACACGGACCACGAAGCCTGCATCTGCGAAATTCTGCGACTGTACATCCACGTTCACACCAAAAGCAGGACACTGACCACCCCCTCCATAATGCAAGGACGCATATCCACGCACGTAAGCCCTTGCCGACACAAATTTAAGTCAAGATCGAGAGGGCTTAGTCCGTACTTCCGGCTACATAACTCGAGTTCATACAACAAATCTAATTCATGGCTTGCAAATTAAAGCTTGCAAACCAAACCGCCGCCGGAAAGCCGATAGAAATGCTTACCCTCTGGACGATTGCTCTAGCCAACTCCAAATCGCACATGGCGATCGATGCCATTTGCCAAAGCCAAGAAGCATCTTGGCATCCGATCTATATGAGCTTTTGGATAATTGGATCCCGCTTGGAAAACGACTTGACCGGCACCCCTTCTCCTCGATCCACACTCTGTGTGCCCAGCAAGCCTACCCAGGTATCCTCGCAACAAAAAGTCCTCTTAATGCATGGTGCATCCATCTTATCCAATAAAAGATAGACCGAGTACGTAGTGAATTTTAGTGTAAACCAAGTATTGTCGGAGATCTAAAATTATCTCAAAAAAATGATTTAGTCTGATATCACTTTGAAAAAGATTAGTTCTAACGTGTGTTATCTCATTTTGAACCACATTTTAGCATTTCAAGTGGTTTTGACGGCAGAATGACCCAATCTTAGGCCGTGTTAGTAGTTAGGCCATGAATAGTACATGCACGTACGGCCATGCATGCATGTACTCCTACCTGCTTTAATAGAATCTTCAGGCAGTCAATTAGGGCCAAGTGCAGATTAGGGAGGGAATTAATTAATGGTCTAATTAATCCCGACGACTCTCATGAGACAATGGTGACAGGAGTCTGATAACTGGGCTAGCGATGCATGCCTACGTGGCGAGCAATTTTGGACATATTTGTTTCTTTTTTTATTGTGTGGTACCAGACTCTTGCAGAAGCAGTTGTGTACACACCACGGTTGCCAGGACCAGGCAGGCACTACTATGCTTTGGGCAAGCTCAAGAAGCATGTCTTGATCGTGACAAGTAGTATGTCACTGAATCTAGTCCTTCTTCTTGTGTACACATTTTAGAAATATGGAAGTAATGATATTTTTTCCTATTTAACTAATGAAAATCATGCACTTAACTTTTTTTGGTTAAGATATTTTATGCATCCAAAGGAGGAGAACAAGGGAAAATAATTTTATGTGACCTGGTCTACAAATTTACTCTTGTGAACCAACTCTAGCAATTGACACGTGTCCAGGAGAGAGAAAAAAGTACAAAATATAGTTATCTAATTTTAGATCTAAACTGTCACACATGCCACGTGTCAATTGCTAGAGTTGGCCCACGGGGGTGAATTTGTAGACCAGATCTCATAAAACTATTTTCCGAGAACAAGGCTGTCATATTTGCAGGAGTAAACAGTGCTAGTTGGCAAAATCGCTAACAAATATTATTCCATTTGTTGAGAAACATGGAGTAATATGTCACTGCATCTAGACTTTTTTCTTGAGTATACATTTAAGAAATATGGAAGCGATGATATATTCGCTATTTTATTAAACATCGTGAACTAAAGTTTTCGGTTAAGGTATTCTATGCAAAGGAGGAGAACAAATGTTTTATCATTGTACTAAATTTGCGCAAGTAAACAGTGCCAATGGCCAATTTGCTAGCAAATTTTCCTCCAATTGTTAGAAATATAGGGTGCACACATGCTTTTCAGGATTTATTTTTATGAAAGAGGCAGTCACAATGTGTTGATTTATGTCTAACAAAATTGATACCGTTGGACTCGTATTTATAATTAAGTAAGTATTTGCAATTGTTGTGATTTTGCGACCATATTTTAATAGGATGTTTTGAAAAAGTACAGTTCAACTTTGGAAAGCTTTGGCTCCCTGCATTCTCCCATGAAGGGAGTATCTAATAAACATTTTGCTATATCTTCCGGTTTGTTCTCATCATCCAACTACCACATGACTCGCCAAATCTGAGATGCTCCTCTTCCCGGCTGCCAGGAGGCGGCTTCCAATCCAAGGTTCGAGTGGAGCTGCGGCGGATCCGGCGCGCCACCGGCTCGTCCTCGCCGGCGTTGACTTCGAGTTGCAGAGGGTCTTGGTTGTAATTTCTTATTTTTGTGTGGACCTTTCTGTAATTGTGCTCTGAATGTCACTGTTTCTTCCTCGCAAAAAAAAAAAAAAAAAAAAAAAAAATTCTGAGATGCTCCGGTAGACCAGCATCTGGACTCTCTGCATTTGTGATCCAGAAGATGGACACCATCATACTATATCCAACCAAATTGGAATATTTCATTCTGGTTCTCTGGGCAGCTGCAGGCAAGCATTTTCTACTTGGGGAAGTCATGGAGATCAAGAAAAATGATAGTTTGAGGCTAGATTGCACAGTAAAATTTGATCATGTAATGTGCCCATCTGCTCGACCCCATGCATGCATGCGGGCCGGCTACAGTGTGGAGGCAGGACCATATTGCTCCTGTTGTTGGGGCACGTAAAGAATTAATATCATGGTCCATTCCGCCCTTTCCAAGCCTTCTCTCTCAATGACCACTTTGGAGAAAGAGCTAAGATCTTTGTGGGAAACTATATCCAAGAGTCAAATGTAATTTATCTCTTTCTTTTGCATTGGCAATGGTGAGACAGGGGCAATTCACTTGCGATAGTGTGGGGATGCTCCGGGGGGAGGGATGCAGGGGGCTCTTTGAGACCGCGGTGAAAAGTACATGTTATCTCTGGTAAAATTAAGCACTTGTCAAATGTGCATGCGTTCTGCCTTGTAGCCCACTGGTACTAAGACTAGCCATAGTGGGAGTAACATAGGTAGTATCATGCATACCACGTTGGCAAAAAAGATGACGTGTCACTGCAGTTAATGAGGAGAGAGATGGTAGTGGTATCATAGATAGATACTGTAACATAACGGATTCCAAGACAAGATGTGTGTGCAACCTAATAAATACACTAGTATATGATACCACAAATATGTTACTACCCACTATGGAACTAGTAACATAGACTAGTATCATATGCATGATACTAGTGTATGATACTCACCACTATGGCTAGTCTAAAAGCAGAATGTGACAGTTATTACAGGAGAGTTAAAGCCCCATTGATTTTTTTGGGGTTTTAAAGCCCCTTGATTCAAATGCATGATTTTGAAAGGAATAGAACAAACACAAACTTGTTGTCTCATGTTCATTCAAATCCTACACGATTTGATTTGTCTGATTACAACCCGGAAGGTGTATCATATTTCATAGAAGAGACCAAGATGACCGGTACAACGCCAGAAGAGTACACGATACAAACACGACGCCACGTGGTTTACGACACAATCACACAACCCCACACCTGCCAAACGACAAGGACTCGCCTTGTATCTTCTCCCTCCATAAATGGCGAGGAGGCGATACACCGAGTTTCTAGGCCGCATCGCGACCGAAGAAGGGAACTCAAGGAGACCGACTCCAACTACGGGGAAGGCAAAAACCAACACACCGCCCGCCCAGAAGCACCTAAGAGTCGGCGAGTGAACGACGGGAGCGAACCAAACCAGAGGAAGCGTCAACCAAGAAGCATCGACGACAGTGTACATAGCGCTCGGAAGGCCACCATGAGCGGCGTCCAACACCGACCACAACTGGCGCACCGAGGACTCCACGAAGCACCTACGCGACACCCCCAAGGAGGGAACGACACACTCGCGTTGCCGCCACCTGATTCCAAGGCTGGATCTAGAGTTTCCCCCGGTGCTCGAGGTGGGGAAGCACATGATGTGCCATCACGTCGCCTTCACGGAGGTGACGGCACCCATGGGCGTCGCCGTCGTCAGCTTCATGCAGATATTTCGTCCTGGCCCTGTCGTCGACCCCAACGCCCATCGGATACACGCAGCAAGGAGCCACCTTTTGGCCTCACCGACGACGAGCGGCGAGAGGATACTGGGCAGAGTGTTTCTAAGGATGACTCCAACGGGCCGACGCATCGAGTCCGCGCGCGTCCGTCCCTATCCGCGCGAGCCAAAAACACGGCCCAACGGGGCGACGCAAACGGACCTCGGTCCGTTTTTCTGTCCGCCGCGACGCATTCCTAGCCCAAATTTGGGCCACGGATGCTGACGAGGTGTACCCTCATCAAATCCCATGGTTAAGGACCTAGGGTTGAGATTATGGGGAGAGAACGTGGTAGTACTGGTAGTTTCGTCGGCTGACAAGCAGAGGCAAAGATTTACCCAGGTTCAGGCCCCTCGGGTGGAGGTAAAGACCCTACTTCCTGCTTGTCTGTTATTGATCGCTGGAGATTATGTGATTACAGGGTGGCTCCGGCGAGATGACGATCTCGCAAGAGCTTTGGTGGTTCGAGTATGGCTTGGTCCTAGATCGGCCCCCTCCCAGCCTTTAAATAGGCTGGGTCTCGGGAGTCCTTAACCGACCTAGTTTATACATATGGAAAGTTCTAAACCGACTATGCCTATGTCTAATCTTGGAAGGTACTCCATCTTCTTGGGCCTCTTGTCTCGGGCTTCGAGTGGGCTCTTCGCTATTGGGCCTCAGTCATTACGTGCACCAGGTACCCTCATGATGGGGTACCCGAGATGTATAACCATGTCAGTAGCCCCCGAGTACTTGTCTGACTCGAAGAATCGGGCATGGACTCTTTCGTAAGTGCACGTCATATGCTTTGTTTTTATAATTGGAATTCCTGTATGAATAGCACATGTTGGCTATGTCGAGTATTTCATCGACTGTGGTTTTTGCTTATGATGATCAAGGGATAATAGCTTAGCAGGCCCAGTTCACTCGACGGATCGGGACTGGTTAACTACACATTTGGGTAATACCTTACTAGCTTTCAATCAAACTCGAGTCCCCGGACTCGAATCTGGAACAAACTGGTCAGATTCGACTAGGCCGCTGAGGTCTTACTGAGTCGATCTGCAGTATAACTTTGAATTTTACCCAACGCGTCCGTCGGGATTTTTCATCATGTCTGCTGACACGGAAATATAAGGATTGACGTTGCTGGAACGGTCCTTAGCCCAGCTCGAAAGTTCGGCGGGTCTTACCTTTGCACTATGCATGCAGCATCCGAGGTATTGCGATGGACGCAACTCGGGAATGTTTCGAGTATGATTTTGTATGAACGTAGTCGATATATTCGTCGACTGACATTTTGACATCATTTTATCGGGTGCGCGCAGCGCTCCCGATGGGAGTAGCCCCCGAGATTGTGCTTTATTGATTGCAATGAAGGATAATCTCAAAATCATCTTTCCTACATTGTTATCGAAGAAAACCTTTGCCATAATTCTATCGGGTGCGCGCAGCGCTCCCGATGGGAGTAGCCCCCGAGATTGTGCTTTATTACTTGTAATGGAGGATAATCTCAGAATCACCCAGTCATGATCATCTTAGTCGAAGAAATTTTTGATACGCTCCCGATGGGAGTAATATGTATTTGATCGTAGACAGTCGAGTGACCATGCACCGACAACCAATCGAGTGATTAGTATGCTTTGGGCGAACCCGACATCTTTTCGGAAAAATTTGCTGCAATGACGTCAGGGATGACGTTTTATGGCGACTGCGCCACCTGACACGCGGTGGCGTGCGCTGTGCTGCGAGAGATGGGACGTGACACGTCTTGTGGGCCCATTGTACAGCCGTTTGGACTGGATTTGACCGTTCAGGCACGATTTCTCCGGGGCCATGATGGTAGTTCCTAGATTCCCGTGCGTAGTGGCGGAGTGGCCGGCGACGGTTGCCCTCCGTGGCTGCCACGTGTACGGTTAGATTTGCTTATGTGCCCACGATCTCGCATCGACGGTGCGGATTCTTTTGCTTTTGAGGTTAAAAGGGGACGGGAGTAAATAGTGTTTTTTACTTGCCATTTGCTCTCCGCCGCCGCTGCTTCTTCTTCTTCCTCCCTGCGCCTCGCCATAGCCACATAGCAAAGCTTTTGCAATCCACCACTGCGATGGCGAAGCCGAGCACCCGGAGGGGCAGGAGTGCCGCAAACGCATCGGCGGATAGCGCCGCTGGAGCCTCCGCCAGCGGTTTGAAGAGGGAGAAGGGCGCCTGGACCAAGTCCTCCTGCAGCAATAGGATGCTGACCGGACTGCGGAACGACGGGCTGATTCCTGAGGATGTTTCGCAAGTCCGCATCCCCGGCGCCGAGGTAATCCCACGCCCAGGCCCCAATGAGCGGGTCTGCTTTGTGGATTTTGTGAACAGGGGATTCTCTTTCCCTGTTCACAACTTTCTGCGTGCACTGATGCACGTTTATGGGGTGCAACTGCACGATTTTACGCCCAATGGGCTTTTGCACATTGCGTGCTTTTTTATTCTTTGCGAGTGCTTTCTGGGCGTTGCGCCCCACTTTGGTCTCTTCCGCCGCATCTTCAACGTCAAGCGCCAGCACAGCGCGAAGGGACCTGGTGGTTTTGGAGTACAGACTCGACCTGATATCGAGTACTTCAAGATCAACTTCGTGGAGTCTGTGCAAGGATGGCGCCAGAAGTGGTTTTACATCAAGGATGTGACCATAGGCACCCAAGCTTTCGGGTTGCCTCCTTTTGATGCGGATGCTCTGGTGAAGAAGAGGCCCTCCTGGATCTCCCAGCCGACCGGAGTCGAAGCCGAAGAGGCTGACGTTCTGATGGAGAAGGTGCTGAAGCTCCAGACCACTGCTGGTCGAGAGGTTACGGGCATCCACTTTCTGGCCATCATGGCAAAGAGGCGAGTGCAGCCTCTCCGAGCTCGAGTGCATGCTTTGTGGGCATACAGCGGTGCTTCTGATCCAACCCGCTCGCGCGCGAGCTATCTGATGCCGAAGCGGAGAAATTGGTAAGAGGCCTTACCAAGCTCACCGATGAAGAACCTTGCGAGATGAACTCGCCTGTGGCTCCCTATGAGACCAGCAATCCTCTTCCAGAGGTAATAGCCGATACCATATGTTAGTTCATATGTTATGCATGTGTGAGATTGACTCCTTTGCGGTTTCTGTGTGCAGGGCCACAGAATATATGAGTCGATGCCTCCTCTGCCTGAGGACGGCCCAGTGCTGCACAACGAGCCACTCGATGCGGGCTCAGATGATGAAGTGGCTTCACTCGCCACTGCACACACTCCAGAAGCCGATGAAGGCGATACTGAGGTGCAGGGCAAGCAGAAGCGGGCACGCGAGGAAGAAGACACCGCTGATTCTGAGGAAAAGGAGGGGAATGAGACGGAGTCGACAAAGGCGCCGCTCAACGTCCCTCCCATTCGCTCGCTTCCCCCTCGCGTCCCGAAGAAATCACGCCCCAGCATGGGTATGCTGGCGCCTGATCATTTATGTGACCTCACTGGGGAGTAAGTATTATGTGAATATGCTTTGTCACTTATGAACTATGCCACTTGGTATACTGATAATGTTTTGACACAGTGTTTCCTCGGATGAGGATATGCCTCCGCCACCTACGGCGGATAAGAGCAGCGCAGCATCAACTGCACGGACGCTGCCACCAGAGCAGCCGCCTACGTCTGCGACTCCTGCTGCTACGGCCACAGCTACACCACCCGAACCGGAGGTTGCAGCAACTGAGAGCGGAGCTGCGGCTGCAGATATCCCTGCGTCGACTTCTTCCTTCTTGGAGCACGTAAGTTTTATGCCTCGTCGAGTGCCAAACTTTTTTGCATAAACTCAGATATTGAGTTATGATTTCGTCTATGCCGTTTCACTTAGGCTTTTGTAAAAGAGTTGCTGAAGGCTGGTGCCAAGTATGTGCACAAGGAGACGGAAGCCGCCACCCTGCAGGAGCAACTCGAAGCTGCGAAGAGTGCGTATCTTTTTATGCTTTTACGTGTTAAGTCTGATTCCTCTTGCAGTCTGCTGACCATGTGTGGTTGTTTTGCAGAGGCTGCCGCTGATGCAGCAGAAAATTTGAACCAAGCCACTCGTCGAGTGGATGATCTACAGAAGAGGCTGAAAGCAGCTGAGCTGAGAGAGGAGTCGGCAATTGGTCGACTTTCTGCCGCCAGCACCAGCTTAACTGGTATGAATTTTTGCTGTGTTCCTTTTGAGGTTCCTGATATATTGTGCTGATCATTTTGTCCTTATGCTAGGCGTGATGGATGGCCCTTCTGCTACTGGCAAGCAAAGCCTTGGCGCCTCACTTGATGAAAGCGTGGCTGTCTCGGAGGTTACCAGCAGCAGAGCAGGGGAGATGCTGACGCAGGCGGCGAGTGCCTTAGGCGGCCTCCATGGCAGCTTCTTCCCCGGCGAAGAGCTTCCATCTTCTTTTGCGGAACTAGTGGAGCTGTTCAATCCTGAAGGGACCGCCGTCGCCGATTTCTGTCGCGAGCAAATGGTAAGTGGTGCTCAGACTACTTTTCTCATGTTGCTCGCGCACGGAGTCGAGGCAGATTTTGACAAGGCGACGACAAAGTTTCCACGGGGTTCTGACGGCAAAACTGTCGGGTTCAACCCTTGGATGGACGCCGCCAGAAAATACGCTCAACAGATGGTGACAACTGTTGAAGAAAGGGCAGCCAAGGTCCAGGCGAAGAAAACTTCCTCTAAGAAGTCGACGACTTAGCTAGTGATCCCTTTGTCGACTAGGTCTAGGAATGTCGTCCTTTTGCTTTTGCTAAGTGTAAATCATCAGACATCGTATCTGTCATGTTATGAATTATGAAATTCAGCAATCGGGAGGCGCAGCCCCCGAGCCTTTTGCTTGAGCTCTTCATGCTTCCTTATGCATTTAATTATTCTGACTGTAGAAACAAGCCTCTAAACCATCAACTGGCCCTGTTGTGGGTGGTTCTTCGAAGTCGCGAAGCGTGAACGACCAGAAAATTATGGACTACCTTCAGCAGAAGCTTTCTGATGTGAAGGGCGAACTGAAGGTGGCACAAGACGCGTATGCTGAGTTGCAGTCGAGGCCATCCCCAACTTCAGAACGGGAGGCCTTTTTGCTTGAGGAGTTGGAAAAAATAAACCTGCAACTCGAATGTAAGACATTTTTGAATCATCGAGATCTCCTCTTAGCAAGGTGACTCGACTGGGCGATGATGAGCCCTTTGCTTTTGCGCAGGTGTTTGTTCTGACCCAATAAAGGAGGAGGCACGAATTCAGGATCGACTCGATGGTCATGCGAATAGCACTGAGTACTCCGCCCACCCCTTCTGGTCAGACAGGGAGAAGAGTGCCATTTTGGTAAGGCTTCTAGACCGTGCTTGGCGCACAGCCATTCGACTGGAGACTTGCAGGCTGGCCTTATTTCGAGTTCACGAAGCTTTGTTTCCTTTGAATGAGCAACCACAAGGCCTTGTGGCTTTGCTGAAGAAATTTCGAAAGGGCAAGGCGATCAAGAAGTTTGTGCGTGAGCAACTGGTTAGCGGGGCTAACGTTGCTCTTGCCTTTGTGCGATCGCACCTTCCGCACCTTGATTTGAAAAGGATTGCGATGGGACCCGCACCCGTACCAGGTGGTGGTCCTGTGCCGATGGAGGAGCACTACCAAGAGACACGAGTGGACGCACTGGTCCTAATCCATCGTGTGCTGAAGGAGGAGGAAAAATGGACTGAACCCAAGGAAGAACCTGTTGAGTAGGTTATGTGTATGGGAAGTAACTCCAAAGTGTAAAACGCAACACTTGTGATTATTGTACATTATTTGTTTACACGTATGCAGCCCCCGAGCCTGTTGAGCGGGGTGTATGAAGCAACATGTTGTAAAATTAGGACTATCCAGCCCCCGTGTATTTTGAGTGAACTTGATAGAAATATTTTAGAGTATCAAACATAAGCTGCACAGTCCATGACTATTTATGTGCGGTTATGAATTTTTGCAATACTTGAAGCTTCACTTGATGCTTCTAGGCTCAACCCTCGAATAATTGAGTGGGTTAAGCCACTTTTGTGTTTATGTATGTTCTTTATGACCCAGCCCCCGAGTATTCGAGTGCGGCTGGGGTATTATGTTGTGAACAAGCGGAAACACATGCTTTTTGAGATAGCGCAGCCCCCGAGTGCTCGGGTGAGGCTAATTTTGTGAAATCAATTTATGCGAGTAGTAAGCAGGGAGAAATATGAGGAATCATGAATTATATTCCTTTTTTGAATGTTAAGCTGCAGGCCGCCTCATTAAAAACCTTCCAGTCCCCTTAGGTACCCTGGTAAGGAAAAGAGCGCGTCTGAAACCTGCAGCTATCCGACATATGTGCCTATTACATTGTTCGACTGATCAATCTAAGCATAGAAACGGCGCAGCTGCGCAACGTTCCAAGGATTATGCGAGAGTTCTCCTGTCTTCGCGTGCTTCAGTCTATATGCTCCACCACCAACGACCTCGGTGATGATAAAGGTCCTTCCCATGGAGAAGCGAGTTTATGCACCTTCTTTTGCTTCAGTCGAAGTACCAGGTCGCCAACCTCGAAGGACCTGGTACGCAGTCGACGGCTGTGATAGTTGCGGAGGTCCTGCTGATAAATAGCTGTGCGTGCGAGCGCCGTGTTACGCGCTTCTAGCAAGTCGACTGCGTCTTCGAGTGCCTCGTCTGCATCTTCTTCATTGTATGCTTCGACTCTTGGTGCGTTGAACCTTACGTCTGATGGCAGAATTGCCTCTGCGCCGTAGACCATGAAGAATGGAGTGAATTGCGTTGAGGCATTGGGTGTTGTGCGTAGGCTCCATAGCACAGACGGAAGCTCTTCTACCCAAGCACCCGCAGCCCTTTTGAGTGGCACCAGGAGGCGCTTCTTGATCCCACTTGTCACAAGCCCATTGGCCTTTTCGACTTGGCCGTTTGATTGCGGGTGCGCCACAGATGCATAATTGAGCGTGATATCTTGCTCTTTGCAGAAGGATTTGAACTCCTCAGCCGTGAAGTTTGTACCGTTGTCCGTGATGATGCTGCTTGGCACACCAAAGCGATATATGATGGACTTTATGAAATTGACTGCTGTAGTGGCAGTCGAACTTGTGATGGGTACTGCTTCAATCCACTTGGTGAACTTGTCGACCGCCACCAGAAGGTGAGTATGCCCTCCATGGGAGGATTTTTTGAGTGGCCCAACCATATCGAGCCCCCACTGGGCAAAAGGCCAGGCCAATGGTATTGTCTTCAACGCCGATGCGGGTGCGTGCGGCTTTGTGGCAAATTTTTGGCAGCCGATGCACCTTTTGACTATGTCCTCCGCGTCTTTGAGTGCTGTGGGCCAGTAGAAGCCTGCGCGAAAGGCTTTGGCTACGAGTGATCGACTGCTGGCGTGATGCCCGCAAGTTCCTGCATGAATATCACGAAGGATGGCTTGGCCATCTTCAAATGCTATGCAACGCTGGAACATACCTGATATGCTGCGTTTGTAAAGTTCACCGTTGATGACAGTGTATGCTTTAGATCGTCGAGTGACGCGTCTTGACTCTGTGAAGTCTTCGGGTACCTCGCCGCGGAGTATGTATGCGAGGAAAGGTTGAGTCCAAGTTGGCTCGATGAGGAGTACCTCGACTGGTGGGTCCTCTGTGCTGGGTGCTTTGCTCTTGGCTGGTGCGGCTGTTGCAGGAGGTTCTCGCTTCTTTTTGATTGATCTATGCTCTATGCGCTCGAAAAAGACACCAGGTGGCACTGGAGCTTTGGTCGCGCCAATGTTGGCTAACTTATCCGCTTCTTCATTGCTTTCACGCCCTATGTGCCGTAACTCGCAGCCTTCGAAGCTGCCCTCCATGATGTTGTACAAGTCACGGTAGGCGATCATGTTATCTGCGATTGCGTCACAAGCCTTCATTGTTTGCTGCACCACCAGATTCGAGTCGCCGTAGATCATCAGTCGAGTGCACCCGAGGGCTTTGGCCATCCTCATGCCATGTATCAGAGCTTCGTATTCTGCCTCGTTATTGGATGGGAACTCGAATCCCATTTGCAGGATGTAGCGGAGCTTGTCGCCCTTTGGTGATATGAGGATGACACCTGCGCCTGCGCCTTCGTTTTTCTTCGAGCCATCGAAGTACATGGTCCAAGAATTGGACACATCTGGTGCTCCTGGGAGCTGAGCTTCAATCCACTCGGTGTGGAAGTCGGGTAAAACTTGTGCTTTGATGGCCTTCGGGTAATCATACTTAATGTCTCTTGGAGCTAGCTCGATGAGCCATTTTGCTACTCGCCCAGTTGCATTGGGGTTTGTGAGGATGTCCCCGATCCCTGAAGTACTGATTACAGTGATCGGGTGCTCGGAGAAGTAATGCGTCAGCTTCCTTGAGGACATGAACACGGCGTATGCCAGTTTCTGATAATGCGGGTACCGCTGCTTTGATGTGGAGAGTACTTCACTCAAGTAATAGACTGGACGTTGTATGCTTTGCGCGTGCCCCTCCTCCCTGCGTTCGACCACTAGAACGGTGCTTACCACCCTGTTAGTTGCAGAGACATATAGGTATAGTGGCTCGCGTTCCTTTGGTGCTACGAGGATTGGAGGGCTTGTGAGGACTCGCTTGAGGTCCGTGAAGGCTGCTTCGGCTTCTGGCGTCCACTCGAACTTATCTGCTTTCTTCATCAGTCGATAGAACGGGAGTGCTTTTTCGCCTAGCTTGCTGATGAATCGACTGAGCGCTGCTACTCGACCCGCCAATTTTTGCACGTCGTGGAGCTTTGAAGGCCTTTGCATCGTCAAGATGGCCTGTATTTTCTCCGGGTCCGCCTCGATTCCTCGAGCTGAGACTAGATACCCGAGGAGTTGCCCAGCTGGCACGCCGAAGGTGCACTTCTTCGGGTTGAGCTTGATGTGGAAGCGCTTGAGGTTTGCGAATGTCTCCCGCAAGTCATCGAGTAGCGTGCTTTCTTCTCTTGTGGTGATGACTATGTCATCTACATAGACTTGGACGTTTCGCCCAATCTGCTTCTTGAGGCAATCTTGCATCATGCGCTGATAGGTTGCGCCTGCGTTTTTGAGCCCGAAAGGCATTGTGGTGTAGCAGTAGACCCCGAGTGGGGTTATGAACGCCGTTTTTTCTTCATCCTCTTCCTTCATCCTTATCTGGTGGTAACCCGAGTAAGCATCCAGGAAGGATAAGCGAGCGCACCCGGCGGTGGAGTCGACGATCTGGTCGATTCGAGGTAGTGGAAAGTGATCCTTTGGACAGCACTTATTGAGTGCTGTAAAATCAACACACATCCGCAGGATGTCTGTATGCTTCTTTTCTACAAGTACGGGGTTAGCCACCCATTGTGATTTCTTGATCTCTCTGATGAATCCTGCTGCGAGTAGCCTGTCGACTTCGGCTTCGACTGCAGTTCTTTTTGGGCCAGATATGCGGCGCATTGTTTGCTTGACTGGTTTAGCACCTGGAAGTAGCTGGAGAGAGTGCTCGGCGAATTCCCTGGGAATACCTGGCATGTCTGCTGGACACCATGCAAATATATCCCAGTTCTCACGGAGGAATTCGACGAGCGCGCTTTCCTATGCGATAGGCAGACTCGACGAGACATTGACTGTCTTGGTCGGGTCTGTCGGGTGCACCTGATGCGATCTTGTGTCGTTGGTGGCACTGAATGCTCTGTCGACTGCCACCTTTTTGTGCTCTGGCATAAGTGTTCGATCGTTGGAGACCGCTAGATCGGCGAGTGTTGCTTCCATGCCAAACATCTCAGAGATTTTGCTGAATTCTCGGTCGCAAGAGTCAGACTTTTGGAAGTTCCCCTTGACTGTGATTACTCCTTTTGGTCCAGGCATCTTCAGCTGGAGGTATGCGTAATGTGGCACCGCCATGAATCGAGCGAACGTCGGGCGTCCAAGTATAGCATGGTATTGTGATTTCCAGTCGACCACTTCGAACTCAATCGACTCTGTCCTGAAGTG
This sequence comes from Poa pratensis, assembly GCA_947311845.1. Taxonomy (NCBI): domain Eukaryota; kingdom Viridiplantae; phylum Streptophyta; class Magnoliopsida; order Poales; family Poaceae; genus Poa; species Poa pratensis. The sequence continues at coordinate 22,363,315 of CAMZMU010000033.1, read as the reverse complement.
GTGCTTGTCCCCGAACGTTACGTCGAGTTGTATGGTGCCCTCTGGGCTTATTGCTTTCCCTGGAACGATACCGTGGAAGGTATTTGAGGATCTTGGCAGGTTTTCGACTGACCTATTCATTTTGCGGAGCGTATCTGCGAAGATGATGTTTATGCCGCTCCCACCATCCATGAAGACCTTGGACATGGCGTAGCCTCCAATTTGCGCGTCGAGTACCAGAGCAGAGTGCCCTGGTCGAACAACCGACGGAGGGTGGTCCTCTTTGCTGAAGCTTATTGCAGTATCAGATCCCTTTAAGTACTCTGTCACCGCAGGCGGTGACATGACCGCCATGTTTACCTGTCGAGTGCGAAGCTTTTGCTCCCTGTTGGAAGGTCGACCTTTCTGTATCATGTACATCTGCCCTTGGGGCGGAGGGTACTGTGGTTCGTCCACCCGAGGCACGGGCTGTATGGCACCCGCGAGATTTCCGCCTGGGGCAGGCTGTGGTGGTGGAGGTGGTGCCATCAGAACAGGCACGTTGTTTGGCTGAGGCACGGGTGCAGGTGCTTGTGCGGCTGCTGCCTTTCTGCGATTTACGTAATCAGTCGCCATCTGGTCGAACTCCCTGCAGTTTCTCATCGAGTGGTTGGACCGCAGTTTTCCATCGTCCCCCTTGTACAGGTGGAATCTGCAATCAGCGTCCATCTTTTCTTCGAATGATCGCTCAGATTGTGCCCGTGACTTGCGCCAATCCTTCCTCTTGTAGCTGTCACTGCGTTGGCCGCGATCTCGCTGTCTCGACGATCATCTCGACTGTCCCGTCGTCTCGACTGTCTCGATCTTCCGACCGTCGGTCGCTTCTGTCCTGATCATTGCGGGGTGTGGAGAACCCAGCCGCCATGAATTCGGGTCTGTCGTCGTCGTAATGACGTTTTGAACGTTTGCGCCTTCGGTCGTCTCTGTACGAGTCTCTATGGCTTCGACTGCTATTCTCGTGTTTGTCACGGGGTGAGGACCCGCGTGTGGTGCGTGCCATATCCTCTCCATCTGCCCACTCAGTCGCGATCTGCAGGAGGTGGGCTACAGATTTTGGCTTTTTGCGGCCAAGTGCTTCTTTGAGGTCTCGCCTGGCGAGGCCCATGACGAAAACATCCATGGCCATATCTTCTGAAACCACTCCAACTGAGTTACGTATCTCAGTCCATCGTCTGATGTATGACCTCAACGCTTCGTCTGAACGCTGAACGCAGGCCCGCAGCTCCTCGAACGTTTTTGGGCGCTCACACAGAGGCTCGAAGTTTTTGATGAAGTCATCGCGGAAGTGATCCCACGAGTCGTACTTTGATGAAGGTAGGGCCTTGAGCCAGTCGCGGGCTGTGCCTTCGAGCATCAGTCGTATGTACTGCATGGCTGTGGTGTTCGTGCCTCGCTGGCATGCGACAGCCAGCCTGTAATCTTCCAGCCACCCGGAAGGTTCCTGTCGACCCGTGTACTTGGGCTGTTCAGATGTGAGTTTGAACCCTTTGGGCATCCGTGTCTCGCGGACGCGTCGAGTGAAGCACAGAGCTCCATGTGGCTCAGGCTCTCGATCGGAGTATGAGTCGCTACTGTATGATCTGCGTGACCTGCTCCTGGACCTGCGCCTTCGCGAGCCGCTTCTTTCCTTCGAGTGGTGGCGACGACCACTGTGATTATGCTCTTCCCGAGGCGCGTCGACTAGGGCACGGTCTCGACTCCCACCTGGAGTTTTGGAACTTGGCGTATGGCCTTTGCAGCTAAGGCGAGTGATTTGATCTGTTGGCGGTGTAGTTTTGCATTGGGGTCATCCGCTGGGGGCTTGATTGCCTCCAGGTATGCTGCAGCGGTGTAGAGAGCACCTGCTGCTGTTTTGGGCACCGGCAGTCCTTCCTCGTCGTATGTCATGAAGGAGTTGCCTAAGTTGCGGGTGAGTGCCGCCTTCTCGCCTGGCGAGAGGTGTGACAACCTTGATCTGCGTCCTGTGTCTGCTCGCCCGGTGGAGCTCAGGGAGAGCTGTCTTCTGCGCACACTCGACAAGCTAGCTTGCTTTTTGCGTTCTTCGAGTGTGGCTCTTATCTGCTTCAGTCGAAGTGACTCCTGCCAGTTGAAGTACTGGAAGGTCAACATCTCTTCTTGTGTTGCGTCTGCTGGCATCATTGTGCACTCCTTGATAACTTTATCTGCTTTTGCTGCCATCTCAGCAGTGATTGTGAGGGTTGTGGCTCCGTCCGGCATAGTGACTGTGCACGGGAATTCTGTAGGCCTGCGACTGGCCGCAGTTTCTGATGTTTCTGCGGCGATGGCCACATAGACCTGTTGGGGTATGACCCGAGGGCATATGTATGTACTTTCGAGTCCCGTCATAGACTCGACATCTTCGTCGAGGCTCATGTCTGAGCCTGTATGTTCATCGAGTGGTTCGTCTGGACGGATCTCGCAGTCGACGTCTTCGTCGCCTATGCCCATCTCGGCGTCGGCGAGGTTGTTATGAGCCTCGGAGTCGAGGTTGTTGTTGGCGCAGATCTCGGAGTCGACGTGGTTGTCGATATGAGTCTCGAAGTCGCTGAGGGAGATCCCGCAGTCGAAACTATCCTCGAGTGGTTGATCTAGCTCGGGATCGTTTGTGCGGTATGCTGATTCGGCCTCCTCGCCCTGGAGCTCTTCAATGAGCTCGCGCATCTCTCGTGTGGACATGGTTGTTGCAGATGAACAGGCTTGGAGGGTTGATGATGGTATGGACGCAGCGGAAAGATCCGCAGTCGAAGGAGTCGCAGCCGATGGAGCCTCGGGTGCGAAAGTCGCGAGTTGGCGTGGATCCGTCAAGTCCTGCACACCAAGCTTGTTGACGAAAAAATTGAACGAACCAACGGTTAAACCCAAACCTGACTCGAGATCGGAGAAGGCCTCCTGGAATCCTGGCGAGTGTGGCTCGAAATCCATCAGAGGATCCGATGTGCTTTTTGCGGGTGAAGCTGGCGTGTTGCCGTTTGTCGAGTGAGCCGGCGAGTTGCCGTGTGCCGCCTGAGTCGGCGAGTTCTGGTTTGTCGATGCAGCCGGCGAGTTGCCGTTTGTAGATCCGATCGGCGAGTCGCCGTTTTCCGATGGAACCGAAGAAACCGCGAGTCCAGCACTATTCTTTCCCACAGACGGCGCCAATTGACGAGGTGTACCCTCATCAAATCCCATGGTTAAGGACCTAGGGTTGAGATTATGGGGAGAGAACGTGGTAGTACTGGTAGTTTCGTCGGCTGACAAGCAGAGGCAAAGATTTACCCAGGTTCAGGCCCCTCGGGTGGAGGTAAAGACCCTACTTCCTGCTTGTCTGTTATTGATCGCTGGAGATTATGTGATTACAGGGTGGCTCCGGCGAGATGACGATCTCGCAAGAGCTTTGGTGGTTCGAGTATGGCTTGGTCCTAGATCGGCCCCCTCCCAGCCTTTAAATAGGCTGGGTCTCGGGAGTCCTTAACCGACCTAGTTTATACATATGGAAAGTTCTAAACCGACTATGCCTATGTCTAATCTTGGAAGGTACTCCATCTTCTTGGGCCTCTTGTCTCGGGCTTCGAGTGGGCTCTTCGCTATTGGGCCTCAGTCATTACGTGCACCAGGTACCCTCATGATGGGGTACCCGAGATATATAACCATGTCAGATGCGTCGGGCGCGGACGGGCGGCGGAGCGTAATTGTGTCCTTCTCTGGTCCGCACTTCGGCCTCGGCCTCTCCCAAAACCCCAGTCCACACTCCAACCCTAGCCATGGCCGGTGCAGCCGCCGCCGCCGCCTCCGATGCTGGACCTGCCGCCGTAGGCACCGCCTCCGCCGCCGGCCCCGCCGCTGGATGTGCGTCCAAAGCTGCAAAGAAACCAAAGAAGGAACTCACCGAAGAGCAGAGGGCCGCAGAGACCCAGAAGCGGGGCGACCAGAGGAGGAGGTTGAAGCAGGAGAAGCTCAACGCCGCCAAGCAGGCCGCCGCCGTGCCGGAGGACTCTGACCTCGTGTCCAGGGCCGCGACCGCTGCCCTCCTCCTGATTGGAATTACCCCGACGGCGGCCGCGGTCGGTGTCGCGACTGCGGCGGCCAGCTCCAACGCCTCGGCGGCCCGGCCGCCAAGGTCGAGAACTTCCGCGACGGCACCATCGCCACCGTACGGGTACCTTCCGGGAACCATGCCGCCGGGGGTTTCCCCTACCTCAGGCGAATCCGCGCCCAGCCCAGTCGAGGTACCTTCACTTGATCTGAACACGCCTACTACACCTTTGGCCAGGCACTCACCGGCGGCGCAGACTGCGGCCGCGCGTGCAGCTGCCCCGGCAGTGGTCGCCTCGGCGCGTAACCTGTTCGGCGAAATGCCCAGGCCGTCGCCGGGTGACCCCAGGTACTACGAGGAGGTCCATTATGAAGGGGACGACGTCCTCCAGGACATGATCAGGGACAACAACGAGTACGCCGAGGACGATTACGATGCCGGCGATGATGAAGTTCCGCCGACCGGCCCCGATGTGATCAACATCGACAATGAGCCGATTTTCGAAGGAGAGCTCGAGACCCAAGCCCGGGTAATGAAGAGAAAGATGAGCCAAAGGGGCGCCTCATTCACGGCCGAGGAAGACGTGCTCATTTGTGAGTCCTGGATCGAGGTTGGAACCAACCAAATTCTCGGGGCGGAGCAAAGAGGGACGACATATTGGGGCCGGTTCACCAAGCGCTACAATGAATGTAGAATCCTACCGCCCCACAACATTCAGACGCAGCGGACGGAGGTATCTATCTCCAAGAGGTGGCTCCACATATCCGCGGAGACGAGCAAGTTTTGCGGCTCCGTTGAAAATGTTCAAGCCTGGCCAGCAAGTGGCTTCGGAGTGAATGAACAGGTGAGTTTTCTGGCTCCTCTTCCCTTCTTTGGTTGCAAGCTTTGGAAATTATTTTGGTTACTATAAATTTGTATGCCCAGGTGTTGCAAGCTTTGGAAACCTTCAAGAGGCAATACAAGAAGGCCTTCACCTTGACCCATTGCTACCGGGCACTCAAGGACCAACAGAAATGGAAGGCCTCTACGCCTCCCTCAAAAATGGTGGACAACCCCTTGATAAGGGAGAGGACACAACAGAAAAGGAAGGGAGGCCAAGGGGGAAGAACAACTCGAAGGCCGAGTTGAAACGAGATGCAACAACCCTTGCATTGCAAGAGACATTGAACGGGTTCCTAACCCAAAAGGACAAGGCTGCCGACAAGAAGGAGGAGAGGAGAGAAGAGGAACGCCTAGAGAGAGAGACGGCTTCCAAGCTCTTCTTCGAATTGCAGAAGAAGAGACTCGACATAGAAGAAGAAAACGCCCGGACAAGAGCAAGGGAAGCCGATGCAAGAGCCAAGGAGGCCGAGGCTAGGGCCATGGAGGCCGAGGCAAAAGCAAAGCACATTGAGCTCGCCCTACGCCAAGAGGAGGCCAGGATCATGGACATGGATCTCTCGGCCTTCACCCCTACGAAGAAGGCCTACTACCTCAAGAAGCAAAAGTACTACATGGACCGAGATTGATCAAATCTCGGTCGTTTTATTTATGTTGAACTATGGCCGATATGGCCGGAAAAACATGGCCGATGGCCGGAATTTGTAATATTTTGGATATGTATGCAGACATGGCCCTATGAGGCCAGGATTATGTTTTATTTTAGATTCATATGCTTGCTATATACTTGGTTTGTTGCAATGTGATCACCATGGCCGAAAATGATCAAAAACCCTGGCCAGCGGACTCGATGCGTCGGCCCGTTGGGGGCACTGGCCAGAAAGGGGCGGACATGGGCCGGACGCGCGTTCGTTCCCCGGCCCAAACGGATAAAACGCGGACCAAACGCGCGTCCGTTTGGGTCGCCCCGTTGGAGTCATCCTAACTGCCCATGTAGTTCAGTAGTTCTATATCTGAAAGTGGACATCAACAACTTCTCCTTCCTCTATGCAATGCAACAGCAACGTAGCTCCTACCACCTAACTAGCTAGCACTAGTACTATACAGTAGTCCTTGGAAATTTCTCTCCAATGAAGGACAATGCAATTGTTGCATCCAATCCATGGAGGAGATCGATGAAGTAGCTTTAGGTAGATTGTCCAATGCATATTGTACCATGCTCTGCCTTAACTCCCATCCATCACTGCATGCACATGTACTGTGTGTGGTCTCCTCTCCTCCTTTCCCTCTGCTGTGTCAATACACAGTGATGATTGTGCTTTGATGTGACCCGGTGACCGTAGATCGCATGCAGCACCGGTGGTACAATTGCCACCAATTAGATCCGGGGAAATAAATCGCCATCAAGCTAATCACCCAGAAGCGGCACTGTGCGTGTAGACCGGAGCACAATGCGTCCAGTGCCACTTCCACAGGACAAGTACTTGGGACATTAATCATGCCAAATGGGAGGAGGGTGAGATCTGGAATGTAGCATTTAAATGCACGATTCACCAGCTTTGCTGTTTATTTATTTTTTGGAGAAGAAGAGGTGGTTGACTGGCCTCTCCATTGAGCATGATCAGTGATTTTATCCGAAAGTGATTGTTTCAAGCCCAAACCTAGGGATGATACATAGCACGAAACAGGTTTTCGTCCCGTTTTATAAATAAAGCAACAACCAACATACAACCATGTATACAAACGTAACATCACACACAACACCACACATGCTGGGGCCAACAGCAAAAAACACTCATGCCCAAAAGAAACAACAAACGAACAAAGAAGAGAAAACAACGCCAACATCGGCGGATCGACGAAAAGCGACATGACTCGCAGCCGCTGCGCCCTCCGGAAAATATCCACCACACTCCCAGCTTTCCGAAGCGCATCGTACCAAGCGGTACCTCCAAGAAGGAAGCGACAACGATGACGCTACTGCCCAGACAGCTCCAAGGGTTTCCCCCGGTGTGTCCTAGGGTTTCCCCCGGTACGCTGAGGGGTGGAAAAGAGGTATCCCGACGCCCTTCAGGAAGGAAGGTGACACCCACAGGCGTCACCGCGTCAGTGTCGAGACGACAAGGATTTCTCCCGACCTCCAAAAAACCACAACCCAGACACTGCGTAGAGCTCCACCAAGCTTACCGCCCACCAGCACACGCCACCACAGCCTTGCAGTCATCACCGTCGTCTCACCGCGGTCAATGTCGCGGGGTCGGGAAACCGAGTAGAAGGATCCCGGCAAGATACATCGGCACATTGGCAAACGGGAGGGAACTGCCTCCACCGCCGGAAAGCAGTGGCCGTCCGGATGCAGCAGCAGGGCAAACCAGGCCCTCATTGGCCCGGCCGAGCCCAAAAAGGCCCGTAAAGCCCCGCCGCCGCACTGCAGCAAGGGTGCCGCTGACGCCTCCATTCTCGACCAGGTTATTACTCCTCCGTCCACCGAGAGAGCCGCCACCACGCCTGGGCGGCCTGTCCAAGCCCAGATGGGCCCCGCCTGGGCCCAGATCTGAGCCGGGAAGGATGCTGCCGGCCGCACGTCGGCGGCCGGCCAACCGCACGCAGGCTACCACAGCTCCCCGCCGCCAATTGGCCGCCCCACCGCCACCATGGCCGCCCGAAGAACGTCGGACCGAAGCTGAACAAGGCGCACCGCCGCATGCCGCCGCCAGCCGCGCCACCAGCCGACACGCGCGGGTAGAGACCGGCCGCCGCCGCCGGCACCGGCACCGCACAGGCAGAGCCCGTCGGCCCGACCCGATGGCAGCGGGGACGATGAGAAGAGAAGGTGGGCGAGGAAGTGGCGGGCTCCTGCTCGCCCACGCGGGGGCGAGACAGGGGAGAGGGAGGAGGGGGGAGGAGGCAGACGGGAGGGAGCGGCGCTCGCCAGCGGCGGCGCGGCGGCTAGGGTTGGGAGGATACATAGCAACAAGCTCACTGACGCTATGTAAACCAAGCATCACATAGCTATACTGCTAGATCGCAATACAAATCATAGAGACACCAGTTAATTGTCTTCCATCTCCAAGTGGATTCATCCATCCAAATGTGAAGCCGGTTGGCGTAGTGGTCTATGCCATGTTTAGACTGTTTTCAATGTATTAGAGATAGAACGATGTGGAGTGAGGTTAAAAGTAGTAATATATTTTTTGTTAATTTTTAATAAGAACACGAGTAGTATATAGAAGAAACATATATTGATTCCTACCCTTATAGTTACGCTTGTTTAGATTACCCTTTGGTCAATATAATCCAAGACTGAAGTACTACAAAAGTATTTTGATCATTAGGGAGAGCTTTAAATACCATGAGAGTGTTTTTTTTAGGTTCAAATACCACGAGAGTTTATGCGTGGAAAATAGTAGGTGTCACGTAGAGCTACATAGGGTGACTACTTAAACTCCATGGGAATGCAGAACATATACTACTATCGGTTAAGATTTACAGTCGCTGCGTATAATAATCAAGGTTCATCAAAGTCCGGCACTTTGGACCAAACTGTGGTGTAAGTTAATATTATCGAGGTAGCAATCGTTAACATTGTTATAATGTTGCACGTCCTCTCCGTGGAACAAGGTAGTATACGCTAGGATATTTTTCAAAAAGGAGGACAGGTGTAGTATAAGCTAGGATGTATTTTAGTTCTACGTCTTGTGCGTCGAGTCCCTTTGTTGCATATCTTGTTCGACATATATGATCCATTTCAGTTAGTCAATAAGTTATTTTATGGTTGTAACAATACTAGAAAATTATGTAAACGACAAAAGTCTAATGTTTTCATACCATTTAGCTACCTAAAAGAACTTAGACATATCAAATGGCAACGTTCTCAGAACATAGCTTTCTTGAGTTGATCTTATAAGAGCAAACCTGGTTGCGAGTCCACTTACTTTTTATCTAGTTCATACAACGATGGTACACATATTTTTGGGCACGGGGCAAGTTAATAATTGATATTTACACTAGATTTTCTATTTTTAATTTTTTTAAAGTACAAACTTAACTAGTAAATATCTAGTTAACCACACGGCAACATGTTGTCTATTAGTTATATTGTTCTTTCTCATACATTACTAGGGTATAATTGTAAGTTATAGTTAAAGTAAATTTATATTGTACTTTATAACATGAGTTCTTTCCTCTTGTTTTTTGAGGCAACGACACTAAAAAGATTAAGCATGGTCCCCTTTAATTTCACAAAAAAATAGAATCTCACTCATCCACAATTTAAATTACGACATTTGTGTAAATTATAGTGTATATATGTATGTTTTTGTGTATATTTAATAGCAATAAATATCTCGAAACATAACTATAAAGCACGCGGTTCAACAAATATCTTCACATTGGTCTTTATGAGGGGTATACCATCTAATGGTTGGAATGTCGTCTTAATGGTGGTCAAATGTGTTTTACATGTTGTATCTTATTTAGTAATCTATTGAAGAACTCTATTTTTTTGCTTTGAACTTGGTACTAAAAAGATGTAAATTTCAATAATAAACACTATATTCAGGCGCCCCTCCATGTTTTCTTGCATAAAAACCATCTTAATTAATCCATAAAAGTAAACATAGAAATTAATCCACTTGTAACAAACTCATAGAAATATAAATCTAAATTGTAGGACATTTATAATAGACATAGACTTGCAACCTAACTAACTTAGCACCCGCACAAATCATATTGGTTTGTTTCTATGTCTGTATTGTTTTTTTACTCGGCTCTAATGGTTTGTTGCGCGGACTTTTTCAATATGGACCTTTTTAGATATGAATGGTAGTTTTGTCTGAATAGCGCAGTGGATATAATAGTATATGGTTTGGTGTCTCTGCCTCTCGAGGCCCGTGGTGGTCTCCTTTTTTTTCCCGAGGTTGTAGGATAATCGAATTCTAAAACCGCATATAAACTTGTTTAAGCGTGGGCTTGTTGGCCTAATTGAACCACTGGATAACCGGTGTACTATCTACTCTTGGTCTTATGGAAACATTTATATTTAACATATTTTAGTTTGTTAAATCATGTGATAAACGATTAGTTTCAAGAGCAATGTTAAAAGATGGTATTGTTTCTCTATTTTGTACCAAGCTCGATTAGGAATAAAACTTTGATAGCTTTGTTAATGGAATCTAGAAATATATAGGTGTATTGCATCAACACATTATGTATACTAGTTTTTTCCTATCCACAAAATGTAGCACAATTAATTCCAGAATAAAATTTCACCTTTAACCCTATAGTTGTGAATATGTACTAATATGTCCTATCCACACAATGTAATGCATCTTTACATTTAGAATAATTTTCACTTTTCACCTTCTGGTTTTAATTGTGAGAGCTTGTACCCCATTTAGAAATTACCACATTTCCCCCTTAGTTACGATATTATGACACCTTTTGCCTCATTTTATTATTTTCCCAAACCGAATCCACTGCTAAGGACGACATGGTAGCTGGCTAGGTACGCAACTCGTAGCTCATTAGAGGCATTATGAATTACTCCACTCATATTCATCAAAATCAGTTGAATCCTGAAATTCTGTCAATTTTGTCAAGCAGGTGCTAGTTGCATCGCAATGCTCCCGTCCCACCGCGTGAATCATCGTGGCAAGAGTTTGTACCTTCCTAGTTTTAGAAAGAAGGTAAAAGGAAAGCGGTCACAAGATCACAACTAAAGAGTAGAAGAAAGGGCAAGTTTTTTTACATTGTTTTGACTCGTAAGTCTAGATGCACTTATTGTTGAAATATATTTAAATGCATTTTAAATTGTAAAAAACTAAAACAAAAAATTCGGTGTACATCCGAACATTCTATGTCCACACAAAAAATTTCGTGAAAAAAGACATGTTTTGTGGACTGTGTAAAAAAGACAAGAAAAATGTCTCGTGAAAAGTCATTTTGTAGCACCATAATTTATCATTTTTACACAAGCCACAAAAAATGTTTTTTTATCACGAAACTTTGTGTGTGAATATTGAATGTTTAGATATATTACCTGAAATTTTTGTTTGGATTTTATAACATTTTAAAATATGATTTTTAAGTAATGGGTACATCTGCATGTATGATACAAAACTGATTTCCGAAGATTTTATTATTTTTTAAACTTACAAGGCCGCACCTACATGATAAGAAGTGGGAATTTGTTCTTAATTATTTGTGCAGCGTGGTACCAGCAGTGATGCAAGAATCATCAGGCACAATGCACACACAAAGACTGACCAACTGACTACCGATCTCAACCTTAAATTGCATGGGCTGGACAAGTTGCAGAGTTTAAAATATGATTTTCAGGCACAGAGGCAACCGCGATGTTCAACGCCTCGGTGGCGATCTCGGTGGGTGATGGAGCACGGATCAGTTTTTGGGAGGACCCGTGGATAGGTGGTAGAACGGCGGGTTCCATCGCGCCGACACTCTTGACGTTGGTGAGGCCTGGCGTTCGGCAGAGGCGGACCGTGCAGGAAGGCATTGCAAATAGCGCTTGGGCAAGGGACATTGTGGGGGTGCTGACGGTGGACGCAGTTGTCCAATACCTCAAGCTGTGGGATGCCGTGTGCAGCGTTCCCATAGGTGGTGGCCATGATATGTTCAAGTGGAGGTGGACGGCGTCAGGTAAATTCAGTGCCCGGACGGCGTACAATGCTTTCTTTGAGGGATCAACGATCATGCCGGGCGCACCACAAGTGTGGAACTCCTTCGCCCCCCTGAAGGTGCGGCTGCATGCCTGGTTTGCGCTGAGAGACAGGTGCTGGACAGCGGATCGCCGGCTGCGGCGAGGGCTCACCTCACATACGCTATGCCCCCTTTGCGCTAGAGAGGCAGAAACAATGGAACACCTGACGATGCGCTGCCCGTTTGCTGCTGCGATCTGGCGTGGCATCAACACCAAGCTGGGGGTTTCTCTGCCACCTCCCTCTACGCAGAGCTGCCTCGCCTCTTGGTGGCCGGACGCCGTGAAGAACCTGCCTTCGAAGGACCAGAAAACTGCCAACTCCCTGATCATGTTGATCATCCGTGCGCTGTGGCTAGAACGGAATGCCCGGGTGTTTGATGGACAGTTTTCCACGGTTGAACGGGTGCTCGACACCATTGTGGACGAGTGGAGGCTGTGGGCAGCTTGCAGGTGTGGGTCGATGCGAGAGTAATCTGTATGTTAGCAGTAGGTGCCGCACCCTCAATGTGGTGTTGGCCGTGGTCGTTGCTCGCCTAACAGCGGCACATTTGTAATTCAACTTCTCTTGGTATGCTTAATATATAAACGCGCAGATCTCCCGCGGGTTCTCTAAAAAAAAAAAAATTCTTGCATGATCCAAACTGTTGATCAGCCTAGATACTGGATGGATCATCGTGTAGAAGGAGAGGTCCACGAGACGCCACGTTGACCGCATCTAGGATCAGTCTCACCACTGCTTGATGAATAGAGACTCGAGAGGTCTGTATCAGTGTCTTTATCAGTAGTGTTATTCTATGTCTACTTCTGCAAATCAAACAACCTGTGTAGATTTTTTTAATTAAAAATACTGCAATTCAATTAATTGGCAGGAAATCCGGACGAAACAGTTTGATTTCCATGGACTCTTTGAGTTGTTTAGAAGAAGTGCCCTCTTAATTCAACACCTACATAGCTGCATCCTCTGTCTGTCCCCATCCTGCGCTTCAACAGCCGATGAACTCTGTCAGCTAGCCGGAGAAGAATTGCATCGCAAGACTAGCATGCAGCGCATAGCAACTGACAACAAGAATAGTCTTGATGAAGGGTGCCTCACCCCACACCCTCCTAGTCCACTCAAATAAATCTGTGGGGCCATGCATCAAGCAAGACCACTGGGCCCACGCTGTTCCGTGCTTGGTTGCTAGCTTGAAATCTTGGACATGAACATGCAGGGAGGAGGAGGAGGAATGCATGTGGTGGCAAAGCATGACAAGACAATTTTCATTGAGCGGAGAAGAAGCATGGTGTCAAAAGTGGTCAAGAAAGGCACCCAATCTTGCTTCCTAAGATGGCCTTATTCTTCCCCAAGTTAGGGCAAAGCCCCTCCACTGTCAATCAACAAAAGAAGATTTGTGTGGTTAGGTATGATCACTCATCAGTTGTGTAGAATATGAAGCAATGGCCAGAAATAGCTACTCTAGGATTAGTTTGTTAGGGCATCTCCAGCCGTCCCCCCAGCGCCCCCCTTGCAGGCGATTTTAACGCCGTTTTCGCCGTTTAGCGCCGATTTCTTCCCAGTCGCCCCTCAGCAGCCCAAATAGTGCCGTTTTGGCCTAAAATAGCGCCGGCGCACCCAGGGTAAACCCAGCCCACTGGGTTCTGCCTGGGAGGCCGAAATGGCGCGAAACCATGGCGGGCCAGCGATGTCAGCGTCTTGGGCGAAATGGCGCGAAAAAGGAGCGAAAACGCGGCGTCCTCATCCCCTCGGCTCCCACATTGGTCAAAAGCCTGCCGGAGTTATGGCTTGTGGACTGCCACGCCGTCAGCGCCACCGCCGACGCGTCCAATCGCTTGCCACGCGCCGGAGTTATGGCGTGCCACCGTTCGCCTCCCCGCGCTATAAAAATCCCCCACCCCGCCGTGGCATAGCACACCGCTCTCTCTCTCTCTCGCCTTCCCTTCTCCCCCACAGAGCACACCGAGCAGCGATGGCGGAAAGATTCCCCGGCGACGACGCGGCCGCGAACGGCTTCGACCGCCACTTCCTCCACCCAGAGGAGGCGCGGATGCTCTACCAGGCGGGCTACCCCGTGCTGCCGGACATGCGCGTCCCGGGCGCCTCCGGCAGCCAAGGCGCGTGGCGGCTAAGCGCGGGCGGCGTACCCGTGCCACCGCTGCCCGAAGGGGTGGAGCGCGTCGAGGCGATCCAGGAGGTGCTCGACGGCCTCACGCCGGAGCAGGCGGAGGACCCGCGCTGGGATCCGGCGAACTCCCCTGCCGCCCCCACCCTACATCATCCTCGACCCAGCGACGAGGAGGACGCCCCCAGCGCGCCCGGGCCGAGCAGGTGGCACGGCGGAGGAGACGACGGCCAAGGCCCCAGCCGCGCCGGAGACCCGAGCGACTCCGACGGCGACGACGGCGGCGACTACACTGTCTTCTACAACCAGCTGAGCATGTAGAACGGCGTGTAGATCGCCAAATTATCTATTTTAAGTTTGTTTAAGTTTTTTATTTAAAGTTTCTACTATGTATCGGCAAGAACTGCGAATTTCGCCCATTTATGAATGAAATTCGCCTAAATTAGCTATCTTTCGCCTACTTTCGTTTTTCCGCCTGGGTGCACAACGGCTGGAGATGCCCTTAGTTAACTTGAGTAGGCTCAAGACCCTAATAAATCTTGTGCGTCAGGTCCTACTACCATACTCATAAAGAGGTTCGGTATGTTTTTTTTTTCTGTATTTAAAGAATATAAATTTGTATAATCAGGCACTTTCTGCGAGTGTATCATGTAGGTTCTTTTGGCAGTAAATGACAATAGTACTCCCTCCGTCTCAAAATATAAGGTGCGTTATTTTTGTGCTGGTTTTTTATGCTCAATTTTGATCAATCATATATAATAAATTATGTGGATCGAGAATGTGTAAATGATACCGTTGGATTTGTCTTACAAAATTCTTTCATTTCATATATTTTTCATACTAATTTTATGGTCATATTATAAGTACAAATGATGATCAAAATTGTATCTCGTTGACCAGCGAAATTAAATGGCGCCTTATATTTTGGGATGGAGGGAGTAATATTTAACCTGCACTTGCATGAATGTACAGTGCATTTGGATAGATAGAGTAGTTAAAGGTGACAAGTTGCAACCCATGAGCCCATCAGTCATCAAAGAGAGATATACATATATACTCGAGGATGAGATTCACCTGCCAATATGCTGCAGATGCACACAGTATGGTGAAGGTTCAGGTCACAAGTTCAGTTCATTCAGATCTGTTCAGCAGATATCTAGGGTATCTCTCTGCTGGCTTCATGATTGCAAATCATGATCTATGCACAGGAGAAGCAGCAGCAGGCCCATACATAGATTGCAAAATAAATATTCGAATAATTAACATTCTCAATGGTACCAGTTTTCTTGAGCATGCAAGAATGCCAGTTCAGAACTAGCTAGGCGGTTCCTCTAATTAATGAAAAGGGCCCCTTAATTGGGCCTAACTAACACAGTACTTCACACATAACGACACTTAACCGCAATGATGCATGGGCCTAGCAAGTCCTGTATATTAAAGCAACAAGGAGGTTAGCTGTATACTACTACAAACTCAACAAAATTACGGAGTAGCTTGAAGCCTTGAAGAGTACTCTACTCATTTTTGTTTTTGATAAAGGGGCTTGCCACCGATTTCCATTAAAAGAAAGAGACAAAGTTTGACCACCTTCAATAGACCACCACCTGCAGTTTACTGAACCCAAACAGCACAAAGGGTACAACAAAGACTGCAGAAAGTTTACAAACTATACTACAGCAATGCTGGGATGATAAAGTGGCTACAACAGGAGATACGGTTTTCCACCTTCCCATGATTAATTGCATGGGGACTCTTGGAATTAGCTGCATATGCTTATCACTGTCACATCCTTAATTATGCACCATTACATAAGACAAATCCAATTGATCACGGGATATGCATTACCTAAAGTGACAGCACATCCTAATCAAATCTACTGGATAAACCCTAGCCAGTTAGCCTCAGTTTTGGGCTACTCTCTATCTGAGAGGGAGATAATTAATCAGTGGATAATCACAAGACCAATTAAGTTGTTAACCGGCAGCAAGTGCATGTCTGATAAGGACGACACTAAAATATGATATATGCCATGCGGGGCCATGCATCCTTGACATGTATATAATTAGTAGGTTCATGATATATTAGATAGTTCCTGCTAGAATATATATTTGGGTTCGCTTTGTGCTTGGAGAAGTGATCTAGACAGCTAGCTGAAGAGGGAAATGATAATGATCAGGAGTTAATAAATGTCCTAGCTAGTTTTAGTCTGCATGCATGGATCTCATGTATGCATGTTGTTAAAGAGAAGACGTGTAGTGGTGATGCATATGCATGCCTAATTGCTTACCATGCGTTTTTTTTGTGTTTGACACATGTTCGCTTTTATGTGGACAAAGATGCCGTTTTCAAATATAAAAGTATTACTATAATCTTTGAGATTAGAAAATAACAAATCAAGTTACTGTTCACCAAGTTTTAGCAAATTAAACCAATTAAGTTACATTACTTTACTCTTATATATATATATATTATATATTGCACTATATAAAGGACGCTGAGATCCTCGCTCCCTCATCGCTTCGGGTACTGTAGCGTCGCCCGAAGCTACAGTACTGGCGGGTACTGTTCATACGAACAGTAATTTTTTTTTTTGCTCTTTTTTTTGAAATTTTTTTTTCTCCCTAAATTTATATACACGAAATATATGCGCGTCAACGAGTAAGTTCCGTCCCCGTGAACGGTTTCGAGTTTTGCCAACCCTAACTCCTCAATTTTAGATCCAAATTCGCACAAACATTTGACTAATTCTTTCAAATTTTTTGCAGAAAAAATCCCGGCACTTCCCACGAATTATATACATGAAAATATGTATGACGTCAAGTAGGTTCCATCCCCGTCATCGCTTCCGAGTTTAATCGACTTTAACTCTTCAATTTTTTGATCTAAATTCGCACAAACATTTCACGAATTTTGCCATTTTTCTTGCAAGAAAAACCCCACGTTTTCCAAAAGTTATATACCCGACCTCACATCGATCAGGTCACTGTAGCTTTCCAAAAGCTACGTTGCCTGTCCACCTCCGCGCCGTCGATCCGTGATCCGACGACCCACGCGCTTTTTTACAAAAAAGATCCCGCGTTTTCCCAAAATTTATGAATCGGTCCTCCGGTAAAAAAACACACACGCGGACCCGCGCTTTCTTACGGAAAAGTCCCCGCATTTTCAAGGAAATATGAATCGACACTCTTTTTTGCAGAAACGTCACCGGGTTTTCTAAAATGTACGAATCAGACCTCCGATCTACAGCATACACACGTCTCCGCGCCGGCCGATTCAGATCCGACGTCCCGCGCGTCGCATTTGCGAAAAGACCCTCACATTTAGCATAAACTACGATTCGCTCTCCTTTTCATGATAATATATACACGAAATATATGCGCGCCGATGAGTAGGTTCCATTCCCGTGATCGGTTTCGAGTTTGATCGACTCTAATTTCTTAATTTTGGATCCAAATTCGTAAAAACATTTGACGAATTTTGTCAAATTCGTCATACTCAGTCATCCGTTTGAATTTTTCTTTCACGAGCAGATGTATATCATCTTTCCGAACAACTTTCATATTTTAACCTTTTTATTCTGACGGACATATACATATTTCTCTCCTATCTTCAAATTCGTTGCATTTTAGGCTGTGCAAAAAAGACAAATTCTAACAGATTTCAAAATTTTGAATCGGGTATTTGGATCCAAAAATTTGTCTTCTACATCTAGCTCATAATAATATTTTTTTTACCTGCCTATCATGTACAAATTTTCGTGAACCAAATAATATTCCTACAATCTCAATTACTAACTCATTTTACAAAACTACGGCACATGAGTAACTCATTTTACAAAACTACGGGACATACCAATACAGCGGGCGCCGCGTGTCGCCGCGCAAGTGATCGACATGGCCGACGTACCCATTGCTGACATCAGCAGATGACGCCATCAAGAGCCCACCTGCCAGACTTTTATTATTTCGTAAAGATAATTTCGATAATTACTAAAACTCTGACAGCGTGTCCAGTTTGTCAGAATCTTAAACTTTTCTACCAACTTCAGAAATTTGTCCAATTTTGTAAATTCAATAATTTTAAATCCTACATCTCCATATATTTACATATAATGTGTGTTTTTTAACAACCACGGTTCAGCTAATGTCACTACTGCAAAGGTCGACACAATCAAAACCTACGTACAAAGTATATTATTCATTAAAACAAAAAACATACAATACATTAAATTTATCACGAAGGGCGCGATTTCAACTAGTATATATAAAGGACGCTGAGATTGCTGGCCTGGGATCGCTCCGGGTACTGTAGCATCGCGCGAAGCTACAGTACCCGCGCGGTACTGTTCGTATGAACAGTGATCTTTTTTTTCTCCTTTTTCTTTTGAATTTTTTTGTTCTCCCTAAAATTATATACACGTCAACGAGTAAGTTTCATCCCCGTGAACGGTTTCGAGTTTTGTCAACTCTAACTCCTCAATTTTGGAACTAATTTTGTCAAAAAAAATTCAGACAAGTCCTCGCGCTTCCCACAAATTATTACCTACTAGGAAAAATGCCCGTGCGTTGCAACGGGAGATAAATCCACGTTGTTCAAACTCATAATCGTTCTCTCCAACATTAGCGACATGTAGGACTCCGCCAACGAACTTTCATTAATTTTGACCGATATCCATTGGGTTTGTTGAAAAGACGGTGGATTAAAAAAAGAAACTCTTTTGTTGCAACACCCTATTTATTCCTTTCTAATTCACGTAACACATTTCAGTAAATAAAACATTATAATATGATGTTCAATTGAGCAATCTATTCTAATATTACTTGTATTTATATGTAGTCTATGAATAATATACGTGTAGTTCTCTATTGATCAAGAATGTCTGCCAAACTAATGGAATTTCCATTATGGAAACACACGAAATTGTAAAGGACTTCAGTGCACAGCCGATTAAAAAGTTAATTCGTGACATTAATCTGCTGGATGACATACATTATTTTTTATGGTAGAAGCGAACGTGGTTCTGGAACGTATCGAGAAACTGACCTATCCAATGGCTCTATCTTTTCCAATGCTGCTTTCTTCCGTGAGCTCCGGTGCTCCATTGATGACCTTATATAGGCAGAGCTCCGCTGCCCAGACCATTCACGACGCGAGGTGGTACTAAACCTGTCACATGTGCACTCGTGAGCGCAAGCAGCATGTGTATTACTATTGCATGCGCTGTAACGCTGGCCCGAACCAAGGCCCAGGTCAGCCAGTAACGATCCCCAACCCAATCATTGCCTCATCGGCTCATGCTCATCCTCTCTCCGCGCTCAGCACACACGCCGTCGCTGCTAATCGAACAAGCGCGCGCGCGAGAAGAGAAAAAAAAGAGACTTGATTTGCTTGAGCTCACGTACCGGTACCGCACCGCCCTAGCTAGCAGTGCTAGATCGATCCAAAGCGCAAGCCCAAGCCCAAGCGAGAAAAGAAAAAGAAATTAGAGAGAGAGGAGGCGATCGACCGAGAAAAGGTGGTCCACGTACCGCACCACGAGTCAAGGGTCAAATAGAGAGAGGAGGAGGCGGATCACCCGAAACAAGCCTAGTCCACACTTTTTTGGCCGAAAATAAAAAATAAAAAAGGAGGGGATAAGATTGAGAACCGGTCAACGCTCGATCTCCGCCCACGCGCACGCCATCTCCCCTGTTCCTCTTCGCCACAAGCGCTTCCCTGCCGTCGCTGCTGCTCCGAGCTCTGCCGTCCTTCGATGTCCCGGCCGCCACTGGCGCCGAGTCGCATCCTGCTCCTCCCCAGCAGCGCGCGACCCCCGCCGCCATGCTCCATCAGCCATGACGCCGCTGCTCTACCGGCTGACGCCTGACGACGACCACAGACGGCTTCTCTACCGGTTGCTGGCGCGATGCTTGGAACGGAGCAGGACATTGGATGGGCGTGGCCAGCTGCGTGACCATGAAGGGCTAGTGGCGCAGACGATTTGCTGGTGGGGCATGCCGGGCCAGAGCAGCTCGGTCGCGTTGCTGATGGGGCTGTCGCGCGGGGGTTGCTGACCACGGGCGGCGAGCGGGTTGCCGCGAGAGATCTAGGAGGAGGGGTGCCATCCCTACAGGATTTGGGTAGCCGGCTACCTGTGCGACGACCTCGTCGCGTTCAGCTTCCCAGAAAGCGGCGGGAACAACACGGCCAGGATATGGGGCCGGCGGAAAGGGGATGGCTGGGGCGCATCAGGGACATCGAGGCTGGGGCCGGAGGTGCTGCGCCGGAGAGGGAGCCGCGCGGCGGCGGCTCGTCGGCAGAGGAGCAGGGGCGGAGAAATTCGAGCAAGCAGAGGCCGGGGCGCGCGGTGGTGGTGGGTCGCTGAGGCCTTAGCCATGGCTACCTGGGCGAGCTCCTCTTGCAGCCCGTACATCGTCTCTTCGAGACACACGGTCCATACCGACCTCAGCGGCGACGGCGGGGGATGTGGTGCTGCCGGCGAGTCGCCCGAATCGATGTTGATGTCCAGATCTTGTCCCGCAGAACCATGGCCTGACGAACGAAGCGGGGGAAGCAGACGCTGCGGTGTTTTTTTTTGCTTTAACGAAGAATCAGAAAGAAAAGACCGAACCGGTACAGTGGCATCCGTGCGTTACATGTGATTTGGTGGGAGAGCAAAACGGGAAACAAAAATGACGTACCACAAGAAACCTTAATGCTTTTATTATTATGTATAGATACCTAAATACTCGGGCACTGCAGCGCCGCGCAAAGCTACAGTGCCCGGTTGCCTTCGCGCCGTCGATCGTTGATCCGACGGTCCACGTCCGACGTGCGCGCCGCTTGCTTGCATTAAGGTCCTCACACTTTCCAAAAAATACGACTTGGTCCTCCGGACGCCGCTTGGTTGCATTAAGGTCCTCGCACTTTTTAAAAAATACGACTCGGTCCTCTGGTCGCCGCATTCTAGCAACAAAGCCCTCGCACTTTCCAAAAAATGTAACTCGGCCGGCCGCCGCTTTCTTGCAACAAAGTCCTCGCACTTTCCAGAAAATGTGCCTCGGTCCTACGGACGCCGCTTTCTTGCAGTAAGGTCCTCGCACTTTCCAAAAAAATGTAACTCGGTCCTCCGGAATAAAATATTTTTGTATAAGAGTCTTTTGTTTAAACAATTTCCAGAAAATGATTAATGTTGTAAAATCAACAACTTTAAGTCTGTCCATCAGAAAAATATGAATAATATATCAAAATGCTCAGAACGACAAATACTAACTATTTATGACAAAATACAAAAATATTTGAACATTTCAATTTGGTAAATACTTGGAGATAATCTAAATGCATTTTCTCTAATTATAAAGTTAAATTAAATAAATGCATCATTCGCAATTAGGCTCTTGGACGGAGCCGCCGCCGGCGCCGACGCGGACCGCCGCCGTTGCAAGCCTCCCCGACGAATAGAAGGCGGCCACTTATTCCAATCGTTCCCACAAATTTCATAAAAATGTCCAAATTATGCACGATCACAAAATGCAAAAATATTTTAAACGGAAAGGTTCATCTCAGTGGTCCTGCTCCAAACAAAATGTTTGGACTTTCCAACATTCTCCCACTCAAAACATACATTTCGTACCTAATGATAAAATTAATATTTTGAGCTGCCGTCTTTTTATTCACCTCTACACGCACGCTGAAATCAGCCAAAATTCCATAAAGTCCGCATCTTAATCAACAAAAACAGCGATACAGTCCATACTTACATGACTTGATTTTAATTCTAAAATTCCTCTTAAAGGGCGCGGCGTGCCGTCGCGCCGAATTCCACTAGTACCACAAATGATCGTCTCATTTTAGAAAAAGTAACATGCGTGTGCCCCGATATGTAATCTACATGTATAGACGTTTTGATTATTGTTAAAAAACATTTTATTGTTACATTACTGTTGTGGAGGGGTCCACAACCTACCACGATCGGCGCAAATATTTCATATTGAAAGTTATGTAACTCTCTAATTAAGGCTCGCACGTGAATCGTAAATGATTGTTTGATTAGAGGGGTCAATATGAGAAAGATGGAAAATCGCTGATGGAACCTCGTGACCAATAGAGAACGTTGGCTCGTGCGAGATCAGGAATCCAAAGTCCAGCTAGGATGCTCGTCGCGAAGAGAAACATGAGAAAAGAACACAACAACTGTTGTCGCCCAAATTAGTCCCAACATGCCCCAAAAGCCTCACGGAAGACACATGTCCTTCCCCGTGGGAACAAAAACCGAAAACCGGACCTACCCCATGCACTCCAAGCACTTACCGCACTCAGCTTATTGCTAAAAAAAAATGGAATTATCATATAAATGAAGTACCTCAACTCGCCAAAGCACCCCTCCCGAAGAGGAGAGATGGAGAAGAGAAAGCCCACCAAGGGCATAAGTGTAATTATAGATTAGTCATCCTCATGCCCAGTTTTTAGAGATGAAAGGTTCATTAGTCATTAGAGAGGTGGAAACCCTATTTAAGGAATATTCTAGATGTTATAAGGATATTCTTTTCCTAGACTACTTGATTACCCTAGCTTTGAGCGTGTGAAGATTTTATGGCACAACTACAACTTGCATCTTATTTCTCTGATCTTCGCCCTATAAATAGAGCACCACTAACTTGAGAGGGCTAGAGGTGGCATTTCACTTAACAACTCTCTCTCTCTCTCTCTCTCTCTCTCTCTCTCTCTCTCTTCTCTCTCTCTCTCTCTCTCTCTCTCTCTCTCTCACTCTCATTTCCCTCTGCTTAGGAGAAGGAGGGAAAAAGAAAGGGGAGAAGGATGATGCCCTGTTGTTCGAGTGTCACGTCACCACCACAGCCGGGAGGAGCCAGCGACATTGCCAAGACGTGACGCCACCGGGGCCTGCCTTCATCGGGAGTGCATTCGTTGATGTGCGACTCCACGGGGGGAGTCACCGCCACCAGGACACGCTGTTGCCAGGAGCTGCCATCACCGAGAGGAGTCGTTGTCACTGTCGCAGCATGTCATGACCTCCAACAAGAGTCACCCTCCGAGGGAGCTGCAATGACATGACACTTCGGAAGCACCAAACCAGAGCAAGGAAGGGCTAGGAGCCGCTCACTGCATTCGTAGAGGAACATGGATCCAAGCGGCACAGAAGCCCCCGAGAAGGTACCATCTGAAGGAACTAACCTTACAAACCGGGGTACCACTAAATTTACAATTCCAATAGATTTTTTCTTCTGTCTCTCGTTGACTACTTATCTACTCCCTTCGTTCCTATAAATAAGTCGCACACGCATTTCGAAGATCGAAAGAATTGAGCAACAATATCTCGAGTATGATACATAATTGATATTGTTACATTCGTATTGAAAAACACTTTATAATGATAGTCATTTTATATCAAATAGTGATTATACAAATAGATTAATTCTTGGTCAAAGACAAATCTTGGAATACGTGCGCGCCTTATTCAATGGAATGGAGGTAGTGTTTATTTAAACATATTACAAACCCCAAAAAGTAACGCGGCAACTTCTTGAAACAAATGTAGTTGTATATATCTCTTTTCAAGTATCTAATCTACCAATTGTATCAGGTAAAATATATGGGTAATTGCTTCTACTCTTTCAAAGAACACTTTTCCTTGATCATTAAAAAAAGGAAAAAGCTAGCCTTAGGGAGAGAATGTAGACCTGGCTAAACAATTTGTAATTTCTTTTTAAGCTTTTTGAACCCCATTATACATATCTGGCCCCTTTATTAATGAAAATGGCATACGGTAAGGGACTTCCCTACTGTAGTTTGCTAAAAAAAATGGGAAGTTAAAGTTTGGAATAAAGGCTGACACAATGTCTAAAAACATTTTTTTAATGGAGCAAGTACCTAATATTTTTGAGAAATTGCACAAACCTACAAAAATCGGGGTCATAGTTATAAGGAAATGCACCTTTTGAGGAAAGTTGTAGAGAACTACAATTTTCGGATACACTTTTTTCTACATGCGACACATATGCACATGCTGCGGAATTGTCCTATTCATCCCGTGATTTTAATTTATTCGATGCGTATATGAATATTGGCAGTGTGTAACTACTTGAGTCATCTCATCTCTCTAATTAAGCATTTCTCATCCATAATTTTATCCGTGGATGTACATATCATGTACCAATACGTACAATCAAATATTATTTGCATATATAGACCAGTTGCTTTCAGTCCGATGTCACGAGCATTTTTTATTCTAAAGCGACTAGGCTCACTGTAGACTGCATGATATGTCGTTTTAAAGTGTGTAATAATTTAGCATTTGAACATGGAAAGCATACCTAAACGAAAGCGAAAAAGGGAGGGGGAATTTCGATCGTCCGATGGATGGAGGTGTGCTGCAAGGAAAGGGAGAGGGAATTGGGATGAGGATGTGACAGTGACCAAAGCAGACCATGAGAGATCCTATTGGATGACCATAATCTCAACAAAAGAAATAGAAACAAGACATTTGGTGACCATGTGTATGCATGAGTCAAAAAGAGGTTGAAAAGAAGGCAACACCCGATTGTGATATGCTAACCTTCTATTTCCCTTTGTGAGACCGGCTCCGGGTAGGGTCTGGTCGAGATGTAAGTGGATCGAGCCCTATGGATCCATATGGTCGACCACATCTAGATTATTCGTGTTCTTCTTATAAAAAATGGAAGTCGCTCGAGCCCCGTAGTTGTGGAGCTCCGCGTAACCTTGCATCCAGGACTAGCCCTACCCCTGTGGAAGGCAGGAGGGGCGGCCATCCCGATCACAAACTGGAATTGGTCTTGGAAACTAACTCTTATCTCCTATGTGCGGAAGTCCGACCGCTAGGTGCTAGCCTCAGTGCCTCAATTATCTGTACTCTACGTACGTGTGGGAAACTGGGAATTGTTTTTTTTTTTAATGAGCGAAACTGGGAATTGTGAAACATAAAGGTCCTAATGACTACTGTGTCCCAGTCATGACATTTAGTTTTTTTTTTGCGCAACTGACTCCTTCGGGCAAATATACCGCCGCTTCAGCCTATCACATCCAGTTTGCTAGGAGACGCCCTCGTTTTCGTCCGGACAAGTGTTGAAGGCCCATGTGTACCAAAATGCAAGCTGTTTGGGTGGCTGGTTCTACATGGACGGATCATGACTGCAGATAATCTGGCAGTTCGGGGCTGGCCTCACAATCCCATATGTCAGCTGTGCCTCTCATAAAATGAGACCGTCGCTCACCTTTGCAAAGTAACGTCCGTACTCTGGTGCGGTTATGAGGATGGTAATGTCGGCCCTGGGACAGCCACCCCCACTCCATCAAACCAGTTTGAATCTCTGGACGCCTGGTGGGAAAAGACCTTGTCCTCGCCATCAAACGTCAAGAAAAGGGAGCGCAACGGAAACCTAATATATACTTGGTGGAACATCTGGAAGGAACGAAACCCGATGATTTTTGAAGGAAAAAGAAAACCCTAAACGGAGGTGGTGCACCTCACCCTCGACGACATTCACATGCATTCGTCTAGTAGTTTCTTTATTCGGGAGTAATCCCCAAGCCGATGTGAGGGGAGTCCAACGGGACTTCCCGGTTTGTAAAACTCTGGTGTCGGCCCAGTGGAAACCAGGGTACCACGGGCCGGCCTGCCACAGCCCTCAACACTCTACTGAAGATTCTGCTAAGGACCAGGCGTCTCAGCCTGGTGAGCCTCGCGAGAGACCTTTCCCTCGCGAGGGCCTCTCCCACCGAGAATATCACCAAGTCCAGGCGCACGACTGCGCCTCCCTCGCGAGGCCTCCCTCGCGAGGCGTCAAGTACTCAAAGACCTCGGCGAGGCTACCCAGCCCTCGCGAGGTTCCTTCGGGTGAAAGCAAGCTCTGTCTCCGCGACAGAGCGCACATGGCCTCTGCGCCCGAAGCAGAGTGGCGCGCGCGCCTGCGCGCGTTGACGACCGCGCCGTACTTGCCACTTTGGTGATAAAAATGGTCAACAAAGCAGCACCAAGCAAAGCGGACTACAAGAATTGCCATTCCGGTGATAAGGGGACCGTTGTCCGCTACGCTCCAAGCCGACGTCACCGTGGGGCACCCCACGGGCCTCTCCAGCGCTAGCCCATCGTCCTGGATGGACGGTGGCTTTTCCTGCCAAGAGGACACAACTTTCTACCATGGACCGAGTCCATGGACAGCCCCGTGGCCGTGCACTGTCCTCCTCCTTAGTCGCCATGTGGTAGCCCTTCTCGCCTAATGAATTGGGGGGAAGAGGCCCGAGGCACCTATAAAAGGAGGTAGTGTATGACCAGGAGGGGGGATTCGACCAGTTGAAGCTTACCCACACCACCGCAAGGGAGAAGACGGAGCATCTTCCACCATAGCTTCCTCCCTAGCAAAGCTTGAGCCTCCGCTAGCTCACTGTACTGTAACCTCCATAAGCAGTGCAATACAACCAAGCAGGAGTAGGGTCTTACACCTCACGGTGGCCCGAACCTGGGTAGCGGCTCGTGTTTACTCTCTGCCGTGATGTCCCTCACCGAGCTCGACGAGCACCATCGCCGAGGTAGTTGAGGGTTGTTTGACAGCGTGTTCAGCCCCCTGCTCGTACCTGGCTTCAGTGAGACACACCCCTAGTTCCAGGGACCAGTCTCCGATATTTGGAGCGCCAGGTAGGGGGCTGAGGCGCGTCTTCAACCTCTCCTCCGCCATGGCCGAGGCGCGTGCTGAGCGTCTCGCGCGCCGGAAGTCAGGCAGGGCCGACACCGAGCCCGTCGGCAACCACAACCCGCGTGGCCGCCCGCGCGCCGGCAACGCTCCAGAGCGCAACGCCGACCCTGAGCCCCGCGTCGAGCACCAGAAGACCAGGATGGCGGTGGCGACGAGGAAGCTTCCTCCCTGCACCCGTCCAGAGACCAGGGCACCTCTATGCAGAGCCGGGTGGCGCCCAGCCCAAGCGCTGCGCTGCTCATTGCGCAGGAGCTACTGCGCTACCGTCCCGCGCAGGCGGGCCATGACGGCTGGCTTGACCACGTCACCGAGCTCGTCAACGCCGCTGCTGTGCCCGTTCCAGCGCCCTCTCGCTCGCTGGTGCACCACTCCGGACACGCAGGGAACGTAGCGCATGGCGCTCCTCCTCCTCCTCCTCCTCCGCCTCCGCCACCTCCTCCAGCTGGAGCACCGGCTGGAAACAACCGCGCCGTGTCACACGCCTCTTCGCCGCACGACTGCCAAATCGTGCAGCGAGCGCCAGCGGACGCGCGCGTGGAAATCGAGCGCCAGCGGGACTGCCGCAGGGCGCCAGAACCGCCACGTGCTCGCCAACGGCGTTGTGACGTACGCCACGGGCTGCACCGCATTCACCCGCAACCTGCGTCGCGTCGTCTGGCCGGTCAAGTTCAAGCCAGACCTTCCTCCGCGCTACGACGGCAAGAACAACCCCCTGGAGTTTCTGCAACTCTACACCGTGACCATCCAGGCCGCAGGCGGCGACGACAAGGTGATGCCAACTGGTTCCCCATAGCCCTCAAGGACGCAACACTCTCGTGGCTCTTGAACCTCCCCGAGAACACCATCGACTCATGGGAGGAGCTCTGCAAGTGCTTCGTGGCGAACTTCAAGGGCACGTACGAGCGCGCCCTCACCTACAACGACCTCCGCGTTGTGTGCCAGAAGCCTGGCGAGACCCACCGCAGATACATCCAGCGCTTCAGCCAAGTCCGCAACAAGATCCCGAACATCTCCGACACGCAGGTCATTTCTGCCTTCGCCGTGGGTGTCACGGATGTCAGGATGCGCGAGAAGCTCGGCATCCACGACAACCTCACCTCTGTGGTGAAGCTCTTCGACTTGGCGGACAGGTGCGCCAAGGCTGAAGAGGGTCGCCTCTTCGTCAAGCAAGAGTCCGAGGACGAGCCTCCTGAGGGGTCCAAGCCCAAGAAGAAGGCTAGCGAGAAGCGCAAGGACACAGCTGTCCTCGCGGCAGAGCCTGACGCCAAGCAAAAGCACGCTGCCACTCCAGCGGCGGACGCCAGCAAGGCAGATGATCGCCCATTCTGCGTCTACCATAACAAGCACAACCACGCGACTGAAGACTGCTGGGAGCTCAAGAAGATCCGCGACAGCCGCGAAAAGCGCCGGGGTCACGGCGGCCACGGCGGTGGCCGCGGGGGCGGACGCTTGAACAACAACTACGACAACTACCAGCGGAACCATCAAGCGAACGCCTTCCAGCAGAACCCCGTCGAGCAAAACAACAACCTCCCTGACGAGGACCCTGGGGGCTACCAGGTCCCTCGTGGGGCAGCATGCATCCTCGACGGGGCTCAGGCTCCCAGGTCCAACCGCCACTTCAAGCCGCTCTCTCGCGAGGTCAACGCCGCGCTTCCTGGGGTTGAGGCATCCCAGCCCCTTAAGTGGTCGCAATACCCCATTGCCTTCGACTCCAGCGACCACCCAAAGTCCACCAAGACCGTGGGCACCATCCCTCTGGTGTGCACTCCCACCATCAACAACATCGCCGTCACCAAGACGCTCATAGATGGGGGTGCAGGCCTGAACGTCATCTCCGTCGAGACCTTCGAGAAGCTTCAAGTGCCATATGAGCGACTGATGCCCACCAGGCCCTTCTCGGGAGTGACAGAAGGTACCACCCCGCTGGGGCAAGTAAGGCTTCCAGTCACCTTTGAAACACAAGAAAACTACCACACCGAGTTCATCGACTTCGACGTCGCGTACATCGGCCTGCCCTACCATGCCATCCTCGGCTACCCCGCTCTCGCGAAGTTCATGGCTGTCACTCACCACGCCTACAACATCGTCAAGCTTCCAGGCTGCAGCGGCACCATCACCATCCGTGGCCAGGTCAAGGACGCCGTGTGCTCTGTCGAGCATGCCTACAAGGCCGCTGCGGTGGCATTTCCTGCTGACGAAGACGCAGAGGAGCCCCCCGTGAGGCCGGCAAAGAAGAAGCAGTTGTTCTCTCAGGAAAAGACAGCCACGAAGAAGGTGCCGCTGGACGCCAGCGGCTCGGGGCTAGCGTCACCATAGGCGCTGGCTTGCCTATCAAATAGGAAAGCGCGCTCGTCTCCTTCCTCAGGACAAACGCTGACATGTACGCATGGACACCGTCAGATATGTCCGGAGTACCGAGGGAGGTGATCGAGCACCACTTAGCAGTGTGTCCAAACGCACGCCCAGTGAAGCAGAAAGCACGGCGCCAAGCGCCAGACAAGTAAGAATTCATCGTCAAGGAAGTAGAGAAGTTAAGAGAAGCACGCATAATTCGAGAAGTTGCACATCCCACTTGGCTCTCAGACACGGTGGTCGTCCCCAAGCACACCGGTGGAGGCCGGCTCTGCATCGACTACACCGACCTCAACAAGGCCTGTCCGAAGGACCCATACCCACTGCCAAGGATAGACCAGATCGTGGACTCAACCGCCAGCTGTGACCTTCTCTGTTTTCTGGATGCCTTCTCAGGCTACCACCGGATCAAGATGACGCAGGAGGACGAGGAGAAGACAGCATTTCTCACCCCTTGTGGTGTGTTCTGCTACGTCTGCATGCCCTTTGGCCTGAAGAATGCCGGCGCTACTGAAAGTGCATCTTCCCTAGATGATGTTTTGGTGTTAGTGATAACACAATTATGTATCTAACAATGTATTTTGAGCTTCCAGGGTTTTCTGATACAAGCGTCATCGAATAGAGCTTGCAAAATGGTCTTAACTGTTTTCTGCTCCAGGTAGTACCGCTGCGCAGAGTTTCCTCGCAAGCTCAGCCAGCTACCGCTGGAGGTACCGCCTTTTTCAGCTTCTGTTTCCTCCAGCGGTAACTCCAGCGGTACTGGAGCGGTAGTACCGCTGGGCTGCGGCAGTACCGCCAGCCCTAGCGGTGGTACCGCTGGGCAGCGGCAGTACCGCCCGAGGTGCCGCTGTTTTCCACCCTCTGTTGCGTTGGGCGGTAGCCGCAGCGGTACCGCAGCGGTACCGCAGCGGCAGTACCGCTGGGCAGCGGTACCACCGCTGCCTCCAGCGGTAGTACCGCTTCGAAGACAGGCGCGGGCTCCAGAAAAGTTAGCCGTTTGAATTGAAGACAAGGAAGGCAGCGGTAGTACCGCTGCCCCGGCGGTACTACCGCCGCGGGAATCTGGGCTGCGCAACGGCCACTTTTGGAGGGGCTATTTAAATGGGTCTTCTTCCTCACTTGAAGACTAAGTTTTCCTATGCTCTCTCTCCTCCATTGATGAAAGCTTCAACCTACTAAGATCTCCCACTCCAACCACCCAAACCTCTTGATACTTTGTGGAGTGAAGGAGGAGGTCTAGATCTACATCTCCACCGAAGGAATTTCAAATCCCCCCACACTATCGGTGTGGAACTTGCATCTTGGGTTGCTTGTAACTCGAGGTGCCTTTGTGAGTCTCGGAGGAAGTCCGAGGCATTGTTGGGAGGCTCCAACTCATTGTGGAGTTCCCCAACCTTTGTGTACCGGCTTGGTCAACGCCATCAAGGTGACCTCATAGTGAATGAGCCGAACCCCCGCGGGTAAAGCTCACGGAGAATAGAGTGAGCACATCGGTGCTATTGGAGCGCCTAGGTGGCTCCACACTCCTCCAACGTAGACGTACTTCCCTTGGGAAGGAACTACGGGAAACATCTCCGTGTCTCCACTTTGCGGTTACTTCTATCCTTTACTTGTTGCTTCCGCTACGTTGCTTACCTTGCTTGTATCACATAGGTTGCTTTCACCTAGTGCACATCTAGTCAACCTTGTTATACTTTGCTCAAGCCCTAATTAATCGAAAAAGAATTAAAATTTGGTAGTCGCCTAATCACCCCCCCTCTAGTCGACATATCGATCTTTCAATTGGTATCAGAGCCTCGTCTCTTATCTAAGGCTTCACCGCCTAAGAGAATATGTCGGACGTCGTGGACCCTCTCGCATCGGTTACTAATGAACGCTTTGGTGAGGTTGTTAGTGAACTCAAGAGTGAGATATCGAATCTCAATACCGAGATCACTACCAACCTCAACATAAGCATGAAGGAATCGATGCGAGAAATGTTCAAGGAGTTCCTAGGGAAACCGGATCCTCCTAAGGTTGATTTACCCTCCTTGGAAAATGTCCCGGGGAAGTTAGATACTCTTCCTTCTACGGGTATTGTCAATGCGGACGGAAAGGCGCAAGCCAATCCCGAAACAAAGAACTCCGAGGATGGTAACTCAACCCCAAGGAAGCCGCCGGGGTGTATGCTAATGTTCCACCGGAACAAGTGTATAACACAATCCACCAACACGTCTCTCCGCCACACATCGCCAATATGGGCGCACCTCCTAAGCTTGATCCAAAAGACTTTCCTAATTGGCAATTCTCTATGCGTTCACACATGTCTAGTTGTTGTGTTTTCTTGATTGACATTTTAGAGCAAGGCTTCCATCCTCAAGACGCACACAACATGACTCCAACGGAGAAGGCCAATCATCAACTCAACGCCACCGCCATGCACATGATACAAACGGCCGCCAGCCAACTTATCGCACGCATATCCATATGTGCACGACGGCAAAGCAATGTTGGGAGAATCTTCATAACTTGTTCTTGGGGAACAAAAGCATTCAACTTTCCAAGTATGAAGCGGTTCAAGATGAAGCCGATGAGTTTGTGATGAATGAAGATGAGACCCCCGAAGATCTCTATCGAAGACTCTCCGCTCTTGCCATCACCTTGAATGATTTCGGTTTTGAGAAGATTAGTGATAATTGGATCAAGCGCAAGTTTCTCAAGGCCACCACTCCTTCAAATCAAGGCTTGGCTCAAACAATTCGATCAAGACCGGACTTCTCAACACTTGACTCCAACACCGTGCTCAACGAGTTTGTATCCATTGGGATGGTTGTCAAGAGCTCTATTCATGCTCAAGCTCGGCAAAGAGGACTTGCGGGACAATCTCCAAATGTTGCCTTGAAGTCCACGGCCATCACTAGTGAAGAAGAGTTTGAACATGGAGTTGAAGAGGAGGATACGGAAGACACCAAGCAAGACTATTATGAGCACATGGCCCTTGCTTCAAGAGCCTTTTGGGGCAACCGTTCCAAGAGATCTTCATCAAGACCTTTTGCTAAGAAGAACTTCGTTGCAAGACCAAGAGGAGACCGTCCAAAGACTTGCTATAATTGTAGTAATCTCAATCACTACATTGCCGATTGTCCGTGGGAGAATCGAGAGGACCACAATGGCAAGCTTGTGAGAAAAGACAAGTCCAAGGGCAACGGCAACAAGAACTACGTGAAGAAGAGGGTTCCCAATGCCTTGTGTGTTCAAGATAGAAAAGTTTTGGAAGAATACATGTCCGGTGATGAAGATGAAGATGAAGTTGTAGCTACCGCTCGCATTGTCATAGCTACACCTTCCTCTACACCATCATCCCTATTTGAATCCCCCAATGAAAATGAGTCCATTCCCTACACATGTCTCATGGCAAAAGCCACCTCGGTAACTCCTTCTCCTAAACCTATTGCCTCTACACCTCCTTTCTTATTGGATTGTGTAGAGAATGTTGTGAAGGAGTCCCAAAGTCCAAATGAGGTGGACTTGTGGCTAGCTAATCTTAAGGGAGAAGACAAAGTGCATGTTGATGCTCTTATGGAGCAACTTGAGGAAACTAACTCTCTTGTAGATCAAAAGGAGGAGATCATTTCGGGTATGGCGAACCGTGAAGTTGACTATGCTAATGAGATAGCGGATTTCTCTATCGCTCTTGAAAAGGAGCAAACTCGTAGAGGGTCTCTTGAGGAGACTCTATGTAATTTAGAGGAATCCTATGCTATTGACATGTCTAGAGTTAAAAAGGATCATGAATATGCTCTTGCTACTTCTAAAGTCTATAAGAATGAGAAGCTTGAGCTAGGCATTGATCATGCTAGACTTGAGAAGGAAAACAAGAGACTTGAAGAGGAACTCAAAACCCTCAAAGAGTCTTTTGCCAAACTTGAGAAGTCTCATGATCAATTCCTAGGTCAACAAGTGAAAGAAGTTATTGCATCCACATCAAATGAAATTGTTGCTAAATCTATTATTTGTTGTGAGCATGCTAACCTTGTTGAAGAGAATGCTAAGTTGAAATCTCAACTTGAGAAGGGCATTATAGCTTGTGCCCAAGGAGAAAAGAACCTCAATGACCTTTTGAGCAATCAAAAGGATCAAATTGGAAAAGAAGGACTTGGTTTCTCTACCAAGTCAAAGAAGAAGAACAACAAGAAGAAGAAGCCTTCTCCCTCTTCAAAAGCTATTATCTTTGTGAAGGAGGGGGAGTTGGCCAAAGAGAAGGAAACCAACACCATTGTGGGTGGTGAGGTCACAAGGGACCTTCCTACCCATAATGACTTTGCCGGCAAATATAACCCATCTTATGTTCTTATGAAATCTAAAGATGGTCATGTTTATGCTAAATATGTTGGCACTTCTTATGGTGATGATTATCATTGGACTATTTGGGTTCCAAATACCCTTGTGTCGGGGGAATACTTTCTGGATTAACCCGCGGCCCAGTGCGGCTTAACTTACTCGCACGGACGAAGGCCCACTTGGGAGCAAGCCCAATATTGAACCGCCATAAGGAGAAAGATCTAGAAGACAAATCCCGGAGGACGTGAAGACCAAGTAGTCTCCGAGTAGGCCTCTGTGGATGTATTCCTTATGGGGAAGTTTCCTTTTGTAACCTAGCGAGCCTCTGTGTATATAAAGAGGACTCGCAGGACTTAGAGCGGGTCAAGCTATCAAGCCCCAAACCCTAGCTCATACGGCGAGTACCAGATCGGATCGCCTCCATTGTAACACCTCGATTATCATATCAATACCAATCTAGGGTAGGCAGGAAGTAGGTCTTTTACCTCACATTGAGGGGGCCGAACCTGGGTAAATCTGTGTTGATCTTTGTTCCTGCGATCCCAAGCTCGGAGATGCTTGACTCGCATAATCCCACACCTACGAAGTCATCTATGACACCTGACGTGACAAACCCACGACAGTTGGCGCCCACCGTGGGGCCTGCGGTCAAGAGCGTCACGTTCCGCGCAGGATCCATGAAGGGAGCTGAAGATCTTGTTGTTGGCCGTATCATCACGGTCAATGGCACACCCCTCATCGACGATTCAAGCTGGGGGCCGGAAGCAGATTACTTGGAGACCGGCCACGTCATCCCCTTTGGATCCATCAACGTCTTCGTCGGCTTCATTGGCGGCGAGTCAGAGGATCCATCGCAACATGGCGACTCAGAAGAAGGAGTCGCGGTAACAGTGGACCAAGAAGAAGGATCTATCAACCACGAGTCGCTGCCTCTCGAAGACGAAGAAGGCCAATCCATTGAGTATGTCCTTGAGGAAAGGCTATGCGGAGGCCCTGTGGATAGTGGCTCGCCCTCTGTAGAAGATCGGCACGTGGAAGGGGTCTACAGGACCACAGAAGCAGACGAAGGGCTGGGCATGCCACCAGGCAGCTTAGCCCCCACACCGCCGGAAGCAGCAGAACAAGCCGCGCTAGACGCATCAGGAGTCGCGGCATCCGCTGCGATGACGCCAGGAGTCGCGGCCTCAGGAGTCGCAAACAGAGAGACCCACCTGGAGTCGCGCCTGCGGAATCAGGGTCAAGGGTAACCCCCAGCGCAGCGGTCACGCCGCCACAGGGAAGCGTGTTGTTTACACCAATATCTGCGGTTAACGCGGCTGCTAGGGTGACAGAATTGGAGGCTACCAGGATCGGGCTATATGATGAAGTCCAGAGAATCGCAGATGAGAGAGCCAGGCTGGCGCGTGAGGAACAGCGCCTCCAACAGGAGCAACTGCGACTCATCGAGGAAACCAATTCTCTGCAAGGAATACAGGCCACCTTGCCACACAGACGCCACGCGAGTCGCCTGCAGCCAGGAACAGTAAACCCTATGGAGCTGTTCCAATCACCTACCACTGAACCAGCAATTGCGGTCCCGTCAGCCGCCACCAACACTATCCCATCAGTCGCCACCAACACGGCGCACCGGTCGCATGGTCAGGGGTCGCACAACCTTCAGTCGCGGTACCCGCACGCATGGCACCATCTGCCATGGTTATGCGGTCCGCGGCCCCGTTAGCTGCGCCCGCGGTTCAAGCACATCGCTGTACCATCAATCGTACCAGCGGTTCCATCTTTCGCAGCACCAAGAGTAGCAGAGATACCTGGGTCAAGGGCCATAGTACAGGCTAACAACAGGGCCATGATGCCCCCGCCGTTGACGCAGCCAACCTTTGTTCAGCAATCGCCACAGCAGCCTCAAAGGTTCCACACGCCGCAAGGGCATTATGTTAGCCCAGTGGAGAATCTCTTTGCAGCCACAAACATCTTGGCCAGATTAGCGCCAGCAGGAAACACGCCAATGGACAGAGAGGCACGGCGCGCCATTGAGATGCTGAGCACAGCAGTAATACAGCAGGCGAATATGTCCGAACACGCAGGACGGCTGCACTCCACCCCTTACAATAGCAGAGCAACGGCGGAGAGAAGCATCCACGCGGAGTCGCCACACGTTGCGACCTCAAGCTCGGCTAGGCGACAAAGGGAAGATCAACCTGCGGCTCAAAATCAACCTCAGCAAATTCAACCCATAGAGATTGTGCAGCCGCGCGCGGCGGCCAATCCAATAGGAAGGCCAGCTTCGTCCAACCTATCGTCGCGACTCAAAGGCCCAGTCTGTTTCAGCGAAAGAATCAGGTCTGAACCGTTTCCTGCAGATTTCAAAGGCCTCGCAAGGTCGCCAACTACAACGCCAGCATGGACCCTGTTACTTGGCTCAACAATTACGAGATGGGCATGAGCATCCTAAATGCATCCGAAGAGATCTGCGCACGTTACCTAAACATGATGTTAGAAGGCGCAGCCCACATATGGCTACAAAATTTGCCACCAAATTCAATAAACTCTTGGGATGAGATGAAGGAAGCTTTTATCAAGAATTTCCAAGGAACATGCAAGCGACTCTGCAGCATAGAGGACCTTGAGCGTTGTGTACAGAAGGAAGGCGAGTCGAGTCGCCACTGGATGAGAAGGGTCGCAGAGATCATACATTCCTCAGACAACATACCACCCAGTTCAGCAGTCCTTGTCATGGAGAAAAATTGCAAATTTGAGCCGCTAGTCCACAAACTAGGTCGCATGAAGGATAAAGTCAAGAGCCTAAGCGAGGTAATGGCGGCGGCCAACAAGTATGCTAGCTCGGATAAAACCAGGGACGCATCTGATGGGGAGGAAGAGGAAAACACTGGCAAGGGAAAGAAGGCCAGTAGCAAGCCTCAACAACAGCAAGCTAGCAATGCCAATGCGAGTTATAACAAGCGCAAAAACGAGGAAGGAAACTCAGGGTTAGTCGCAAATACGAATACTCGTTACAAACAAAGCAGCAGCAGAGGAAGGAATTTTCACCCAGTTAATTTGGAAGAGGTTTTCAACCGCCCCTGCGACATCCATATAGGAAAAGATGGGAAACCACCCAACCACACGAAGGCACAGTGTTATCATTACAAAAAGTGGAAGGATGGACAGCCACTCAACACAAACTTCAATCATCAAAACAACGAGGAAGGTAAACATGGCGGAGGCAACAACAGCAACAACGCCGTCCCAAATCCACAGCCAGTATCATACCATTGTGGTGAATACTTCAAGGAGGGAACAAAAGCTGCGACGACGCAATCAGGCTGTTAACGCCATAGTACCAGCCGTCCCACAGTGGCTAAAGTGGTCCGAGCAACCAGTAGTTTGGAGCCGCGAGGATCACCCAGGAGAAATAAATGAAGAGGGAAAACTCGCGCTGGTGGTTGCCCCTCAAGTCGCAGGGTACAAGTTGAGCAAAGTACTGATGGATGGAGGCAGCAGCATCAATATATTATACTATGAAACCTTCAAAAGAATGAACCTTCAAGAAAAGCAGCTACACCCATCAAGAACAACGTTTCATGGTGTCGTGCCAGGCATATCAGCTCAGCCATTGGGGCGAGTTAACTTGGAGGTCGCCTTTGGGACACAAAGCAACTTCAGGAGCGAGTACATTTGGTTCGAGGTTGTAGATTTCCAGAGCCCATATCATGCGCTGTTTGGCAGAGAAGCATTCGCAAAGTTTATGGCTAGGCCGTGCTATGTGTACCTAAAGCTTAAAATACCAGGCCCTAGGTGTCATCACCATCAATGGCGACAAAAGAATAGCTCAAGAATGTGAAGAAGGCGACAAGGCCATAGCCAGAGCAGCTTGCATCGCAGAGAGCGCGCCCATGCGCGAGTCGCAGGAGAATTTTGATGACATCGTGAAGGCCAAGAGGCACCTGCCTGACTTGCGACTTCAGATTACGGCCGCAAGGGAGGCAAGGAAGTCAAAGGCTACGAGCCATTGCCAATAAGGACACATCCCAGCGTCGCGAGTTGCCATCAGCAGCCGCAGCAAAATTATTAAGAGTTTACATCATCAAGCTGGCCACTCAGGGCTAAAAATTTCAATTCTGGTCGCCACTCAGGCGCGACCGACCCAATGTGACACTTCTGATCGCCACCTAGGCGCGATCGACCCAATTCTGGTCGCCACTCAGGCGCGACCGACCCATGTAACATCTCTGGTTGCCACCTAGGCGCAACCGACCCAATTCTGGTCGCCACTCAGGCGCGACCGACCCATGTAACATCTCTGGTTGCCACCTAGGCGCAACCGACCCAATTCTGGTCGCCACTCAGGCGCGACCGACCCATGTAACATCTCTGGTTGCCACCTAGGCGCAACCGACCCAATTCTGGTCGCCACTCAGGCGCGACCGACCCATGTAACATCTCTGGTTGCCACCTAGGCGCAACCGACCCAAGCATCACTTCTGGTCGCCACCTAGGCGCGACCGACCCTATGTATCATATAATGATTCTGAAATAAAGCATCTCAAACTACCAATTGAGCTGTGAGTCTTTTATTTTTTAATCATTGGTCCCTTGGGGGTGCGGCAGCTTTTTAGCGCGGCCTATTCCTTGGGATCGCCAAACAAGTGGCATTTATCGTGATTATACTCAACCTCTCTTGGATGCGACTTGCACTATGCGGCCAAAGTACTGGGGGTGCGGCGTCAATCGAGTTTGATTGCCTATCATGGCCGCTCTCGACCCTGAACACGCACTTTTTACCTGGGAAATACTGAGCCGCGCAAGGGCCTAAGTGAGGAAAAACCGAGACAAATCATAAGGACCAGCCTATTGGTCGAAACATGTACTGCCAAGAGTACTTAAGCAAACCATAATATTGTCTTATGACACATAAATTCTAACAATTATTACAGACCGCTAAGGGCCAAGATCATCAAACCATTGTTTTCTCTTCTTCACTTGTGCGCAGCTTTTGGCCGGTGGGAAGGAGGAACAGGCGGCTTACCAAGCTTGCCAGAAGGAGCAATCGCAGGCTCGCTGGAGGGCTCTTCAGTCGCGGGCTTGGGGGCTGCAGAGCTGGATACGCCTGGAGAGGGGTTCTTTTCCTGCGGAATCACCGCACTGGATGACGGAGCGGGTAACTTCTCCCATCTGCTTCCATCTGCATTATACTTGCCCATATAGGTCGCAAGATCTATCCCCTCCACCAGTTCAGTCGCGTGGCCGCGCATATCCTTCCAAGTCGTCGCATATTCTGAGGCCGTCAGTTCGGTGCCATCCACCTTCTTCGAGGGCCTACCTTTTGCAACCTTGGCAGCATCAAAAGAAGGATAGTACGTCTTGGCCAAAGCAAGAACATGAGCCGCGCCGGTGCGAGCTGAGGACTCCTTCCAGTCCAAAAAGAACTGAGGCGCCCTAAGCAGTCTTTTCAGCAGCCCTTCAGAATCACCGGGACTGGCTTGGTCGGCAGCAGGCACTTAGACAGTGATTTCATGGCGTCACAAGTTCTTCGCGAAAAATCGCGGATATACTCCAGCTGCTCTTGAGTACTGCCGCGCTGCTCCTTGGCATCTTCACCTACATCGAGGCATGTCTCCGTCAGCTTACAACATACAGGCAAAGATAGTAGAGAAAACAGATGCAGATATGAGTCGCAACACATACCAGTTAATCTTGAGTCATGATGCACACTTTGGCGTGGACAAGGTTATGGGCATCAGAAACTTTCTTCAACTTTTTCTCAAGCTCGCCAATGGAAACAGCCTTAAGCCTTGCGTCCTCATTGGCATCA
Source organism: Poa pratensis (assembly GCA_947311845.1). NCBI lineage: Eukaryota > Viridiplantae > Streptophyta > Magnoliopsida > Poales > Poaceae > Poa > Poa pratensis. The sequence continues at coordinate 22,324,374 of CAMZMU010000033.1, read as the reverse complement.
GCAATGGCGTCTTTCTGAGCACTGACTTGGAGGTCCAGCTGCTGGACCCTCTCTGGAACTTCTCTTCAACAGTTTTAAGCCGCAGCTCGGTGGCTTTGGCTTGCTCAGATAACTTGAAGCTTTCATCAGATAGCTCGCCCATCCTGGTTTCCCTCTTCTTCAGCTCAGCGTCACGCTGGCCAAGGAGCTCGCGCAGCCTCTCCAGTTCAGAGGGAGTATCCCCAGCTGCTTTTCCAAGGCAAGTTTGGCAGCTGTTATGGAGCTTAGTTCCTCCTACGAAGGGTACATCAGTTAGTAAGTATATATCAACAGCTAAAAGAGAAGCATCAAGTCTCCCTTTACAGTCAAAGAAGAAACTTGATCCTTGGGGGCTAGAGACAGATAACTGGAGATAGAAGTTTACCTTATAAGCCGCAGACAGGTCAGATAGTGCCTTGCGGAGCTCCATGGCTTGCTTGTCATTTGAGGCAATGATAGCCTCTGACAGTCTCTCAGCGCGGCTTGTGGAGGAGGAAGAAGCAACCTCAGCATGCAGAATTGGCGACCGCAGATTGTCCGCCGCTGGCGACTCAACCACTGGCGTATCAGCATCCTTGGCCATTACATCTATGGAGGAGGGGTTGACCTTCTCCACGTCCTGGATCATAAGGGGATCCGTTCTATCCTCCAGAGCCACCTCTTGGGTGGCTGTGTCAAGAACAGGGACCGTGGCCAGGTCATCAGTGGTGGCCACGCCCTCTACCATGGCGGTATGAGCCGCAGGTGATAAATGCGGCTCAACCGCGGTTCCAGGCTCAGTCGCGGGTTTAGCCGCACTTCTGCAAAAAGCAAGGGCATTGTGTGAAGAAGAAGCACATAAGCCAGAATAAAAGTATTATAAGCACAGGGAAAAGTTACTAACTCTGGAGCCATCTTCACAAAGGCCATAAGTTCACCGCTTGACGGTGAGGACAGGCCTTGGGTCCCAGAATCTACGAGCAGAAGTTTTGCGTGTCAGTAGAGGAAAAAGAATAAGCATTCAAGATGACAAGACAACAGAAATTACCAGAGTGGGGACCCATGTCTTCTTCAGCAGAGGCGGTGGCTTTGAAAGCACGCCTGGCAACGGAGGAGGTCGCGCCCGTAGCAGGTTTGCGACGCTTCGTGGCCTCAGGGTTTTCCAGAGCATCAACCTCTGGTTCCTCACGAGATAGCCTCTTGGAGGCTCTACGGGGAGTTGGTCCAGCCGCGGCAACAGAACTCGCGGCTGGCACTGGACTGTCATCCTCGTCCAGTTCAGTTCTTCACCATCTGAGGCCGCAGAAGCAACAGAAGGGATATCAGCAGTCTCGCTGCCCTCTAGAGTGGGCAGCAACTTCTTTCGTGCGGCACGCTTGGGAGCAGCAGTGCCGGCGACGGTCGCAGGCAGCGACCAGTAGTTCTCATCAGCCTGGATCAGGGAGATATAAGTTGCAGTATTAAGAAAAGGAATGCGACTCAACTACGAAGGCGAAAAGACAGAGAAGAGGAGTTACCTCAAAAGGCTTGTTGTTAACACTGAAAGGGGCAAGCCCCACCTTATCGAAGGAGATGTCCTTCTCCTCAGTCACGCGGGTGACAAATTCCACCCAATCCTCAGGCCTCCAGTCCGAAGCCTTGATACGATCAACGTCAGCAGAGGTGCCTGTGCACTCAAGGAAGGATCGCTGTCGTGGACTCACGGGCTGAATGCGCCATTTGGTCCAGCAAGAGAGAAGATCAAGGCCAGTAAGACCATGACCTATTAAGGCGCGGATTTGATCAGCGACTCATTGATGAAGGACATGGACGAGTCGCGGGGTTTTGATTTCAGTGCCTCGGTAGGCACGAAGAGGGTGTTAGACCAGGAGGGAAGGCGAGTTTCGCCCTCCGGTGAAGTATCTTGGCAATAGAAGAAAGATTTTTGCCAAGCCCTGGGTCGATTCGCCAGGGCTAGCTTGGGAAGGCAAGAGTTCCTATGGCGTTGAAGAGAGATGGCGCCGACCTGAACGTAGGCGCCACCCTTGGAGACAAGTTGGCTGTTGCAGGTGAAAGAGGCCAGCCATAGATCGATGTTGGGGGCTATGCCAAGATAATCCTCGCACAGCACATGAAAATTGCTCACCTGGAGCATTGAGTTGGGCCCGATGTCGTGAAGACGGAGGCCTAGGCGTTGCAGCAAATTGCGGAAGAAGGGAGAACCTGGCGGCGTGAATCCACGCTCCACGTGCTCCACGAACATCACCAGCTCGTTGGGCTTGGGGCGCGGCTCGATTTCATCGCCTGGCGCCCGCCAGACGCCGTCCTCCTTCGGCGGCAAGAAGCCAGCCTCGGCCAGATCTGCAAGAGTTTCCTCCGTTACCCAGGATCCTTCCCAGTTGCAGGAGATCTTGCGCCTATCGTCAGATGGCTTCGCCTTGGGCGCCATTGCGAGGGGGAGATTGGATTGGGGAACTAGGCTCGGGTCGAGGAAGAAGACGGCGCGGCTAGGGATGAGAAGATTGCAAGGGCAAATGGATAATGACCTAGGTGGCCGCAGCTTATAACTGAAGGGGCCCGCAACTAACGGCATTATCTGTGCTCGCAACCAACGGCACAATTTGCGCCCGCAAAACGAGTAACGGTCCGCAATTAAAGGAAACAGAATATTTCCAGAAGGAGAGATGAGTCGCGCAGATGAGTCACAGCTCTGAATCGCATAAGTCAGGAGATTGGTCAGAACGTTTACAGTGCGGCTCAGAGACCATTTCAAGAGGTCAGAAGGTTCTCACCGTAAAGTCCTAACCAATCTTGGGGGCTAATGTCGGGGGAATACTTTCTGGATTAACCCGCGGCCCAGTGCGACTTAACTTACTCGCACGGATGAAGGCCCACTTGGGAGCAAGCCCAATATTGAACCGCCATAAGGAGAAAGATCTAGAAGACAATCCCGGAGGACGTGAAGACCAAGTAGTCTCCGAGTAGGCCTCTGTGGATGTATTCCTTATGGGGAAGTTTCCTTTTGTAACCTAGCGAGCCTCTGTGTATATAAAGAGGACTCGCAGGACTTAGAGCGGGTCAAGCTATCAAGCCCCAAACCCTAGCTCATACGGCGAGTACCAGATCGGATCGCCTCCATTGTAACACCTCGATTATCATATCAATACCAATCTAGGGTAGGCAGGAAGTAGGTCTTTTACCTCACATTGAGGGGGCCGAACCTGGGTAAATCTGTGTTGATCTTTGTTCCTGCGATCCCAAGCTCGGAGATGCTTGACTCGCATAATCCCACACCTACGAAGTCATCTATGACACCTGACGTGACAAACCCACGACACCTTGTGAGTAACAAAAAAGGACCCATCGAAAAATGGGTACCTAAATCGAAGTCTTGATTCCTTGTAGGGTGTGGCGTCCGGTGCGGGTCGATGGACGGTGGATAGTGGCGCATCCCAACACATGACCGGACGCATTGACTTGGTGGATGATATTGAACCTCCTCTACCTCAATATTCACGAGTCAAAATTGGTGACAACCGCGAGCTTAAGGTATTGGGACGAGGCAAGGTCGTTGTTGCTAGAGAGTCTCTATCAAGAATGTACTTGTCGTTGAGTCCCTTGGCTACAACTTACTCTCCGTCTATCAACTTACTAAAAGTGGTTATGGGTGTTACTTTGATGACGAGAGTGTGATCATCACCGTGAAGGGATCTCTTAAAGTAGTCTTTGTTGGACATGTCGAGTACGGCATGTATGTGCTTGATTTCTCGAAAGAGAGCATGTCGGCCGCGACTTGTCTAATGGCTAAAGTTGATGTGGGTTGGCTTTGGCATCGCCGACTAGCCCACACCAATATGAGAACACTCCATGATCTTCAAAGTGGTGATCACATTCTTGGACTAACCGATATTAAGTTTTCCAAAGATCGTGTGTGTAGATCATGCGTTCTAGGAAAGCAACATGGAGAAGCCCATCCATCAAAGACGAAGATTACCACCGACAAGATTCTTGAGCTCATTCATTTGGACCTATTTGGTCCATTATCTTATGATAGTCTTGGTGGGAAGAAGTATTGCTTGGTGATTGTTGATGACTATTCAAGATACACATGGGTCTATTTCTTCAAGAAGAAGAGTGAGACTCAACAAAGAGTCATTGACTTCATCAACATGGCTCAACGTCAATATCAAGAGAAGATCATGACAATTCGAAGTGATAATGGGTCCGAATTCAAGAACTACACCGTGGAGGGGTTTCTTAGTGAAGAGGGTATTGCTCATCAATATTCCACTCCATACACCCCTCAACAAAATGGTGTTGCGGAGAGGAAGAACCGGACTCTTATGGATGCGGCTAGGACCATGATTGCGGAGTATGCTTCTCCGTTCAACTTTTGGGCCGAAGCCATCTCCACCGCTTGTCATGCAACAAATCGGTTATATCTCCGCAAGCTATTGAACAAGACCCCATATGAGATTCTTCTTGGGAAGAAACCGGATCTTTCTTATTTTCGTGTCTTTGGATGCAAGTGCTTCATTCGCAAGAAAGGTAACCGGTTATCTAAGTTTGAGACTAGATCTATAGAGGGCATCTTTGTTGGTTACTCCACAAACTCTCACGGCTATAGAGTCTACAACAAGACCACCGGTCAAGTTGAAGAATCTAGTGACGTGAAGTTTGATGAGGATAATGGCTCCCAAGTGGGGCAAGTTGATCCTAATGTTGTAGGTGATGTACCTATGGAGCTCGCTCTAAGAAGGATGGCAATTGGGGACATTCGTCCCATTGAAGAGGATCCTCCTCAAGTTCAAGATCCTCCTCGAGCTCCTCCTCAAGTCATACCATCACCAACTCAAGATCCTCCCCGTAACCAAGAACAAACTCCGAGCCCTCAAACAAGTGAGCAAGGTCAAGAACAAGATCAACCTAGTGGTTCCTCTCCACAACTTGATGTTCAAGACCAAGCTCTAGATGGTGCACACGACAATGATCAAGAACAAGATCAAGGTGGTCCTCATCAAGATCAAGCTCAAGATCAAAACAATGCACATGACTCCGATGATGAAGGAAATGATCAAGTCATCTCTCAAGAAACTTCGGAGGAGACCAAGAAGAGAAGAGAATTGCGAAGAGAGCAAAAATTAACTCGCTTAGAGCATACATTGGACAAAGTTCTTGGAGGTGTCCAAAGCAAGGTCGTCACAAGAAAACAATTGGCAAGCTTTAGCACCAACCATGCTTTTGTGTCCTTCATCGAGCCCAAGAAGGTGTATGAAGCTCTTGAAGATCATGATTGGATTGATGCCATGCATGAAGAACTCAATAACTTCAAGCGCAACAAGGTGTGGAAGTTGGTGCCAAGGCCAAATGGGTGCAAGAACGTCATCGGCACCAAATGGGTCTTCAAGAACAAGCAAGATTCGAACGGCATTGTCATTCGAAACAAGGCAAGATTGGTGGCACAAGGCTACTCTCAAGTCGAAGGTGTTGACTTCGGTGAAACCTATGCCCCCGTTGCTCGTCTTGAATCTATTCGCATCTTGCTTGCATATGCATCTCATCATAACTTTAAATTGCAACAAATGGATGTTAAAAGTGCTTTCCTTAATGGTCCTATTAATGAGTTGGTATATGTTAAGCAACCTCCCGGGTTTGAGGATCCCAACCATCCGGACCATGTTTACAAGCTCGACAAGGCACTCTATGGCCTTAAACAAGCCCCACGTGCGTGGTATGAGCACCTTCGAGAGTTTCTTGTAGACCGTGGATTCCAAGTTGGTGTTATTGACCCCACCCTCTTTACCAAGAAGGTGGGTGGCAATCTTTTCATATGCCAACTCTATGTAGATGACATCATTTTTGGTTCTACTAACAATGCTTTCAATGATGAGTTTGCAAAGCTAATGACAAGCAAATTTGAGATGTCCATGATGGGGGAGTTGAAGTACTTCCTAGGATTTGAAGTGAAGCAATATAGGGAAGGTACCTTCATCAATCAAGCCAAATATACCCAAGACATGCTCAAGAGGTTCACGATGACGGAGCTCAAACCTTACAAGACACCCATGTCCACCTCCGTCGACCTCCACACCGACACCGAGGGTAACGATGTCGATCAAAAACTCTATCGCTCTATGATTGGTTCTTTGCTTTATCTTTGTGCATCTAGACCGGATATTATGTTTAGTGTGGGTAAGTGTGCAAGGTATCAAGCGGCTCCCAAAGAGAGCCACTTAGTGGCGGTTAAGCGCATCTTTCGATATTTGCTTCATACCCCAAACTTTGGTCTTTGGTATCCCAAGGGTTCAAGCTTTCATCTTATGGGTATTCGGATGCTGATTATGCCGGAGAGAAGAAGGATAGGAAGTCTACATCCGGGAGTTGTCAATTTCTTGGCCGCTCCTTGGTGTGTTGGTCTTCCAAGAAGCAAAATTGTGTTGCTCTCTCCACCACCGAAGCCGAGTACATCTCCGCCGCAAGTTGTTGTGCTCAACTCTTATGGATGGTTCAAACTATGAAGGATTATGGTATTAACTTCACCAAGGTGCCTCTCCTTTGCGACAATGAGAGTGCTATCAAGATCGCCCACAACCCCGTGCAACATGCCAAGACGAAGCATATTGAAGTTCGTCATCATTTCATCCGGGAGCACGTGGAAAGGGGCAACATTGACCTTTCTTTTGTAGGAACCAAGGATCAACTTGCGGATATATTCACCAAGGCCCTTGATGAACCAAGATTTCGAGAGTTGAGGAATGAACTAAATGTCATTGATGCGAGCAACTTTGCTTGACCGCCTTGCACAAGTACCCATAGTAGACATCGTAACTAGTTTAGATGCATGCATGGACATAGGGGGAGTGTAGCTCAACTCATGAGTCAACACTACTTCTATTATGCGCACATAGACAATTCGTGCTTCATTTGGTCACTCCGGTGACAAATTGTGCTTAAACGATGAGTATTGGCCTTGAACCCAAGATATATCTTCGCGGTTTTGGGTTGATAATTGCTCATACATGGTGGCCTAGGCCACCGCCCTCCTCCTTTGAGGAGTTGGTTTTATTTGGATCTTATTTGGTTTTTAGACTTCTTTTTGGGGAGAGAACTCAAGCTTGGGTTTCAAGTTTGGTTTTTGCAAACTTGAGTTTCTTCTCCTTTCTCAGCTACTTGTCTATCCCAAGCCAACACTCTTTATTAAAACAGCCCTATCTCTCTCTAAAAATGCCTTTTTCATGCTCTTGGTTGTTTGGATGGTCGGAAACGGCGGTCAAATCGGCTTCGGGGCTCATTTTTGAGCCCCAGCTGATTTTTCCCCAGGCGCCGGTACTACCGGTACCCTGGCGGTACTACCGCTGCACCCTGTGCAGCGCGGTATCGCCCTGGGTCCGTGTAAATACCAGGGGCGGTACTACCGCTGGATCGAGCGGTAGTACCGCTCGCGGGATTTTTCCAGGATAAGGCACGGGGCCAACTCGATGTGGGGTTATCTCTCCCACTCGTTTTCCTCCCCGTGCCCTCTTCCTCCCAAGATCCCGCCGCCGCCGGCCATTCCTCCGCCGAGAAGGAGCCCTCCCAGGCCCGGAGCTTTCTCCTCCACGCTTGGGACGCCTCCTGCACCTCTCCTCCTCCTCGATCCTCCGCCATGAGTTCCGGTATGCCCTATCCCTCTCTCTCATCTAGTTGATGGATAGAGATGAAATTAGTGGTGTTCCTTTGGATTCGTGGTAGATTGAGTAGGTAGATGTGTGTATTTGTGGATCTAGAACCTTGTCTATCATTTTGTTGCGAAATTTGTGGCTAGATTGAAAGTTCCTCTTCCTAGATTTAGAGGAGTAACCCTAGATAATGTTAGTGCTTTTTAAGCCATAATATTACCTCTTGTTACATCTCCAACACTAGTTTTGGCACTCTCCCTCTAGTTTTAATTTCATACAATTTTGTAGACATGTGCTCTTTTTCTCCAAAATAATGAAATGGTGCATTCTTACCTATGTGCTTGCCCCTCCCATGCTATTCACAGGTAGTGCGTCTCGTGGTCGCACCAAGACTGTCGGGCGCAAGAAACCAAGGACCGATGATGCTGATGAGGTCAAGATGAGATTGATGGGGTTCCCGTGACTCGCCGGAGGTTTCCACCTCCGGAGAAGACCCTGCCCAAGAGGACCAAGACTGCTAGTCAGATGTCGGACAAGGATTTTGCGGTCAAGCGGGCTGTCAATTGCTATGTGATTGAGAGGATGGATCAAATTCCCTCCATTCGGGGCAACAATCCTTTCTTTCACAACAAGTTCCAAGAACAATGCTACAATGAGATCTTGTTGAAGAAGCCGGTGGAGAACCATGTGGAGCAACACTTCATCAATATGGATCACATGAGGGACAAGATTGATTACTTTGGAGAAGCCCTTGATATTTGCGAAGAGTTTGGGCTTTTACCCATGATGGAGTTGGAACAAGATTTTGATGAGAAGCTTGTGGCTCAGTTTCTAGCCACCGTTCACTTTGGCAATGAGACGGAGCGCACCATCACATGGATGACAAAGGAGAAGAAGTTTGAAGAGACGTGGTCTGCAATTGCTCAGATGCTTGGTTATGAGGAGTTTGGTTCCGTCCTCTACGAGGACTTTGATGATACTCACTTCCGTGTACATCATACGGGGGTGCAGGCTGCAGAAGTTGAGAAGCTTTTGCCTCTATATGACCCGGAGAGCGCTGAGAAGTGGAAGGTTGGCAAGTCAAAGGGACTCTTTCCCACTTGGGACATCATGCACAGGATTTATCGCGAGACCATCAACCCAAAGGTGGGCAACATTGATGAAATTCATGGGTATCTCAAAATCTAATGCTCCTCACAAGGGAGATGCAAGGAAAAGGGAAGAAGTTGGATGTCATGGATTTCATTTGGCATGAACTTTGGGAGGTCATTATCAAGAAGAAGAACATCGCTTTTGCTCCTCTCATCATGCGTATCATCATTTGGAAGTGGGTTGAGGAGAACGATGTTGCGGAGCTTGGGGATGCGGAGGATTGGATCCCCCACAAGAGTAAGCGGCTCCTTGTTAAGCCCCATCCGAAGAAGAAGAAGAGCAAAGAAGTTGTGGATGAAGCCGGTCCCTCTCACACTAAGAAGGAAGGGCCTTTCCTTTGGATGGCTACTTCTATGAAGAAGCTCTTCAAGCTGACCAAGAAAGTTGAGAGGAACCAATATGATGTCTATGAGAGCACGATGAAGGCTCGCCAAGCTGAAATTGCTCACCGTCGTGCTCAAGGAGAACAAGTGCAGTCCGGCTCGGAGAAGAACATCACTCCATGGGAGGAGTGGCAAGCTCAGGACAGTGCAGGGCAGGTGATCACTTGGGCAGATTATGAAGAAGATGAAGTCACCTCTCAGCAGCCTCCGTTCGGTTTCGAGTGACCCTTGGGGCGTTAGCATCGGTCTGTCCCTTTTTGGTGTCTCGATGCCAAAGGGGGAGAGATATCTAGTAGCTCGTACGGGGTTTCGCAAGGGTTGTGTGTCACAAGCTTGTTTATTCGTGTTGTTTCTCTTATGCTTGTGAACACTTTTATTTTCTGTTGTGGATCTCTCCATGTGGTGTAAGACATGTGAACCTTAATTGCTTAGCTTATGTTTATCTTTGTTCATGTCTTATTCTTTGTTGCAAGCTCTTTATTTATATTATTTGCAAAGTTTGCAAAAGCTAGGGGGAGCATTGATCCTAGGTTGTGTGCGTTTGTGCATTCAAAAGCATTTCATGAACAATGCACATGTCTAGGGGGAGCTCCGTCTATCTTTTACAAATCTTTTGCCTTGCGATAATTGTGTTGTCATCTAACGCCAAAAAGGGGGAGATTGAAAGTGCATCTTCCCTAGATGATGTTTTGGTGTTAGTGATAACACAATTATGTATCTAACAATGTATTTTGAGCTTCCAGGGTTTTCTGATACAAGCGTCATCGAATAGAGCTTGCAAATGGTCTTAATGTTTTCTGCTCCAGGCAGCGGTAGTACCGCCAGGAGGGCCGGTAGTACCGCTGCGCAGAGTTTCCTCGCAAGCTCAGCCAGCTACCGCTGGAGGTACCGCCGTTTTTCAGCTTCTGTTTCCTCCAGCGGTAGCTCCAGCGGTACTGGAGCGGTAGTACCGCTGGGCTGCGGCAGTACCGCCAGCCCTAGCGGTGGTACCGCTGGGCAGCGGCAGTACCGCCCGAGGTGCCGCTGTTTTCCACCCTCTGTTGCGTTGGGCGGTAGCCGCAGCGGTACCGCAGCGGCAGTACCGCTGGGCAGCGGTACCGCTGCCTCCAGCGGTAGTACCGCTTCGAAGACAGGCGCGGGCTCCAGAAAAGGTAGCCGTTTGAATTGAAGACAAGGAAGGCAGCGGTAGTACCGCTGCCCCCGGCGGTACTACCGCCGCGGGAATCTGGGCTGCGCAACGGCCACTTTTGGAGGGGCTATTTAAATGGGTCTTCTTCCTCACTTGAAGACTAAGTTTTCCTATGCTCTCTCTCCTCCATTGATGAAAGCTTCAACCTACTAAGATCTCCCACTCCAACCACCCAAACCTCTTGATACTTTGTGGAGTGAAGGAGGAGGTCTAGATCTACATCTCCACCGAAGGAATTTCAAATCCCCCCACACTATCGGTGTGGAACTTGCATCTTGGGTTGCTTGTAACTCGAGGTGCCTTTGTGAGTCTCGGAGGAAGTCCGAGGCATTGTTGGGAGGCTCCAACTCATTGTGGAGTTCCCCAACCTTTGTGTACCGGCTTGGTCAACGCCATCAAGGTGACCTCATAGTGAATGAGCCGAACCCCCACGGGTAAAGCTCACGGAGAATAGAGTGAGCACATCCGTGCTATTGGAGCGCCTAGGTGGCTCCACACTCCTCCAACGTAGACGTACTTCCCTTGGGAAGGAACTACGGGAAACATCTCCGTGTCTCCACTTTGCGGTTACTTCTATCCTTTACTTGTTGCTTCCGCTACGTTGCTTACCTTGCTTGTATCACATAGGTTGCGTTCACCTAGTGCACATCTAGTCAACCTTGTTATACTTTGCTCAAGCCCTAATTAATCGAAAAAGAATTAAAATTTGGTAGTCGCCTAATCACCCCCCCTCTAGTCGACATATCGATCTTTCAGCTACGTTCCAGAGGCTCATGAGGACCGCCTTGGGGCTCAGATGGGGAGAAACGCAGAAGCCTACGTCGACGACATCGTGGTCAAGACTCACGAAGAGCACACACTCCTGAAGGACCTCGAGGAGACCTTTGCCAACCTGCGTAAGGTGAACATCAAGCTGAACCCTGCCAAGTGCGTCTTGGGGTACCATCAGACAAACTCCTCGGGTTCCTAGTGTCTCGCCGTGGCATCGAAGCAAATCCCGACAAGATCAGGGCCATAGAAGAAATGCAGCCACCTCGTCGCCTCATGGACATGCAGCGCCTGGCTGGGTGCATGGCCAGTCTCGGCCGATTCATATCCAAGTTCGGCGAGAGGGCGCTGCCGTTTTTCAAGATCATGAAGAGGTTCGGAACATTCAAGTGGACGCCAGAAGCAGCTAGGGCATTCGAAGACCTGAAGAAGTACCTGGCCAGCCCACCAATCATGGTCGCCCCACGACCTCGCGAGCCCCTGAAGCTGTACTTAGCAGCCACTCCTCAGACGGCAAGCACGGTCCTGGTGGCCGAAAGGAAAGAGCCGGTCCTCGCCAAGAAGAGCACTACCCCGCCAAGCCCAGAGCCTCCCGACAAGGAAGCAGCCTCCCCATGCCCCGAGCCTCAAGCCGAGCCCGCGCGACCAACAAACATCCTCGCCGAGGACCTTCCTCTAGAAAACCTCGACAAGGCCCCTGAAGAGCACCACGAAGAGCGCAGCGCTGAAACACCACCGACAGCACTCGTCGAGCACCCCGTCTACTTCGTCAGCACAGTGCTACGGGATGCTCGTGAGCGGTACACCATGCAGCAGAAGCTCCTCTTCGCGCTCCTCATCGCCTCCAAGAAGCTACGTCACTACTTCCAGGGCCACCCCATCAAGGTGATCAAATCGTACCCCCTGGAGCAAGTCCTGCGCAACCCAAACGCCACAGATCGCGTCACAGGATGGGGCATCGAGCTGCAACCTTTCGAGCTGCAGTTTGACACCACCAGGGTCATCAAGGGCAGGGCGCTCGCGGACTTCACGGCCGAGTAGACAAACACGTGTCAGGAAGAGCCTCAGGAGGAAGAGGCCGCATCATCAGGAGGGACAGCGCCCAACTACTGGACCATGCACTTCGATGGAGCATTCGCACGCCAAAGCACGGGGGCTGGCGCTGTCCTGACTTCACCAACAGGCGACAAGCTCTTATACGCTGTCCAGTTATGCTTCACGCACAGCGACAAGGTCTCCAATAACATCGCTGAGTACGAAGGCCTCCTCGCTGGGCTCAGAGCTGCAATCGCTCTCGGCGTCAAGCGCATACTCATCAAGAGCGACTCCCAGCTCCTTGTCAACTTCTCCAACAAGAGCTACAAGCCTTAAGACGTACACATGGCCGCTTACCTCGAGGAGGTCCGCAGGCTCGAGAAGCACTTCAGAGGAATGGAACTCATGCATATCCCACGAGGAGAGAATCAGGAGGCGGATGACATCACGAAGCGAGCATCAAGAAGGGAAGCCCAGCGAGCAGGCGTGTTCAAGGAGAGGCTTATCAAGGCATCAGTCAAACAGCCGAAAGAAGCATCTGGCATGGACATCGACGAGGAGCTCCCACTAGCGCCAACAACTGGAGCACCAGACTGCGGTCCGCCCTCAGGAGATCGCCTGCTGCTGACCTTGGTGCGTCAAGCGGCGGATTGGATCGTCGAGATCAAGGAGTACCTGCAGGACGGGATCCTCCCTGAAGAAGATGCAGAAGCAGAAAGAATCGCTCCGCAGGCCAAGTCATACTGCCTCCACGAGGGAGATCTGTACCGTAAGCGTCCCAATGGGATCGCGTTGCGATGCGTCCCTCAGAAGAAGGCCGTCAGCTGATCAGGGACATACACAGTGGAGAATGTAGTCATCACTCATCCTCGCGGGGAAGGTTTTCAGAAGTGGCTTCTAATGGCCTACAGTGCTTCAGGACGCTACCGCCATCGTCCAATCTTGCGAGGCATGCCAATTCCACGCCAAGCAGATCCACCAGCCTGCACAGGGACTTCAAACCATCCCGCTTTCCTGGCCCTTCGCGGTCTGGGGGCTGGACATCCTGGGACCCTTCCCACGAGCGCTCGGGGGCTACCGCTACCTCTACGTCGCCATCGACAAGTTCACCAAATGGGCGGAGGTTGAAGCAGTGCGCACCATCCCGGCGAGGTCGGCGGTGAAATTCATCAGGAGCCTGGTCTGCCGTTTCGGCGTACCATATCGCATCATCACCGACAACGGCACACAGTTCACTAGCGGCATCTTCAAGTCCTACTGCGGCAGCCTCGGCACCCAAATCTGCTACGCCTCGGTGGCTCACCCACGAAGCAACGGGTAAGCCGAGCGAGCAAATGCTGAAGTGCTCAAGGGACTCAAGGCAAGAATCTTCAATCGCCTCAAGGCCAGCGGCAAGAACTGGATTGATGAGCTCCCATCCGTGCTCTGGTCCATTCGCACAATAGCCACGAAGCCCACTGGTGAAACGACATTCTCCCTCGTCTACGGAGATGAAGCAGTACTCCCTAACGAGCTCAAGCACGGGTCCCCGCGAGTCCTCGCCTTCAACGAAACCAACCAGGATGACATCCGCAACGATGACCTGCTGCTGCTCGAGGGAATCCGCTGCCATGCTGCCCTCCGGGCGGCAAGGTACCAACAAGACCTCCGCCGCTACCACAGCCGCCACATACGCCCGCGCACCCTCGAGACAGGCGACCTCGTCCTGAGGAGGATACTCTCCAGGGAAGGCCACCACAAGCTCTCACCTATGTGGGAGGGGCCCTTCAGGGTCGTGCACGTCTCCAGGCCCAGCGCCGCACGGCTCGAGACGGAAGACGACATTCCAGTCAAAAAAACGTGGAACATCGAGCATCTGCGCAAGTTCTACCCGTGATCAGTCACGGCAGGCATTTTTTGTCTCAAGAGGGAGGCAAGCGCCATAACATCCCCAGCTTGACAAAGCCTTTCCCTCCACAAGGGGCTACATCATCTGAGCTCTCTCTACAACGCGTCGCCACGAGCCGCGAGGACTAACCTATTAATAGTGTCAAAAGTGCACAATGTTCTTGTTTTACACTTTGATGTGTAGGAATTACTTGGAAATTGACAAGAACACAAAAAGAGCCCTTGTTGGAGTTGGACTCTGATTCGCAGGAATCTGTCCCACCAGACAGTTTTTACAGATGTCCACGAACCGACCCGAAGACGACGTCAAATGGCGAAATTCTAGTCGCGAAAGTTGCAGGGAATGTTCCGCCGCACGATCTAGATATAAAATTCGTCCCAATCGGTATTCAGATGAGACCTGGAGAGGCCCGATAAGTCGGCGGGACCAGGAAAAATCTGGCCGCGCCGAGGGTTGGCGAGACCGCCTCGGGAACCTTCTGGAGCTGCCCTTTGGACCATAAATAGCCCCCGCGGAGCAAACCTTAGAGGAGTCGACAATTTTCTCGAATACATCCCAGAGCTTCGCCGCCACCAAATTTCGTTTCGGGGGTCAGAAGATCTCGTTCCGGCGCCCTGCCGGGACGGGGATTGATCCCCGGAGCCATCACCATCGACCACGCCGCCTCTACTTCTACTCCATGATGGTTTGTGAGTAATTCCCCCATGGACTATGGGTTCTAGCTGTAGCTAGTTGGTACTCTCTCCCATGTACTTCAATACAATGATCTCATGAGATGCCTTACATGATTGAGATCCATCTGATGTAATCGGTGTTGTGTTTGTTGGGATCCGATGAATTGTGGAATTATGATCAGTTTGTTCATCATGTTATCATACTTATGTTTTATTTAAGATCTTGCATGCTCTCCGGTACTTGTGGTTACCCTGATCAAGTAGTTGCTTGTATCTCCAAGAGGGTTTATACTCGATAGTGGGTTCATGCCTCCAGTAATCTGGTGTCGAGATGACAGAAACGACTAAGGTTGTGGATGTGCTGTTGCCACTAGGGAGAAAACAATGATGCATTGTCTACGTGTCTTTTACATTGTTTACATTACACACTTTACTTAATGCAATGATCTGTTGTTTGCAACTTAATACTGGAGGAGATGCGGATGCTACCCTGAAGGTGGATTATTTAGGCATATATGTGCTGGATAGCGGTCTATATACTTTGTTGTAATGCCCAATTAAATACTACAGTGAAGTTTATCTTATCATAATATGCATTGTCATGCCCACACAATTTTATAAATTGCCCAACTGTAATTTATTCACCCAACACATGCTTTGTTTGGAGAGTTACCTCTAGTGTAGATAGCTGGAACCCCGGTCCATATTAATCATCATTGCTCTCCTGTCAACACACCACCAACTATTTTCTGGCACCATTACTGCTGTGTTACTGTCACTATTGCTCTCATATTACTGCAGCTATCACATCACCCCTGTTACTAGTGCTTTTCCAGGTGTGGCTGAACTGACAACTCAGCTGCTAAGGCTTATAAGTATTCTTTGGCTCCCCTTGTGTCGAATCAATAAATTTGGGTTTTACTTCCCTCGAAGACTGTTGCGGGTCATTAAGACTATTTTCTGGCGCCGTTGCCGGGGAGCATAGCTCTACTCATAAGTTCACCTGGGGAGTACACTCTACATCTCTCTCTGTTTTTATTTTATTTTATTTTGACTAGTTTACTTTTGTCTAGTTTTATTGTGCTTAGTTTATTTCTGTTTAGTTGTGTTTTGTTTAGTTTACTTTAGTTTAATTTGTTTTTGTTTTGTTTTTCTTATATACTCGAAAATCCATAAAAATTGAAAAACCAAAAATCTATAAAAACTGTTGCCATGCCTATATTTTATCGAACTAGATCTTATTTGACAGGATGGCTCACTAAGGATAAACAAAATAAATTAAATGAACACCTTTGGTCTGAAAAAGGGAAGCATCTATCACTACAAGTAATTAAACTTGATAATTTTGCTAGAGACTTGTGTTCTACATATGATGAATCTTGGTGCTTTAATGAATCTCGTTGTTGTAGGAAGTGTAAACACCTCCCTTTTCAATGTGATTATAATGATAATGAAACTATGGCTTCTTCTGCTAGAGGATATTATGACTTTGATAAACTTGAGCAAATTGAAGAATTTTTTTTTTATGGGAGCTTATGAAATTGCTGCTTTGCTTGAAAATAGAGATGAAGCTCCTTATAAATCTGATAATTTTGCTATACTTCAATATTGTCTTGAGAATTATAATGGTAATCCTTATATTACTGAATTTCTTGAGAAAAGATATCCTTAAAAAGAAGAGACCATTGCCTTGCAGGAACATGTGGAAGAAGAAATTGCTGAAACTGAAAGCTCATTGGATGAAAAAGAGGAGGAAAGTGATGAACAAAAGGAGGAAGAATGGATTAGCTACCCATGCCTACCTTCTAATGAGAGTAACTCTTTATCTCTTACACTATTTGATTGCCCTCCATGTTTACCAAAGGAGGATGAATGTTATGTTCCTGTGGATTCTTTTGAAATATCTCCTATGAATGAAACCTATGGAAATAATTATGCTAATGTTATTTATGATAATCCATGCTATTTTGATAAATCTTATGATAATCATTTATTTGTGCCTAATTTCGAAATGCATGGTAATGAGAAAGTTTGCTTAGAAAATGTTTATGATAAAGCTCTAGATGATGGTCCTATGTTGCCTGATAATATTATGTATTCTACTATTGAGAGTGATCAATTATCTTGTTTTAATATTGTTAAAAGTGGGTTTGAAATTTTTGATCCCACTATCTTGGAGCTTGATAAAAATTATGTGTTTGTAGATCATGAAAAACATGCTTTATGTGATGGTTATATTGTTGAGTTTGTTCATGATGCTACTGTAAATTATTATGAGAGAGGAAAATATGGTTGTAGGAATGTTCATGTTACAAAAACACCTCTCTTTAAGATGCAAGTTCTGAAGTTACTTTTACTTTACCTTCCTATGTTTGTCACTATGTTCTCCATGGATTTATTTGTTTACAAGATTCCTATGCATAGGAAGTGGGGTAGACTTAATTGTATTTCGAATTTGCTTCTTGATGCTCCCTTTTGCTTCATGTGTCTGTTCTTATGTGAGCATCATAGAAAATCTCAAGCCCAACTAAAAGGCATTAAAGAAAAGCGCTTGTGGGAGACAACCCATGTTATTTTTACTTCCTGTTATTTTCTTTTGTTGAGTCAAGGAATTTGTTTACTTCTGTAACAATTCATTTGTATCTTTTATTTGCTATTTTGTTGTGCCAAGAAGAGCCTCTAATGACAAGATGCTGCTAAAATTGGGGTTTCTGCCCGAAACAGATTTCTGGACGTCACCGTTTATTTCGGTAGAAAATAGAGAAACATAGAAAAAATCTGCCAAGTTTTGTGCATACTCCTGATATATGTACGCATCTTTCGTTAGTCTATCATTTTCTGATTTGAGCAACGAAAGTGCCTCGAACAAATTCATCTTTACTGGCTGTTCTGTTTTTGACAGATTCTGTCTCTGTTTTTTGCATTGTCTCTTTGTGGGTTTTGTGCGAGGTTCTCTAACGTGGAGGGCCACAAATAAGCTTAGTAACTGTAGCTAATGTTTTATTGAGTTCTAGAAATGTGTCTCTACAGAACCAAAGTGGATTAATTTTTTTGAGTACTAACCCTCTAATGAAGTTTATGATAGATTTTGTGTGAAGTAAGTTTTCAAGTATTAAGAGAGGTGGATGATATAAAAGATCAAGAAGAGTGAAGAGCTGAAGCTTGGGGAGGCTTCCCTGGATCTCCCCAACATATTTCAAGAAGTCTCAAGCATCTAAGATTGGGGATGTCCAAGGCATCCCCTTCTTCATCAGAAAATTATCATGTCATCTCTAGTAAGACTATATTTTAATTTCTTCACATATTATGTGCTATTCTTGGAGCGTTGATGCATGTAAAATGCATACATGAACTTTGCACTTTATTTACTCATATTCCAATCATATTTGCATCATATAAGGGTTATATCAATGTTTTATCATGATTTTGGAAATATCTTAATGATTTCCTATTTTTATGGAATTAACCCTGCACAGGCAGAAAACCCTAGTTTTGTATTTTAATGTTTCAGGGACCCAAACGTCGTCCAAATCACCTGCAAATTTAGGGGCGTCATTTTTTGGAAGGAAAAAGACCTGTGGGCGAAGGAAGCAAGCAAACGGAGGCCTGAGGCCAAAAAGGGGGTGGCCCACGCGGCCACAGTACCTGGCCGCGTGGGGCCCACTATTTTGGCCCTCGAGGCTCCGTTGCCGTTGATCTTTGCTCCACCGACTCCGTCTTGACCTAAAAACGCCTATAAAAAAGGTCCCCCGACGTTCTCTGGAAGGGGGCGGCGGAGAAACACAGAACCACGAAACAGAGAGTCAGAAGGCTGCCGCCGGAGAAGATCGGAGGGGGGAAACGCCACCGGAATCGCCTCCGGAGGGCTCCACCCCCCTCCGGCGTGTTCATCATCAACATCTACAGCAAGAACTTCTCCACCATCATCACCATGATGAAGGGGGGGGGGGGGTAGTCCACCCCCTGGATTTGGGTTTGTGGTGGTAACTTATGTATCTCTCCTCTCTTTGAGCTTCACTAATTAGTACCGTATGAGCTGCTGAATATGATTACGGTCATCTAGGTAATACCTTTGTGGTGAATATTGTGGTATGAGATGATTTGTTATGCATTTACTGTTGTGTTGGAACTTTTATGACTTGTCATGCTTTGATAGAATATTGTTGTTTAAGAAGTATGATGTATGTGGGTACGGGATTGCCGATGTGACACGGCATAGGTTTTGAGTGACACGGTACCGCCCAACATCCTTTATCCGGGGGTAAAAAGAAAGAGTATGATGTGGGGGTGAGAGCAACCACGCTAGCCTTACGAGGGTGACCTAGCAACACAAATGAGTATTTCTTTCAACTATGTGTTTTAGGACATATAGCTGTCATAAAAGCTACCATTAAAACATGACAATTGTGTGTACTTTATCTATAACATAATAATCACCATAGATGAGAGAGAGAGGATTAAGTGAACCATGAATCCATGTCCATTGTTCCTATAAAAAACTCACACTTGAGCTTGTCCTCTTGCTGCATAGAGGATTGGGCTTTCTCTCTCTTTGAGAGCTTTTGCTTGCTACCATTTGTCTTGTCCTCTTGCATTGAAGAGGATTGGGACACTTTTACATTCTTGCTTGATTACTTCCATCCATCAACCACCTTGTTCTCCAAACTTGTTTAGTGCATAATCAACTAAAACTTGTGACACTTTAGTTAATTGTAGGGAATAGATAACTTTTCCTTCTTGCTCCTGCGGATCGATACCTTAATTCCACATTGAGAGGTGCTACGGTGATCCCTTGCTCTTGGGGGTAATCAAGTACTTTTTCTGGCGCCGTTGCCGGGGAGCGTGGCGCTTAAGTTTCTTTTCTTGTGTGCACTAGACTAAGCTTGGGGAGGTTTCTTTATCTTGCAATCATCTAAGCTTGGGGAGGTTCTTTGACTTGTTTGATGATACTATGTCTCCTATTTATGATGATGAATATGATATTTTCAGTCCACCCACTATTGAGTATAAAGTTTATTGTGATTATGATATGCCTCCTATATATGATGATTACAATGATTATTATGAATGTTTTACTCCCACTATTCCTAATGAAACTGTTTATGCTTATGTGGAGAGTAATGATACTTTTATGCATATGGATCATGATAAGAATGTTTCATGTGATAGCTATATTGTTGAGTTTATCAATGATGTTACTGAAAGTTTTTATGAGAGAGGGAGACATGATTTCATATATCTCAAAAATATTAAGTCTTCTCTCTTTTTGTTGAAAATTTTGAAGTTGCACTTGCTTTGCCTTCCTATGCTAGTCACTTTGTGCTTTATTGATTTATTTTCTTACAAGATCCCAATGCATAGGAAGTGGGTTAGACTTAAATGTGTTTCATATTTTTCTCTTGATGCTCTCTTTTGCATTTCAATTCTTATTCCTATGTGAGCATCATTAAAACTATCAAGCCTAGCTATATGGCTATAAAGAAAGCGCTTTGCGGGAGGCAACCCGGTTATTTTTTTTTGTGTGATTTTATTTGTGTCCTCTTGCTGTACCAAGAGACTTTGTTTATAGTTTAGGTTCTGGAATTTTCAATAAAGTGCCAAGTTTTACCCTTTTTGGTTTGAAAAAGTTGCTTATAGCGTTCGGAGATTTTATTCCTGCACGAGTCAGTGCACGGTATGATTTTTAATTCTTATTCTGTAACTCCGAATGAGCTCATATTTTAACTGTAGTTGCAAATTTTCATCCTCTGTGTGCATGAATTTTTTCGGAATTTTTCGACAAAGTTTGGTAGGGTAGAAAATACGTTTTGCTGCTGCTGTTTTTCTGGACAGATTCTGTCCCATTTTGTTTGATGCATGCTTTGAGCTTTTAAGTTGAATCTTTTTGATCCAATTGAGTTTATGAGTAGGCATACAACATTATACACTTTCTGGACATGTCATATGAATTTTTGTTCAAGGATTATATGTAGCAAGGAACCTATTTGTTTATCACTATTAATGCACCCCACAGAAAAGAGATGGGAGAAACGGTGTTTTGAAGTTTTTTCACAGGGATTGGAGGAGATGCACCAAGAGCTATCCAAGGATGGTGAAGACCATAAGCTTGGGGATGTGAAGACAACCCCGCTGGACCTACACACTCTCGGTTTGCACACGTCCAACTACTGTTTTTCGATCGAAACACTTTATCGCATAAACTTGGAGCGTCGTTTTTTTGTTTTTGTTTGAGTCTTGAGAGACCACCACACTATCAATTATATATGAGAGAGCTACTGGAAATATGGGTTGAAATATGTTGGATTCTTTTATAAGATTGGGAAAAGGGATGTTTGACTTGATTTTTAATGATATATATAGTTGCATGATTCATGAGCTTGTTTATGAGTAATAGTTTGCAAATTCTTTTTGAAGAGCTATCACTTATTCATGTTTTGGTGCTGATTGTTATTTTACTTGGTTTAACATGGATTAGTTAGTTCTATGGACACTCATGCATGCATCTAGATGGTCAACTTTCTCCCTTTTGCTAGCCCAAACATTCCAACAAATCAAAACTTGTTTCCAACACCTTCAACCAAAGTTATTCCAGTGAGTCCACCATATCTACCTACTAGCTATATGCTGTTCCGAGTATGTTCATCATGATATTTGTGTTATCTATACCTCTGAATGAAAATGATTATGTTATTGATTACCATGGGAAAAGTTGGTTATATAGCTCTCACGAACTTGATGCACAATTTGCTTTTATTGCATTAATAAAACATGACCCATTGTGATTAAGATTATGATGTTAGTGGCTTGATACATGTCTTGGGTTGGGAGTTAGCTCATATGTGCTGTTACATGGCAAGCTTTCAACATGCTCTTCATTTCATTTAGTTGATATCATGTACTTTTGTTTATGGATGCTTATCATGGGTGAAATAAATGTGGATATTAAGCAAGTTTAAATGAGTTTGTATAAATGGTTAGAGAGACGCCTGGGCCGCTAATCTAAGCCATGCATCATTCATGGTGGAAATTTACTTACATACTATGGTGAACCTTCTGTGATACACCTTACAATAAAAAGCTATTTCAATGGTAAATAAAAAGGGTGTTGAGATTGTTCATTTTGTTTGTTTGTCTTGTCATTTTGATATGGGCTTGTTCCATATCTTGGGACAAGAGGTAGCCCAGTTGACGCTCTTGATGATACTATTATGCTTACAATGATATTAAATTGAACTTGCTTTGTTTCCCAAGTTGAGTAACACATGGTGTAAGTTCTTGTATTCAAGGGGCATGAGACATTCAACCCATTCTTTATCAAGCACACTACTCATATTTGCTTTCACTTTAACCTTAATCATTCAAGATGCTATGATAGGGGCAACGAGAGCTTGACACCAATGAATACCTTATTGCAATCATTAACTTAAGTAGAAGAGTTTGGAAGTTGGATGAAACTTATGCATGCTTTACCTCTACTCACATATACATCTTTCCAAAGTGTACACCTATCATATTCAGATTTTCATCTACACTCTATGACCATTGTAGGATGTTCTACTTATCATTATGCATACATGTGTTCCATATTACTTGCTACTATGTTACACTTTGTGAACTATCAATGAACATCCTTGTCTTGAATACTTGATATCACTTCATAAACAATTTGCATATTGCTACTCCTTTGAAGAATGAATCATTTGACTATATGAAGCAATAATAATCATCTTTGATATTCATTGTTAAGTATTAAATTGCAAAGTCCATGTTAGTTTTATCATCTTCATACTCGAGGACGAGCATGGATTAAGCTTGGGGATGTTGATGCATGTAAAATGCATACATGAACTTTGCACTTTATTTACTCATATTCCAATCATATTTGCATCATATAAGGGTTATATCAATGTTTTATCATGATTTTGGAAATATCTTAATGATTTCCTATTTTTATGGAATTAACCCTGCACAGGCAGAAAACCCTAGTTTTGTATTTTAATGTTTCAGGGACCCAAACGTCGTCCAAATCACCTGCAAATTTAGGGGCGTCATTTTTTGGAAGGAAGAAGACCTGTCGGCGAAGGAAGCAAGCAAACGGAGGCCTGAGGCCCAAAAGGGGGTGGCCCACGCGGCCACAGTACCTGGCCACGTGGGGCCCACTCTTTTGGCCCTCGAGGCTCCGTTGCCGCTGATCTTTGCTCCACCGACTCCGTCTTGACCTAAAAACGCCTATAAAAAAGGTCCCCCGACGTTCTCTGGAAGGGGCGGCGGAGAAACACAGAACCACGAAACAAAGAGTCAGAAGGCTGCCGCCGGAGAAGATCGGAGGGGGGAAACGCCGCCGGAATCGCCTCCGGAGGGCTCCACCCCCCTCCGGCGTGTTCATCATCAACATCTACAGCAAGAACTTCACCACCATCATCACCATGATGAAGGGGGAGTAGTCCACCCCCTGGATTTGGGTTTGTGGTGGTAACTTATGTATCTCTCCTCTCTTTGAGCTTCACTAATTAGTACCGTATGAGCTGCTGAACATGATTACGGTCATCTATGTAATACCTTTGTGGTGAATATTGTGGTATGAGATGATTTGTTATGCATTTACTGTTGTGTTGGAACTTTTATGACTTGTCATGCTTTGATAGAATATTGTTGTTTAAGAAGTATGATGTATGTGGGTACGGGATTGCCGATGTGACACGGCATAGGTTTTGAGTGACACGGTACCGCCCAACATCCTTTATCGGGGGTAAAAAGAAAGAGTATGATGTGGGGTAAGAGCAACCACGCTAGCCTTACGAGGGTGACCTAGCAACACAAATGAGTATTTATTTCAACTATGTGTTTTAGGACATATAGCTGTAATAAAAGCTACCATTAAAACATGACAATTATGTGTACTTTATCTATAACATAATAATCACCATAGATGAGAGAGAGAGGATTAAGTGAACCATGAATCCATGTCCATTGTTCCTATAAGAAACGCACACTTGAGCTTGTCCTCTTGCTGCATAGAGGATTGGGCTTTCTCTCTCTTTGAGAGCTTTTGCTTGCTACCATTTGTCTTGTCCTCTTGCATTGAAGAGGATTGGGACACTTTTACATTCTTGCTTGGTTACTTCCATCCATCAACCACCTTGTTCTCCAAACTTGTTTAGTGCATAATCAACTAAAACTTGTGACACTTTAGTTGTAGGGAATAGATAACTTTTTCTTCTTGCTCCTGCGGATCGATACCTTACTTCCACATTGAGAGGTACTACGGTGATCCCTTGCTCTTGGGGGTAATCAAGCGTCTTGTGTGTTTTATTTTGTGTTTTGTGTTTGTTTTGTTCTCTGATCATATCAATGTTGGATCCTAACTATCTTGTTTGGGAGAGGGACACACTCCGCTTTTTCAAAGAATACTCCTGTTCTTCACTTATATTTGTTTAGTATTCCTGTCTAGCACTGCTAAAACTTCTATCTCTTTGTTTTCATGTATCTCTTTTTTAGAGCTATTAGTTTCTTTTATAAAAAGAATTCTCTTGCTTCACTTATATTTGTTTGGAGAGTAGGTTAATATGTTGGTTCAGAAAATGTCATGCATGTGGTTTGTTATGATGAAAAAACTTGCATAGTCTTGTAGATCATTGAACTTTTATAACCTGATTCTTTGCAAACGTTTTGAGGTATTAAATAAAAGATGGTAATGCTTGCAGGTTACTTAAGTTAAAATTATTAGTGGATTGTTGCTTTAAAACTTGTACCGTACTACAAACACTGCTATAACTGTTGAAGGTGTAGTTGGTCTTGATAGCTTTCCATGTTTAATGGTAATTCGTAATAACATAGTTGTGTGCTAAGGTCGAGGGATCTAACGGGGTACTTGTGCCGCCGTGAACGGCCCTTTTTGGAGTAAATTTAAACATGCTCTTAATGTTGAACCTGCTAGTTGTTTGTAATAAACTTGTGAGTTCTTTTTGACTAATGTTAAGCTACGGTTTTTGGCACTTCCACCATCCAAATTTGCTAGCCTCTTAGGTGTTGTGCATTGCCCTTTTCTCACAATGAGAGTTGGTGCATACTTTGCCAGTACATCCAAAACCCGTGGGAGGACTTCATCTTGTTCTCCTACACATAAGCCCATACATCTTCCTCAAAACAGCCACCATAACTACCTATCACAGCATTTCCATAGCTGTTCCGAGATATATTGCCATGCAACTTCCATCATACATTACATGACTTGTTGTCATTCATCATTTATTTATTGCTTTGTATGATTCTATACAGCTGATGTGTGGTTTACTCATGTTACGCTAGATCATTGCACATCCTGCTACACTGGCAGAGGCATACAGTTTTATGCATCATGTTCTGTTGTTATGAGTTATTTGTACAAAAAGTGTGTTGTCATTTTAGAGTATTGCTCCTGCTAGAAAAGAGCCATGGAGGCCATCGAAAAGAGAAACAGAAAAAAATAGAAAAAAAATAAAGAAAAGGGGGGGGGGGGGGGCAACACTACTATCCTTTATCAAAGTTGTGCTCATGTTTAGCACCTGCAGTTTCATAGTTATCATATTTGTGCTCATGTTTAGCACCTATGCTCCATTTGAGAGAGTTCTCATGTTTTATTAGTATAACTATGTGGGAAATTTACACTATAGAACTTGGGTTGTATATTCCAATGATGAGCCTCCTCAAAAGTGCTCTAGATCTTCATGAGCAACCAAGTTGGATGCACCCCCACTAGTTCCATTGGAGAGCTTTCATATACATATAGCTCTATGTGCATCCGTTGCGCGGCAATCACTACTCTTTGCATAGCTTCGATTATAAGACTTCCTCTTGTCTAATGATCATTTTTTAGCTTTGTAAGACTTTCTTCCATTGGCCTTCCAAACCCCCATTAACGTTCTCTTTGTCATAACATCCTGGTGCCAATACCAAATGCTCACGCTCACCGGTTGAGTAAGCTTCGAAACAGTTGATTCATGACGTTCATGTTTATTTTTACTTGACTGAATCCTTTTTATGTTGTGAAAATTTACTTGATGCTTGGAATTGAAGGATAGAACTCCTACACTGAATACTTAAAACATCTATAATGAACCTTGTACGGTTTTATGTCTTTAAAGCATCATTCATGAAAAGTTTTAACTTATTTAACTATCTTGCTTTATTATCTCTTGTTTAATATCAATTATAGACATTTGATTTGAATGATTTGATCTCAGCTCACTTGTCTTACATCACTATTGGATCAAGATTGTGTTGGTAGCATGTCACTTCAAAAAATTATATTGTTTTATCGTTTACCTACTTGAGGACGAGTAGGAACTAAGCTTGGAGATGCTTGATACGTCTCAAACGTATCTATAATTTTTGATGTTCCATGCTTGTTTTATAACAATACCATATGTGTTTACTATAGTTTTATATCATTTTAGACATTTATTGGACTAACCTATTAATAGTGTCAAAAGTGCACAATGTTCTTGTTTTACACTTTGATGTGTAGGAATTACTTGGAAATTGACAAGAACACAAAAAGAGGCCTCGTTGGAGTTGGACTCTGATTCGCAGGAATCTATCTCACCAGACAGCTTTTAAAGATGTCCACGAACCGACCCGAAGACAACGTCAAATGGCAAAAGTCTAGTCGCGAAAGTTGCAAAGAATTTCCGCCGCACGATCTAGACATAAAATTCGTCCCAATCGGAGTTCGGATGAGGCCTGGAGAGGCCCGACAAGTCGGCTGGACCTGGAAAAATCTGGCCGCGCCGAGGGTTGGCGAGACCGCCTCGGGAACCTTCTGGAGCCGCCCTTTGGACCATAAATAGCCCCCGCGGAGCAAACCCTAGAGGAGTCGACAATTTTCCCGAATACATCCCAGAGCTCCGCCGCCACCAAATTTTGTTTCGAGGGTCAGAAGATCTCGTTCCGACGCCCTGCCGGGACGGGGATTCACCCCCGGAGCCATCTCCATCGACCACGTCGCCTCCACTTCGACTCCATGATGGTTTGTGAGTAGTTCCCCCATGGACTACGGGTTCTATCTGTACCTAGTTGGTACTCTCTCTCTCATGTACTTCAATACAATGATCTCATGAGCTGCCTTATATGATTGAGATCCATCTGATGTAATCGGTGTTGTGTTTGTTGGGATCCGATGGATTGTGAAATTATGATCAGTTTGTTCATCATGTTATCTGATACGTTTCAAACGTATCTATAATTTTTGATGTTCCATGCTGTTATTATATCAATTGCTACATGTTTTGGCTATACTTTATATCATTTTTATGCATTTTCTGGGACTAACCTATTAACAAGATGCCACATGTTCCCTGTTTTCTGCTGTTTTTGGTTTCAGAAAATCTATTAAGGAAATATTCTCGGAATTGGACGAAACAAAAGACATCGTCAATAATATCACGAGGAGATCACGGAGTCCAAAGGGGAGTCGGAGCAGACCCACCAGGGGGCCACGCCACACTAGGGCGCGGCCCAGGGTGGGCCCGCGCCCCCCTATGGCGTGGTGGCCCCCCTCGGCCACCGACGCCGCCTCTTCGCCTATATATTCTCCGCGACGCGAAAACCCTATTACGGTCGATCATATTCCACGAAAAGTTCCGTCGCGGCCGTCATCGTCAATCTCAGATCGGAGGAGTTCTGAAGCTCTTCCCGGCACCCTGCCGGAGGGGAGATCATCACCGGAGGGCTCTACATCACCATGCCTGCCTCCGGAGTGATGCGTGAGTAGTCCACCCCTGGACTACGGGTCCATAGCAGTAGCTAGATGGTTGTCTCTCTACCTTGTGCCTCCATGTTTAGATCTTGTGAGCTGCCTAACATGATCAAGATCATCTTATTGTAATGCTAGATGTTGTGTTTGCTGGGATCCGATGAATATTGATACCATGTTTATTCAAGTTGTTTATCTATGTGCTCTTGATCTTGCATGCTCTCCGTTGCTAGTAGATGCTTTGGCCAAGTAGATGCTTGTGACTCCAAGAGGGGGTATTTATGCTCGATAGTGGGTTCAGTCTCTAGATATCTGGATCAGTGACAGAAAGGTCTAAGATGGTAGATGTGCTGTTGCTACTAGGGATAAAACATTGGTGCAGTGTCCAAGGGCACTTGTATTGATTACATTACACACTTTACTTCATGCAATAATCTGTTGTTAGCAACTTAATACTGAATGGATGCGGATGCTGCCTTGAAGGTGGATTATTTAGGCATAGATGCGGTTGGAATAACGGTCTATGTACTTTGTTGTAATGCCCAACTAGATTTCATAGTAGACATCTTGGCATGTATTGCATTGTTATGCCCTCTCTATTTGTCAATTGCCCAGCTGTAATTTGTTTACCCAACATGCTAGTTATCTGTTCTGAGAGAGACACCACTAGTGAACTGTGGACCCTGGTCCAATTTCCTCATACTGTTTACACAACCTGCTGCAATCATCTGTTTCCTGTTACTTGCTGTTTTTCCTGCTGTTTTCCACACCATACGTTTAACTCTTTGTTTCTGCAAGACCGGAGAGATTGACAACCTCTCTGTTTCGTGTTGGGCAAAGTTCTGGTTTGTGTCTGTGCAGATTCCACGTTGGTGCAAGCTCCCTAGCGCCAGGGGGAGTCAACATCAACAACCTTCCGATAGATCGTCAAGTCCTACTGGATTGATAACCTTGGGTAGATTTCTCAAGGGAAAACTTCTGCTGTCTACATCATAACCTTCCTCTTGGGGTTCACCAACACGTAGCCATCAAGCTGTTTTCTGGCGCCGTTGCCGGGGACTTGGAGGCTATTGGAAAGGGGAGTCTCTCAGTTCCAATCTCTTTACTTTGTTTTTGTCTTGTTTTAGTTTTGCTTGCTGTTAAAAATCAAAAACCCAAA
Organism: Poa pratensis; assembly: GCA_947311845.1. NCBI lineage: Eukaryota > Viridiplantae > Streptophyta > Magnoliopsida > Poales > Poaceae > Poa > Poa pratensis. The sequence goes on along the minus strand of CAMZMU010000033.1, from coordinate 22,295,759 downwards.
AAAATTAAATTCCTGCATCTAGTTTTTAATTTCGAGTTGCCCTGTTGCTTGTTTTAGCTTGCTAAAATGAGTAATCCTGAAAATACTAAGTTGTGTGACTTTACTAGCACAAACAACAATGATTTTATCTGTACACCCATTGCTCCACCTGCTTCTAAAGCAGAATTTTATGAGATTAAGCCTGCACTGTTAAATCTGGTTATGAAAGAGCAATTTTCTGGTGTTAGTACTGATGATGCTGCTGCCCACTTAAACAACTTTGTTGAACTTTGTGATATGCAAAAGTATAAGGAGGTAGAGAGTGATATTATTAAGCTGAAATTGTTTCCTTTCTCTTAAGAGGAAGAGCTAAAGATTGGTTGCTATCTTTGCCTAGAAATAGTATTGATTCCTGGACTAAATGCAAAGATGCTTTCATTGGAAAATATTATCCTCCTGCTAAAATTATCTCCTTGAGAAGTGGTATTATGAACTTTAGGCAACTTGATAATGAGCATGTTGCCCAAGCTTGGGAAAGAATGAAGTCTTTGGTTAAAAATTGCCCCACTCATGGACTGACTACTTGGATGATCATCCAAACCTTTTATGCAGGACTAAATTTTTCTTCAAGGAATTTATTGGACTCGGCTGCTGGAGGGACCTTTATGTCCATCACTTGGGTGCTGCTACAAAGCTTCTTGATGATATGATGGTAAATTATTCTGAATGGCACACTGAAAGGGCTCCAACTGGTAAGAAGGTAAATTCTGTTGAGGAAATTTCCTCCTTGAGTGATAAAGTTGATGCTATTATGACTATGCTTTCGAATGGACATGGTGTTGTGGATCCAAATAATATTCCTCTTGCTTCTTTGGTTGCTCATGATGAGAAAAATGTTGATGTAAACTTCATTAAAAATAACAACTTCAACAACAATGCTTATAGGAATAATTTTGGTAGCAACAATTATAGGCCATATCCTGCTAATGGTAGCAACTCTTATGGTAATTCTATGGCAATTCCTACAGTAACAATAGAAGTGTGCCCTCTGATCTTGAAGTCATGCTTAAGGATTTTATTAGCACACAAACTACTTTTAATAAAACTGTTGAGGAAAAGCTAGGAAAAATTGATACTCTTGCTGCTAAAGTTGATAGTCTTGCTCATGATGTTGAAATGCTGAAAATAAAAGCTATTCCTAGTGATATTAGAGAGAGTAAAACACTCAATGCTATCCAAATTAAAATTGATAATAACATTAGGATGCTTGCTGAACTTCATGAAAGATGGGAGAGAGAAGAAAGAGAAGCTGAAATTGCTGAACAAAATAGTGTTGTTAGAGTTTGCACTATTTTTACTAATGAAACAAATGATGCCTCACATGCTAATGCGCCCCCTACTGTTAGTGAAAAGATAATAAGTGTTGGAAATGTCTCTACTACCTCTACAAAAAGTTTTAAATTGCCTGATAGCACTACTTTTGTTCCTAGTAAAAGTGCTGAAATTTTTAGAGGTGTTGGTGATAATTGCTCCATTGTTTTTATGACAACAACTTCAATTTCGAAAATTGTAACATAACTGAAGTCATCATGTTCTTGCAAAAGCTAGCTAAGAGTCCTAATGCTAGTAAAATAAATATGGCTTTTACTGAACATATTATCAAAGCTCTCATGCATGCTAGGGAAGAAAAATTAAAACTTGAAGCTTCTATCCCTAGGAAGTTAGATGATAATTGGGAACCTGTTATTAAAATGAAACTGAGTGAGTTTGAATGCAATGCTTTGTGTGACCTTGGTTCTTGTATTTCGGTTATGCCTAAAAATTTATATGATATTCTCAAGCTTGCACCTTTGGAAAAATGTCATTTGGATGTTCACTTTGCTGATTCTTCTATGAAGAAACCTTTAGGAAAAGTTGATGATGTTTTGATAATGGTTAATAACAATCTTGTCCCTGTTGATTTTGTGGTTTTGGATATTGAATGCAATCCTTCTTGTCCTATTGTTTTGGGAAGACCTTTTCTGAGAACTGTTGGTGCTGTTATTGATATGAGAGAGGGGAATATAAAATTTCAATTCCCACTCAAGAAAGGTATGGAACACTTCCCTAGGAAGAAGATGAAATACTCACATGATACTAGTGTCAAGACAAATTATGGTTTTGGATTTTCTGGTCTTGACAATACTTGATGCATCTCTTCATGCCTAGCTCAAAGGCATTAAAGAAAAGCACTTCTGGGAGATAACCCATGTTTTTATTTGCTGTTTTATTTTTGTTTTCTTGAGTCAAGGATGCTTGTTTACCTCTGTAGCAACTCCTTTGTATCTTTATTTGCTGTTTTGTTGTGCCAAGGAGAGTTACTAATGCAAAGTTGGTTTTATTTTCGGGACTGCATTGGGACAGATTGCTGTTCGTCACCGTTTAATTCAGTAGAAAATCAGAAAAAATCGAAAAATGCTGAAACTTTTTGTGCATGTTCCTGATGATGTTACGCAACTTTCATTATTTCAAAAGTTTTCATCTGAGCATCGTAAGTGCCTCGAAAAAATTCGTCATTACAGACTGTTCTGGTTTGACAGATTCTGTCTTTTATTTTGCATTCTCTCTTTTACAAGTTTTTAAGTGGTTTCTTTTCGTGTAAAAGTGCCCACTTGAGCCTAGTAACAGTGGCTAATGTTTAAAATAGTTGGCTTGTGAGTTTTGTCTTTGCTAGAACTTTGAAGTATTATCTTTTAGTGCACTAACCTGCTAATGAGAAAAGCTGTTAAGTTTTGGTGTGAAGGAAGTTTTCAAGTGTTGATAGAGGAGAATGATATTACATGATCAAGAAGAGTGAAGAGCTTAAGCTTGGGGAGGCTTACCTCCCCAGCATATTTCAAGAAGACTCAAGCATCTAAGCTTGGGGATGCCCAAGGCATCCCCTTCTTCATCTACAAATTATCAGGTCATCTCTAATGGTGCTATATTTTTATTGCTTCATACTAGTGTACTCTTCCTTGGAGCGTCAGTGTGTTTTTGTTTTCAGTTTGTTTTGTTTTGTTTGCTGTGCTATACTTGTTGGATCCTAGCATTCATGTTTGGGAGAGAGACACGCTCCACTTTTTCATTAGAATACTCTTGTGCTTCACTTATACTTGTTGAGTATTCCTGTCTAGTTGCTGTTATTGCTTTAGCTCTCAGTTTTTCATGTATCTCTTGTTAGAGCTTTCAGTTTCTTTTGAAGAAAGTACTCTCTTGCTTCACTTATATCTGTTTGGAGAGTTGTCAAATAAGTTGATTGGTGTTTGGTTGGACCAGAAAAATGCTATGCATGTGGTAGTGGTATAAAATGCTTACATGAATCTTTTTAGATCGTTGTCTTGAGTAATTTGATGCTTGCCAATTGTTTTGAGCTGTCAAGTAATTAATGTTTAAGCTTGTGCATCATGTAAGTAATGGCTATTAATGAAGAACTACTATAAGGATTTTCTGCTATAATAATCTGTTGCATAATTGGAAGTCCATAGTAGTCTAGATAATTTTTGGATGAAGGCTATGTGTTAACAAGGAAGACAGTGGGAGTCTATGGTTCGTCAAACCTTGTGTTTTATGTACACTCTTGCTATTCCAGTTGATAATGATGTTTGCTTATAATAACCTTGCTAGCCTAAACTCTGTACTAAGAGGGAATGCTTCTTGTACATCCAAAACCTTGAGCCAAATCCATGCCACCTGTGTCCACCATACCTACCTATTATGTGGTGTTTTCACCATTCCAAGTAAATTTCTTCATGTGCTATCTACTAACTACTCAAAACTGTTACATTTCCTTTTTGTGTCACTACTTGAAAAGCTCATAAGGACGTAGATAGGTGGTCTTTATTTCCTGGTTGATCAAATTTTACACACCTGGACTAGTGGCATATACATCCGCTTATCCAATAATTTTGCAAAAAGAGCTGGCAACGGGGTGCCCAGTCCCAATTAATTACAACTTTAACCAAACAATTCTCTTCACATCTTTTTGCCCCTGATTCGTCAGTCAAGCAATGTTCACAAGTGTGTAAACAAAAGAGAAGAGGGATGATCTGCCCGCTGGTAGAAATAACGTCCTTCATGGGAGCCGCTCTTGTAAAGTTTGATCAACTAGTGAAGTAGAGTATTGCCTATTTGCTGATTTGTTGACACCTGTATACACCATTACCTTACAAAACAATATTTTATGCTCTCTATATGCCTTCGGGAACTACAGCTCTAGCACATGATGTTAATCCCTGCTTCCCTCTGCGAAGGGCCATTCTTTTACTTTTATGTTGAGTCAGTTTTCCCACTTCTTTCTGTCTACTTAAGCAAACATCATTGTCAACTCCAGTATAACAGTTTTTACATAACTTTGTGTTTGGTTGATCATATTCTTTGCATTGACATTATCTATATGATATACATGTTGAAAGTTGAAGCAAAGCTGAAGCTATTATCTTCCTTTGTGTTGATACAAACACTTTCATGTTGAGAATTATTGCTGCTGTGAGCTAACTATTATGTTAGACTATTATATCTCTAAATGTTTTATAGTGTTATTCATGAAAGTTTGCACTTGTGTGATCACTTATGTTTACTCTTTATTTACTTGCTTGCAAACTATAGACCATTGGCTTGGATCACTTCATTCAGATCATGTGCATTACATTGTTATTTGATCAAAGATTGTGTTGGTAGCATGTCACTTCAAAAATTATCTGTTTTTATCGTTTACCTACTCGAGGACGAGCAGGAACTAAGCTTGGGGATGCTTGATACGTCTCAAACGTATCTATAATTTTTGATGTTCCATGCTGTTATTATATCAATTGCTACATGTTTTGGTTACACTTTATATCATTTTTATGCATTTTCTGGGACTAACCTATTAACAAGATGCCACAGTGCCAGTTCCCTGTTTTCTGCTGTTTTTGGTTTCAGAAAATCTATTAAGGAAATATTCTCGGAATTGGACGAAACAAAAGACATCGTCAATAATATCACGAGGAGATCACGGAGTCCAAAGGGGAGTCGGAGCAGACCCACCAGGGGGCCACGCCACACTAGGGCGCGGCCCAGGGTGGGCCCGCGCCCCCTATGGCGTGGTGGCCCCCCTCGGCCACCGACGCCGCCTCTTCGCCTATATATTCTCCGCGACGCGAAAACCCTATTACGGTCGATCATATTCCACGAAAAGTTCCGTCGCGGCCGTCATCGTCAATCTCAGATCGGAGGAGTTCTGAAGCTCTTCCCGGCACCCTGCCGGAGGGGAGATCATCACCGGAGGGCTCTACATCACCATGCCTGCCTCCGGAGTGATGCGTGAGTAGTCCACCCCTGGACTACGGGTCCATAGCAGTAGCTAGATGGTTGTCTCTCTACCTTGTGCCTCCATGTTTAGATCTTGTGAGCTGCCTAACATGATCAAGATCATCTTATTGTAATGCTAGATGTTGTGTTTGCTGGGATCCGATGAATATTGATACCATGTTTATTCAAGTTGTTTATCTATGTGCTCTTGATCTTGCATGCTCTCCGTTGCTAGTAGATGCTTTGGCCAAGTAGATGCTTGTGACTCCAAGAGGGGGTATTTATGCTCGATAGTGGGTTCAGTCTCTAGATATCTGGATCAGTGACAGAAAGGTCTAAGATGGTAGATGTGCTGTTGCTACTAGGGATAAAACATTGGTGCAGTGTCCAAGGGCACTTGTATTGATTACATTACACACTTTACTTCATGCAATAATCTGTTGTTAGCAACTTAATACTGAATGGATGCGGATGCTGCCTTGAAGGTGGATTATTTAGGCATAGATGCGGTTGGAATAACGGTCTATGTACTTTGTTGTAATGCCCAACTAGATTTCATAGTAGACATCTTGGCATGTATTGCATTGTTATGCCCTCTCTATTTGTCAATTGCCCAGCTGTAATTTGTTTACCCAACATGCTAGTTATCTGTTCTGAGAGAGACACCACTAGTGAACTGTGGACCCTGGTCCAATTTCCTCATACTGTTTACACAACCTGCTGCAATCATCTGTTTCCTGTTACTTGCTGTTTTTCCTGCTGTTTTCCACACCATACGTTTAACTCTTTGTTTCTGCAAGACCGGAGAGATTGACAACCTCTCTGTTTCGTGTTGGGCAAAGTTCTGGTTTGTGTCTGTGCAGATTCCACGTTGGTGCAAGCTCCCTAGCGCCAGGGGAGTCAACATCAACAACCTTCCGATAGATCGTCAAGTCCTACTGGATTGATAACCTTGGGTAGATTTCTCAAGGGAAAACTTCTGCTGTCTACATCATAACCTTCCTCTTGGGGTTCACCAACACGTAGCCATCATTATCATACTTATGTTTTATTTAAGATCTTGCATGCTCACCGGTACTTGTGGTTACCCTGATCAAATAGTTGCTTGTATCTCCAAGAGGGAGTATTTATGCTCGATAGTGGGTTCATGTCTCCAGTAATCTGGGCTCGAGATGACAGAAACGACTAAGCTTGTGGATGTGATGTTGCCATTAGGGAGAAAACAATGATGCATTGTCTACGTGTCTTCTGCATTGTTTACATTACACACTTTACTTAATGCAATGATCTGTTATTTGCAACTTAGTACTGGAGGGGATGCGGATGCTACCCTGAAGGTGGATTATTTAGGCATAGATGCTCTCATATTACTGCTGCTATCACATCACCCCTGTTATTAGTGCTTTTCCAGGTGTGGCTGAACTGACAACTCAGCTGCTAAGACTTATAAGTATTCTTTGACTCCCCTTGTGTCGAATCAATAAATTTGGGTTTTACTTTCCTCAAAAACTGTTGCGATCCCCTATATTTCTGGGTCATCATGGGGGCCTCAGGGACGTTGTATCTAAAGGTGATATTGAATTGAAACATATTGCAGTATACAAGGAAAGTATCGTGTCACCTGGGCAGCAACTAGTGACAAGGTTGTAGCTGTTTTATTTGGAAACTAGGGAGAAACTATGTGTGAGTGTGACACATCTCTATATCAATTGTATTCACCATATATTCTTTCACAAAGTAGCCTACTTGAGTTGTGCAAAATATTTTATATTTTTGGAAGAAGGGACAAATAATGATGCAAAAATCTACATATTGGTATACACGAGTACCAGGGATTAGTGTGTTAGAGTATCTTTGTAAACATATACGGTGACGGTAAACCAATACCTACTCCTTGTCTTCCCTGTACGACATATGAATTCCATTAAGCGTGTACTGCCCCATAGAGGGTACAACGCTTTTGCCAATCTTTACATAGTAGATGGTTGGAAAAGTATATGTACCATGCATACAATCTACATATTGGCAGGAAAGTTCCAGTCTTAAATAAAATTTTCGTTTTGCTAATAGCTAGTCAACTGAAAATCATGTTAGAGCTCAGTCAGATGCACAGACGTTAGATTTGTGTCATGATTCGTGTTGTGTATGGGTACAAGTGAGTACACATGAGTTGCAAACTGAGAAAAGAATGTTCACGCAATACAAAAAAAATGTTTACGAGGCAAAAAAAAAAAAAGATTTTGAAGAACACTTTTTTTTGAAACAAGGCAAAAGCTTTGCCTTTTATATTCATAAAGTAGAAGCAAACATGAAGTACAAGGCCTAAAAAAATTACAACTCGATCCACACCGGCCCCGAGGCTGCGCCCCACACGGGTCGACGACCAAGTTGCCCAAACAACCAAGGCCGACACCAAAACCCCTCAACGCAACACGGCGGAGGTAAGAATCCGGAGCCGCCGCTCCGGCATCCACGCCGGCCACAAAGCCGCGCCCCACACGGGTCGACGACCAAGACGCCCTAGCGACCAAATCCGACACCAAACGACCTTGACGCAACACGGCGGAGGTGACCTCGACGCTTCATTGCGGAGGTGAAGTATCCGGAGCCGCCGCTCCGGCATCCACGCTAGCCCCAAGGCTGCGCTCCACACGAGGCGACGACCAAGACGCCCAAACGACCAAAGTCGACGCTCCACCACCTCAACGCAGCACGGCGGAGGTGAAGCCCGGAGCCGCCGCTCCGGCATCCACGCCGGCCCCAAGGCCGCGCACCCCCAAGCCGAAGACGAAGAATCACTGGCGCCAGCCACCAGCTCTCCACATGTCCCTCTGGCCGGTGGAACATCTAAGACGAGGCCCCAAGAGGTAAGCGGCGCAAAAGCGCCGCCCTCGCCCGATCCCGCGTGGGATCTAGGGTTTCTACCGGAGAACCCGGTGTTGTGAAGCGAGAGCACCACCTCGACGACGCCTTCAAGAAGGACACGGCGCCCAAGGGCGTCACCGTCATCGGCCCGGTCGACAGCCAAGGCAAGGCTTTCGCCTGGTGCTGTGTCACAAACCCCGCAAACCGCCTCACGAGGACCGGCCAGACCACCATCTCCGCATGCCGCAGCCGCCACGGCACCTCACACCAGACAGACAGCATGCCAACCACGACCCAGTTGCGGCCGCACGTCCGGGGCCGCCGCCCCGGCTTCCTCCTCCCCGACCTCACCCCTGCCGCAGCCAAGGGTGCAGCATCGTCGCCGCCTGCACCTGTCCGGGGCCGCCGCCGGCTTCCTCCTCCCGGCCACGCCCCTGCCGTAGCGAGCGCGGCGCCGCCATCCCAACCAACGTATCCTCGCTGGCCCGCAGGGCCCAGATGCGGTCCGCACGGGCCCGGACCTCCCGATGCGCCACGCCTGGATGCGCCCCGCGCCGCTTCTGGACGCACTCCGCGCCGCACCACACGCCGCCGCCGACGCGCGCCCCCAGGCCGCACCGTCGCCTCAGGGCCAGCCCATGCCGGGACCGCCGCGAACATGGCGAGCCCAACCCGCTGCCCACGCGGCCAGGTCCGCTCCCACAAGATCCACCCCGGATCCGCCACCGCCGCTCCGGCTTCCCTGCGCCGGCGGGACGCCGTCGCCGTCCCAGTCAGGTTCGGAGCCCAGCGACGCGAAGGCGAGGAAGAAACACCCCCGGCGCCAGTTTTTTTGGCAGCGGGGAGGCTGCCGCCGCCGCGGCGCGGAGGCCGGCGGCAGCAGCGGCGTGGAGGCGCGGGGAGGAAGGGCTGCTGGCGGCGCGGTGGGGGCGCCCCCGGTGTCGCCTGGGAGCGACACGGGGGGGGTGGGGGGTGGGCTTTTTTTTTGAAGAACAATTATTTGTTCGTAGTGTCTGAACATATATCAAGAATGCGTCGAAGCAAATAGTTCGCTGATTCTGGTGTCCGGACTGTAGTTGACATGCGCGTCGACTCCAGATATGATCTGGAGGATATGGCAGAGCCTGTATTCTGAATAAAACACTGCCATATCCAGGTCCGCACGACGCCCTGTTTTCTGAATCCGATTTAGAGGATGTCAGTACTGTTGCTTCTCCGTGTTTGTTTACCACTAACTAGTAGCCATAAGCAGCAGGGCTTTCAACTTGTGACATCATCGTAATACAATGGCCTTTACCTCAACTTGAGAATGAAGCTTCACAGTTAAATCTTGTGCAGCCCTAGTCTACCAACTGTGTATTTGTCAGAGCAGACAGGTACGAGAGTGAAAGTTTATCGCCGTCTATCTGGCGGAGAAGTCCTACTTCGGACGAAAAAAAGAATACATCATACTGCAACCAACCGTCGTATTGGCAACTTGACCCATCTCTCATTGAAAATTTCTGAACTAACTCTGGACCTTGAGAACGAATCCTAATGCTCTGAATGCAGTTCCAATGTGTGCCTCTACTTATGAGTACATATTCCAGTGAACAGTGCATTTTCTTCCATTCTGGTGTGTAGTGTTCTCTCTGTGAATGGAAAACAGGCTTGGACAGCCAAGTATGTATGCACTGACAGTGCTGGCATACATGAAAAATTGCAGCTGACGGAGGACTGACAGTGATTACAACAAGGTGGATTTGAACTCTTGCCATCGGCAACACACACCTGCATGCTCTGCATCTATGGACCTTGCTGTGCTGTGTATTGCAGGCCAAGCTTTAGAGGACTGCTGTACATACAAGAAAGTCGTATTAATTGAGATGCAAAAGAATACATACATCATACTGCAACCAAACCATCGTGTCAAATGTTTCCTGCAATCCTAAGCCCTCAACTAGCACGTTCTGGGCCTTGAGAATGTAGCTCCGCATGCAATTCTAGTATATATTCCAGTAAATACTAGTACAAGGCAGAGCACACTAGAATTGTTGCAGACCTTCCTTGTATTTACGGAATTGCTCGGTCTTGAATGGAACTCTACACTTTCTGCAATTCTGGTGTTCCGTCAGTAAGCATGGCAAGGCCTTGAACGGACAGCCAAGTTGTTCCGTCCGTAGGCAACATCGGGACGGCCTTTAGCAACACGGCTCTGAAATTCTAACTTGGCTGTTGTCTAGTTGTGCACCAAATCGAACCCTGGGTGGTTTCTTCTGATATCGTGCAGCTTCTACTGCCACTCTCTCTGACAACGTGGGCTTCTACCTCTCGGTGCCGCCTCCCCCACCTGAATGCACCTCCACCAGCTACGCCCCAGCCTAACTGCCGCCTCCCTCGGCATCCACCGCCTCTTCTCCGTCTTCATCCACCCTTCTTCTTCGACTGTCAAAAGCACAAGCATTAGAACGAGATTAAACAGGCTTTGCTTGCCCAAGGACATGGACAAGCAATCTGTATCATTACTTGTTGAGTGTGAAACCCGGTAGTGGTAACTAATTAATTACTTACGTGCAAGCTGGATGAAGCATACGTCGCTGAACGTTGTTGTGGATGCCGCAGAAGTCGGCGTGGGCAGGAGCGGGACCAGCAGGAGGATCCGTGTGAGCTTCGCAGTCGACGCTATGGACAACTTGGTAGGTCCACGGGCCTCAGAGCAAGTCCAGGGCCATATTCATCATGCTGCTCGCCAAGCTCCAACTGAGCCCTTAAGACATCATCATGATTAATTTTACATGCATATATGCATGGTGACGTCTCACTCTGCTGCCGCCGCCTCACTCTGCTGCATTCACAGGTACTGACGTTTACGAATCTGCTTGTGAAGAGAAGGTTGGCCTATATGGGTCTTGCTCGCTGCAGCCTAGGAAGAATATAATGGTCAAAATGTCATTAATTAAGGATAGATACCATAAGGTCAGTGAATTCAGAGAGAAGCTAAGCATGCAGGTATACTCACGAGTGTGCGCCATGCAGCTCAGCAACTTCATCTGGGCTCTGGCATCATCGGAACAGTACAAGTTGGAACAGTTGAGAACTGCATGCGGATTCGATCTTTTGCTTCCAAGGAGATTGATCAACAAAACTGAAGTAGCACTGTAAGTCTGTAACTATCATTAGCTGTACTGACAGTATGTATTTAACTGAAGTAAGGAGGAGAGCAATAAGTGTGAGGCACTCACAAATTCATCATTACTGAGGCAAGATTCACATGTAACCAATCCAGCAGCAAGTGAATTCCGGGCAATATTGATATTACCTCCACCATAGCTTGAACTATTCACTATTTCAGCAGAAACTGGTGCTATACCTTCAGACCTGCTACTACTGTGTTGTGTAGTACCAAAGTTGTACCACAGGCCACAGCTATCAAGCAACGGAGGAATCTTGGCCGAGTCTGAAACTTTGGAACCATATATCAATTAGCATTCAATATCTGTAAAACCATCACTGAGTTGTAACCAAATACCAATCCTCCACCATAACATATTGCACAGTTCTCTATTTAAGCAAAACAGGAGCTATACCTTTCGCCTATATTGTTGATTTCCAAAGTTGACCCACAAGCTACAGCTATTAAGAAACCCAAGAACCTTAGTTCAGTCTCAAAGTTTGAAGATCAAACAATTACAGAATTACGATTTTATAGTGACAAAGATATGTTGGACATACCTATTTAAAGATAACCTACGATATGAATTGGGTGCACCGATATGGTATGACGGGTATTCTTCCGAAGTCCTATACAATATTACGTTTCATAAAGCGACAACAAATATGGCAAAAGCAACAGCACCTCTTATCGGTACCAATGTAGCACTGAATTTGGAAAAGTCCAAACCTTTATACGAGTAACATATCGGTACCAATGAAGCACTTGAGTCCCGTTTGTTCCATAATTATTCTATGGTATTATTTTCATCCTCACACCCAAACTAGCAATGTACACCCACCAAGTTTTGAATGGAAAATATGTAGAAGCCTATCAGAACAAACATAAGAACACCCGCACAAGAATCCAAGAAAATTGTTGAATGCAAAAACACCTGGGAATCATAGCAATGTAGTAGTGAGTGAGAAAATTGCAAACCATAATATTAGTAGCATAACACCCAAGTCTGATTTATTGCACAATCATTCCATAGTAATCGAACTAGCCAGGTACACCACCAAGTCTTGATGAGTAAAACACTGATGCCCTCCATCGAAATTCGAATGCGAAGTATGTAGAAGCCTACTAGAAGAAACATAAGAATACCTGCACAGAAAACCAGAACAGGTCGATATTCGAAATTCTTCATGATTTTCGTCTCGGAAGTAAATCAAAGAAAGTCCGAAAAGGCATTAATTGAAAATCTAATATAGCAGCAGTAAAGTTCCAGGTAGATGTACATACCGGATTTATTAGAAAGGAAGAAGCTGGGCATAATATTTGTAGTGTGGCACCAGCCTCATTCAATCATGAAGCATACCATGGTGATATTTTGATCCTCAAGCCCAAACTAGACAAGTAAACATGTGGATCTTGATGAATGACTCCCAGTTCGAATGCAAATTATGAAGAATAATACAAAAACAACCATAAGAGAAACCTGGCACAGAGAACCAAAATACAGAGTGAATATATAACAGATTTCGTGAAATTGTTACAAGAATAGAAACAAAGAAACTCTGGAAAGGCATTGACTGATAATAATATAGGTTTTGTCAACTTGTGAGAAGACAACGGGCATGAAACAGAGCATAAGTAATGTTCAGTAGAAAAAATTTCACAGGCGCGAGAAAAGAAATGGTATTCTACTATGGCAGGAGCATAAGTGGATGTTGTTGTATAATTGATAAGGTACAGAATGAGTAAGATTCCAGTTTTTACCAGATTTATGTACAGGAAGGAAGAAGGTGGCAAGCAAGTGGTATACAAGGCTAGAAGAATGTACAAGGGATCTCCAAGGCAGTGCCCTGCATCGTAGATGGAAACAAACAGTGGTGAGATTATTTTGCAGGAAAAAAAGCAAGGGTAATGGTGGGATCTGAGAAGTGATGGGCACAAGCAAGGAAGTCGTTGCTGTCACCTTGGGTTAGTCTCCAGATTTCAGTATGATTATTGGGATGGTTCCCACTAACCCCCTGCACTGCTGGTTTAGCTCCTCGTTGCCGCAGGAGACGACATGTAATTCTTGCAGTGACTTGGGGAGGCCATCCTTGGGCAGCGACCGTACGGCCGGACAATTGCCGACCTGTAATCGCTTGAGGTTGGTCAGCTTGTGCAGCCCTGCAGGGAGGTGCTGAAGCTTGCTGAAATTGGTAATCTGGAGTTCCTGGAGGGAGACGAGGAGGTGAAGGGCGTCCTCTTGCTCCTTGGTGAAGCACTCCAAGGAGGCAAGGAGCTAGACCCATAAAGGAACAACTCGGTCAGGGAGGAAGACATGAGGCTGCAGATGGGCACAACAAGGAGTCCCTTGTTGTCATCCGTCCCAAGCATCTGCAGTTTGGATGGGGAAACAAGCTGCTGCTCTTCTCTGCCTCCATCCTCCTGCAGCAGCACCCGCTTGGGATTGGGATCCCATCCAGCAAAGAATCTTGGGCTTCCACGGACTGCTAATACTCTGAGCTGCCCCCCGGTGGTAAGGAGAGGCCCCAGGCCCTTGCATCTTAGATCCTCTCCGCAACTCCACAATATCAATTTGGTGAGAGAGGTGAGGTTTGAGAGGGGCTCCAGCGTCCCCATGCCTTCAACATCATAAAGTTCGAGCTCTTGTAGAGAGGATGGGAAAAGGCAGCTGGAAAACGAGTTGATCGCAGAGGGGCTACTATAAATTGTTAACTTCTGGAGGGATCGCAGGGCTTGGAGCCCATCTCCTCCTTCTCTGGAAGGAAGAAAAGTTGAAGGGTCCACCAAGACCAGCTCAGAGCAACTGTAGATGACCAACTCCCGCAGTGAGTCAGAGAGATGGGCCGGGAAGAGCAGCAACCCATCTTCTTCTTTTTCCACCTCTGATGCTTCTGCTGACGTCACATCCACCCTCACTGCCAGCTGACTTATATTTTCACACTCCGAGATAATCAATTGGGAGAGCCTCGGGAGGTGGGTGAGGAGCTCTGTCAATTCCTTCCCACTAGCACCACATAATTTTTCCACATAAAGACACTCAAGAGGGAGCTGCCAGTGGACATCACCCTCACCTCCTAATGGCCCAACCAGACCATCTAACCTATCTAGAACCAATGACTTCAGTGAGGTTAGCATCACAAGGTGCTTCAACTCCAGAGGAGGGCACTTCCTAAGTGTCAGCTCCTTGAGACCTGTCACGTTACTGAATGCTAACACCTGATCCAAGCTCTGCAGATCATCCATCAACCTAATATCGAGACTAGATGATTTGGAGCTGTACTGAAAATTCTCTAGTAGCTTTACATCCCTTATAACCACAAGACGCAGTGTTTCAGACCAGGGGATATGAGCCACTAACAGCAATTCTGGACAAGACTTTATCTCAAGCTCTTGCAGTTTGGGAAACCAATCAATGTTCCAGCCTTGATCTGGTTTAGAGTAAAGGTTCGAAAGTGGCACCTCCAAGAGTTTAGGGCAGTCTGTAATAATCAGTACTTGCAAAAGAGGAAACATATGAGAATCCTGTGATGGTACCCATTTTTCAAAACTTCTCAAACCAATAAGTTCAAGCCTCACAAGCCTGCAAAAGCTTTGCTCTATAACAAACTCCTTCACTGCAGCAATACGCTTCAATATTACTTTATGGAGACCCAACATCTTCCCTAAAGAAGGGAGACATTGCCAAGAAACACCATCAAGATGAAGAGATTCAAGACCTTCGACATCGAGCTTATCACCCAGCCATGTTGGGCAAGAAGGGCCTCCATGCCCTCTAATGCACAACTCTTGAAGATATCGATGTGGTTGAAGGCTCTCAAGAACTACTTCTTCCATATCAGGCTCTGTGTTAGGCCGCTTACTATCCCAATCTAGTGTTAACCTCTCCAAGCGGTTTTTCTCTGCTAGGTTTGCTTTGGCCGCTTGTTCTCTTGTGTGTATATTCTCAAGATTATAGATGCCAAGCTCTCTTAGTTCGGTCAAATGCTCTAATTGCTTCAGTTCAAACCCTTTGCTTTCCTTATTGACTCTAAATACCTTCAACTCTTCTAAGAGTACAAGTTTTCCCACATTAAGAATATCCGAATGTAACTCATCAGTTGAGGTATAGAAATGACTCAATTTTGCAAGGTTGCTCATGTCTTTCGGCAAACCCCAACAACCATACCATGATAGAATCCTCAAATGATAAAATGTAGAAATGGCAAGTGGTAACTGCATCCCCATCTGATTCATTGTCTGTAGATATAGGTATCGTAGGTGGACAAGTGTTGAAAAGTTACTTAACATGGATTCCAAATAAGATGACAAGACACCCAAATGGAGAACACGGAGAGCATTGGCTTCCCTAAACAAATCACCCAAAATGCTCGCAAAGCTTTCATCCATTATTCCAAATAACATCAAAGTGCGTAATTTTTTAACTTTCAATTGTGTCATCATCTTTCTCAATTGGCTCTTAAAGTTTTCAGGAGACACTGTATCATCATGATCTATGATTATTGACAGATGGCAGATGCTTGGATGAAATTCTACCGATCCCAAATTAGATTGATGCAGACTAAGACACTCATGAGATGCAATTTTCAATGCTAAATTATGTAGTAGGTCATGAATTACATAATGCAGACCACCATAAGTTTCCTCTTCTCTGAAAAAACCATGTGTGACCAGATCATTTAAATTGCTCAAAGCCATATCTTCCAATGATTGGTTAGGACCACCAGGTTGTAAAATATCTAGTCCTATCCACAAGTTGATTAGTTCGGTGGTACTATACTTGTGATCTTCAGGAAACATTGCAGAATAGGAGAAACATCGTTGCTGATGAAAAGGGAGATAGTCATAGCTAAGCTTCAAGGCAGGCATAATGTCGTTGACACTGGTCTGACTCTCCCATTCTTTACTTTCTAGGACCCTTTTCCAATGACGCAAATTAAGGTCCTTTCTTAGTAATCTACCAACAGTTTTTGCTGCAAGTGGGGATCTCTTTAGTTTTTCCCTTATTTTATCTCCGGTCTCGAGCAAATCACTTCTAATGGGCTCATCACCAAAAACAAATGCATAAAATAACTCCCCAAAAGATTTGGATTCTAAACCCTCCAGTTCTATTGAATGGCCCGTTGTTCCAACTACCTTTGCAATTGCTGGAAACCGAGTTGTGACTAGAATCATGCTACCCTTTTGTTGGGATTTTTTGAGGGGCAGCAATAACCTTTCCCAGTCATCCTCATCACTAAATTCCCATATATCATCCAATATAAGCAAAAACCTTTTAGATTTTAATCTGTGTTCAATCAGCTCTTCAGCTCTACAATCTTTTTCCCCTGCAACTCGAGGGATATGTGTTTTAATCTCTTCTAGTAGCTTACTCATATTGAACTTGAGAGATACACATATCCAAATCACAACGTTAAAATAGTTTTGCACGTCTTTATTGGCATATATGTGTTGTATCAGAGTTGTCTTCCCTATTCCCCCTGGACCAACAATGGGAAGCACGGTTAGATTCTTGCTATGGTATTTACCGTTGGTGATATCATCTATGATGCTATTCTTGATATAGTCCCTCCCATACAATTTTGGCTCAACACTTTGACCGGTTGTGATGGGACGCCTCTGGGCAATATCTGGGACATTGATACGGTCACAACTCTGCAGAATGGTGGTGAACTCTCTACGCATGGGCTGCAGTTCCTCTATGATATGCTTTATTCTCCTAGAGAAATCAACCCTATTGAACCCCAACATTGTTGTTTCAGTTGTATGCACTGGTTGGGACGCACCATAAAGTGCTGACTGGCTGCCATAATTGTCATTACCAACATTTGGGGAAGATGAGCAAGGCAAGAGTTTACCGAGCTTGGGCATGCATCCGGTGACCTCAGCCTGATTAGCATTTGGCGTTGAGGAATTGCGGCACGACCTGTGCGTAACACGTGGCCACTCGCAGCAGCTGGCCCGTTGTCTTGCATCTCTTACTACTTGTCTTGGTGAAGCAGGGCTGGAAGCAGACGAGCACGCGGATAAAGCAAGCAGTTTGGCTCCAACAGCTCTAGCAGCGTGACGAGCATGGAGGGTGAGGTCGTGGACGCCGCCCTTGGCGTGCCGGTCTGCGGCGTGGTACGTGCCGTGGAGCTCGTCGTGGATGCGGAAGTAGTCGAGCTCGTCCAGCAGGTCCTCGGCAGAGCGCGCAGAGTCCTGCAGCCTCCGCAGCAGCTCCTCAGTGGCATAGCCAGCGACGTGTTTGCGGCTGGCGGTCTCGAGCGTGGCCTTGACAAGCAGCAGCTCCGTCCTGAGGCCCTCGACGTTGAGTCCGAGATTCCTGCTGCTGTCCCAGTCCTCCAGCACGCCGTCGGCGACGGGGGCCAGTGCCTTGCCCACCACCCATTGCGCCGCGCTTAGGAGCGTTTCCATCCTCTCCTCAGGGGCAACCTTTGAGGACCTGCAATATCCATCCAGCAGCAATGATAGGGATTCGTTTGTTAATATGTGTATACATAAATAACATAGTAGTAAATAATATGATACTAGGAAGAAAATTAATACTAGTTGTAAGCCGTTGGAGTACCAACCAGCAGGATGAGCCGGCCGAGATGAATGAATATAGGTAGTAGCACGTAAAGTTGTGTTGCTCTGGACGGACGACAAGACATGGTGTGTTGCTGGAGGGAGGACCTTTATTTACAGATAAGAGAGATGTGTATTTTCCGTTATTCAAGTCTCGACAAGCTTCTTACTTTACGTTGCTTAATTTATTCGTTCTCTCTTTTGTGTATATCAGCAGATGATTTGCAGCCATGGTA
Source organism: Poa pratensis (assembly GCA_947311845.1). Taxonomy (NCBI): domain Eukaryota; kingdom Viridiplantae; phylum Streptophyta; class Magnoliopsida; order Poales; family Poaceae; genus Poa; species Poa pratensis. The sequence continues at coordinate 22,277,651 of CAMZMU010000033.1, read as the reverse complement.
CCAAGGAAGGAATCTGTGGCTTGCCTAATTTAAAGGCAGCCAGTAAAGCAAAGCATCGCGTTCTTGCCAAGCAATTAAATAAAGAAAAGCAAAGAATCACTCAGGTTCCTGTCAAACAGAAAGCAAAGAATTTCCACTTTGCGAGTGAAGTCGCACCCCCAAAGCAGAGCAGTGAGCCTGCTGTAACCGGTAAGCAAATGAGCCAGAAAAAGCATCCACAGATGTTGGCCCTAGTGTAGTGTAGGGCTGTAGGCATCAGGAGTTGTGTCCAGGGTGAAGATAACAGGAGGCTCAACGACTGAGGCAAGGAACTATAACCAGGGCCTTTTTCATCAGTTTTATTACGGCAAGTTCTAGACCCATGTGTGCTAGCAGAATAGAGTACTGTTAAACTGCAAGTTAGTGTCCTTTCAAAAAATAAACTGCAAGTTAGTGAAGCTCAGCCAAGAGTGGCGAGAAATGCAGGGCTGAACTGGATTGCTCCGTAGGATGCCGATGTCAGTAGGAGTGAAGGGAAGGCAGCAATGGTCAAGTTCAAAACCGAAAATTGGTAAAACAATAAACCGTTCTTTATCATGGCAGGAGCATTGCATCACATATTTCACAATTCACATAGCACTGCTGAACTCATGACTTGTGTTTTCAGTGACAAAGAGTCAGACTGGATGTGTTGTCCAGTTCTGCAAAAATAGAACAAACAGGACCAAATTGGGCAATAGTCTACACAGAATGTAACTGCAAGTAGAGAAGGAGTAATTTTCAACCACAGCAAGACAGCGGAGTGCGTCATCAGTTGGACAAACATGGTCAGGCATTATATCAGCCTCTCTGTTCCGTGCTCGCAGCCGACCATCCACTCGAGGGAGCACTGCCGCTGCAACGCTTGCTGCCATTATATCTTCTTCTGGAATGAACCTGCTGCACCTGTGAAGAGAACACTGACCTGTAAGGTTTGAGATGCGTTTCGCTCGCTGCAGCCTAGAAAGAATAGAATGGTGAAAAGGTTGATGTACAGTACATCACAAAGTCGGGTAATTCAAAGCCATCAGCTCAGGAACTTCTTCTGCCATCATCCATACATCATAACAGTTTTGGTGTGGCTGTTGCACTGTCAGGAGATTGCCTGAATCAGGTTTTATTTGCTAATCATGTAGTATACCACATGATGGAGATTGTCTGAATACCCCTCGTCCTTTTTCTGATTCGATCTGAAACGGGCTGAAACGGGCCTTCCTTCCAGGTGCAGTTGACAGCCTAGCAAGGGAACTTTTACGCACAAACCTCCAAGGAGATTGTCCGTGTTGCATCCATCTCGCACGCGCATCCTTCCGTCTCTCGCGTGCCTGAGATTCGCCCCGCATGTTCCAAGTATACACCCGCCGCCGCCGCCACCGGCTGTCCGGAACGGCACCGGTCGCCGTGGAGGAGCTGTGCCCGGTACTCCCTGACGATTTTATCGAGGACATCTTGGCCGTTACCTGCCAAGGCCGTGTACAGGTGCCGTGCCCTCTCTCGCACATGGGCTGCTAGGCTCGTCTCCGACGAATTTGGTGATCGGCACTTTCGCCTAGCCAACAGCCATGGCGGTGGTCCTAGGGTTTTCTTCCTGGAAAACTCAAGGACGGGATGCGGAAAGGTACAATCTTGGTCGCCGGAGAATCCGAGGGGCACCACCATGATCGAAGCCACCATTGGTCACAGCAACAACAAGGACCACGTCAGCGAGATCCTCCACTCAAAAACCGTCGCACAACAGTGTCAAGGTCTCCTCGTTCTCAAGTCGGATTTTACAAGGATGTACTACGTGTTCAACCCGTCCACCGGCCGATTAGCGAAGCTCCGAGAGAGATTTAAGGGTTACGAGGTCTATGTAATCAGCTCCACCACAAAGGACTGGCGGTCGGTGGAGGCAAGTGGTCAAGAGAGACATTGTGGTTGGGTCAGACAGAAACGGTGTGGTCGGGTCAGAGAGGACCAGGAAAGCGTCTTTGTGCAAAGGCATGTGCATTGGTTGGTTGACTACATTCTTGGCGCCTTCTCTGAGGTGTCATCGACCTTTTCCTTCTTCCTTGAGGACGAGTCGTCCAGATTCATACCTATGCCGCCACTTAAGATGGGGAGAAAGCATTATAGGTTGACCGAGCTCCGCGGACGCCTATGCCTCTTTTGCACAGATATGGACAACACTGCTACGTGGGCGCGTCGGTATGATGTCTGGCTGTTGCGCGGGCACGATATGTGCCTCTGGGATTTGCATTGCCGGATCGATTTTGACACATTGCCGCCGAAGGTTGCTAGTTTCATGCGCGACGGGCATATGGGGCGATGGGGCATCGTTGATGATGGTGGTCGTCGCATCATTTTTGTACAACCATGCATCACGTAAATACTACATGAATTCATGATCCCGTGACCAAGGACATGGAGGCCCTCCTCGATAGTAGGGAGGTCAAGGGTGTCGTATCTGATGGTAATGTGGAATTATTAAAACATGTTGCAGTATACAAGGAAAGTATCGCGTCACCTGGGCAGCAACTGGTGACAAGGTTGTAGCTGTTTTACATCGAAACTAGGGACAAACAATGTGTGAGTGTGACACATCTTTATAGCAATCGTATTCACCATATATTCTTTTACAAAGTAGCCTACTTGAGTTGTGCAAAATATTTTACTTTTTTGGAAGAAAAGATATACGCATACTGCCCCATAGAGGAAACGACGCTTTTGCCAATTTTACGTAGTGGATGGTTGGGAAAGTATATGTAACATGCATATTCATTAGGAGGAACGTTCCAATCTTAAATAAAATTTCGTTTTGCTAATTGCTAGTCAATTGAAAATCATGTTAGAGCTCAGGTGCATAGACGTTAGATTTGTGTCATTATTCGTGGTTTGGGAGTGTGACACATCTCTATATCAATTGTATTCACCATATTTTTTTTTTCACAAAGTAGCCTACTGGAGCTGTGCAAAATATTTTATGTTTTTGGAAGAAGGTACAAATAATGATGCAAAAATCTACATACCGGCAGTACAAGTACACGATTACCATGGATTAGTGGATGGTGGGGAAAGTATATGTACCATGCATAGATCTTCAAAATGTCACTGTGGCATCAGATTGCCTCACCGCTAGAAAATAGGCCTCCCGTTCGGAGCTTTAATCACGGTCATGTTTAGAACCGGGACTAATGTGAGCATTAGTCCCGATTTTAACGGCTAGGACGCCGAACGGCTCTTGTCCCGGATCGAACGGGACCTTTAGTCCCGGGGTTGCGGCAGGGCGGGACCGCTGCGAGCCCCTTTAGTCCCAGTTGGTATCGCCAACCAGGACTAAAGATTGACCTTTAGTCCCGGTTCGTGAAACCAACCGGGACTAAAGTCTTCCCCTATATATATCATCTTCCTGTTCGAGCCATCTCCATTTTCCCCTCTGTTTCCTCTACTGAGTTCGAGTTCATCCCCATTTTTTTCCACGATTTATCAAGATTGGCGGCGCCCCATCTATCCAAGGCTCCTAAAAGGTTAGCAACTTCATCCTTTCATCGGTCATTGCTAGTTTAGCTCATTTCATTGCTAATTTAGCTCATTTCATTGCTAGTGCTAGCTAGGTGTTTGATGAAATCTCTAAATTAATTAGAAGCCGCGAGAGAAAAAAGAAGCAGGAGGCAGACCGGATCCAACGGCTAGAAAAAAATCACGAGGAATTTCAACGCATGTTCATGCGACAGCAGGAGCAACTGGACACAATTAGCCAGCAAAGGGCATCTGAGCGGCAGCAAGAAGATCATGCATTCGATAGTATCGTCCCATCTCAGCCGAAAAGCAGCGTGGGTTCCACGGCGGTCCTGGCTGATCGTGATGCACTGATGGATGAAGCACCGATGCCTCGCTACCCGTGGATGATATCACAGAGTAGAAAATGTGTGAGCTACATCAGTCAATGAAGAACATATCCTTCAAGGTGGCAGTCGGCTTTGCTTTACCTAATGAACCTGGAGCACGCTACCATGGCAGTCAGATTCCAGCTGGCTATGCTCGTGTCGGGGTGATGAAGTTATGAAGTGATATGAGACACTGGAGCTTGACATGCCTGGAGCTGAAGGGGAGAAGACACTGGAAGAAGTCACGCATGGTTTCATTCTATGGAAAAAGAAATACATCATGTTTGCAGACTCCACCCCTCCACCGACTCCTCTTTGTAGCAATCCACCTCAGCAAAGTCCACCCCCCCCAATAGGGACCCCAGCACGAGTCCATCTCGATCTCCGACGCATCAGCCGACTCCGCCCACTAAGTGGCTAAAGCGGAAGCCCACCGCTTCGCCGACTAAGAAGAAAGGTAGAAAGAATAAAACCAAGAACGACGAGACTCCTGCCAAGTTACCTTACGACCTGACTGATGAGGAACTTGACAGGGTTGTGGCTGTCGATGTGAAAAGACAACTTGCACCGAAACAGCCCGAGCCAAACAAGAAAATAGCTGTGAAGATTGTTGAGCACTTTGTGGTGTTATATGACCGACTACCGTCATATGTGGCAAATAGGCCATCAGACTATGAGCGCTCTATTCAGAAGTCACATAGCGAACAAGTGAAGCAGGCGAGAAGTGGTGCAAAAAGCGGGAAAAAATGTTCCCCAGCTCGGAGAACAGGAAATACAATCGATCCCCCTCCCCCCCCCCCCCCCCCCCCGCTCTTTTTCTACTAGCGGTAGGTCCTCACGAGAGTGCTGCCCGCTTCTAGCAAGTCGGGGTGAGCCGCCACGGTGCAGTTGTGTAGCACCGTGCCGCCGGCTGACAGCCTCCTGCGCCGCCCCTGGGCGGTGATCGTGTTTGACTGGCCGTCCATGGGCCTGCGCACCTGGATGAGGCAGTTCTGAAACACGGCCTGCGAGTTGCCAAAGATGAAGTCGACGGTGCCAGAGATGGTGCAGTCGCGGAAGAATTGGCGGTTGGCGTGCGCATACAGCGTGTCTTGGAATCCGTCGAACGTGCACCGGTGGAACACTGCCTGATCGCTCTGCACGCGGAGTGCCACGGCCTGGCGCTTGGCAGGCCCCGCCGTGTTCTCGACCTTGATGTCCCTCATGAAGAACCCGTCCCCGATGGCCTCTGCGTGCATTACATGGTGGCCGGCCTGGCTGGGTCAAGCTTAAGTTATTCAAAATTGAGCATGTAATAATGGAACAGAAAGACAGAAGTGATGAACTCACCCCCTATAAATGCCGGTCTTCACGTAGATGATGTAATTCTGCGCGCTCTTGCGTGGCACCCTGGCAAGCGCTTCGTTGATGGTCTCGAAGTCGCCGCTGCCATCCGCCGCCACCGTCACGTTAGGCTTTGACTCCACCACCAGCCCCACGTGTATCGACTTGATGTCTTCCAGCTGCAGCGTCGCCGCCGTCGGCGTGGGATTCAAGACGTCCAGGATATCCTCCGTGAGCTTTAGCGAACTGCGAAGCGCGACGCGCATCTTGGCCTCTACCTCCTCATCCTCCATGTCCATGAGCCCCTCCAGACATGTATCCTGAAACGTTAGCGCGGTGCTGAGCCAGGTCCTGAGGTCGCCGACAACGCCGGAACTCTCTCCTTGAAGGAGCCTTGCCAGGGACGCCTCAACCTCCTCAATGCTGTACCCGAGCAGCTCCACGCAGTTGTGCAGCCCGCGTGTCGTGCGCTTATTCATGTTCTGGTGGCCGCCGTCGATGAGCCCTTTGGACAAGCTGATGGCCTTGGAGATCTTCCCCGAGATGACATGGAAGATAGCCGAGGTGTGGTCTGCCGGCCAGCCGGCATATTTGGCCACCTCTACAGATAGCTCCTTCACAAGCTTCTCCGGCACCCAGAGCTGGCCGCTGGCGCCAGCGCCGCTCAAGTGGACGGCCAGAGTCACGGCCATTAACAGGACAGCCGACGAGCCGACGTACTTAGCACCTTTGTTCATTGTGTATTGATCTGATGATTTTTTTCCTTTCTTTTTCGTACAGAAGAAGAAGCGAAGCGTCTATATTACTAACTATTTTCTTTCAAAACCGCCAGAAAGTATGTACACGAAAAATTTGCGTGTCGATGAGTATGTTCCATTCCCGTAATCGGTTTCGATTTTGGTCGACTCTAGCTTATTAATTTGTGATCCAGATTCGCACAAACATTTGGCGAGTTCTGTCAAATTCGTCGTGCTCAGTCACCCGTTTGAATTTTCCTTTCACGAGTAGATGGATATCACCCTTCCAAAAAAGTTTCGTGTTTTAACCTTCTTATTTTGACGGACATATAGACGCGCACTTCGCTCGCCGTTTTTTCACAGTAAAGCCCTAGTGTTTTCCAAAAAACCATAAATCGGCCCTCCGGAATAAAAAAAAGTTCGCATCAAAAGTCCCCGCGCGCCGCTTTTTGCGGAAAAGTCCTCGCGTTTCCTACAAAATGTGAATCAGCCGCCCGGAATAAAACCGCGCGGTTCTTTTGCACAAAGGTCGTTGCGTTCTCCAGATATTACAAACTAATTTTATTAACATCATCACCAAATAATTTTAGTAACATTATTTTTAACATCATATATATTTCATATTGGACCTAATAACACGCATTTTTTTAAAACGCTCCTTACCTCTCCAACATTTTAGAAGTTTCTATTTTTTTTCTCTCTACTCATAAATCACAATTTTCATCAACTTTCTTTTCCATAAAAATGACAGAACAACCAACAAAATATGAATTAACAGTACATTCAAAGAATCACAATAATCTCTAAACCAAAAAAGATTTAACAAAGTTGGACCAAATATCCATTGTGTACAAAAGTGTAACTAAGAAATTTTCAAATTTAAGAAATTACCAAACTTCCAAACTTTCCACAGAAACAAAGAAATGTTCATTTTGTTCAAGAATTGTTGGATTAGTTTTCCAAATAATTTTTCTTCCTACAAAATATTCAACAATTTTTATTGCTTTAAAATAGTTTCCGGACAAAATTTGTTGGATATTTTTACAATAACAATACGAAAATTAAAAATATCACCACTCTTTTTCACTAAGTCCGCGCCGTGCCGCTGCGCCGAAATTACCTAGTATATATATATGGCATGCATGCATGTATGGAAAGAGCCGATCCGGGCCAATCAATAGGTGGCACATTGCACGCGGTGAATCCGACGTGAAAATAAAAGGAAATTGGCAGGGATAAAAAGGCTCACAATTTACGTCTGCTAGTCTTGGGCGTGATTATAAATACAAGGAAGGGGAATAATACAAGGCGGCGTCCTTTTTTGCAAGGAAGAGGAATACAAGACGGCGTCCTGGGCGATCAATTCCAAACGAGAAAGAACAATTTCCAAGTTTATGTACTTTCCATATGTGCACTTGTGTTTCTTTTTTCAGTTACTATTTCGGCACAGAAAAACTACTAGTAGTAGTATTTTATTTGTTTTCATGATGGTTTCTTTTAATTTTGTTTGAGGGGTTTACAACACTATATTCAGAAATAAAAAATTGGTACAAAAACCAGGGGGCGGCTCTACTAGCCACACATGGCGTCCCTGGACATCAAAGACAAGGCTTCTAGCAAGCAAATGTGCTTCTTTATTAATACTCCTACGTTTGTGATAGAACGTAAGCTCCTCGAAATCCTTCTTTGACTCCCTGATCTCATTCACAATATGAGCATAGCTCCCCATCGTCCCTTGCTACAGGTTCATAATCACATTGCGACAGTCTGTTGGCACACTAATATTGCGACCGTTGATGTCCCGCGCTAGCGCACACGCCTCACGACAGGCCAAAGCTTCTAAGGTTTCAGCGTCAGACCTTCCCGGGAAAACAATAGATGATGCTCCCAGAAACAGTCCCTCCTCATCTCGTGCCACTGCATCCACGGTTCCGCAGCCCGTGTTCTTCCCCACGGCTGCATCCACATTCATTTTCACCCTCCCGCTAGGCGGCGGGATCCATGCCAGCGCGGTAGCTGGTACCTCAGTGGCCGGTACCCTCCTTCTCTTGTCTCCTATAGACCCAGTTCGGCAATGAAGGTTTCCACAGAATGGTGTACAGTCAAAGGGCTCTTGTAAACCTATTCATGGATTGCTTTTCTTCGTGCATACCAGAACGCCCACAGCGTCACAAACACTTTGACCTGATCCTCATGCTTGAGGGTGTTGACTAAAGAAGCCAACCAAGCTTGAGCATCTTCCTCACCCGAGCAGCAGAGATGCTCGGTAATTTCCTCGTCCACTAATGTCCATACGCTCCTCGACATGGTGCAGTCGAGTAGGGCATGGAGCCATGAGTCTTGCGCTCTTGACAACTGGCAATGATCATTCTCTGCCATTCTCTGGTGATGCCTAACCGTGTTCGTCAGCAGCGACGGCTTGGCTAGCCGCCAGAGGAAAACACGTACCTTCGACGGTACCTTCGTACTCCACAACAAGCTCCATTCCTTGGCCATGCGCTCACCATTGGAACCCGTTGCTCGGCTGTCCAACCACGCTTCTCTTCTCTCCCTGGTACTGATCAACATGATGTAAGCTGACCTAATCGAGAACAACCCCCTCCGATCATAATGCCATGCCTAGAAGTCATCAAACCTTCGGTAGCATATCGGAATCTCCTTTATTAGCTTAGCACCTGAGGTGGAGGAGGGGCAGGAGGAGCGACGTGCGCTACCCTTCCCTGTGGCGCGGGTGGCGCCAAAGAGTGTGATGGTGCCGGGGCGATTTTGGCAGCGTGGACGAGTTCAGTGACTCGCTGGAGCCATGCGTCATGCCCGGCCTCAGTGGGGCGGTAGCTGAGCAGTTCCTGCGCCATGAGGAGTGCAGCCCCCGGCGTTGGTGGAGCTCGGGTGGAGATGTAGCATAGCAGCAATTTTCCCTTCATTATAAAACCAATATTATCAATCTAGTAGGACTTGGAGAGGGATTCGGCTTGCTGTCAACAGGAACGGCGCAGGAAATTGCTGACTTGGACCTGCGCACACACAAATACACTACTTTGCCTCATCGAAATAGAGAGGTTGTTAATCCCTCTGGCTTGCTGAACACAAAGGATTAAACGTATATGTGTAAAATAATATGAGAGCAAATATGACCAGCAAGCAAATGATTAGAAAAAGGTATGAAAACGGTTGTAAGCAATATAGGAAAATAGGACCGGGGTCCAAAAATAACTAGTGGTGTCTCTCTAAAAGATAAACGTGTTGGGTAAACAAATTACATTGAGACAATTGACAAAGCATTGACGTATAACAATACTATCATGACATAAAGTTCACTGTTTCATTTAATATGGGCATTGCGTCAAAATACATAGACCTTATCCAACTGCATCTACGACTAATAATCCACTCCGGGATCGCTATCCAGCATGTCACTTGAAAGTATTAAGTTGCAAGCAGCAGATAATTGCAATAAGCATGGTACATAATGTAATCAATGGTTACAACATATAGCAATAAGCATCGCTGTTTTACCCCTAATAGCAACAACACATCTCAAGTCTTAATCGTTTCTGTCAACTCGGGCTCAGACAAAAGAGGCATGAACCTACTATCTAGCATAAATACTCCCTCTAAAGATACTAGTAATTACTTGGCCAAAGCATACGCAAGCATCGAAGAGCATGCAAGATCATAAATAAAACATATCATAGATAAACTGAACCATAATGTCATAACTGAATAATTCATCGGATCCCCGCAAACACAACACATAGCATTACATATTAGATGATCTTAATCATTTTAGGCAGCTCATAAGATTTAAGACAATGGAGTACAAGGGAGAGAGACAACCATCTAGCTACTGCCATGGACCCGTAGTCCCGTGGTGGACTACTCACGCATCACTCCAGAGGCAGGCATGGTGGTGTAGATGCCTCCAGTGATGATCTCCCCCTCCGGCAGGGTGCCGGGAAGAGCTTCAGAACCCTCCCGAACTAGGGTTGACGACGGCGGCTATGAAACTTTTCGTGCATTTCTGATCGGGTGCCAAGGGTTTTCGGTACGAAGGGAATTTATAGGCGAAGGGCGGCGTCAGTAGGTCTTCGAGGCGGCCTGGTGGGGCCTTGGCCGCACCTGGGGTCATATGGAGGCTGTGGCGCCCCCCTGCAGGCGCCCTTCTGGCTCCCTCTTTGTTTCTTCGTAAAAATAATTCTCGTAAATTATGAGCGGATTCCGAGAAACTTTCCAGAACAACTTTTCTGAAACAAAAAGACAGCAGAAAACAGGAACTGGCACTGGGCATCTTGTTAATAGGTTAGTTACAGAAAATATGCCAAACTGATATAAAATGTTATAAAAACATGTGGCAGTGATATATAATATGTATGGAACAACCAAAAATTATAGATACGTTTGAGATGTATCAGGACGCTGCAGATTCTAGGTGCTTCTGGGTCTTGTGTGGCTGTTGTGGTAGGTTGAAGGTTATTCGGGGTGAAATCCCTGCCAGATCCTCGGATCCGGTGCCGGCAACGGCGATGTCCGCGGACGTCGTACTCTTTCATGGTGGCGTCGTCGTGGATTCGCCTCTCCCTATCAGGGTAGGCCTTCGGGTGAAAATCCAGCTCATTTGGAGCGGGCATAGACGGCGTGCTTGGCGGCGTTCCCTCGCTGGAGGCGATGCTTTCGAGGCCAATCCCAGTGGTTCTGTGATGGTCGTTGTTGTTGCGTGTTCGATGGTGTTTTGGCGGCGATAGCTTCACCGTGGGGTTGCCGAGGATGGTTGGGGCCGTAACCGCGGATACCTTGTTGGTGGTCATGGAGGTTTCGACAGTGCGTCCTTGTTGTGCTGTTCCTGGGCATGTTGCCCGTCATCCAGTTTGGTGCTCGTCGATCTCAAGCAAGAGGGATTAGGGGCCCTCTCCGACGGTGGCGGTAGGAGCGGAGGCGTCTCTTGTGACCTAGGTGGGTCACCTGAGTCGTGCTCTCCCAAGTTGGACCTTGTGTTCGCGTGTCAAGGCCTTGGTACTTGATGGGACGCTTGGCCTTCACTGATACCCTACGCCGCACTCTTTGGTGGGCTTGTAGCGTGGCCTCCTCTTCAGCTCTTTAGTCGACGTTGGTGAAGACCTCAAGCGAAGGACTCCATAGTTTATCTTCTGTTTGATTGTAGTTGTTCTGGCCCTTCGTGTGCTTTGGTGTTGGGGTGTCTTTTCTGTTTCCTTTTTTTTCTTTTCTTTCGGTAATGATTAGCAGAATGAAGTGGAACCTGCGCACGTTTATATACGCAGTTATTCAGAACTCATCAATTACACTTAATATCGGGAAAGCAGAATAGAATGTGTACAAGACAGTAACACTCACTTGAAGTTGTAAGGAAAAAATATTTCTTTTTTGGTACTTTGTCGCTTTAAAAACGTTAGCAAAACGTCCTCTGTGTCCTGGGCATACTGTTCTACGGTGACTTCATGAACTTTATCCGGGTCAATGAACCCAATGTCCCAGATTCCTCCCGGTCTGCATTCACGAATCTTCATTCTGCATAATAGCGTACAAAAGAATGTCGTGAGGATAATTACAGGCAATGAACGAGCTTAACTAAAGAATTAAATTACACAAATAAATCATTTACAGACAATAGCAGCTGATGATACATTTGTCGAGGGCACGTTGATTGTACATCTGAATAAGTTCGGAGAACTCAACCTGCAGAGCATATTCTCGGAAGTAGTGTTGTTCCTTAACTCCCGCCATGAAATAGAATCTCCCTTCTTTTGCGGCGGTCATGTACCAGTTATGCAATTTCCATAACTGTGTTGTTAGAGCATTCGGATCTTTGACCAGAGGCTCCCCGGAAACATATTTATATGCCACCTCAGCAATGGCGTAACCTATATCGCCATAGATTTGCTGAGCAATAATATTGTCGTTGTAGAGAGCCGCCTTATCAGAAGGCACAATGAGCGGGGCGATCGATTGTACTTATTGTTCTCCGAGCTGGGGAACTTTTTTCCCGCATTTCTTTTCCCTCATCTGTGAGCTATGTTGCTTGTCAATACAGCGCTCATAGTCTGAAAGGAGCCTCACTGGAGGGATATATAAGTTGTCAACGGTGCGATCAAGTGTCTCCCTTGGTATATTCTTCAGAAGTTCCTTTACGGGGTCCTGTCTTTCCTTTTTTCCATGCAAAAAAGGCTGTCACCTCGGCACGCGTGCTCTCGTCTAATTCCTCCTTACTCATCTCGCAAGCTAACTTCTCAGGAGTCTTGACTTTCTTGGGTATGTTTTCACGTTTCTTGACAGGGGACCTGTCTTTCCTGAGCATAGTACCAGTCGACGTGAACAGCTTCCGCTTTGTCAAATTACTAGTGGGCGCATCAGTCGGCTGACGGGACGGCGCGGGCGATGGACTCGCGGTGGGCTCCCAATCGTCGGGGAGGGCGGGTGGACTTTGAGGTGGTGGATTTCTACTCGGAGGAGTCGGTGGCCTTGGCGCCGAGTCTGGAAACACGATATATTTCTTCTTACATAGAACGATACCAAGCTCGACTTCTCCCAGTGTCTTCTCGTCGTCACCTCCAGGAATGTCAAGATCCATTGTTTGGAATCCCGGCATAACTTTTGTCACCCCGACACGAGCATAGCCAGCTGGAATCTGACCAAAATGGAAGATTGCTCCAGGTTGATTTGGTAAAGCATAGCCATCCGCCACCGGAAAACTAATGTTCTTCATTGGCATATGTAGCTGACAATTTGTCTTCTCCGTGATATCATCCACGGGGTAGTGAGCTGCCGACGGTTCGAATGCAGGATCTTCTAGCTGCGTGGAACCCACGCTGCTTTTCCGCTGAGATGGGCAGGCATCGACTGCAGGATCTTGTAGCAGCAGCTGAGATGCCCTTTGCTGGGTAATTAAGTCCAGTTGCTCCTGCTGCCGCTGCACCTGGCGTTCTAATTCTGTTAACCCCCTCTTCTTATTTCTGGAACGGCTTCTATAAGTTGCAATGTCTGCCAGAAACCCTTGATTCCAATTAACCCGGCTCCTCTGCCTCGACATCGTCCCCAGTGTTCAGGATTCCCGAGGGCGAGTGTCAGCTCGTCGTCCTCTCTATCGGGAACAAATTTTCCCTTTCGGACTAGGTCTATTGCGTCCTCTAGTTTTTTTATGACTCTTGTAATTCTTTTCTTCCATTTTCCCTCGGCAACAATCAGCCCTGTGTCTGGGTCCAACCCTGCCCCATGCGTGAACAACCATAACTTGGACCTCTTGGGCCAGTCATCTGTCTATGGAGTGATCCCTTTTTCACGCAGTTCGTTTTCAAAGGCTTCCCACTTAGGCACGGCAGTCTTGCAGCCACCTGACCCCAAAGTATTGTGATATTTCTTCTTCTCAGCATTCAACTTATTTTTGCCGATCGGGCCACAGAGGTGTCCGATTTCTTATACGCCACAAATGCGGGCCACGCATCTTTTATCTTCTCTAGATGTCCCGTGAAATCTGGAGTTACTTTCTCATATTTTTTCCACAATGTTTTCTTCCAGCAGTTGAATTGTGTGGCCATCTTCTTAAGAGTTCACTCCTTGACTTTCTCCTTTTTCTTCTCTGGGAGACCTTCCGGTAGGCTGAAATATGTCAAGAGCGTGTCCCAAAGCAAATCTTTAATTCTTTGCTCGACATAACTTGCTCCAACGTTGGCTTTCTTCGGCTTATTCTATTCTGCAATGGTGATCGGGATCGTGTCCTTAACAAGAACTCCGCATTGACCTACATATTTATGGCAGTTGTCTTCAGGTTTCAGCGGTTTTGCCATCATCAGCAACTACGTCGATCGACAACTTTGCACCATCTGGCAGCTTTATCCTTTGGTTCGGGCCTCGTTTCGTCTTTGGCGGAGTTCGAGGCTTAGATCCGGAGGGCTAAAAGAAAAATGATTTGTTAATAAGTGCAATATAAATCAATTAATGCATCTAGTGATCAACAGAGACTTAATATATATATACATACCTCGCCGGAGTTTGCTAAGGGCACTTCGTCGTCGTCTCTTATTTCTTCTATCTCAAGTCCCTCACCGGAGTCGTTCAAACATTTTTCGCAGAAATCATCGTCTTCTCCACCGGAATCTTCTCCATCCGAATTTACTCCAAGGGTCTTCTCAAATATAATTTCTGCCATTCGCTCTTCATTCTCCTCGTCTCTGATGAAGGGGGCGTCCTTAGCTCAATGTCACTGCAATTTAAAAAGTACTTAGCAAATTTAGTAACAACAATTGATACAAAAGTGCAAAGTTTTAACAAATTTGCATTGCCCAAATTTAGTTTTATTGTTGTTTAAGTGCATTTTCTAAAGTGCAAAGTTTTAACAAATTTTCATTGCCCAAATTTTTTCTACTATGAATTCTATCACTAACTATTAACACTAACAAAAAATTTCTACTAACAATTTTTTCTACTAACAATTTTTCTACTAACTATTAACACTACCTAAATTGTGCTATTTAAATGATCTAAATTTTGCTATGTCAATGACCTAAATTTTGCTATCCAAAAATAATAACTTCAAACGAAATGATCTAAATGATCTTTGCAACTACACAAGAATATTGCAAAACTACAAAGTACTAAAATTTCCTAATTTTTTACATGTACTACAAAATTACAAAACTACAATGTACTAAATTTTTACATGTACTAAAAATTTCCTAACATTTCCTAATTTTTACATTTCCTAACATTTCCTAATTTCCTTTTCAAAAAGGCCCTCAAACAACCCAAAACAGGAACCAGGGGCCTGTTTGTAGAACATCTCACAATTTCCTAAAACACCAGGGGGGTTTCTGAAAAGTGGACAAGGTTGTCTTCAACCTTCGCACGAACCGCGCGCGCACCATGGCGCAGCCGTACACACGCGTCCTTCGCCGTCGTTGCCGCCATGGCGCAGCCGACTCGGCGGAACCGTGGGGCGGGTGAGCTAGGGAAAGGGAGGGAGGGGCGCGGGCGACAATGGCACGGGTGACCGCGTGGCGCGGCCGACGACCATGGCGCGGGAGAGCTAGGGAAAGGGAGGGAGGGGCGTGGGCTCACCTGGCCGTGGAGAGGAGGTCGAGGTCGAGGCGGCGGCCGCCTGGCGGCGTCGAGGTCGCTGCGGCGGCAGCCTGGCGGCGTCGATCTCTCGAGGGCTATCTGAGAAAGTGGGGAAGAAAGGAACCGTCATATATATACAAAAGGCCTTTAGTACCGGTTGCAGCCACCAACCGGTACAAAAGACCCCCTTTAGTACCGGTTGGTGGCTGCAACCGGTACAAAAGGTCTTTTTCGGCCGCTTTTCGGCCGCTTTAAATTCGCGCGCGCGAAGCCAACCTTTAGTACCGGTTGGTGGCTGCAACCGGTACAAAAGGTCTTTTTTTGGAATTTCTTTTTTCTTTATTCATTTTTCTGATTTCTTTATTCTATTGATTTAATTGTCCAAATTTGACAAACTTTATATCAAACTTAAGCCCTGGACATGTAGAATCGTTTGCTACTGGTTATTTTCAAATTTGACTATGTTGAATGTATTCAAATTTCAAATGGATGATTTGAGTAAATTTGACATAGATTTAAATCCATATCATCAAAAAATTCAAACAAAATGCATTTTTGAGTGTTTTTTATATAATTTGAATTTCAAACAAAATATGGGCACATTATCACAAACTATGTCACGGGAATGTTCATATCTTGGTCATTTGACTCAAAACTTATGTTTAGGGTTTATTTTCATTTTTTTGATTTCTTTATATCTATGGATTTAATTGTCTAAATTTTTTTAATAATCATCTCTTTATCTTAAAAACATACTTAACAACATCTCATACAGTTACATAAAAAGTTTAATACATTATTACACATCACGAACAGTTTTCATAACACAGTTACATTACTACAAAAATGGACTTGTTGGGCCGGAGGCCGTAGGATTAGGGGGAACGGCGGGAGGAGCCAGCCCCGTTCGCGGCCGCCCGGTTCTCGCGCGCACATTTGCAGCGGAGGGCAAGATCCATGGAGGATGAGTCTTTCAGCGCCCAATCCAGCTCGGAAGCCTCCTTCGCCTTGAGCTGGTAGGCAGTCTTGGATCGCTGGACAGGGTAGTCGCGGACAGACTGGAAGGAGGCTTCCATGGCCTCCTGTATCTGCAACCCACAGCCCTCTTCCCCGTCGTCGCTCCAGTCGAAGTCGTCGTCCTCCTCCTCTGCGGGAGGAGCGGCGGCGCCTGGTGGAGGTGCGGCGGCGCCTGGTGGAGACGCGTCCAAGTCGCCGTATGCGGCCGTGGATCCCCACGCCACCCCTGCGGCGTACACATCCTCGTCGGGGTCGGGCACGTCGGACCACGCGCGCTCGTACGCCCTCCGCACCGGATCCGGCACCGGAGCAGGAGGCCGGTAGCTGGGCATTCCTCTCCACGCCGGGCTCGTGGGCATACGGCGGGATAGGCTCCCGCGGTAGCACCCAAGCGCGCTCTGCCGAGCATGCTCGACCTCATCCAGAAGGCGCTGTGGCGGGCGTGGCGGATCCATCTCGTGGAGACGATGCGTTCGTGGCTAGGAATGGTGGATTAGGGTTTACCCGTCGGCGATAATACATATAGACCTCCAGGGCAGCGCTGGGGGAGGACACGTGACCAGGGCGAGGACATGTGGCCAGGACAGCGCTGGGGGAGGACACGTGTGACTGACACGAGTCGTGACCGCAAAGCCCGCCTTTAGTCCCGGTTGGTGTTACCAGCCGGGACTAAAGAAGCACACAGATCGTGTGTTTCTTTCAAGCGCTTGTGAGCCGTTGGATCAGGGGTGTGTTTCTTTTGAGGGCTTGTGAGCTGTTGGATCAGCACTATCACGACCACTCGTGAGCCACACGACCCTATATATAGCCCACCTCTCAGACATGTTCGGCACTCAGTGTGTACTCATTGTAGTTCATTTGGTATACAGAGCATTCAGATTCCCTGCATACATCCGACGGTGCATTTGATATGTGGACACTCACGAGCCACCGTCGGGCTGTATGCAGGGGAAACCGTGTGTTTTGTTCTATCTACAAATCCTTCAGTTCATCGACCGAATACAAATCATTCGGATTCCCTGCATACATCCGACGGTGCATTTGATATGTGGACACTCACGAGCCACCGTCGGGCTGTATGCAGGGGAAACCGTGTGTTTTGTTCTATCTACAAATCCTTCAGTTCATCGACCGAATACAAATCATTCGGATTCCCGTCATACAGCCCAACGGTGCATTTGATATGCAGGCACTCACGAGCCACCGTTGGGCTGTATGACGGGGAAACCGTGTGTTTTGTTCCAACTTTTTCGAGCGCTTGTGAGCCGTTGGAGTTTTTAGAGCCAAAAATCAGTGTTTAGAGTTTTCTTCTGAGTTTTCATAACACAGTTACATAAAAGGTTTAATACATTATTACACATCACCAACAACACCCCCTATCTATTGTTGGGGTATAATTTTTTTTCTTCGCGTATGTCGACCCTTTCTTCTGATTGCGCCGTAACCATGGAGAATCTTCATCATTTAACGGGATGCTTGGGTCAGCTTTCACTTTGAAGGGCGGAATTTCATCAAACTTATTGTAATCTTCTGACATGTCTGTCTTGTCCTCCACTCCCACGATGTTTCTTTTCCCTGAAAGAACTATGTGGCGCTTTGGCTCATCGTATGATGTATTCGCTTGCTTATCTTTTCTTTTTTTCGGTCTGGTAGACATGTCTTTCACATAGAAAACCTGAGCCACATCATTGGCTAGGACGAATGGTTCGGTGTCGTACCCAAGATTCTTGAGATCCACTGTTGTCATTCCGTACTGCGGGTCTACCTGTACCCCGCTTCTCAGGTTGACCCATTTGCACCGAAACAAAGGGACCTTAAAAGAAGGTCCATAGTCAAGTTCCCATATCTCCTCTATGACACCATAATATGTGTCCTTTTGCCCATAGTCGTTTGTTGCGTCAAAGCGGACACCACTGTTTTGGTTGGTGCTCTTTTTATCTTGGTCGGCCGTGTAAAATGTATTCCCATTTATCTCGTACCCTTGAAAAGTCAATATAGTCGAAGATGGTTGCTTGGCCAACAAGTATAGCTGTTCTTCAACAGTGGTGTCATTAATGAGACACGTTTGCAACCAACCGCCGAAAGTATTCACGTGTTTTCCATCAATCCAATCTTCACGTTGCTCCGGGTATTTCGAGCGTAAAATATTCTTGTGTTCCACGATATAAGGAGCCACCAAGCTGGAATTATGTAGAACTGTGTAGTGTGCTTGAGTGAAAGAATGTCCGTCCATAGATATTGTTGCTTTCTTTCCTAGCGTGCCTTTTCCACGCAGTCTCCCCTCATGGCGCGATTGAGGAACACCGATCGGCTTAAGGTCAGGAATAAAGTCAACACAAAACTCAATGACCTCCTCTGTTCCATAGCCCTTGGACATGCTTCCTTCTGGCCTAGCACGGTTATGAACGTATTTCTTTAAGACTCCCATGAACCTCTCAAAGGGGAACATATTGTGTAGAAATACAGGACCGAGAATGGAAATCTCTTGGACTAGGTGAACTATGAGGTGCGTCATAATATTGAAGAAGGATGGTGGGAACACCAACTCGAAGCTGACAAGACATTGGACCACATCCTTCTGTAAACTTGGTAGAGTTGCTGGATCGATTACCTTCTGAGAAATTGCATTGAGGAATGCACATAGCTTCACAATGGGTACTCGAACGTTTTCCGGTAGAAGCCCCCTCAATGCAACCGGAAGTAATTGTGTCATAATCACGTGGCAGTCATGAGACTTTAGGTTTTGGAACTTTTTCTCTGCCATGTTTATTATTCCCTTTATATTCGACGAGTAGCCAGACGGGACCTTGATACTGCTCAGGACTTGAAAAAAATCTCCTTCTCTTCTTTGGTAAGAGCGTAGCTGGCAGGACCTTGATACTTCTCTGGATTCAGGTCGTCTCGTTCGTGCATATGTTGCTGGTCCAGCCGTGCATCCGGTGTATCTTTCGTCTTCCCATACACGCCCAAGAAGTTTAGCAGGTTCACGCAAAGATTTTTCGTCACGTGCATCACGTCGATTGCAGAGCGAACCTCTAGGAATTTCCAATAGGGTAGATCCCAAAATATAGATTTCTTCTTCCACATGGGTACGTGTCCGCCAGCGTCATTCGGAACAGATTGTCCGCCAGGACCCTTTCCAAATATTACTTTTAAATCCTTGACCATGCCATATATAACATCACCAGTAGGGAGGGTAGGCTTCGTCCGGTTATCTGCCTCACCTTTGAAATGCTTGCCTTTCTTTCTTACGGGATGCTTGTTTGGAAGAAATCGACGATGCCCGGGTACACATTCTTGTTACCTAAATATATACTTTCAGTCTCACCTAAACAGTGCGTGCATGCATTGTATCCCTTGTTTGACTGTCCTGAAATGTTACTAAGAGCAGGCCAATCATTGATGGTTACCAACAGCAACGCTCGTAGGTCAAATTCCTCCTGTTTGTGCTCATCCCACACACGTACACCTTCGTCAGACCACAACTGTAAAAGTTCTTCAACTAATGGCCTCAGGTACACATCAATGTCGTTGCCGGGTTGCTTCGGGCCTTGGATAAGCACTGGCATCATAATAAACTTTCGCTTCATGCACAACCAAGGAGGAAGGTTATAGATACATAGAGTCACGGGCCAGGTGCTATGACTGCTGCTCTGCTCCCCAAACGGATTCAAGCCATCTGTACTTAGACCAAACCTTAAGTTCCTTGCGTCACCTGCAAAATCCTTGAACTCACTGTCGATGTTTCTCCACTGCGACCCATCAGCGGGGTGTCTCAGCATCTCGTCTTCCTTACGGTCTTCTTTGTGCCATCGCAACAACTTGGCATGCTCTTTGTTTCGGAACAAACGTTTCAACCGTGGTATTATAGGAGCATACCACATCACCTTGGCAGGAACCCTCTTCCTGGGGCTCGGCTCGCCCTCAACATCACCTGGGTCATCTCGCCTGATCTTATACCGCAATGCACCGCATATCGGGCATGCATTCAAATTCTCGTACTCCTCACCGCGGTAGAGGATGCAGTCATTGATGCATGCATGTATCTTCTGCACCTCTAATCCTAGAGGGCAGACAACCTTCTTTGCTTCGTACGTACTGTGGGGCAATACGTTATCCCTTGGAAGCATCTTCTTTAATATTTTCAGCAACTTTTCAAATCCCTTGTCAGATAGTCCATTCTCTGCCTTCCATTGCAGCAATTCCAGGGTGGTACCCAGCTTTTTCTGGCCATCTTCACAATTTGGGTACAACAATTTTTTGTGATCCTCTAACATGCGCTCCAACTTCGACCTCTCGTTTTCACTTCCGCAGTTTATCTGTTCATCAAGAATGACCCGACGAAGATCATCATCGGACTCATCAACAATGACCTCATGTTCAGCTCCGTCTTCCCCCATTGTAGTACCACCGTGTTCAGAGAACACAGGATAGTTGTCATCATCCTCTTCTTCATTGTCTTCCATTATAACCCCTTTTCTCCGTGCTTGGTCCAACAAAAATAATTGGGCATGAAGCCTTCTCGCAACAGGTGGAGTGTAGGGTATTTGAGGAAGGGTAATTCCTCCTATTCCTACAGTCATCACATGGACAAAACATAAAACCATTCTGCTTGTTTGCCTCAGCCACACGGAGAAAATTATGCATGCCATTAATGAACTCGGGATAGCGTCGGTCACCGTACATCCATTGCCGGCTCATCTGCATTATATAAATATATCAAAAACCATTACACTACATCATCATGAATAGGGAACTGACCAAATTAATTAATACAAGTTCATCACACATTAAAATCAAAGTAGAGTAGTGACCAAATGTAATACATAGTTCTCATAAAAAATACACTGAAACTAACATACAACTATCTAATTAATGCATTTAAATGCAACAACAAATGCGATCAAAATCGCAGCAAAGGTAACAATTGAACCAACAGCATAATGATACCAAGCCTCTTGACTAATGGCATATTTTCTAATCTTTTTAAGCTTCAAGCGCATTGCATTCATCTTGATCTCGTGATCCAAGCGCATTGCCTCCATCTTGATCTCGTGATCATCGACGACGTCGGCAAACTTGAACTCCAATTTCATCTTCTCTTCTAAGTATTGGAGACGAAGATCTTCACTTCTTTTCAATTTTTCTTTCAAATCATTGTTTTCTTTTTCAAAAAACTCGACAATAGGGTCGGTTGGAATTTCCGGTTCAACTACCTCCTAGATAAAAATATATCTATGTCAAGTTGGTCGGCATAATTTTCATAAACACGAAATTAAACAAATATATAGTTATAACAAACAATCGTACCACATCCGAATAATAGAGCGGACGAGAGCCGGTGTGGACAGATGTCAAAACCATGACACTGTATATAACAAACAATTATACAAATAAGAAAATTATACAAGTAATAATTATGCATCTAAATCATACAACTAAGATAAAAACAAGAGGCTCACCGAGGTGGTGTCGGTGACGGGGCGGCGCGGGCGATCGACGGCGGTGAGAAAGGGGACGGGACGACACTATAAAAAACCACAAATCATACTTTAATTTGAGCTCAAAATGCATATAAAAGAAATGAAATCCCTAACTTAGGCATTTCATCAAACACCTAGCTAGCACTACAAAAATCAAATGAGCTAAACTAGCAATAAAATGAGCTAAACTTGAAATGCCGGAAGAGAGGATGAAGTTGCTAACCCTTGTATAGGTAGGTGCCACCAATCTTGACAAATGTTGGAGAAAAATGGGGTGAACTCGAGCAGGAAAATGGAGCTGGGGAGCAAAAAATGGAGTTGTGCTCGAGCAGGAAAAATGGAGCTGGGCTCGGGGTGGAAGAAGATATATAGGGGAAACTTTAGTCCCGGTTCGTAATACGAACCGGTACTAAAGATGGACCTTTAGTACCGGTTCGTAAAGGGTCTCGCCGTGGGGCCCCCCACTGCAGCCGCCTGCCCCAACCCTTTTGTCCCGGTTGGTATTACCAACCGGGACAAAAGGCCCCGCAACAACCGGGACGGCATCCGGCCGGCCGCCTCGCCTCTGGAACCGGTACTAATGCCCCCTTTAGTACCGGTTCCTGTCCAACCAGTACAAAAAGGCCGCACTGAAGCCCCTTTTTCTACTAGTGGGCATAGTTATACGATGACAATAATCTCAACAAAAGAAATAGAAACAAGACATTTGGTGACCATGTGTATGCATAAGTCAAAAAGGGGTTGAAAAGAAGGCAACGCCCGATTGTGATATGCTAACCTTCTATTTCCCTTCATGAGATCAGTTCCGGGTCGGGTCTGGTCGAGATGTAAGTGGATCGAGTCCTACGGATCCATATGACCGACCACATCTAGATTATTCGTGTTGTTATAAAAAAAAAATGGAAGTCGATCGAGCCCGTAGTTGTGGAGCTCCGCGTAACCTTGCATCCAGGACTAGGGGAGGTCCTATTCAGTGCTTCAAGCACTGGCTAGCGAGCCGACATGCACCCTCATTCCTAATATGGGCTCGGCCCATTTACTGCTTCGATTGCTGTACGCTCGCATGCACTTGTTTTTTTTTTTTGCAATTCGCGGCTGCTACGGTGCTACTGATTCATGAAAATGAAAAAACCTTTTTTCCTGTTCTGCAAAATTTGGTGAAATAGAAAATGTTCCCATAGTTGAAAACACAAATAAATACGAAAAAAGAAAATAAAAACAAATTATTTACAAGCTAATAAAAATAAATTATTTACAAATATGAAAATTAAATTATTTACAAATCTGAAAATTAAATTATCAGTTTGAAAAATTGTTCATAATTTTTTAAAATATTCATAAAATTTGAAAATGGTTCATGAAAAAATGTTCGTGAATTTGAAAAATAGTTCACAATTTTTTTCGTGGATTTGAAAATGGTTCATAAATTTTAAAAATGGTTCAAGAATTTGAAAATGGTTCACTAATTTAAAGTTTCCTGAAATTCAAAAAAGTTCATGAATTAGAAAAATGGTTCACGAATTTGAAAAACTGTTCATGAACCATTTTCACAATCTGAATATTTTTTAAAATTTCAATATTTTACAAAATCTGAATATTTTTTCAAAATCATGAACCATTTTCAAAATCTGGAAACTAAAAAAAACAAACAGAAAACTAACAGGTAAAAAACTAAAACCGAAACCTAAAAATGAAAAAGAAAAATAAATACGGACATGAAAAATAAAAACGAAAAAAACCAGGCGCAGAACCATAACCCGGTGCTAGTTGGGCGGGTGATGGCCCTTCACGTAGTTACCCCACAATGGCGCCAGAAAACACTTGCTAGCCCTTCGCGTGGTTACCTGCGTGAAAAGTAAATGGGTTATGTTGAGATTCCAAGTGCAGAGTGTGTAGTAAGTGGAAGACGTGTTTTCCCCACGAGGGTGACTCGAGGGTTTAATATCGAACTCTCGGGGAATCAGTAGTGAAGATTTATCTTTCCTATCCTTCTTTTGGTTACCTACAAAACAAAGTAAATGTTTTGGTCCTCAACCTCACCTAGTGGTTGTCAAGCACAAGGTGTGAGAATGATATCAAGATAATATGCAATGCAAACAAGAAATAAATATGCAATGGTGGTAAATAAATATGCAAGGATGGTGGTAGCAATGATAAATGATATTTTTGGGTTTTTATGATGAATGCAAGATGTAAAAGTGTTTTTGTATTTTCGGATTTTAAATGGCAGAAAATGGAAAAGTGGTAAAAGTGGTTGGAAAGGTGTTTCTTATGATTAAAAATGGACCGGGGTTCATGGTTTCACAAATGCACTCTCTCTTTAATAAAGTGGTAGACAATGGAACACTAGAGTTGACATATGAGATTGCAACACAACAGTTTAATGACAAGTTATAATTATATGGGCATCACGTCCTAACATAGAGACCTTTTGGTTATTAGTCTCTCTTATACTCCACCAAGATGCGAACTAAATCATAACACCTCAGTAATTAAGATAACTCAGAGTATAGCAATAAGTATCATGACATGAAGTTAAAATAAGAACATGCTAGATCTAGTCATGGAGTAGTGGCAATGGTCACACCCACATCTCCGGTAGCATGGTATTTCTTTTTATCCCTAGTGAGGCAACAAAGTAAGGTAAAACACCCAAGTGGATCGCAGAACTTTCTCTCACGTTCACTGCACTAGCCACCCCCCGTTACTCCAACTAATGCACACGTTCCCCCTCACACGCTCTCATAAACATGCTTGATCATAACAAGTAAATAAGAACGGGGTACATAATATGCATCTACTTTCATAACTGAAACAAAACCATTGCAATCTCAAACATATATTAACTCATAAAAAGATCCACCACAAAGGTATTACATAGATGACCGTAATCATGTTCAGCAGCTCATACGGTACTAATTAGTGAAGCTCGAGAGAGAGAGATACATAAGTTACTTCCACAAACCCATAGTCCAGAGGTGGACTACTCCCTCTTCATCATGGAGACGGTGGAGAAGTCGTTGGAGAAGATGGAGACCACGCCGGCAGCGCCCCGCCGGAGTTTTCCCCCTCCAATCTGCACTCCAGGTCTCTGTTTCGGTGTTTCTGCGGCGCTCCTTCCAGAGAACGTCGGGGGATATTTTTATAGGCGTTTTTAGGTCAAAACGGAGTCGGTGGAGGAAAGATCGACGGCAACGGAGCTCGAGGCCAAAGGGGGGTCCCACGCGGCCAGGTACTGGGCCGCGTGGGCCCACTCATCTGGCCCTCGGGCCTCCTCTTGTTTGCTTCCTTCGCTCCCAGTCTTGTTCCTTCCAAAAATGATGCTCGTAAATTTCCAGGTCATTTGGACGTCGTTTGGGTCCCTGAAACATTAAAAATAAATAGGGTTTTCTGCCTGCGCAGGGTTAATTCCATAAAAAATAGGAAACATATCAAATATTCCCAAAATCATTATAAAACAGTGATATAACCCTTATATGATGCAAATATGACTGGAATATAAGTAAAATAATGCAAAGTTCATGTATGCATTTTACATGCATCAACATCCCCAAGCTTAACCTATACTCGTCCTCGAGTATGAAGGTGATAAAACTAACATGGACTTTGCAATTTAATACTATCAATGGATATCAAAGATGATTACTATTGCTACATAGAGTCAAATGATTCATTCTTAAAAGGAGTAGCAATATGCAAGATAGTTTATGAAGTGATATCAAGTATTCAATGCAAGGATGTTCAATGATAATTCACAAAGTGTAACATAGAGAAAAGTACTATGGACCACATGTATGCATAATAATAAGTAAGAACATCCTACAATGGTCATAGAGTATTGTGAAAATCTGAATATAAAAGGTGGACACTTTGGAAAGATATATATATGAGTAGAGGTAAAGCATGAATAAATTTCATCTAACTTCTGAACTTCTCTACTTAAGTCAATGATTGTAATATGGTAATCCTTGGTGTCAAGCTCTCATTCCCCTATCATAGCATCTTGAATGATTAAGTTTAAAGTGAAAGCAATACGAGTAGTGTGCTTGACAAAGTACAGGTTGAAAGTCTCATGCCCCTTGAATACAAGTACCTACTCCATGTGTTACTCAACTTGGAAAACAAAGCAAGTTCAAGTTAAATATCATTGTAAGTAATAATAGTATCATTAAGAGCGTCAACTGGGGTACCTCTTGTCCCAGGATATGGAACAAGCCCATATCAAAATGACAAGACAAACAAACATAATGAACAATCTCAACACCCTTTTTATTTACCATTGGATAGCTTTTTATTGTAAGGTGTATCACAGAAGGTTCACCATAGCATGTAAGTAAATTTCCACCATGAATGATGCATGGCTTAGATTAGCGGCCCAGGCGTCTCTCTAACCATTTATACAAACTCATTTAAACTCACTTCATTTCCCATTTATTTCACCCATGGTAAGCATCCATAAACAAAAGTACATGATATCAACTAAATGAGATGTGCAATGTTGAAAGCTTGCCATGTGACAGCACATATGAGCTAACTCTCAACCAAAGACATTTGTCAAGTCCACAACATCATAATTTTAATCACAATGGGTCATATTTTATTTATGCAATGAAAGTAAAGTGTGCATCAAGTTCGAGAGAGCTATATAACCAACTTTTCCCACAACAATTAACAACATAAGCATTTTCATTCAGAGGTATAGATAACACAAATATCATGATAAACATACTCGGAATAGCATAAAGCTAATAGGTAGATATGGTGGACTCACTGGAAAAACTTTGGTTGAAGGTGTTGGAAACAAGTTTTTGCTTGTTGGAATTTTTGGGCTAGCAAGAGGGAGAAAGTTGACCATCTAAATGCATGCATGAGTGTCCATAGAACTAACTAATCCATGTTAAAACAAGGTAGAATAACATTTAGCATCAAAACATGAATAAAAGATAGCTCTTGATAAAATATTTGCAAATTATTACTCATTAACAAGCTCATGAATCATGCAATTATATGTATCTTTTAAAATTAACTCAACATCCCTTTTCCCAATCTTATAATAGCATCCAACATAATTCAACCCAAATTTCCAGTAGCTCTCTCATATATAAATGATAGTGTGGTGGTCTCACAAAATAAAAATCAATCTAAACAAACAAACAAAAAGACGCTCCAAGTTTATGCGATAAAGTGTTTCGATCGAAAAACAGAAGTTAGACGTGTGCAAACCGAGAGTGTGTAGGTCCAGTGGGGTTGTCTTCACATCCCCAAGCTTATGGTCTTCACCATCCTTGGATAGCTCTTGGTGCATCTCCTCTAATCCCTGTGAAAAAACTTCAAAACACCGTTTCTCCCATTTCTTTTTCTGTGGGGCACATTAGTAGTGATAAACAAATAGATTTCTTGCTGCATATAATCCTTAGACAAAAATTCATATGAATGTCCAGAAATGTATAATGTTGTATGCCTACTCATAAACTCAATTGGATCAAAAAGATTCATGTTAAAAGTTCTAAGCATGCATCAAACAAAATGGGACAGAATCTGTCCAGAAAAACAGCAGCAGCTAAACGTATTTTTCTACCCTACTTAACTTTGTCGAAAATTCCGAAAAATTCATGCATACAGAGGATGAAAAGTTGCACTACAGTTTAAATATGAGCTCATTCGGAGTTACAGAATAAGAATTAAAAATCATACCGTGCACAGATTCGTGCAGGAATAAATCTCCGAACGCTATAAGCAACTTCTTCATACCAAAATGAGTAAAACTTGGCACTTTATTAAAAATTCCAGAAACTAAACTAAACACTAAGTCTCTTGTTACAGCAAGAGGACACAAAGAAAATCACAAATAAAAACAACCGGGTTGCCTCCCGTAAAGCGCTTTCTTTATAGCCATATAGCTAGGCTTCTTACTTGATGTTTATTGTGGACGAAGCTCATGAGGGAGCTTGAATGATGTGCCCTCTTCCTTGGGAAGTGTTCCATGCACTTCTTGTGTGGAAACTGAAACTTCACATTCCCTTCTTTTGAATCAATGATAGCACCTGTAGTACGAAGAAAAGGTCTTCCAAGAATAATTGGACTAGAGGTTTTATTCCCCATATCCATGATTAGAAAATCAACAGGCACAAATGTCATATGTAACTCTACCAAACATCACTTACTTTTCCTAAAGCATGTTTAATGGAATCATCAGCAAGTGCAAGTTCAATAGAGCATTTTTCAAGATTTTTCAATTCAAGTACTTCATATAGTTCTTTAGATAAAACAGAGACACTAGATCCTAGATCAAGTATAGCATGGTGTGTCTCTTTTCCAATGGTTACTAGGACTTTGGGAATCCATACATCCCCAAGCTTAGGTGGTATCATAGCCTCTTGGTTGTACCTAGCAATCTTTTCTTTTAACACATGATTAGCAATATAAGAACCAAAACCAGCTTGGTTAACATTAGAAGGATCACTTGCAAATTTTTGTAAGATAGATATTAATTCATGCAAGCTACAATTCTCTAAGTCAAGCAATGGTTCCTTACTTCACTAAGCATTTTAACTTCTTCAACTTTCTTTTCCCTATTATATAGGTTAAATATTTCATAACGGTCATCAAACACATCTTCAGGTACTTGGGCTTTTTCTAAACTTTCTTTAATTCTTACTTCCAAAAGCAAGCCATCAAGTAAATAGTGGTATGATTAGCAGCAGTATTCATAAAAAATCCTCACATTCATTATCCAAAAAGACTTTAGAGGTTTCAGACAATCCTCTATAAAAACATGCATGAGCATCCAATCCCTAAGACCATGTTCCATTCCAAAAGCTATACCTCTAAATCTTTCCCATGTTTTCACTAGAGGTTCATCCTCTTCTTGTTTAAAGGTGATAATTATTTGTCTAAGATTACAAACCTTTTCAATGGAACAAAATCTTTCAATGAATGCAGCTTTTAAATTAAACCAAGTGCTAAAATTTCCAGGTGGCCATCTCAATATCCAATCTAAGGCTTTTCCACCTAGGGAGTAAGGAAAAAGCTTAATTTTAATATTAGCATGGCTCAAATTTAACATTTTGCACCTTTCATTAAACTTCTTAAGATGAGGTATGGGATCTTCTTTTGGTTTCCCATAAAAACGGTATTCATAAATTGCTTTCATGATATTAGGATCTACCTCACATTTCTCAACAGGGATATTCATATCTTGAGGAAAGTTCTTAACACTAAATGGCCAGAAGGTTCTCTTTTCCATTATGCAAGTTTTTATGTGTTTTTTAATTTTTTATGCAAAACTGAAAATAAATATGCAAACCGAATAAAAATGCAAGACAATGACAAAACAAGATAAATTGCTTTGAAGGTAAAGATGGATAAGATGATGCTCACGTAGGTGCAACCTCCCCAAGCTTAGGTGTTAGCACAAGTTGGTGATGAAGTTGACTTGGTGAGATATCCTTGGATAAACCTTTCAGCAATGATTCCCCGGCAACGGCGCCAGAAAACAGTCTTGATGGCCCTTCACGTAGTTACCCCACAACGGCGCCAGAAAACACTTGCTAGCCCTTCGCGTGGTTACCTGCGTGAAAAGTAAATGGGTTAGGTTGAGACTCCAAGTGCAGAGTGTGTAGTAAGTGGAAGACGTGTTTTCCCCACGAGGGTGACTCGAGGGTTTAATATCGAACTCTCGGGGAATCAGTAGTGAAGATTTATCTTTCCTATCCTTCTTTTGGTTACCTACAAAACAAAGTAAATGTTTTGGTCCTCAACCTCACCTAGTGGTTGTCAAGCACAAGGTGTGAGAATGATATCAAGATAATATGCAATGCAAACAAGAAATAAATATGCAATGGTGGTAAATAAATATGCAAGGATGGTGGTAGCAATGATAAATGATATTTTTGGGTTTTTATGATGAATGCAAGATGTAAAAGTGTTTTTGTATTTTCGGATTTAATAATGGCAGAAAATGGAAAAGTGGTAAAAGTGGTTGGAAAGGTGTTTCTTATGATTAAAAATGGACCGGGGTTCATGGTTTCACAAATGCACTCTCTCTTTAATAAAGTGGTAGACAATGGAACACTAGAGTTGACATATGAGATTGCAACACAACAGTTTAATGACAAGTTATAATTATATGGGCATCACGTCCTAACATAGAGACCTTTTGGTTATTAGTCTCTCTTATACTCCACCAAGATGCGAACTAAATCATAACACCTCGATAATTAAGATAACTCAGAGTATAGCAATAAGTATCATGACATGAAGTTAAAATAAGAACATGCTAGATCTAGTCATGGAGTAGTGGCAATGGTCACACCCACATCTCCGGTAGCATGGTATTTCTTTTTATCCCTAGTGAGGTAACAAAGTAAGGTAAAACACCCAAGTGGATCGCAGAACTTTCTCTCACGTTCACTGCACTAGCCACCCCCCGTTACTCCAACTAATGCACACGTTCCCCCTCACACGCTCTCATAAACATGCTTGATCATAACAAGTAAATAAGAACGGGGTACATAATATGCATCTACTTTCATAACTGAAACAAAACCATTGCAATCTCAAACATATATTAACTCATAAAAAGATCCACCACAAAGGTATTACATAGATGACCGTAATCATGTTCAGCAGCTCATACGGTACTAATTAGTGAAGCTCGAGAGAGAGAGATACATAAGTTACTTCCACAAACCCATAGTCCAGAGGTGGACTACTCCCTCTTCATCATGGAGACGGTGGAGAAGTCGTTGGAGAAGATGGAGACCACCGGCAGCGCCCGCCGGAGTTTTCTCCCTCCAATCTGCAACTCCAGTCTCTGTTTCGGTGTTTCTGCGGCGCTCCTTCCAGAGAACGTCGGGGGATAATTTTTATAGGCGTTTTTAGGTCAAAACGGAGTCGGTGGAGGAAAGATCGATGGCAACGGAGCCTCGAGGGCCAAAGTGGGGGGTCCCACGCGGCCAGGTACTTGGGCCGCGTGGGCCCACTCATCTGGGCCCTCGGGCCTCCTCTTGTTTGCTTCTTTCGCTCCCAGGTCTTGTTCCTTCCAAAAAATGATGCTCGTAAATTTTCAGGTCATTTGGACGTCGTTTGGGTCCCTGAAACATTAAAGGAAAGAAATAGGGTTTTCTGCCTGCGCAGGGTTAATTCCATAAAAAATAGGAAACATATCAAATATTCCCAAAATCATTATAAAACAGTGATATAACCCTTATATGATGCAAATATGACTGGAATATAAGTAAAAATAATGCAAAGTTCATGTATGCATTTTACATGCATCAGCGGGCCCAATTGCGAAACGAAACGTACGGAGGGGTGCGCATTACGCCGCTAACTGGTGCAACGAGCGTAGAATAGGAATCCGCCAGGACTAGCCCTGTGGAGGGCAGGAAGGGCGGCACCCGGGGCCCAAATAATTTAGGGGCCCTAGCGTAGATAAAACTAAATGTCATGACGACTACGCAGTAGTCATTAGGACCTTTCTGTTTCTCAATTCCCATTTTCCCACACGTACGTAGGGTACAGATGATTGAGGCATTGAGGCTAGCACCTAATGGTCGGACTTCTGCACGATCGAGATAAGAGTTAGTTTCCAAGACCAATTACACAACGACATGATGTTTTGATCCTAATCATGCGATTTGGCAATTAGGATGAATAGGATAGTGACACCCTCATCCGGCACCCAGTTCGGCTGTCCAACCCAGTGACTCCTAATCAACCCAAAAAAAAAAATTAGATAAAAGGGGTCCTCCCCCGATTTCATTGAAATCGAAAACAGGGAACAAGTTTTACAATCCAGGCAAAGCTGAAGCGCAGAGCCAGGTTCCACCAACATACAGATCACTAATGATCAGAGATATAGAAAGCATAAGCTACCACAGAACGAAAACTAAAACTGCTGCCTCTAACCACCAACATTCACGCAAGGAACCTTGCAAGGATCAACCGACAGGCTTTAGCTTGATCATGATGGAAGGCATCAGGTGAAGGAACAGATGAATCACCAGCTCCAAAGACCATCATAGTCACCTCCAAGCGATGCGAAGCACGTCTGCCATCTTCTTGTTCAGAGCGATCGCGTTTCTTGCCAACGAAATGGCTTCTGCATCTTTGGAGAGTACCTTCCAGTGGTCCAGATCATCAACCCAAATTCTCCGCCCTTGCTAATTTGTTCCATAAAACTGTCGTTTTCCCAAGGATGGCCACCGACCGCAATGCCCTATAGAAGATTAGAGGAACGGTATAAGTTATATATTTATGATGTCTCTAATTCTTTATTATGGATGGTAGAAGTTATATATTTAGGATGTCTCTAATCTTTATTATGGATAGTCTATACCCTAATTTTAGTTACCAATTGGTTTTAAATTTTTATCATGATCATGTGATCTAGAAAGTGTCCATCACGCGGTGAGAGAAGAAAAGGCAAGAAATGATTTGATGACTTGATACAATTTCCCTTAAATTTCTTAAAGTAATACGAGCACTTTAAGAAATCCATAGGAGTTGACGATATCTTTTCGATGCACTCTATTTTTTTAATAAAATTTCATGTTATGTATATTGAATATTATACTAATAGTTCTATTAAGGAGCCCGTGGGAGGCGATGGAGGCTGGAAGGCCTAGGTTAGACGAGGGTATATTTTCTTCAATATCTGTCACAAAAATTCTTTAAGATGTGAACCATACGTACATACAATAGAGCGTAAAAAACAGGGCCAGAACATAGGCCGCTGACCGCCCTCGGCCCTAGAGGAAAAGGACTCATAATATTGAAGAATATTAGTAACCATTATACGTAAATTATTTAATATCCGAAAACATATTAATTTGCATGAGCAAGTCGACATAATTTCTTATGTTGTGTAATACCTAGGAAAAAACCAATTCGACCATTGACGACGAGTTTAGTTAGATTGTTAGTCTCTATCATGTGGATGTTTTAAACTCAAATATATGTTAACAGAACTTCCATATTTAATTTTATGGATGACCTTTTATTTGAGAAATATAAATCTACACCATATCATACTAGGCGCATTGCGGATGAGCATACCCGATAGTGAAATCACATATAAAGTGGACTCTCCGGTGATTGTTGTGATCGATAATATTTTAGTACCAAGTACAAAGCATGTGTGTATTTTCAAATTATGACTAGACCAAACTTCCAAAGACATATTTACCAATCTTTCAATTTATACTTTCGAAGTTATATAAATATGCTAACCTAATCATACACAAGAAAGCACTTATAAAATTTATTTATTAGACCGTACACTTTAGATCTCGTTACCATGATATTAAGGATATTAAATATAGACTCGAGCACTACACACGCACATACAAACATACAAATATATAAATAAACACTCTATAAATTATGTAATTATGAAAAAAATAAGGTGAACTTGTTTAACAACATACTGTTTAAATTTCTCTTAACCCAATTTTTTATTGATAGACATTTTTATAATATGGAATGATATAATAATTATTAGAACATTCAAATGTGGTTAATTATGACAACTAATTGATATAAAACTATACTTGTTAAGATTATAGGACGATAAAAAGTAATTCACATACAATTATAATATTTTAGTGCAAATATATTTACTTTAATTCGCCTCGAGTCCAATTTATGTTTGGACCTGCCTGTTCGCCTTGCCACAGCTAGCTAGGTGCCTTTTTGATGCCTTGTTCAGTTGATCTACGTTAACTCGTTAGCAATGCCCACGGTGCCACTGTCATGGCCCCCACCCACGTCGATCAACGAGCTTAGCCCGTGGAAGATGCCACAAGGCTCTTTCAGCATAGTATCCATGACGAGGTTGTTGTCTGTAACACATAAACGGTTCATGGCATAGTTATACAATGCATCAATCTTGGTCAAAATCTACGGGGATATGTCGTGCGCTATCTGGAAAGGCGGGTTGGCAGTGGGATCTCGGAACCACTCTTCTAGGCTAAAGATGTGGAAACCGTTGTATCAGGGAACGTGAAGAGTAGCAGCATCGCGTACATGTCGCACAAAGTTCAGTCAACATTTTGGACGAGGAAGCGGGAGGCCGGAGTGAGCATGAATACGATATGAATCTCACCAATGACCGATGATTTGTCGAAGATATCGGAGACGGTAAGCACGCGGATAAGCCGGCGGAGATACGGGAGCTTGGTCGTGTGGAGCTCGGTCTTGGTAACGATGTCCGAGATTGTCTCTACTCCGTCGTGGCGGTCGATGGCGTTGGGATGCCAACTCCAAGGACTTGAGATAAGAGACCCCGTAGTTGTGGAGCTCCGAGGTCTGAGTATAGGGTATCTCTAGCAACATGGTCACACGAGAAAGTAGTAAGTAGTGTGTGCTAGCGAAAACCTTATGGCGAATATCCGTCGTACACTTCACGGTAATTGACACGACAATGGTTTTTAGATAGGTTTGGATGTCTAGTTGGAGCATGTTTCATATTTCAGCAAAGCGCTTAGTGTTTGGTCTGGACTTGGACCTTGAGTGATTTCTCAAGCTCGACGCCTAGACATCTCCACGATGTCGGTCCGATTTGTGTGTGCCTCCTGTGATTAAAACCCAATCTCCACGAACTTGTCTCAGAGCTCTATGCCTCTCCGCCTAGACATCTCCACGATGTTGGCCTGATTTGTGTGTGCCTCCTGTGATTAAAACCCAATCTCCACGAACTTGTCTCAGAGCTCTATGCCTCTCCGCCTTTTGTGTTGAGTTGGATGTGAATGAGCTTCCACCCCTTCTGGGTTTATAGGCAAAGGGGTCATTGACAATATACCAAGACTACATTGAGTGGTGGTAAGTGGAAATGATACAAGAGATTTGATCCAGCTGTCTAAAAATGCTTTTGTTATCTTTTTTTTACTTCGTCTAGTTTTTGTTTTGTTTTGGGAATGTTCTTCTTTTGACTAGTTGATCATGTCATTATCATAGGATTTTTTTTAAAAAAAACTTAGCATGACGTGCCTTTGCTTCACTCTTATCCTACGTAGGCAGGCCTGGATGAGGCCTTCGGATGAATTTGCTCAGTTCACACGCTCATGTTTTGCCTTTGACTCGTACAAATTTCTAAAAGCGAATTTTTTGAAGGATTGACCGGCGTGGCGTTGGTGTGATGTCAAAGTCACATATTCTTGTCTACAAGTATCAATGTTAGCATTTGTGCAAAGCGGAAGGGAGCACGGCGAACCGAATCAGACAATACGTGCTTGCTACATGTCGAGAGCCGACAAAGAACAAAAAAGGATTTCCATATGCCAGGAAGTAAAATGGCCCATGGGCATGACGTCGGAGCAAGTAGACGGTTGTAAAGCCCATTTTAATGTAGGAGAAAAAAACATGAACAGAAAATACTAGGCACAAATAAACAAGACTACTCAGACGCAATGATCAATGGCTGTAAACTTTTTAATGGAGCATGAAACGCCCTCAACCAGGATTTGACACTGTTTCCAGCGCAGAACTTCACCTCACAAAGTTTCAGTTTGATTTGGTTGGGCCACACCCGGGTAGTAGTGCAACGCCCGGAGAACACTTGAGGGCCCCAGTGGCAAGCCACTGTAGTGAGCCCTCCCCCACAAAAAATAAATTTAATATCGTTGTGGACACATGGCCCACATATCAGATATTAAACTGATAAGAACAGATACTACACTTGATCTTAGCCAAAAGGCCGAGAAAGGTATGCTTCAAACGGCTGCCCTCCGCCTCCTTTTATAGGCTCTCTCGACCGCCTCTCCTCTCCCGGGAGCGAGGTGGGACTAAACGAACGAGCACCAGCGCAGCGCTTGCCGTTTGAGAGCATACGGCATACCGCCTCTGCGCTTCCCTGGGCCCTGGCGTTTGGCAGCTCCGAAGCCTAACAAGGAAACAGCAGCCCATATGCCTGGACGGTAAAGCAGCCCAATACTCTCACAGAGAAAAAAAAATAACAGGTCCAGATTGTCTGTATCCCCCGAAAGAAAAAGAGAGATGGAAAAACTTGTCTGAAGTTATATCAAGCCATTACAAAACAATAACAGGTCCAGATTATGAGCAGAGGTGAAGCTCATCCCACAACCATCTAAAAAAAAAGAAAAACTCATTTCACAGCCATCTAAAGAAAGAACTCCTACAGCGGTTCCCCCGTGTCCCTTGCTACAGGAGAGAGAGGCGGAGAAGAGGCGACTCGAAGGTTCGAGTTTCTCGCGCGTTTCCGCCGCTCCCCTCCGCCTCCGGTCGCCGTTTCGGCACCGTGAGGTGGGGGGGAGCTCCGGTACTCGCTCGTGCGTGTAGATAGGTCTTAGTTTGTAGGTGTGTGTGCCCTGGCGGCGCCGTCGAAGACGGTGGCGATGGCGTCGGTGTGTTGGTCTTGGTGCTTCCCTTCCTGTCCCCGTTCCGGTCTCGTCGCCGGGGAGGTAGTGAAGCTGGTTCGTCGGGTCCTCTCCTCCGTCTTTGCTTCTCCGGCCGGCCGTGGTGGCGAGGGGGAAGTTGCTGGATGATGGGGATCCGCTTTTGGTGTTGGTGGTTCAGGTGGTTTTCTCCGATGTTTCTGCTCCGGCCGGCCATGGTGGCGAGGGGAGTGGCGTCTGGAGGTGGTTGGATGCTGATGGTGGTTGGCCTGGGCGATTCCGAGTCGGCTGGAAGATGGGTGGTATCGGGGAGCTGGCGCTGTGGCCGTGTGCGTTCATCGCTTCTCAGTTCCGTCGCGCGGCGGCGGACAGCTCCTGCGGTCGTCTACAAGTTGTGGTGGTGCTCGCTTCCCGGCGGCAGGTGGTACGGCGTCTCCGACGGCGCCTAGGTTCTTGGGGCACGGCGTTGGATCCGATTGTGGTTCCTTCAGGTGGCTCGGGGTGCTTTGTGCATTTTACTGGGTCCTTTTGTATTTTTCTTTTTTCTTTTGGACCTGCTTGTAATTTGTGCTGAGTTTCTTGAATATATGCGTCGGATCCTTTCCTCAAAAAAATAAAGAAAGAACTCCTACAGCCCTTCAACGCAAAAAAATAAACTACTTTTCCCTGGATAATTTCCATTAAAAACTACCAAGCGTAATCCCGCATTTCTCTGTGTTCATCTTCTGTTGTGAAATATACACAGAACACGCGCCGAATGCAATTGAAAACATGTTCGGAACTTTCAATCATGCACGAATCAGAATGAAACGAGGTTGTTTTACTTTGAAAATTGCGGAAATTAACAAAATTACATAACACTTTCTTATTAATGTGATTATTAGGTGGTGCGGACGCAAAAAAATAGAGAACCAACCTTGGTTGGATGGTTACGATGGTTGTTATACCAGCACATGAGAGTTTAAACCCCATTGATACTGGTGTTTCTCACTAAAGGCGGATTATTCTTCACTGGGAGCCGACGCTCTCGTCGATAGCGAGACACCTGTGGTAACTTCGTCAATTTCAAGATCCGACTGTCCGCTCAGTCTCTGCTCATAATTGCCTATAAAAGATGTCAAAGTTCTTTGTTGGTTCATTCCAGTTTTCCATTACATTTGCTAGTGTTCTTTCCCGCAGAACAAAACGAGAGAATGCAGGGAGGCGGATTTTGTGCTCCCAGGCTTGCTTGCACCCTTTAGTATACAAACATATTTAAAAAGCTTATATTGACATTTTAGTCATTTCAGAAAAAAAATGACTCATGTACATATGAAATTATTCTGTGTACCCGCGTACTTCCATGAGACGAAAATGATCATAACAAGCAGACTACTCAGATGCATTGATCAATGGATCTCAGATTCTTTAAATTATTAGTCAATATCAACATCAGTATCCAAACTGGACCTTATTAAATTTACTCTGTAACAAATGAATGTTTTACAACACAATGTACCATATGCGGCCGAAGAAGAAAATAAATGGAACAAATGAGTGTACAACAACAACAGAACTAGCATATATCTTCTAGAGTCATTTGTATTCTTGGAAATTGACATGGCCAGTGGCTTGCGCATGTTCGACAGCTTCCTGCATCACGCACATAAATAAAAGGGTTTCAGTATTAATGATAAGAAAATCCCTACAGATGTAGATAAGACCTGCAGAGAGTCTCACCTTTTGACCAATCACGCCGATTTGACACACGCCGCACCGCAACGTGAAGTTTGCAGTGTCTGTGTAGCTCCGCTTCCTACACATCACATGCCCAACCAAAAGTCAGCAACATCTCTAATCAAATCTTATCTTGGTTTCCTAGTCATATGACAGACTACTGCAAAACAAGACGCACTATTTGCATTCCCCTTGAGCTGCTTTCTGACATTCTTGAGAGCAGAAGGGGTAGGCAGTAGTACTCATGATCATGCTAAAAGATTTTAAAAACAATACTAGGAACTAAAGCTATTTCACACTACATGAACTGCAGAACTGGTTACATGCATTTTTATTATTTCTAGTGCATATTCGTTGAATTAGAACTCCCTCCAAATGCATTGCTCATCGGAATGATCAGTTCAAATTACTAACCAGCGACCATTAGCCACAACCAATAGTTCAAAGTGTTCAGAACACAAGAGTTACATACTAAAATAAGCATTATGTTTCGGCACACTAAGTGATAATACATGAATACATACCTGTTTGCCTCCTTTGCTAAGTTAAGAGCAAGGCCTTCTACTGGACCAATGGAACGGTTACCGTCAACAGGGTAGATGGTCTGATCGAATTCTTCTGGTGCTCCTTCAAATGGAGACATCTGAATTGTTTTAGATAAGGAACAGATAGAATTAGTGAATACCTTGTTATGTCTTTTTCATTAGTGGGTTACTATCATGAAAACTTACTGCTAAAGCATCATAATGCAACCCATCATAAATCAGCATGGCCCTCTCACCATAATTCTTCTCCTGCATCAATGGATGCAAAGCTAAGAACTAGCATAAGATTCTCGACAAACAAAGGAAGTAAGCATACAAGATCACCAACCTGACCATACAGATCGCAGCGTGTTGTCTGGATGTCATATGCAGCAATTTCACGCCCATAATATCCTGACAGAATTGAAAGTTCTATGGCACCTTTGCAAACAAACAAATATATGCAAATTAGTGAAATAAGCAGCACACACTAAAATATCATGAAAACTGCTATCGAAGAAAAACATTTACGAAAAACTCGTGTAATGTCTATAACAGATGTTGAACAGAAACACCTCTAAGTACCAATATCATGTTGCAAATGGTTGTTTTGCACCACTAGATCCATAACAGAACATTTGCAACTAATTAATAGTAGATTAAGTAATACTGAGCTCTCGAGTCCTGACAATTTTCATGGTGTAAGGTCCCAAAATTATGTTTTTTCATGTGTAGTGCAAACTCGGGACATGATATGACCTGGCATGGCTGGCAAAGAACAGGCTTTCAAACAACATTGTACATGCATACTTCAAACTAAGTAGTTTCAGCATTAAATATTTGATATACAGGATTAGGAGTGCTAAAACTCACCTCCCCACTTTTCAGGGTCCAAAATCCAAGCGCAGTATGCTTCATTTGGTTTTCCAAGAAATACCTCGTTATACTTTTCAGGATCACTTGCGACTGCTGCTGCTATGACCTTCCAGCAAAGAAGGAATAAAAAGTAGCCAAGTCAGCGCTAGAAGTTTAGAAATATAAGCAGAGAGGCAATAACACATACAGGCCTGCAATATGCACATAACAGTTTCTAGCTAAGAGGAATCATGGTGTACAAATCAATGCTTCAATTGTGGGTTTGATCTTTTGAATAATGGTAATACCTCCTGCTGTTTTGCAAAACTGGATCAGAAGTAAAATCATGTTAATTAGGAATCTTATCGTTCTAAAACCAATCTAGGGTACTCGATAAGCATGCTATGCTCTTTCTACTGTACATTAAATACGTCGTGGTCAATTTTTCTGTCGCTGGGTTGCCGTCGGTGACCTTGCGCCGCCGCGCCGGTCCGTACCGGCCACCCAATAGGACCATGACTCCTTGGTCAGCGCTGGGCGGGGCCCTCCAGCCTCGTCGCCTTGCCAAACAAGGAAAGAAGAAAGGCAAAGAGATGGGCGGCAGACAAAGCGAGGTCCCTTCTGCTGCAAACTCTGCTCACGAGGCCCTGCCTGTTCCTGCCGCACGTACGGCCTCTCGCGCTGCCGCTTGCCTATTGGATGCGCAGCTGGACTCGCCCACCACGAGTTCAAACTTGTTGGCGTCCACCAGTGGTGCTGCTCCTGCTCTCCCAGTGCCTGCTGCCTCGCCTTGTCGGGGCACGGACGTCGCTTTGCCGGAGTCCTCCCCATCCGCCAGTGAGGTACCCGACTCGCAGCCCCAGGAGCCAATCCGGGAGGAGGGTCAGCTGTCGGAGCAAAGACAGGCTACTCCTGCACCGGCCTCTGATACGCCATTGGCAGCTACTGCTGGCCAACGGGTCGAGGGATGCACTCCATCGCCCACTACGCTCTCGGTCAACCACCATGACGAACAGGTTCAGGCCACCACCTCGTGCATGGCCAGGAGCCACACTGAGGACGCGGACCCCACCCAGGACCCCGTCGAGCAAAGCTCTGGGCTTGGGCCGGTACCCAGCACGCCGCTGGGCACATTGCAGTCCACCACGCCAGCGCGGCCCACGCCCTGCAGATTCGCATCCCCTCCGGTCACGATGCGGCGGGTTCGGCCGCGCCCCAGCGCCACCGTCTTAACTCTCGGCGAGTTCCTCACTGCGGCCACCAAGGACCTGAGAGCTGCCCTGCCAACCCCCGGCAAACGCACGAGACACACAGCTCTAGACTTCACCCCAAACAGACGCGGCCGATCGGCATCTTGCGCTGCCAAAGCTGCGCCACCCACGGCGGAGCGCCGAACGCAGATGCAGCTCCTCCGCACGTTGGGGATTGTTGGCCTCAACCAGAAGATCACTGCCGCTGATATGAAGATCTACGACAACATCTTCACGGTGCCAATCAGTCAATCACAACGTCAGTCATCGAAGGCATGGCCGCCTTGATTGGCCGCGTGCTACCTCGGGACATCGACGCATTGCAGGTCACGGAAGTGGCCGCCGTTGGACCCAACCGGGTCTAGCCGCGCAGCAACGCTGCTTGTCGAATCCTTGTCTATGGATCACAACCTTAGCATAGTGATTTGGAACGTGCGTGGAACTAATGCCCGCGCGAGAAGAGATGCCATTCGTTCTCTGATGGACACCACGACTGCCTCCATCACTGGCTTCCAGGAAACTAAAATGGACACCATTTTCTCGTATGTTGTCCTCGAGATGCTGGGTTCCGAGTTCGACGACTACACTTACCTGCCCGCGCAGGGCACACGCGGAGGCATCCTGCTGGTGTGGAAAAGCAAAGTCGTGTCAATCACTGACCCCCTGTTTACCACGAACGCTGTCACCACGAAGGTGTCGACGGGCTCGGGTGTCCCCTGGTGGCTCACCGTCGTGTACGGGCCGCAGGAGGAAACTGACAAAATCGCCTTTCTACAGGAGATTAGAGACATAAGGGCTGATTGCACTGGGCCTTGGTTGCTTTCAACCTCATTTACAAAGAGGAAGATAAGAACAACA
Source organism: Poa pratensis (assembly GCA_947311845.1). Classification (NCBI taxonomy): domain Eukaryota; kingdom Viridiplantae; phylum Streptophyta; class Magnoliopsida; order Poales; family Poaceae; genus Poa; species Poa pratensis. The sequence goes on along the minus strand of CAMZMU010000033.1, from coordinate 22,236,581 downwards.
ACAACCTCAACAGGCGCATGATGGGTTGCTTCCGTAGGGTGATCGATGACCTTGCTCTCAAGGAAATTTACCTTAACGGACGCCGCTACACGTGGTCGAACGAGCGGAACCCTCCCACCCTCGTACTCCTCGACAGATTCTTGTGCACCTCGGATTGGGAGGATATCCATGGTGACGGCCACCTTCGCTGCCTCGCCTCGGTTGTCTCGGACCACAGCCCACTGTTGCTTGACTGCGCGCTCACCCCCTTGACGCATCGCCGGTTCCACTTCGAGGATTTCTGGCTCCGGCTCGACGGCTTTCAGGAAACAGTCACAGAGGCGTGGAATTCTGTTAGCGATGCCGACCCTTTTCGCCGTCTGGTGCTACGGCTGCAGGCCACTGCGCGCAGACTCACCAGTTGGAGCGCGCGTTCCGTGGGCAACATCAGGGACAAGCTGGCCATATCCCGGGAGCTGATGCTGAAATTTGACAAGGCACGGGAGGATCGGCAGCTGACGGCGAACGAGTGCTGGTTCCGCAAGCAGCTAAAGGTGACCTAGCTTGGGCTCGCTTCACTCGAACGCACGATCGCCCGCCAGCGTTCCCGCATTGCTTTCCTCAAGGACGGCGATGCAAACACCTCGTTCTTCCATCGACAGTGCACCTTCCGCCGTCAGAAAAACAAGATTTACAGTCTCCTTGATGAAGGAAATGTCCTAACAGGACCTGAGGAGATGGCAGCAGCGGCGCACAGGTACTTCGAGACCTTGCTCGGCACGGCTGCTGATCGGGATTGCTCCCTGGACTTTGCCCAGTTCATCGAGCCCAATGCTGGCCTTCTCGACCTCGACGGCCCATTTGACGCGGATGAGATTTGGGCCGCTATCCAGCGCCTACCGAGCCACAAGGCGCCGGGCCCGGACGGCTTCACGGCTGAATTCCTACGTGCTTGCTGGGCCACTGTGAAGCAGGACATTGTGGCCGTCTTCCAGCTGTTGTACAACCTCAGAGCAGTGGCGGAGCGTGAACATAAGTAGAGAGGGGGCCAAAAAAAAAAAATTTGGCCGCCAGATGAACTCTTCACGCTAATTTTTCTACAATTTCATCCATGACATCAAGAGCAATTTTCAAGCTTGCATTTATTTTTTGAAAAACAGGGACACCCCTCCGATTTCCATTAAAGAAACCATGTAGTCTGATTACAAGGCTAACGAAAGTAAAAAAACGCGGGGGGGGGGGGGGGGGGGGGGGGGCGGGGCAAATAAGATAGGAAGCATATATATATATATTTTGTCAAGCTTGCATATGCACTTACCTTCTTGAGTGACCCAAAAATTTATAGCAAATAAGATAGGAAACATAGATTCTTTTGGCCAAGATCCACCAATAGCCAACAGCGATTTCTTGATTTAGATAGAAATGGGCATACTAAGATGAGCTAACCCCAAAAATCCACCGGTGGCTAGCAAGGAAAAAAATCAAGAATCAGTGGATGGCCCAAGCCCCGAGGTAAACAAATCGAACCTACTGCTATTTGATCGGGCACTGCCTAGCAGGCCTCATCCCGTCGCATAGCGAATAAACAATTTAGACATAAAATACCAGCCACCCAATGCACCGAGACCGTGGTGTGGAAGTATGGCGGGAGGAGAACTGAGGTATCTTCTCCTTTGCTTTCCTGTGCTTGACTGAATGACTGACAACTACTCTAAACAAAAGACTGAACGATGCAGAGTATGCCTAGAAAAACATTTGCACTTTTGGAAGGGGGGGTTGTAGCCCACTTTCGCCTCCAAGGCGCTCCGCCTATGCCTCAGAGGGCGAGGTTTTGCTTGGCTAAATCAAGCGCTGCTGACGCTGCTTCCGAAATGCGCTGATGCAGCCTCGCTCGGGGATTACCGGCCTATTAGCCTAATCCACTTGATCGCAAAGCTGTTCACCAAGGTGCTATCGCTAAGGCTGGCCCCAAAACTGCCGGAGATCGTCAGCCCTAATCAGAACGCCTTCATCGCCGGGAGGAGTCTACACGATAACTATATCCTGGTTAGACAATCCGCGAAGCTGCTGCCCCAGCTGGGCGCACCGAGGATGCTTCTGAAGCTGGACCTTACGCGTGCCTTTGACTCCTTGTCATGGCCCTTCCTCTTCGAAGCCCTGCGACAGTACGGCGAATCGCTTTCTCGAATGGCTGGCTATCTTGCTCTCCTCCGCCAGCACAAGGATCTTGATCAACGGGGTGCCGGGGCCGCCAATCTGGCACAGACGGGGCCTCCGTCAGGGCGACCCTCTGTCGCCACAACTCTTTGTGCTCGCCGTCGACGTCCTCGGCAAGATCATCATGCGCGCCGCTGACCTGGGAATCCTGCAGCAGCTACACCCGAGGCGGCCTATCACCCCTGTCTCGCTGTACGCAGATGGCATCCTTCTGTTCTGCCACCCATCGTCTGACGATGTCGTGGCGATCAAGGAAATACTGCAGCTGTTTGGCAGGACTTCTGGGCTTCAGGTCAATTACACGAAGAGCACGGCAACAATCCTCCATGGCGACGACGACGCTGCCGCCACGGTGGCCAACCTTCTGGCATGCCCATCGTGGAACTGCCCTTCAAGTACCTGGGGATCCCGCTCACCATCCACCGCCTGACTGCCACGCAGCTCCAGGACGTTGTGGACGCGGGAGGCAGGCTCCCTACTTGGAAGGCCCACCTGATGAACAAGGCTGGGCGCCTGGCCTTTGTCAAGTCGGTGCTTGGCGCTATCCCCATACACCAGCTGCTGGTCCACGCGCCGCGCAAGAAAACGCTGAAGCAGATGGAGAAGATCCAGGGCGGCTTCCTCTGGGCCTGCCGCGTCGAGGCCAATGGCGGCAACTGCCATGTGAATTGGCGTTGCGTTTGCCGGCCAATCTCCATGGGCGGCCTCGGGGTGCAGGACCTTGAGCGCGCCGGCCTCGCGCTGCGCTTGCGATGGCTATGGTTGTCGCGCACAGACTCGAACAGAGCGTGGAGCAACCTGGAGCTGCAATTCTCCACCGTCGAACGACAGCTTTTCTTCACCTCGACCACAACGCTGCTAGGCAACGGGGACATCACCCGTTTCTGGGAAGATAGATGGATCAACGGATTCTCTGTCCGCGAGATCGTGCCCCTGCTCTATAACTGCGTGCCCAAGAGGCAAAGGAAACGCCTGACGGTCGCCGATGGGATTCTAGATCACCGATGGACGCAGGACATCCAGGGTGTTCTCGGCCTACACGAGATAGGACAATACCTGCTCATCTGGCATGCCATCGACAGGACCGTGCTCACTGATGCCCCAGACCAACTCCAGTGGAGATGGACCACGATGGGCATGTACTCTGCACAGTCCTGCTATCTCGCGACCTTCCAAGACTCGGTGGCCTCTGCCTCTTGGAAACTCATCTGGAAGAATTGGGCCCCGCCGCGGGTAAAGTTCTTCCATTGGCTTGCAGACCTTGATCGCTGTTGGACGGCCGAACGCCAGGCTCGTCGAGGGCTGCAGCACCACGCCGCATGTCTGCTGTGTGACCAGGAGTTCGAGACGATGCAGCACTTGCTCTGTGGCTGCCCATTCTCGCGCCAGATATGGCATGAGATCTTGGCCTGGCTGCACCTCCCTTGCACTGCCCCTGACGGCACAGCCACTTTGTTGACATGGTGGGAAAAGGCTCGACAGGACACGCCGAAACCAATGCACAAAGGACGGGCAACAGCTACACTGCTGGTTCCTTGGATGGTTTGGAAGCAACGCAATTCTTGCGTCTTCGACGGCGAGCAGCCCTCAGTCCAAACCTGCATCAGGTTGATCCAAGAGGAGGCCAGCCTCTGGGCAAGAGCTGGCGCACTAGGGCTTAGGGCCATCCTGCCACCGGCTTGGGATGTGCACTGATGTTTTTCTTTTTGTTTGTCTTCCCTCCTCGGAGGTTGTAACTGAAACTCTCCTTTCTATTCAATGAAAAGAGACGCAAAGCTTTTGCGTTTTCGCGGAAAAAAAAACCAGTATGTGATCACTAAAGCTTCATTGATTTGATTCAAGCAGCTTTTTGTATGAGACGGTCTGGTGCCGGTTTGAGAACAATACCGAAATATATATACACGAGCTGCTGAAAAAAGTAATTGAAACGATGCAGATAAAATTCTTTCACGGTTTCTTTCAGGGCAATTAGCTAATGCAACGAGATTCAGTTGGCTCGAAGAACATTGTAGTTGGTAGAGTGTTATTACATCATTTTGTGAACTGTAGCAATGTTTGAAAAGAAGAAATTATGCAGGCTATCTGATGTTCAGTTGATGTATTATTGGTTTCAAAGACTACGGACACTGAAAAGCAGGGAAAAGAATGCAGAGTTACCAAATTTCTAAACAGTTACTTGAAACACTTACCTGTCTGAGCTCAGAAGCCTTATTTCTGTTATGCTCCATCACATACCTGCATCAAGAGAGGTATTGAAAACTACAATCAACAAACCCATCATAGACAAAACTCATTTCTTTACTAATAGACAACATATTAAAGAATCATACCCGACGGCATTGAAGAGGCAACTGTTGTCCGAAAGGATCACTCTCCTCACCACAACACCTTCCATCTCCACTAAGCGTCCGAATCACTGAAACGGCGAAGGAAGATTCAGAAATTGGGTTCAGACAAGATGGGCAGCTGCGTAGTGCTAGATCCCACCCAACACTTTTCACGCGAAACAGAGGTGCTCAGACTGAAACAGAAAGTGGCACAAGTACGTGGACGGCGCCTACTCCCCGACGGTGTAACTGTAAGTAACTAACCGCGGCACAGTCGTCCATTATCCACCCACTAACAAACAACCGATTTCCCCATCCAATCCTATCGGATGGCAAGCCGAGCGTCAAAGAGATTCTGACGCTCGCGAGGTACGGAGAACGAGAAGCAAGCACGCGGATACACGTTAAAACACGGGCCGGCCACGAAATCAAAGACCTGGCGGCACGAGCGGGAGATGAGCGCACGTACGTACCGGGAAGCAGGGCGCGGGGTTCGGCTGATGCTCGCGCAGAGGGGGTCTTGGGGAGGCGGGTGCTGCGTTCGAATCGGCGGGGCTCTGAATTGGGGGAGGAGGAGGAGAGACGGGAGGAAGGGGATGATGCGAAAGCGGCGAGCCGGAATGCCAAAGAAAGATGTGAGCTCCCAAGAAAGAAAGAAGGAAGGCGACGGAAGGAAGTAAAGAACCTGATCTGGAGCGGGACGCAAGTTGGCATCAATGGTGTGGCCGGATCTGTTTGGTTGCTGCTCTGGCCCAGGCCACCAACAACCCAACGGCCCAGGCGCCACACGGCAGGTTCACATATATAATACTGCATCTCCAGTGTGGAGACGCCGCCGGAAGAGGAGGTGGCTATCGTCGCCATGTACCCGGGGCTGTCGCGCTCGATGGAGGCCACCGTGTCGGCGAGCGCCGCCAGGAACCCGGGGATGTCGCCGTCGTGCTCGCTCCGCGCGACCTTGGGATCTGTTGCGTCGCTGGCCTCCATTAATGCCATGTGTGTGGACAAGCGCACCACCATCCCGTCGCGTCATGTTGGAAACCGCTGCGCCATTAACGCGGCCAGACCGGCCTCCTACACGCGCGATTAATAACGCATGCTCGGCCCTATGTCTATGATGGGTGGGCCACCCTGTCGGGGGCGTGTCCGGCCAATGTCCGGCACACCCTAAAGGGAAAATTAGATCCATACCATTAAAAGATCCACTCTTTAGAAAAATACCACCGAATGTTTCTGACTTAGAAAACTACCATCGAAAGCTGGCTCCGTTATTGTCTTGTACCATCGCTGTGAATGCACGTTATGTGCAGGTTTAAAACGAATCGATCAATCCTTGAGCATGCATTCCAGCAGCATTTTGGCTGCGCACTGCGACGCCCTCTCCAGCAGTATTTTACTAGCCTCTGAAACAGCATATCTGGAGCAAACAACAAAACATCTGATACAAATTTCAGCATAAATTCAACAGCATTTCAAGAGTATATAACATGAGATATATAACACTTCATTCAGCCAAAAGATTCAGCATATAATGGAGACTTTGAACAACATAGAACATAATTAAGTACCATCGAACACTTCATGTAGCAATACAAAAGGGAGTTCACAGCAAAGGTCATAACAGACCTATCCTTAGTTCCACACCTTGTTCACACTAATAATAGACTAATGCACCTAATTCATTACTCAATGATGATCCTACGACTGATTCCTCCTGGTGATATTGCAGCCATCCTTCTAGTTGTTACACCTGGGCTAGTTGGAGAAAGAGAAGCCATCCTTCTTGTTGTTACACCTGGGCTAGTTGGAGAAAGAGAGCTCATCCTTCGAGTTGTTACACCTGGGCTTGAATGAGGCATCGAAGAGGGTTCAACAACTGTTGTGGAGGCTTCAACAACTTCAGATTTGGTTTTCCTATGAGGCACAACTTGAGTTAGTGAAGGAAAAAAGTTACAACACACATATGAACGAAAAACAGTACAATACCTTGGTTTTTTCCCTTTCATCGGACGAGGTGGTGGAAGCTCTTGTTCTAATTCAGCTTGAGTTACATTACAACCCTTCTCTATATGTCCAAACTGATAGCACCTTTTGCATTGATATGGTCCTCTTTTTCCTGGCTCTCCCTTAGCTTTGAATCTTTGTTTCCTTGGCCTACCAGCAGCCCTTTGTAGAGGTGGAGGAATCATTTTAAAACCAACATCAACCTTTGGCCATTCAGAACTATCATTCATTGGATTGATTGGAAATTGATAAGCCATCTTGAATCTCTCTACCGAATAGTAGTCATGCACAAAGTTCTCCATCTTTAGTTGTCTAACTTTGCCAATTAGGTATATAGCATGAGGGCATGGTTTTCCGGACACCTCCCATTGTCCACAGCCACATTCTCTTTTCTCAAGGTCAACCGCATACCTCCAGTCTTCCCTTCTTTTGTTGTTCCTGATATTTCAGCTGCCATGGGACCACTTTTCTTGATATCATAGTGCAGCCCTCTACTCTTCATGTTCAGCTCGTGCAACACACTTGGCAGGATGTGGCCTTCAAGTCTATTGGCTATCTCTCGCCTTGTGTACATCTTCTCCAAGATCATGTCCCTAATCTTGTCCATCAGATAATCAACTGGGAGGTCTTTGTAATCCTTAATCCAGTTGTTGAAGCATTCTGATATGTTGTTGTTAACATAATCAACTTTGCATTCTTTGGAGAATTTAGATCTGCTCCATATCAGATTGTGATGCTTATCTAAAAAGGGAATTGCTTTAGGACAATCGGTTGCTATTTTCCCATCAATGCATCATGCCTGCGAGTTGTACATGCCCATGCACAAGGCCACATGTATTTCAGCACCTCACCCTTGAACTTCTTTCGAAAATTAGCCATTAGGTGCCGAAAACACTCACGGTGCTCTACATCATCTCCGAAGGCTTTCTTGACACCATATGCTAATCCTTTACAAGCATCAGTGTGGATCGTCAACCCACGTGGAGTGCCAACTGCTTTCTTCAGGTTGCTCATGAACCATGCCCAATTGGCATTATTTTCCTTCCCAAAAATGCCATATGCAACTGGATACATCCAATTGTGACCATCAATGGCAGTGGCTGCGGCAAACTGTCCATTATACTTTCCAGTAAGGTGAGTGGAATCAACACCAAGATATGGTCTGCACCCAGCCAAAAAGCCATCAACACATGCTTTAATGCACACAAACATCCTTGAGAAATGCATTTGTCCTTTGATCTTCTTGCAATCGATCTCGACAATGCTTCCTGGGCAAGTTTCTTCTAGAGCTGCTTTGAATCTCCATAGCATTGAGAAGCTCTCCTCCCATGTACCATGAAGCTCATTCATTGCTGACTTCTTCCCAGCCCACACTTTAAAATATGACAACGGATGTTGTATTGTTTCTCCAATCTTTTCTGTAACTTCTTTGCACTAAGAGTGGGATCCTCTTTAATAATATCTTTCGCTCTATGAGATATCCAGGATGTGGAAGCCTGATGTCCCTTCAATGTGGCTGAACCAGCACAAGTGTGATCATCCAATGAAGATAGGTTTACCACCTGAAAATAAATATAATTTACAAGGTTAGTAATGTCTTTGACAAATCTGAGGCAAAATAACATAAGAAAATAACATAAGAGAAAGAATACTAACCATAAATGTGTTCCCACCATGAAGTTTCTTTGCATAAACTTTCCACTCGCAATTTTCATCTGCACACCTTGCCCTGTACCTCTCTGTGTCGCTATGTTCAACCCTAGTCTCAAACTCATTTTTTATGGCATATGTTCTCATTATCTGGATAAACTCTTCCTTGTCTCCAAATGTGTCTTTTTCCTTAATGACTGGATTCTCTGGATCATGTGTTGTGTGAGGTGCAAAATAATCACCTATCATACCAGCCTCATCATCAGGAACACATTCAGGATCAGACTCTAGAATGGGCCTTGTCCTCTTTCTTTTCTTCACCTTTGTTTCACTATTTTCTGTTGGTTGTGCATCATGGACTGCATCATCAACATTTTTGAAATACCTCCACTCTTCATTTGCTCCAGCTGGCTCATCTCCATGAGGATCACGCCCAAAAGTCATGAAGTGTTCCTTCTCTTCCTCTTCAGTCATTGGTGGCCCTGCAGTTGTTTCTCCATATTCTGGTACTTCTGCCCATACAAATCCCTCAACTTTCATCTCCTCCTCAACGTTTGCTGCAACACTTGTGTCCTCCCCAACCACGTTCGCTGCAGCACTTGTGCCGTCCTCAACGTTTGCTGCAACACTTGTGTCCTTCCCAACCACGTTCGCTGCAGCACTTGTGCCCTGCCCAACATGCACCTCCTCACGTGCACCCACTATCATTAACAATTTAACCACTTGAGATGCCCTTAGCAAGTCAAGAAGCTGACCATCAGTAGCTAACCTGCATGTCATATTCAACCTAGAATCAACAACCCAAAAGTTTGGCTGCTGGTTGTTAGCCCATGTGAAGTAAGGAGTAATATCCTTCTCCAAATCAATGACTGCATACTCTTCTGAATCAACAACCCAACTAACAGTCCTGCCCTTATTGTACATCTTTTTGCCATCTATAATACTGAAATACGAGTTGACAATAATCTCTATTCTACAAGGAAATTTTGGATCAATCCTGCAATATGCAAACCAGAAACAGAAGAAGAGACAAAACAAATATAAGGACCTCATTTATTCCCTTCGTGCCACACACAAATACAAGCAAAATACGAACCAATCCGAAGAATATAGAGAGAGATTCAAAGGAGATTACCCTTCTGGGACTTCATAAGCATCCATCTCTGCTCAAATTCAAGATCCCTCGTCTCAGCACTGCAGAATCACAAAACCTAGGTTTAGACCATTCACGAGGTCACGGGAAGGAGAGGGAACGAGAGAAAAAGGGATGAATAGGGTGTGTACCATGGAGTAGTGGTCGGAGGAGAAGCGTCCGCAACCGGGGAGGCGCGACGCCGAGAACTGCCGGTCGCCGGGAGGAGGCGCGCCGCCGGGTGGTCTCCGTCGGCCTGGGCTGGGTGGGGTGTGTGCGTGTGGTCTTGCTGGGGTGCGTGCGTTCTGTTCCAGTCAAGCCATCAAGGGCTGGGTCGAATCTGATCGATTTGTTTGAGATAACGTGCAGTTCACAGCGATGGTACAAGACAATAACGGAGCCAGCTTTCGATGGTAGTTTTCTAAGTCAGAAACATTCGGTGGTATTTTTCTAAAGAGTGGATCTTTTAATGGTATGGATCTAATTTTCCCACCCTAAAAGGCCGCCAAACTTGGGGGCCCTTTGGGGGATGCCAGACATAAAATGGCTCGGCTCGGACACTTGGGGTGCCGTTGTGCACTTTTTTTTTTTTTTGCGTCCGGCACCTATTGGACCTTTGGGGGTCTACCGGGCCTGCCGCTGGAGATGCCCTAAATGACTATTTTGTTTTTTATATAATGGATGGGCTATGCTTTGGATGAACAGATAAATAGATTAAAATTGTAGAAACTACTCACTCTATTGTAAGAACTGCCAAAACGGACACGATGTTTTGACTCACAGCTCTCTAGGAACACCCGTTATAAAAGATGCATTTTAAATTTGTTTCAAAATCTAAAAAAATGCAAATAAAGTTTTGAGTGTATATCTGGATATTTATATCCGCGCAAAAAAATTCGCCAAAAAAGTCATTTTTTGTGGCCTGTATAAAAGGGCAAAAATGTCTCGTGAAAAATCATTTAGGAACACCGGAATTTTGTTTTTTACATAGGCCAAAAAAGAATGTTAATTTTTTGCGAAACTTTTTCTGCAGACATTAAATGTCTGTATATACATCCGAAATTTTTTGTTTGAAATTTTGACATTTTAAACACGGTTTTTTTAAATAGTGGGTGCATCTGTAGCTACAAGTCAAAGCAGATTTCCCCTTCCAAAATGTCTTATATTAAGGAATTTGAAGTGCCAAAACGTTTTAGCTGATTTTAATATACATGATCCTTTCTCGCATTTGTCTGCAAATATTCATAAATAAGAAAGTACAAAGTATGCCGTGCCCTAGGTATAAAATAAAATCCAGTGCCAAATTTGCTTTTCCCACGCAGACCAAAAACTATCTATGAAAAATTGCATGTACACCTACAACATGATCATTGATATGTCTAATTTTTTCGAGATTTTCTTGGCAACCGGATGTCATTTGTTCCACCCGATGATTGTATTATCCTATCTCTTATGATCTATTTTGGTTTGCACGATTTTGAGAAGGAAAAAAAATGTATGATTAAGATGAAAATGCCACATTAAATCCATAGCATTACGAGCAAGCTATATAGTTTGGTTGCAATACAAAACACACGCATGAACTTTTATGCTACCTCCGGTCCGATATAATTGTCGTGCCATTACGTGCCAGTAAAGATCACGTCACGTGCACACGGGAACTTGTGGCTACTACTCCCTCCGTTCCAAATTAATTAACTTGGTCTTGTCTAAATATGGATGTATCTATACTTGTTTGGTGTCTAGATACATCCATGTGTAACCAAATGTGTGTCAATTAAATCCGAACGGAGGGAGTACAATTTTAGAGACCTTGGGTGTGCTTTTATAAACGCACAGGTAAACACTATCCAGAGCAAAGACCTAAACCTACTCGGACTAAGTCATGTGTAAGTGTGTAACACATGTTGCAAATAGACTAGGACTTTGACGGGCCTCGTTGCGCGACTCGGATACGGCTAACAACTCCTACTAACGTAGTGCAGTAACAATTGCACAGCACAATTCTGACCGACTCCACTAACAATCAAGATTACCTCTGATATATAGAAAGAGTTTGTTCTGTTTTAGGAATGGAGACCGTAGTAATTTTTCTTAGTATATTATGTATATGCAGTTCCAAAGGAAAAATTAGACAGTCCGCATGCGGTCGACGTTTCCGTCTTCTGCTCTACCGCAGGCGCCACCATCTCTGCCATTCTGTTCCACCACCAGCACCCGCGCCGGCGGTGGCTCAAGCCCGGCATCGGGCGGCGCCCGGCCGCCAGCTGTCCTCTAGACCCAGGAAGGCAGGAAGCACCCGCGTGCCCTTCCCGTTCTTCTTCCGCATGTTGCCCCAGAAAAGCATGTGTTTTCCTGAAGCTGGATATATATTCGGACGAAGCTGAGTGGAAACCGGAAAGGAGCATGCCTCCTCATCTGCCCAAGAGACACGCTAGACAGGAGAGATCGATCAGATTCACATTGCTTTGCGTGTGCCCACCACCACCAGATCGAGCTGCTTCCCCCCTGCTGTTCCGCTATTCGCCGTGCCTGCTCCAGGTTCCATCGCAATTTTGCACGCACGTCGCACGCGGATGGATTCTACGAATAATTGAAAATCCATATATGTCATGATATGGACATGGATATACAACACTGCAGAAGAAAAGGATAACTCAGCATCCATGTTGCCTCTTCCAAATAAAATAATACTCCTAAATGGAGAACTTCAGAAGAATAAAATAATTCCATCGCATTCATCTCTGTCTAGAAGCTGCCATCACTGACTGAAATAAGATAGTCAAATCATCCTGGAGAAATACCAACCTATTCTCGATTAGACATGACAAAAAGAGCAAGCATAAAAGGGAAGCAAGTACCTTTGACCATACAACTCCTTCAACACCAGAAAAATGGGCGCGTTCTTCCTCCTAACCATTCTTCCATTGCTCACCATTCTGCCATGCCCACATGCTTCGGCCCAGTCGACGCTAAGCACCGGATCATCCTTATCTGTAGAAGAGCATAGGCAGGCCTTCCTTACCTCACCACAGAATGATTTTTCTTGTGGCTTCTATGAAGTTGGAGGGAATGCATTCTCCTTCTCTACTGGTTCACCGCCACCGTGGAAAAGACTGTTGTATGGTCTGCAAACCCCAGGTCCCCGGTGAACGGCCATGTTTCCAGGGTGTCGCTGGACCATGACGGAAACTTGGTCCTCACTGATATCAACGGCACCGTGACTTGGGACAGCGGGACCAGCTCTGGTGACGGCACAACGGTTTCTCTTCTTGATACCGGCAACCTCATCATCAAAGACTCCACTGGCGTGATTCTGTGGAAAGCTTCTCTTCACCGACAGATACACTGCTGCCTTTACAGCCTTTCCTGAGAGGTACAAGGCTGGTCTCCAGTTATTACAGCCTCTATTTCGACAACGACAATATGCTGCATCTTATGTATGATGGTCCAGATATACTCCTCCGTTCCAAAATACAAGGCGTCCTTAAATTTCGCTCGTCAACAACATACAAGTTTGACCATGATTTGTACTTATAATACGTACACAAAATTAGTATAAAGATATATGGAATAAAGAATTTTGCAAAACGAATTCAACGGTACCATTTATACATTTTCAATCCATATATATTTGTATATATTACTGGTCAAAGTTGTACGTCGTTGACCAGCACAAAAATAGCGCGCCTTATATTTTGGAACGGAGGAGTATCAAGTATCTATTGGCCAAGTGTAGACTACACAGTGTTTCAAAATGGACGGACTAACTCCAACAGCTCCAGGATTGCAGCCCTCGACACCGAAGGATTTTTCATCTCAAGTGATGGTCTGAATGTCAAGGCTTCTGACTGGGGTACTGTAGTCAAGAGAAGGCTGACAATTGGTTATGATGGAAACCTCAGAATGTACAGTCTGAATGCGTTGACTGGGAGATGGATAGTATCATGGGAGGCTATAGCAGAAATGTGCAGTGTGCACGGAATATGCGGCCAAAATGGGATGTGTGAGTACTTGCCAAGCCTCAGGTGTTCATGTCCACCAGGATATGTGATCCTCATGACTGGAACAGAGGTTGCCGGCCACAATTCAACAAAGGCTGCGGCAAAACAGAACAGTTTGGCTTCATCAAAGTCCCTCACAGTGAGTGTTATGGTTTTGATCAGACCTTCAACATGTCCGTCTCATTTGCAGAATGTCAAAAGACATGCTTGGACATCTGTTCCTGCTCAGCATTCACATACCATACGTCATCTGGATTATGCTACACCAAAGCGGTACGCTTCAGTTGTTATAGATCCTCAAATTTTCCTGGAGATACCTATATCAAACTACCCAAGAATATGGGCAACACCAAACAGTCTGGTCTCATTTGTAAACCAGGTAGTGCAAGTATGTATGAAATGAATGATGGCAGCAAAAGTTACACAACTTCCTATGTATTTGCAGCAATACTGGGAGCCCTGGTCTTGCTCTTTATAGGTACAAGCTGGTCGTTTCTTTACAGCAAGCAAAACATACCCAAGTCAATGGAAAAAGGTTATAGGATGTTGATGAGCCAATTCAGGATGTTCACGTACCGAGAATTAAGGGAAGCTACTGGAAAGTTTAAGGAAGAGATTGGAAGAGGGGCCTCTGGAATTGTTTACAGAGGAGTATTTGAAGATAAGAGAGTAGTTGCAATGAAAAAGCTGACAAATATTTCACATAGTGAAGAGGAATTCTGGGCAGAAATGAATATAATCGGAAGGATCAACCATATGAATTTGGTGAGAATGTGGGGGTTTTGCTCTGAGGGTCAACACAAACTACTGGTGTATGAGTATGTTGAGAATGAATCACTCGACAAGTTTATATTTGGTGATGCAAGTGCTGAGAGATTACTATCTTGGAGCCAACGATTCAAAATAGCATTGGGAACTGCAAGAGGCTTGGCATACCTCCATCATGAGTGCCTTGAGTGGGTAATCCATTGTGATATTAAGCCAGAGAACATACTCCTAAGCCGAGACTTTGAAGCCAAGATAGCAGACTTCGGATTAGCCAAACTCTCAAAGAGAGACAGATCCAGTTTTAGCCTCGCCCATATCAGAGGAACAATGGGCTATATGGCACCAGAGTGGGCGCTGAATTTGCCAATCAATGCAAAGGTCGACGTATACAGTTATGGTGTTGTCCTTCTAGAGTTAGTTACTGGAATTAGGATCTCAAGTGGGATAGCAGTGGATGGTAAAGAGGTAGAGCTTAGACAATTTGTGCACGCAGTGAAAGAATAGCTGGTGAGTGGAGATGTCAAGGATATAGTTGATACTAGATTGAATGGTCATTTTAATCCTGAGCAAGTGGCGGTAATGGTGAAATTGGTTCTATCTTGTCTCGAAGAAAGAAACAGCAGGCCTACAATGAATGAAATTGTAAGGGCTCTGCTAGCATGTGATGACCATGACAATCACCCAGCCTACACATGGTGACCTGCGATAAGCTATAATATCTCGATTTGTAAGAAAAAAACAGTTTGTATGGTGCATGGTATTTGATAGTAAAATATATCCTTATTAGAGATGTCAGTTCTTATGTTGCATATATCCTTCTCAATGTAGCATGTGTAACAGCAAGTGCAATTGTATTTTTGAATTTTCATTGACGTATGAACTCTTGCATGAAACATGCGGGCTTATTATTTTCACGCGCTGCTTGAGTCACTTTAGGTTCGTATGAACATAAGTTGCCATGCGTACAGGAAGAGACTAGTTTTAACTTGCAAGAAAAAGGGAAGAGTTTAGTTTGCATACTCTTAGATCCTCTGGAGCACCAACTTCTGAAGATACCCACAGTTTCTTGAAAAATAAGATCCTCCAACAGACTTATTGTTAGCAAATAAACGAATTCACGATTCACGACATTCAGTCGAGAATAGTCCAAGACGCTGTGTCACAAGGGCAATGGATTTGGGATATCTCTGGACTGCTGAACGTGGAGGGAATCATATAACTCTAGCACTTCGTAGATCTAATCACCAAATGCAGCCGACGCTTAGACATAGAGGATAAGTTCATCTGGCACTGGAGTCCACCAGGACAGTATTCGGCTCGTTGTGTTTACTGGGCCCTCATGCCAAGGTCGATTCCCCACTTTGGCAGTTCAGGTGAGGTTGCTGGGAGACACTAAAGTGCAAGACATTCGCTTGGCTGGCTGTGGCGGATCATCTGGCATGGCATGGTTTGGATCACACCTTTTGAGGAAGTACGTTTTCGCTAGATAAGTCTGGCACAAGAGCCTTCAATGTTTGGCTTACAGGTAGTCGCACTAGTTCTATGATATATTCTTACAAGCAGCTGAGGGCAGAGGTGGTGGCGAAATCAAGGGAACCAATTCTCTGATCAGCCCTAGGATGTGGAGAATTTGGCGACCACTAAATGCCTGTGTGTTCGATGGTTCAGCCCCAAGATGCTAGGAGATGGGTGAGTTCATCCGCAATGAAGCAGAACTGTGGAGATGGCTGGAGCCAAGGCGCTTCGTCATTTGCCGCTCCATACCATGCATCATGATTGTACCTAGCTTTAGCATTTTGGCTAGTTAGTTTGTTTTTATTTCTACAAAACAAAAAGTGTGATGTCTACTCGAGAAAATCTTGCATGAATTTAAAATTCAGACAATAGCGGGAAAAGAGAACCCTCACCCCTCAGCCTGTGTGCTCCTCTGTGACCTCGCCCAGCACTTTTTTTTTGACGAAAAGCAGACAGCGCTGCTTTCTTTTGATTAGAAGAATAAAAAATATTGTGAGTGTTTACAGACTTTGTAAAGATGTACAACTATAACGGGCCAGCAACAAAACATCAGTAAGAAGAAAAAAAGCGGCTGGCGGCCACCGCATGCAGCCCGCTCTCTGCCACTCCTCCGAGCCTCCACCCTGCCCGATCCCTACATCTGTTCCTATTCCCCAACCTCCGTTGAGCCCTCCACCCTAGCCCTAGCTCTTCCCGACGGAGGTGTCAACTCGCGGAGTGGTGAGGAAGTTGAGGAATACTGGCCTGAGACCGGTGGCTGGAGGTTGGGGCTGAGTGTGTGTGTGTGTGGGGGGGGGGGGGGGGGGGGGGGGGGGGGGGGGCCAGCCGTCGTTGATTAATTGAAACAATGGTATATTTGCCTTTCCCCGAGGTGTTTAGTTCATCATAAGACTTGGTTGCTTCAAACAACGAAATTTTGGCATTTCAGCAAAGCTCAAAGGCAATTTACTAGAGGTTATACGATCGAATGTGAAAGTAAGTGTTGGAGCTAAATCACTTAGCTCCTTCCAATATGGCTATGCTTCACACACACTAACACATATGCATATATGCAGTGGCGGAGCCAGGAATTGAGATGAGGGGGCGAACACATAAGGTTTAAAAAAATTAAGCGCAAAAGCGAGTCTATTCAAGAAAATAAAAGGCGAATGAAGATTCAGTTTCATAACTCATCAAATACAACTAACAATGACCTAAAAATAACTTAAAAACAACTTAAAAGCTACTAACTGGACTTGCTTCCACTTTTTAAACCCCACTTTTGTGAAAGCATCATGTCCATGGTGTACACTAATTGTTGTAGGTTTGAAAAGAAAAAATAGAAACAATATGCTGCATCTTTCTCCACACTATATTCTAACCAATCATATTTATCATACCATGCTTCAAGGAATGATCGCCAATCTGTCCCAATTTTTGTTTTGTGAAAATGGTGGCCAATAAATGACTCCGGCCTCTCGACAAATAAGCCTTCTCATTGTACTCTTATTTTAGTAGTTGCAAATTCTTCAATTGGCCTCCGAATTCCAGGATCACCAATAACATTTCCTACATCAAACACTTCAGGAACACTTGCTTGCACCCTGCTTGCTTGTGGAGTTTCGGGTTCCTACAATATCAAAATTTAGTGTTCTGCTCTATTACATTGGACTTCAAAATTGATACAGATAACTGAAATCAAAGGGGATAGATAACATGCTATTCGTGTTGCTCGTTGACGGCCGTGGAGTCGCGCGCCCGCTTGCTCGTTCTTGCCGCCGCCAATGCCTGCTGCTGCTGCCGCTTCCTCTTCTTCTAGCTTTTCCTCCTCATGCGCCACTACGGCAAGCCAGGCGTCCTCATCGTCCACGTCCATCGGCGGCGCGCGGCGCTCAGCTTGAGGAGGCCGGAGCCGGAGTTACAGCACGGCGGGTCAGCGTCGGCCAGGGGCGGGCGGCGGGGTCGTCGACGGCGGGGGCGGGCGGCGTGTCGGCGGCGCCGCGGCGGCGGCCTTGGCGGCGTCGCGATGAGGAATTTTGGGAGGAATCGAGCTAGGCAGTCCTGGAGGCTGGAGCTAGGTCGGGTCTCGCGATGGGGAATTTGGCGTCGCTAAACAGGCCCAACTTGTCGTCGCTAGTTTTGGCCAACGGCCCACCTACTGTTCGTGTTCGCATGCTCTGTTCTAGAAAACGAGCGTAGCTCTTCTCCAGGAGGTCAATGGCGGCGCCGCCGCTAGAGGGCTGAAGAGGGGGTGCCTGCTCCGCCTAGGGGAGCCGGGGCGACGCCCTCCTCGCCCCGGTAGTGGCGCCGCCCCTGCATATATGACACACCACATATGTGTTCTACATATCATACATATGCTTGAGACTACACCTTGACTTACAAGCTTCGTTTTCTTACAAAAGGGGACATCCTTATATAGGCTATTTAGACCGGCTACTGGCTACTGTTCAGTGAACAGTAGGTCGGTTACAGTACTCCTGTAACATCTAGAAACCACTATAGAGTTGCTCCCCTAAACTATTTATAACCTGAACTGGAAACTTCACGGACCTACCAGAAACTTCATGCATAAATATGACAAGATTACTTCTAACTAAAGTGGTATTCTATCAAACTCCCTCTTTATTATGACCCTCTTTTTTATCGCAGTGACATTTAAAACAAATAAATTTTCTATGAACCAACAATCTCTTCTAACTGTCTTGTGTCGTCATGGTGAACATTTTATTAAAGGTAAAAATCCTCATAATTGGAAGAACGATTTGAGCGGACATGGTGTTTTGGGTCATGGGTGCGGAGGCACCCGTTATGTAAAACATTTTTATTTTTTTTCTAAAATGTCAAAAAATTCCAAATAAAATTTTGGATATACATCATGACATTTTATGTTAGCACAAAAAATTTCGCAAAGAAAAAACATTCCTTGTGTCCTGTGCAAAAAAGGCAAAAAAAAAGTCATTTTGAAAACTCCGGATTTGTCTTTTTGCACAGCCCACAAAAAATGTCTTTTCTTCACGAAACTTTTTGTGCTACCATAAAATGTCATCTAGTATATCCGAAAATTTTATTTGGAATTTTTTGACATTTTGAAAAATGTTTTTTGAGTAGTGGGTGCATCTAGACCTACGAGCCGATATGGATTTCTCGATTTGAGCTTGTTATAACATTTTTCATGAACAAGTAAAAGATTTATTCATTCTAAAATAGTTCAAGCATTTTATTCTCAATAATAAAACACATTTTACAAGCTAAGTGATCATATTTCTTGGGTAATCGGTTCAAAAAATATTTCTTGGGTAAGCAAACATTTTTCCATGAGGAGAGAAAGAAAATCTCACCTCATACGGAAATCAATGTGAGCTAACGGGCCCTCATTTTTCTATGAACTATATAAAGGGTAGTAGTAAAAGATACATTCGTAAATATTATGACTAAATTCTTCATGGTGCAGCTGCATGATTTAGAAGAATCGAGCGCACTCTGCTGTGAGGCACGTGATCACGTGAGAACGGCAACAGATTCGTTGGCTCCTGCTTGTCTTCACCCACAGCACCAAGTGGATGAGCGGAGCCGGCGACGCCGCGGTGGAGAAAGTCACAGTAAGCGGATACGCCGACACGCTGCGGCGGAGGCGAGAAAGGGTGCGGTGGGGGGCTTACAGGTACAGGGATGCCGCGGCATACAATGCAAGATGCCGGCAAGTTGCCACCGGTATGCAGCAGCACTAGCACTGGAGAGTGCGAGTGGCAGAGTCCACTCGTACACTGATAGTTATACATACTAACAAGTTCAGTGCCACAGGTTTTATACTTCTCCAGTTTATTACAGGCAGATGAATTCTTTTCCCGGAAGCCATAGGAGGAGCTCTCGGCGTAAGAAACTCAAGGATACAGAACGCACGATCTCTGGCCCTGGCCACACATTTTGATCACATGTTTCCGTACAATACATTTGAACGGTTTGGGCTGAGGCTTTTTCGGTGAAAATGCTGCACGAAAGCATCACATCCGGGTGTACCAGTGGAATAATCTGTATTTGTTCAGACGTAAACAGTGAAGCACGATGGTATATTTAATACTTCTTCCTTCCTAAACGAGAAAGGGAAGCTGGTGTGCTTACCGTGCTGTTCATTGGCAGGGAAGAAGTTGGCATCTTAATCAAGTATTGCCATGCACGCTAAGGAAAGCTACTCTGGAAAATATGCTGCCAAAGGCCTCATCTCCTGTCTGATAAAGCAAACAGAAGTTCAATCAATCAATGTACTTATGATTCCACAAGTATCATATGTTCACTACTCATTACATTCGAGAGTAAAAGCCAAAGCAATTTCAGCAAAGTAATTAAATCGGTGACACGCTTCTATCTACTTCATAGACAAATGAGAGTGTGTTGTAATAAAAGCAACTGATGTGAGTTTCATACCAGGTCACTCGGAAATCAGCCATTTTGTCAGTCAAGGGCAACAGTGATGACTAAGACAGTTGAAGATGATGAGCCTGGATGGGGCCATGATTTTGGTAGCTCTAAATCATGTCAGGGGCGCATATGTTTTTTCAACAGCTAGAGCTGAAAACTCTCAAGTGGATTTCTCTCTGAGAGCTGCATTTGAAAGAATAAAATAAAAAAAAGGTTAGCTCACTATAGAGATAAAAGAAGCTTCGGGAATCAATAATGACTGGACATAATAACAAGAAAAATCTCATGAAAATCCAAACCAGAAAAACAGAACTATTTGACGGCTAATAATAACAGAAGTGCAAATGAAAATATCCTGTAATATTTTCTTGAAACTATCCTGCATGCATTCAACAAGATGAAAACATGATAAAATCAAATCACAAAAGATTACAGGATATTTGGTGCAGTGATGGGGTTTACCAGGTCCCACTAGCCCAAACTGATGCTGATCAAGCAGGGACAATATGCATATAAGTCAAGCTCTTGAGCTCCCTGAGTCTCTAGCACAAGAATATATGTATTCCTACCAAACAGAAGCATAGGCAGATGTGTAAGCCAAACCTATTTTGCCAAAACATGAAATTGTTTTTCTTATAGCCTATAGGCCGAAGTAAGCCTATATGGATATTGTCTTTATGCAGCAATCAACATACTCAAAATCCAATTTTTGGCTTATGCAACTTCACATTCATTTTTCTAGAAGTTTAACCATGACAATCATGACATCTTGAAATAAGTAAAATTTGATGAGAAGATAGTATGCATTTATGCAATAACCACATTGGATCTATTTTTCAAATTTCCTAACCTGAGAAATACAAGAGCAACTCCAATGAGAGTGAACGTGCTCAGTTCCTAATCACTAACTCATGAAGGAACTTCAGCTGCAACCAAGCTCTGACCAGGTGGCTTTCTAGGAATGCGCCATTTCTTATCTTCCTTCTAATGGAATCAACTTCATGCCACAGGTTCTGGTTAGCATAGATGTTGGACAGAGCACACCCGCACCTCCTTTGTAGGAGCAAACAGACTCAATCTTCTTGAGAACTAGTTCCCCAATCTCCAATTCATTGTTGACACGCATGCGCTCAGCAATGCTCCGAAATTGCCAAGTTTGGCTCGAAAGGCATGCTGTCGATAAGCTGATAAGCACGTGAAAGAAGCCCTGCCCTGCTGAAAAGATCCACCATGCAACCATAGTGCTTGATATCCGGGGTGACCTTGTATTCACTCTCCATGGAATTGAAGATGCATATCCCCTCATCCACCAGTCCAGCATGGCTACAAGCGACAGTACCACAACGAAGGTGGTTGAATCCGGCAGTACTCCGACCTCCCGCATGCTAAAAACAAAGCAACCGCTTCTTTGCCATGTCCATGAGAAGCCAACACTGAAATCATCGTCGTCCATGAATGCAGGTCCTTGTCACGCATCGAATTAAACAGAGCACGAGCAGACTGTAAGCCACCACACTTCCATACATATCCATCAGGGCATTGGTCACGATAAGCTTGCCTTCCAACCCCACCTTCTCCACATACCCATGCAACCACTTGGCATACTCCAGGGAGCCAAGCCCTGAACAGGCAGAAGCAACCGACACCACCGTCGCCACGTTAGGCCTCACAGCAGCTTCCTCCTCACCACCTCTCATCTCCTGAAATACCTCAACGGCTTGAAGGTGCATCCCAGAGTCGACGTAACCGGATACCATGCCGGTCCATGCAACCACATCCCTGGTGGGCTGCATTTCATCGAACACCCTGCGGGCGGAGCGGCGAGCCGTGCACCAAGTACGCGTTCATCAGCGCCGTCTGCGTGAAGAGGTGGGAACTGTACCCAAGGCGGACGCTTTGCGCATGCAGGGACTGGCTCGGTGGAGGGTCACCGCCGGAGCAGGAGGCATGGATCAAGAAGGGGAGGGTGTAGTGTCCGTGGGAACGCGTCGGCGGCGCATTTGGCCGAACAGGCGGAGGGCTTGCCTGGAGGAGACGCGCGGATGAGCGAGTTGAAGGAGAAGGGCGAGAGAGAGAGGAGGGGAGGTGGGAGAGGAGGAGGAGGGAGAAGGGGAGAGAGAGGCGCGAGGTGGCGAGGAGGAGGCGGGAGGCGACGAAGGGGTTGCGGCGAGGCCGGAGACGAGGCAGTGGGATAGAGCGGGGAGGAGGGCGCGGAGGGAGGGGGAAGGTTGGAGGAGCGGGAGGAGGCGGCGGTGGCGCCGGAAGAGGGCGTTGGCCGCCGCCCATGCCGGAAGTGCTGGGAGAGAGGCCGGGGACGGTGGGGCCATGCAAACGGCAATCGCATGGTCTTGACGGCCTGAGGGCCGCCGCGCGTGGGGATGCAGGGGAGGTGTAGGGAGGTGCGCTACTTAAAAAAAATTCAAATAATATATTTAAAAGTTTCAAATAAATTTAAAAAATCAATGCATGTTCTCCTCATCACAAGTCCTCCTCAACAGTACTATGGAAAAAATTCAATGGTCGTGGTCTAAGGTGGGGGTGCTTTTATCTCCCTTCTCTTCGACCAAGCAATTGACCCCTACATCGGATTCTTGAACTTGCTACTCAGTTCAAAGTTCTTCAACCGTTGCAAGGCAGATTTTTCAAATCATGCATTTCTCTATATGTGGATGATGTCGTGATCGTCGTCGCCCACGAAGCCTTGGCTTCCTTATTGCAAAATTTCGGAGAGGTCACGGGCTTGTGACTAATGCGACGAAGAGTTTGGTGGCTCCCATTCATTGCGCCAATATTGATCTCTCAACCATCCAAGCAAACATTGACCTTTCGTCTATGACCCAATTCCATCGTTTACTTTGGTTTGCCTATGTCTCTTGGGAGGCTTCGGCGTGTTGACCTTTAACCTTTCATTGGTACGGCCAGGGCCGGGCGGCAAAATCCGGGGCCCTGTGCGAAATATTAAAATGGACCCTATCTCACGCAAAAATGAGCTAATGAAAAATTCTAACGAACAATTCTAATGTATATAACATAGGAATAATTGCAAGTGCTTTAACTGATGATTACCGGATGACAGCTTGTGATGATTCTTTTCAAATAAATCTGTCAATGACACCTTTTTGAGAGTTAATTAGATCTTTTTCTTTTCTATTACGCTTTTGGGCACCAAATTCATAATTCTCCATGATGACTAGAACTGATCCCTAGTGACTATTTCCGAAACTTAATTAAGAGCTGAAGATCAATCGAAGTTGATCAACAATATATAACTGGAGAATAAAATGTTTAAAAGAGGACTGTGTACTCACTAGGCAGAAGCTAGCCGATCTGTATTGGCCATCAATAGAAGTTAAAAATAAGAGGATTGTCGCCGGCTCTACAACCAGTTGATCGCCGATCGATTTTCATCTGGTCTTGGCCTCGTCGTTCGTTATGGACTCGGACGCCCTGGCGCCTGGCGACCTGGGGAGCGAGGGAGCGAGCCTGTTCGTCTTCGGTTTTGCAATCGCGAGCAAAGGCGGCGCCTGCACGATCGACTCTACAGTCTACTCCACGATCGAGTTGTTGCCTGTACCACGATTGAAGCCCACGATGGACTCCACTCCACTCGCACACGTGCGCGGGATTGTAGCAGCGCCACGCGAGGATGCGGCCAGCGCCCAGGTAAAGTCCAATTCAGTAATCTAATCAGATTTCGACCTCATAGCTACACAGGCCTAGATGGAAAATTGGGCCCCCCAAAATTATGGGCCCTGTGCGGTCGCCACAGGTCGCACATGCATGGGCCCGGGCCTGGGTACGGCAGCTTCACAACTGAACCCTTGGAAGGACACGTTCCTCAACTGCTCAGGCCGTGCCTTATTCTAGTATTCCGGCTTTTGGGGCTGCTTTAAGACGTGACACTTATTCTAGTTTCCTTCATCATACTTTGCAATGTAGAGGTAGATTTGATGTGGTAGGGGTATCTCCATTCTTATTTAGTAGCTAGTATCCACCTCGTCTTATTAAAATGTGTAATGTAAGTGTCATTAGTCAGTGTATGGGGAAATGATTTTAAGAATTGTGTTGCACAATTTTTTGATTGCACCTTTCTGTAGTATAGTTCAGGATCCACCAGTTCATAGTTCTTTTGCATTTCTTGAGATGAGACTTTACACAGCCTGGAGATTTTTTTTGTGAGGGAAGCAATTGCAGTGGCGTGCCGAGGACAGAACAATTGTGTGGAGCATCACATTGTTACCTCTTGAAGCCGCCGAACAACACCAAGAATAGTTTGTGTGTGCACGGTGGAGACTTGTATATAGTGGCGGAGCCAGGATTCGAGTGAGACCGGGCCAAAAAAAAATTCCTTTATGAAAAGAAAAACGCATGCTTATTTGCCATGCAAAGAAATAATAGAATGACGCATGCACATTTACGACTCAACGACACAAAATGGCCTAAAATATGCTCCATAGCTATCTGTAAACTAAACAGAAACCCAACAGTAATTTGTGCACCGAAGTGAGCCATACAGTATGGAGTTCTGTGTCTGCATGTGCGGTGCCCTAGCTGGATCGATCGATCATCCCTGGGTCTCAGGGATCCGTGGTAGTTTGCTCCCTTCTCTTTGTTCTGGGCCACTGGGACGACTGTTTTAGAGGGCTACAACTGCTGGGAAAGGTTCGAACAGATAGCTGGACAAAGCACAGCCTGGGCCAATCCAACAGTAAAGTAGATAGTCGGCTGGAAACATTACCAGGCCCCGGGCCATGGCCTGGCTGCCTGGGGCCCCAGCTCCGCCCCTGCTTGTATATGACTCTCTATAGGTGAGATCATAGGATCAAGTCATAAAAAAACATATCTAGTGTCGAGGGATTGGTAACAAGGACTGGGATGAGGTGCCATGTACCGCACGTAGAAGGTGGGGAAGAACGTGGAGGGTTCCGGTGACGGGATTGCACACACAAATTTACCCAGCTTTAGATCTCACAACGGCGGCGAGATCCTACGTGCTGCTATAATTCACTAAGTGAATATGTGCATACAAATTACAATGGATGTTGTCAAGCGTAACCCTAAGGTTCTCAGGAGGCGGCTTTATAAAGGCGCTGTGCCCTCTCTTACAAGGAAAGTTCCTAACCACCTTAGATAGGGAGCCCTAGACTAACACGGCCTGATGACCTAACTTGCTCCACAAGGCGGACGACTCCAAGACTTCGTCTTGGTCTTCACTAAGCCAGCTTTGGGCTTCCCTTGCGCTTCAGCCCACTGGGCCGCCGGTAAAGCCGGAAAGGCTTTACCACCCATGGGCCACCTGGTTGGCTGGATAATGTCAACGTGGTGAATATACCCGTTCGGCATATCCTTCACATCTAGAAAAATAAATCTAGAAAAATTATACAACATACATACATGTTGCTTCCGAGAAATTTTAGCTCAAATTCAATCTAGAGTTAGAGACACAAAAATGCTATATTATATCATGAATAGTGTCAGCTTTGGGGGAATAGTGTTTCACATTATTTGCACCGAAGTTTCTCTTTTTTGGCTCTCTAAGTGTAGGTCAAATTTAAGTAATGAATTCTTGGCATTGCATATATAACATAGATCATTTTTGTAATATAATTGTACATATTTTTTCAATTCAAAAATTTGATCTCATATATGTTAGATCCTATCCAAAGACAGACACGCGTGTGTGCACGCACGCGTTGTCCCCCCCCCCCCCCCCCCCCCCCCCCCCCCCCCCCCCCCCCCCCCCCCCCCCCCCCCCCCCCCCCCCCCCCCCCCCCCCCCCCCCCCCCCCCCCCCCCCCCCCCTATCCGGTGAACCGTGCTTCGTTGCCTATATTCTTGGGTAATACTTTTTGTTCTTAAGTTTTTGCATGAGTTCTTGAAACGAGATTTCACGCGGCCTTGGAACTTTTTTTGCTAGGAATGCAGTCGTATAACTCTGAACATAGTTATGTTGATGCTCGGGAGAGATTCCCATATCACTTTTTTTTTTTGCACCGAACATAATGCTCAACACTTGGTTTAGTATTGAAGATGTGAGGCGACAATGTAAGATTTTCTTAAGTGGAATGCTTTATTAGATAGAATACGTATCCATGTATGTTTCCCTGTTGTAATCGTGTTGTACATGTTTTGTTAATATAAATACAAGAGCCAACCGTGGGGCTAACCACGGCAAACCAATCTCGTTAACTTGGTATCAGAGCCAACGCTCTAGGGTTCCTCTCCGCCGCCTCATCCGCTGCCATGGCGTTGACGACCTCCTCTTCTCAAACCTCCCCCGCCGTCGGCTCTCTCCCGACCGGCGAGTCCTCCACCATCACGATCCGTCTAGATCGCAACAATTTCTTGCTCTGGAAGACCCAGGTCATCCCCAACCTCACCGGATCGGGTCGCCTTGGCTACATCGATGGAAGCCTGCCCGCGCCGCCAAAGACCATCACCACCGGCACCGGTGCGGATGCCAAGACCGATGTCAACCCCGACTACACCGCGTGGCATCGCGTGGATCAGCGCGTCTTGAGCGTGCTGCTCGGGTCCATGACCGAAGACATACTCGCCCAGATGATCGGGCGCAACACCTCCGCCTCGGTGTGGAGCTGCCTCTGCTCCATGTTCTCTGCCCAAGGACGGGCGAGTATGCGAGCCTACCGTCGCAAGCTGGCGACGATGAAGCGCGGCGACATGGGGGCGGCCGACTACTTCCACCTGATGAAGGGCTATGCCGATGCCATGGCAACCGTTGGGACTCCATTACCCGACGACGAGCTGATAGATTACATCCTCGCTGGTCTGGCAGCGCCTTTGCTCCGCTTCAGGCGTCGCTCAACGTCTTCTCCAACACAAACCCCACCGCCTCCATCCACCTCTCCGATTTCTACTCCATGCTTGTTTCACATGAGGCCATGCAGATATGATCCATACTTTTCCATTTATCAGTCATTGATATATATGTAGTTTGCAGATCGTTTCGATGACCGAATTCCTTCAATTATTATTCGAAATAGTGTGCTATTACAAGATCTCCTAAGTAGTAGTGCTTCTTACTAAGATGATAAGAATGCCAACAGAAACATATGCTTTTACATGTTGCACACATACACGTGAATCTTCTTTTCTTGCGACGGTCATTGAATTTGTATTGAATGAGATTGAACCTTGGTCAGACTAAATTCAGCCATTACTGGCAGCATCTTCATTATTGATCATTACATGAGGTTTAGTTATTATGATGCAACTAAATACATACAGAGCCAATGTCTATTACAGGTCCCATAGAAAGCACACAGATGTTAGATTATGCAAAGAAGGAGCTATAGCCTGGACTTCTCTCCTTGACAACCAACCCACTGGTTGCGCCTTTTCGCTGTGTAATCTCGCCATCTCATCGAGCTTTTGGTTCAGTTTAAGAAGACATAATTGTTTATCTGAGACACTCCTTGAAAGCCCGCACGCTGGCTCAGCAAATCCAACATAATTTGCCTGGTTCAGTTTGGGATCATAGCAACTGAAGATCATACTCCTCCTTCCTGCAGGCTATATGACTAAGAACTAATCGGGCGGTGAAACTGGAGAACAAAACTTAACCTTCTTACTGGTGCTTTATGTTTATTGCAATTTTAAGTTCAAATATGATTGAACGTTTCGACATAACTCGATCAAAATCACAGAAAAAAATCAAACCAACTCTAATCTAAGGAAAGAAGTTGCACGTTGACCCACATTCGTAGAAGGCGCCATGGCCATGGTCATCGCCATGATCTCCTTCTTGGTTGTAGCCATAGCCCGCACTAAGGTTGTTGTAGCCATAGCCATAGACATGGTTGAAAGGCAGAGGAAGAGGTGGCGGCATCATCGGTGCGAGCGCATGGTCGACGTTACCGCCCATCAACTTCATCGTGGTGTCGACGGTGATCTCAGGGCCAAAGCCGGTGCCGTGAGCTGTGAGCGGGCCGGAGCCGTGGTAGCCGAAAAGGCTGCCGGGAAGCCTCATCGTCGTGTCCAAGGTCACCGCATCGCTGCTGGTGCCATCGGCAGCGAAGGAGCCAGAGCCGAGATAGTCAAAGAGGATATTGCCGGCGCCGGCGCCGGCCCCCATCAGCTTCATCGTGGTGTCCGTGGCGACCTCCTCATGGCTTCCGGAGCTGTCGGCCGTGTACGAGGTACCGGAGCCGATGTAGCCGAGGAGGCTGCTGCCGCCCGTGCGCTGCTGCATCATGGCCTCCTGGGCGAAGATCTCGTGCGCGCGCACCGCGGCCTCCGCCTGGACCCTCTCGAGCGCGCCGAGAGCAGCCTGGAGCTCCGGCAGCTCCCAGCTCCGCAAGTCGCCGTCGATCCTGACGCCGTCCGCACGCATCTGCGCCTCGAGATCGTCCCCCTGCGCAGCTCCACGTCCCGTGCCTTGATCAGCTCCTCCTCCTGGCGGAGGAGCTCGCGCAGCTCCGTCCGGCGCACCGCCTTCGCAGCCTCCTCCGCGTCGGAGGCGGAACGGGAGGCGGCGGAATGGTCGAGGAGGCGGCCGAGGACGTCGTCGAGGGAGAAGTGGCCGTAGGTGTAGGGCTTGCCGGCGGGGGAGAAGACGATGAGCCCGACCTCCGCGCCGCACATCACGGAGAGCTCGAAGGCCTTCTTGAGGAGGCCGTTGCGGCGCTTGGAGAAGCAGACCTGCAGCCTGTTGGCGTCCTCTGTTGAATATATTGTACGTGTGTATTATGTATTGGGCCGGCCTCCTAGGTCTCTGTATAGTTGAGGTCGTGGCCCTTCCCTTGTACTCATATATACGTGCCTGGTGCACCGATCAATCAATCGTGTTTGCACGGCCTAAACCTAACTCTCTACATGGTATCACACGCAAGTCGATCCTAGCCCTAGCCGCCGCCGCCGCCGCGCCTCCCTTGCGCCGCCGCCGCCGCCGCCTCTCCCTCCCCTCGCCGCCGCCACCTGCCACGGCCGCCGCCGCGCCTCCTTGCGCCGCCGCCGCCGCCGGGTGACCGCCGCGCTCGCTTCCGCACTACCACTCCCAACCCTAGCCGCCATGACCTCCTCCTCCTCCTCCATCGTCTCCAACCCCTTCGCCGGTCCTGATGTCACCATTGTCCGTGAGCTCAACATCCATGACCGCGTTCCGGTGGTGCTTGATCAATCCACGGCTTCCTACTCCGCTTGGAAGCGGTATTTCTCCCTGGTGTTTCGCGAGTACCTGCTCCACAGCCACGTCGATGGCACCGTGGACTCGAGCCTCATGATCAACGACGAGGAGTGGATGATCCTCGACGCCACCATCATCCGCTGGTTTTACCTCACCATCTCCCCGGACCTCTTCCACACGGTGGTGGCGGATGACGACGACGCGTACGCCGTCTGGACCAAGCTCAACGGTCTCTTCACCGACAACAAACTGCAGCGCAAGGTTCTTCTCCACGGCGAGTTTTACGGGTGCCAGCAGCATGACTCGTCAATCGACGATTATTGCATGCGCCTCAAAAAGCTTGCCGACGAGCTCCGCGACCTCGGCGAGACGATCGGCGACGCGCTTCTCATCAGCACCCTCGCTGCCGGTCTCAACGAGGATTTTGGTAATGCCGCCTCCAACCTCACCCTCATCCCGGAGCCCACCTTTCCTAAGGTGGTGGCGTACCTCAAGCTGGAGGAACGGCGGATGAAGATGGCGCGATCTCGGGCCGCTCACACCGCCCTCATCGCCGGCACTCGCGGGGGCCCTACACCGCGCCCTGCACCGGCCAACCCACCGCCGCCGGCTGCCCCCTTCCCGCAGCCCCAACCGGCCCCCACCGGGGGTAACGGTGGCCGCCGTGGTGGCCGCCGTGGTGGCCGCAAGAACCAGCAGCAGCAGCCGGCCGGGACTCAGGGAGGAGCTCACCCCCCGCAGCAACCGTACCAGCCGGCCCCGTGGCACGCGGGCCAAAACCCATGGACCGGCGTTGTGCACGCCTACTCCATGCCGGTTCCCCGCCCCCCTGCCCCGAGCCTCCTCGGTGCGCGGCCTCCGTCTCATCAGGCGATGTACGCCGCCCCGCAGCCCTACATGGCGCCCTATGGGCCTCTCTCCTACGGACCGGCGCCGCAGCCGGCATCGTCGCTGCCCCTGACGAATCCGTACCAACAGCAGGCCCTCCCACCAGCCCCATGGGACCCGGCGCTCTTGGCTGCTCTGCACTCCACCCCGGCTCCGGCTAACTACACTGGCGGCGGCGACTGGTTCATGGACACCGGAGCTACCGCACATATGGCTACTCATCCTGGTAACCTCCACTCTTCCTATCCCGTCCACACTTCCACTCGCATCACCGTTGGCGACGGTTCATCCATTCCTATCACTCACGTAGGGCATGCATCTTTCCCGTCTACTTCCACTCCATTATCATTGTCTAACATCTTAGTGTCTCCTGATCTTATTAAAAATCTTGTCTCCGTTAAAGCTTTTACACGTGATAATTCTGCTACTGTTGAATTTGACGAGCATGGTTTTTCTGTCAAGGACGCTCGCACCCGGATGGTTCTCCACCGCGCTGACAGCACCGACGAGCTCTACCCGGTCCACTCCACCGCCCGCACCCCCTCCACTGCCCCTGCTGCTCTCGCCGCCGGTGTGGACCTCTGGCACGCTCGTTTGGGTCACCCCAACCCCGCCACACTTCGTCATATACTTCAGACATTTTCTTTCACGTGTAATAAGATCGATGATCACTCTTGTCATGCATGTCGTCTAGGCAAACATACTCGTCTTCCTTTTAGCGCCTCCACTCATGTTGCTTCGTACCCGTTTGAGTTAATTCATAGTGATGTGTGGACCTCTCCAGTTGCAAGTAATACGGGCTATCTTTATTATCTGGTCATTCTTGATGATTTTTCGCACTATGTATGGACCTTCCCGCTGCGTCGGAAGTCGGATGTCATCTCCACTCTTGCCGCTTTCTATTCCTATGTCCTCACGCAGTTTGGTCGTCCCATTCTCGCGCTTCAAACTGACAATGGGAAGGAATTCGACAACTTAGCCGTTCGCAATCTCCTCGCCACACATGGCACGATATTTCGTCTCACATGCCCGTATACTTCGCAGCAGAACGGTCGCACTGAGCGTGTCCTTCGCACTCTTAACGACTGTGTTCGGACCCTTCTTTTTCACGCCCATGTGCCTCCGCGTTTTTGGCCTGACGCTCTCGCCACAGCATCCCTTCTCATTAACATCCGACCTTGTCGCACTCGTGGGAACTTTGCACCTCATCACCTCCTCTTCGGCGCACCGCCCTCTTATGATGCCCTTCGCATTTTCGGTTGTCTCTGCTACCCTAGCATCGCCGACACTATGCCCCATAAACTCGCA
The DNA here is from genome assembly GCA_947311845.1 of Poa pratensis. Taxonomy (NCBI): domain Eukaryota; kingdom Viridiplantae; phylum Streptophyta; class Magnoliopsida; order Poales; family Poaceae; genus Poa; species Poa pratensis. The sequence goes on along the minus strand of CAMZMU010000033.1, from coordinate 22,205,247 downwards.
CCTCGCTCCGTTGCGTGCATCTTTCTCGGCTATCCACCTAACACCAAAGGCTACCGTTGCTACGACCCTGTCTCCCATCGTGTATTTACTTCCCGGCACGTTTATTTTGATGAGAAGGTGTTCCCGTTTCAGCAGCAGGTACCTCTCGCCGCCCCGTCGTCACCGGCCACCGGCGGCTCTTCGGCGCCCCCGTCGCCACCGGCCACCGGCGGCTCTTCGGCGCCCCCGTCAGGTGGACGGCCCCGCTCGACTCTCGGACCGCCTCCGGGCTTTGGCGGTCCCCGCGTCGTGGGACGAGCTGCGCCTCGCGCCCCCACGCTGTCATCGCCATCTTCGCCGGCCGCCTCGCCGGCTCCCTCAGCGGCCGCCTCGCCGGCCGCCTCGCCGGCTCCCTCAGTGGCCGCCTCGCCGGCCGCCTCGCCGGCTGCCTCGCCGGCCGCCTCCTCGGGCCTCGTCCCGGAGTTGCCATCTCGCCCTCTCACTCGGGCCCGCGCCGGCGTCCACCGCCCGAACCTGCGGTACTCCAGCCACGAGTATCTCCTCGCTGCCTCCACCACCGAGCCGTCCCCGATCCCGACGTCCGCTCGAGCGGCCCTCCGTGATCCGCACTGGCTTGCTGCGATGCAGGAAGAGTTCGATGCTCTTCAACGGAACCATACTTGGACACTGGTTCCTCGGCCTTCTCGCGCCAATGTCATCAGCGGCAAGTGGGTTTTTCGCCATAAGACCCGCCCGGACGGTACACTTGAGCGCTACAAGGCTCGCTGGGTGGTTCGTGGTTTTCGGCAATGCGCCGGCGTCGACTTCACTGAGACGTTTGCACCGGTGGTCAAACCGGGCACGATCCGCACCGTTCTCCAGCTGGCGGTTTCCCGAGGCTGGCCAGTTCATCAGATGGACGTCTCCAACGCCTTTCTTCACGGCCATCTTGAGGAGCAGGTTTACTGCGAGCAGCCCACCGGTTTCGTCGACGCATCTCTTCCAGGGCATGTGTGTTTGCTGTCCCGGTCTCTCTACGGGCTCAAGCAAGCACCCCGCGCCTGGTACCAGCGTATCGCCGGGTTTCTTCAGACACTGGGCTTCACCGTTACTCGCTCGGACGCCTCGTTGTTCGTTCTTCACCGAGGCGACACGACTGCATATTTGCTCCTCTACGTCGACGACATTATTCTGACGGCCTCCTCCACAGCCCTTCTTCAGCAAATTACTCTCCGGCTGCGTGACGAGTTTGCCATCAAGGACCTGGGCGCTCTACATTATTTCCTTGGCATTGAGGTTGTTCGGCGGCCTGACGGTTTCTTTCTTCATCAGCAGAAGTATGCACACGAGCTACTTGAGCGTGCCGGCATGCTCAACTGTCACCCCGTCGCTACTCCTGCTGACACAAAGGCCAAGGTTTCTGCTCTTGAGGGCTCGCCGGCGTCGGATGCTCCGTTCTACCGGTCCATTGTTGGTGCTCTTCAGTACTTGACTCTCACTCGGCCGGATCTTCAGTATGCTGTTCAGCAGGTGTGTCTCCACATGCACGCCCCTCGTGACTCGCATTGGACTCTCGTGAAGCGGATTCTTCGATACATCCGCGGCACGATGGATCTTGGGCTCACCCTCACGGCGTCCACTTCTCTGGAGATGGTGGCCTACTCCGATGCGGACTGGGCTGGCTGCCCTGACACTCGTCGGTCCACCTCTGGCTACTGCGTCTACCTCGGTCCGTCCCTCGTCTCGTGGTCGTCCAAGCGACAACCCACGGTTTCGCGCTCTAGTGCGGAGGCTGAGTACCGAGCTGTGGCTAACGCCGTCGCCGAGTGCACCTGGCTACGACAGCTACTTCAGGAGTTGCATCATGACGTTCCCCAGGCTACGGTTGTCTACTGTGACAACGTCTCTGCGGTGTACCTTTCCGCCAACCCCGTTCATCATCGCCGGACTAAGCACATTGAGCTGGATATTCATTTTGTGCGTGAGCATGTGGCCCTTGGGCGCATCCGGGTTCTTCATGTTCCGACCGCACAGCAGTTCGCCGATGTGATGACTAAGGGACTGCCGACTTCCACCTTTGAGGAGTTTCGATCCAGTCTTTGCGTCTCTGGCGCCGCTTCGACTGCGGGGGGGTGTTGAATATATTGTACGTGTGTATTATGTATTGGGCCGGCCTCCTAGGTCTCTGTATAGTTGAGGTCGTGGCCCTTCCCTTGTACTCATATATACGTGCCTGGTGCACCGATCAATCAATCGTGTTTGCACAGCCTAAACCTAACTCTCTACATCCTCGATGCGCTCCATCGGGATCTTCTTCCGCCCCTGCGTCAGCTTCTTCCTCCTCCCTCCCTCTCCCTCCTCGCCGCCGCCGCCCCTCTCCGCCGCCTTGTCCATTCCCTGCTGCGCACGCCGGAGCGATCGATCAATGGCGAGTGCCCGTATATGGATCAGAGGGACAGAGCTCTAGACCTACCTTCGACGCAATGCGATGCGACGACGTACGTATATGTAGGGGTGCAGGGAATGTGGCTAAGGAAAGGAAGAATTTTGATTGGAATGGAAGGATACCGACGCATTTTGATTGATTTGACTGGCTGGCTGATTGATTGATATAGAAGTCGCGGACGGGGCTTGCCTGCTCCGCGTTTGTGTTCCCATCCGTGCGCCCCTTTGGTTCAGCGGCTGGGATTGATCGTCTCCATCACATCAATCCCTCCTGTCTCCCTCACGGAAAAAACAACCACCAAACTCAGGGAACACCGTCAGGCACTAATGCAGCCATCGCTGCCTCCATTGATCGTGCAGTGGATTATCTCAGGAGAGCTCACTGAGGTAGCTGATGTCTCTAGTAGGACAAGCGTGGCCGGGTGGGAGGCGCACGTCCAGGCGCGGCGACGTAGATCGAACAACCTTGCCGGTGCCGCGCATATCGCGGAGGTTGCAGGCCAGGCGGCGCTGGCGGCGAGGAGGCCCATTAGATATGATTCGTTGAAGAGACGAGACTACAAACGTACTGCAGTACCAGGCTGTGCTCCTCTCGCCACTCATGCCGCGTTGTTGCGGCGACGACATGTGATCGATTTCCTCAGTACCACGAGAGCTTCAGCAAGACGCACATCTACGTTTTACGAACTGGAGATTACATGTGTTCACACAGACCACACAATTGATTTTAAATTGCGTGTTAACTTGTTTAAGAGCGAACTATGTTCATATAGATTTCACAATAGCAGCATCCTTAAGTTGCGTTGCTTTTCCCCCTTTTCTTTAGAAGCGAATTGCAGGATTGGGATCGCTGGAGACTTGAAGTCGAAGCGGACGCCATGGTCAACACAGGGAGCAATTGGGAGTTGCGGGGAGAAGAAAGATAGGAAAGAGAAATTGGGGGTGGGCCATCTGTCAATTAATCCCAGCCGCTGAACCAACGGGAGCAGGCAAGCCCCGTCCAGAAGTCGTGAGGTTTTTGGCCTGTCAATCAGCAGAGAGAGGAAGAAGGTCAATGTTGGGTTGGATGATCAGATTGTCACGGCGAGTTTCCTTGTATACGACGAGGAAATCGAATTTTCGTGCCAACGGTCGGTCCCCTTGCCGGCGACAGAACTGACGCGGCCGCGGGAAGGGACCGGATGGCACGGTGTGCAATCTTTACTTTCCAAAGGTTGCATATATACGTGGTTCAGTTTCGAGGCGGCTGTGATGCCGATGTTATCCTGAGTCCTCACGTTCTGCGGCTCTGCGGCTCTATCGCCCCAGTCCCGAATGCAATGTGTGCGGGAGACACAGGGTTTTGGCAGTTTTGTTTCGTGTCGGGGTGGAGTTTTTTTTTCATTTTTTTTGTTAATCGAAAATCAAGTTACAATAAACAACAAATGTGGAAACTAAAATACAGACACAGATAAAATAATTATCCTGAATTTGCAGATAAAATCCTAAAAGATCGAGAAATACAAAACGATTCCTAGGGTTTTCCTGCAACCACCGTAGCGAGCGGTCGCCATCCAACTCTAGCACCGCCGAGACGAACATCGGAGGAAACGTCAAGTCTCCACCATTGCAAGATCAAAGAAAGCACCATCGCCAACGAGGTTTTGTGAGTCGATGAACAGGCCTGTGATACGTCTCAAACGTATCTATAATTTTTGATGTTCCATGCTTGTTTTATACCAATTGCTACATGTTTTGCATCTACTTTATATCACTTTTATACATTTTTTGGGACTAACCTATTAACAAGATGCCGAAGTGCCAGTTCCTGTTTTCTGCTGTTTTTGTATTCCAGAAAAGCTAGTCTGGAAATATTCTCGGAATTGGACGAAACTATACGGGAGTCCCTATTTTACCAGAACACACCTGACGGACCAAAGAGGCGACGGAGAGGAGCCACGTGGGCCCCACACATGGCCAGGGCGCGGGGCTCCCCTCTGCCGCGCCCTGGGGTGGTGTGGGCCCCACGGGCCTCTCCAGCCGCCGCCCTTTCGCCTACTTATTCCCCCCGACGCGAAAACCCTAAGTACCTGAGAAAATATCCAAGAAAAGTTCCAGAGACGCCGCCGTCGTCAACCCTAGCTCGGGAGGGTTCAGAACCCCTTCCCGGCACCCTGCCGGAGAGGGGAATCGTCACCGGAGGCTTCTACATCGCCATGCCTGCCTCCGGAGTGATGCGTGAGTAGTTCATCCTTGGACTACGGGTCCATAGCAGTAGCTAGATGGTTGTCTCTCCACTTTGTGCCATCATGTTTAGATCTTGTGAGCTGCCCTACATGATCAAGATCATATCATTGTAATGCTACATGTTGTGTTTGCTGGGATCCGATGAATATTGAATATTATGTCAAGTTGATTATCAATCTATCTTATATGTTATTTAAGATCTTGCATGCTTTCCGTTACTCGTAGATGCTGTGGCCAAGTAGATGCTTGTAACTCCAAGAGAGAGTATTTATGCTAGATAGTGGGTTCATGTCTCCGTTTAACCTGGGACAGTGACAGAAAGTTCTAAGGTTGTGGATGTGCTGTTGCCACTAGGGATAACCTAACGATGCTATGTCCACGGACATATGTGTTTGTTTACATTACGCACTTTACTTAATGCAATTATCCGTTGCTTGCAACTTAATACCAATGGGGAACTCGGATGACAACCCGGCGGTGGATTATTAGTCATAGATGCTGTTGGATAACGATCTATGTATTATGTCGTGATGCCCAATTAAATATCATAGTAGTCAACATGTCATGTATATGCATTGTCATGCGCTCACTATTCGTCAATTGCCCAGCTGTAATTTGTTCACCCAACATGTTAGTTATCTTTTATGGAGAGACACCACTAGTGAACTGTGGACCCCGGTCCATTTTTTTACACTGATTAAACAACCACAAACTGCAAACTGTTCCTTTTTCATTCTCTGCAATTTAATACTCATTTTCCACACCATACGTTTAATCCTTTGTTTTTCAGCAAGCCAGTGAGATTGACAACCTCACTGTTTCGTTGGGGCAAAGTAGTTTGATTGTGTTGTGTGCAGATTCCACGTGAACAGTCCAGACTCCCATCAACAACACTATTTTTCTGGCGTCGTTGACAACCTTCTGAAGAGTTGCTGCTCCTACTGGTTCGATAACCTTGGTTTCTTTCTGAGGGAAAACTTGCTGCTGACTACATCATACCTTCCTCTTGGGGTCTCCCAACGAACGTGTGTTTCACGTCATCAGCCTGCTGCACGCAGCAACGCACATGTCGATGTGGCAAGTCGACCGGGGATGTCTGTCATGGGATTGTCATCGATTGATGACTTCTCGAGGATGAGTAACTAGGCGACTTAAGCATCTTCGAGTCTAGATCACGAAGCACGTGAAAAAAGATTTTATCCAGGTTTGGCCCCTCATTTGGTAGGTAAAGACCAACTCTTGTCTTGCTTTATATTGATATGGGTGTTTCTAATTATAAGGGTGTTATTCGCTACATCGGATCGAGTCTAGACCTAAAACTTGGTGACTTGAGAGCTTATCGGTCTACGCCCTGGAGCCGGCCTTATATACACGGTGGCTCACATGGTTACAAGGATACTCCTCGTATGGAACTAGGAATCAGAATTCTACTTGTAGTCTATCTAGCATTTGTGCTTTCCAAGCTAAGCCTCCATTTTGGTTCCGGACTTCTCTTTTAAACCGTCACAATTTTAAGTCGGCCCATCAATCTGTAAGCCCATGAAGTGGTGGGGCCATAAGACGATCATGAGCTACCTTGGTCTTGTGGGCCATCATTCTCCGTGGGCCTGCCTGTTAGGCAAATCTCCGACATTAGCCTCCGAGTTTAGCTTGGGCGCAGCATAGGCTTCTGACGTGGGCCTACCTATCGGGTGCCCCAACATGAAGGTACCTGGTGCACGCAAGGACTAGGGCTCAGCCGGTGGCTTACTGGAAGACGACGTTCAAGGCCCACTAAAGGAGCCCCAATGAGGAAAGAGTACACCTCAAGGCAGGCAAAGCTTATGTCGGTAGAACCTACCATACTTGTAAACTCTAGTCGGTTACAAACTCCCGAGACCCAGCCTCCTTTATAAAGGCTGGGAGGGCCGTCGATCTAGGGACACACTCATATTCCACCACCGAAACCCTAGCGAGATCAACATCTCGCCGTGATCACCATTGTAACACCTCCAAACCATCAGTAACAGACAAGCTGGAAGTAGGGTATTATCCTCCGGGAGCCTGAACCAGGGTAAATCGCCTTGCTTGTCTGCCGTGATAACTACCAGCACTCCAACCTTTCTCCCTCTCAATCAACCTGGGGTACTCGACCCTGGGATTTGCCGTGGCCGCCCAACGTCAGCTTCCCGTGTCTTCAGGAGTCGCCTAGTAAATTTATATGTGACGAAGTTGCATGCTGATCGTTCTTGGTAAAGTCAAAAATCTTGATTGTGTTATCTCTGTAGCTTGAAAATACGTCTTCGCATGTTGGATCATGTCGACTTAAGATCATGTAGCCATTGATAAGCTTACAAAAGTCCCAAGAGTTGCCAAGTTGACTCGCTGCTCTTTCATCTTCATGCAATATTTCTCCAAATGTCCCTCATTATTTCGATGCTTTTCTTCAGTAAATGATGATGTTCCCGCTTTGTCATTTGACAAGCTTTTTGTTTACTGCTTGTTGGTCCTCTAGAATTGCTATCATTGTGAACTCCAAACCTTTTGTTGAGGGAGCGATGAGCCTTTCTGATACTACCAGCGTTGAGTTCCTGGCCAAAAAAGCCAGTTCCTACAACTCATGCGGATTATTTTGTGTACCAAAATGATGCAAAGTGATCTTGCCTTCAATTCCTCCTTTTTGATGAATTTATAAATATATAACTGTATACCCTGAGACTCGAGATGTTATTGGAACAAGAACAACTTGAGTTTTGAATATAATCTGATTGCTGATGTGTCCTTCTGAATTTTGATGGATACTATTTTCATTACCTGGAGCTAAATTGCTGCCATATATGCTTTGAATTTTTTGAATCATGTAGCCCCCGAGGACGGAGTTGGGCACATGGATGTCCAACTTTGTTCTCTAATATACTCTGGAGTCTTTGAAAACCTGATGCCCGAGGACCAACTTGGAAAAGTTGATGTGCAATTTGGTGCTAAATAATTTCAAAAACCTTTTCTTGATACTTTCTCTTTCTCAGGCGAGAAGTCACTGATTCCTGCATCTCACAACGCAATATTATCAAGAAAAATCAAAATCATTATGTAGCCCTGGATGGCTTATGATAACTATATGTTTTGCATGATGCATTGCATCCGGTACTCTTGAGTAGTATCATATTATGACCTATAGACAGGTCCTTTCGATTTATCTCTGAGATCCATTAAGTAGGCTCTCGCATTACTCAATATATTTTGAAATAAATGTCTGTTCAGGGTCGACAACGTCCATGATAGGCTTCAGAGTCGATTGACAACACATTTTCAATACTTTGGCCATATAATGTGAGTTGCTTCTAACTTAAGGTCGAGTATAATCAAGATAAATGCCACTGGAAAGCAATTTCAAGGTAAAAGCCGAGCTCATAAACCTACTAAGCCCCCATAAAATCAATGATTAAGAAAACTAAAGACTCAACAACTCAACAAATAATTTGTGGTCTGGATGCCAGAAGAGCCGGCTTTATTTCATAATCATGATACGTTTGTTATAATGATACTAGGTGTAATATGGACGCAAATGTGCAATGTTCCATGGTCTAGGCAGTTGCTGAAATTCTATGCGAGTTTTCTCTTCCTCACGAACATCTAGGAGGTATTATGACCCGTTATGCAGATTTTTACTGATACAAAAGGTCCCTCCCATGGTTATGATACTTATGCAACCCTGAAGGGTTCTGAATAAGTCGCAGGACTAGATCTCATTCTTGGAAGGTGTGACTCCAGATTCTACAAGCATGATAGCGGCGTAGATCCTGTTGATAAACTGCCGATGCAGAACTAACATGATCTTTTTGATAAGATAAAAATTGTTTCTCCATTCACACACAGATTTAATACTTGATGTTTTATTACTTGAGCAGTCTAAGGGGTAATAATTCCTGGTAGTGGCGTGTTCATAATTGGAGTAGGTGGCCTGGCCACAACCTACAAAGGTGTTTACCCAATAAAATACAGATGTCAGTTTAGGTAATCGATGCTCCTCCTTAGTTTGCTTATTTGTCCTGTCTTCGAGCAAGTTTTTGGCCGTGACTCGTCGTATGCAAAAGCCAAGAGGCCGGAGCACGGAATCGATTGTGGGTGCATACGTTGCGGCGCCTGCGGGACAAAGTTTCCGAGTTGCCATTCCGTGGGCATCCCAAGCTATGGTATTCTTCCAAGTCCAAATATCAATTCCTCAATCTGATTTCCAATTCATACATCCAAAGAGGGTGTATAACATTCTGCGATCGTACCAACTTGATGGGATCATGAAATTGATAGACTTGTATCAGCAAACAAAGAAACAAAGAAAACTATACAACCAAAGGATAACCAGCCCAAGCAGGTATGAGTACAAGTCACAAACATGTAAATTTGGATCAATTACAACACATCAGATCGGAACAGCAGCAGATCTACTCATCAGCTCTAAGCTGACGGGCTAGCAAAACAATCTGCACAGAGATCTGCAAGCGCGAATCTAAACGCCCGTCCCCTGCTGAATCCGGTGCCGAGCTGTCACTGCCAGCGCGCGGCGGCAAGATCCCACGACGGTTCCAAGAACGCCTCCGGCGGCGGCAAGAATACCACGCACCTGGCCGCCGCCATCCTCCTCCTGAGCGGGTACCGCCCAACGCCGCACAGGCCCCTCGCGGGGCCCGCCAGGAAGTGGGGCACGCCGTCTTGCCTCTGCTGCTCAGTCGCCGCCGCGGACGGCGCAGGGGACGGAGGGGCGGACGGGAGCGGGAGGCGCGCCGCCGCCGACCGCAGGGACCGGGCGACGATCCTGGAGTCCCGGAGCCGGGCGAGCGCGCCGGGCCGGAGGAACCGGCCGTGGGTGGGGCGCTCCTCCTCTGCGCGGCGGGCGCGCCGGTCCATCGCCATCTAGCTGCCGGTGACGGAGGCGGGGAGGGAAGATTTGTCTTGCGCCGTGGAGGTGTGAACACGTGCGGTCTGGGAGGATTGGCGGGTGAGGGGCAGGGGATTTAGGCCTCCTTCTTTTCAGCTTCTAGAGTGGATTTTGGGCTCAGAATCAGAGAAGCCCAAAAGAAGGGTCCAAGCCCAGAAGCGCTTCTCCCCACCGAGAATCAGAAAATGTACGTGAAGCGAGAATCGGCCGGCGACCCGATTGTGGCCTGATTCCCGCAAGTAAAACGAATCGGTATCGATAGTAGACATATCGTTCAGCTTATTTACATAGAATTGCCACCGGCCAGATAAGGAGAAAGAAAAATAGGAAAAGCCCCACGCGCACGCCTGGCTCGACCTCCGCACGCGTCGCTCCACTCGCACGCACAGCTAGGGTTACCCTGCGCCCGCCGCCGCCGCCACCAGCGCCCGCCGTCGACTCCGGTCCGCCGCCAGCGCCCGCCGTTGACTCCGGTCCGCCGCCGCCGCCGCCGCAGCCAGCCTCCGCCGACGGCCGCCGCCCCCACGCGATCTCGTCCTCCTCCCTCCATCCGGCGACCTCGAGCTCCTGGCCTCCCCATGTCGTCCTCCCAGCTGCAGTTTCCTCAGCCCCGACCAGATCCCCGTCCTGCCCTCCCGCCTCGTCGACCTCGCACCGCCGCGTCGACCTCGCACCGCCGCTCCTTCGGCCACCGCCGACCTGCCGCCCGCCGCCCTGCCACCAAGGACCTCTGCCGCCGCCGACCTCCGCCCGCCGGCCCGCCGCCCGGCGCACGCCGCCCTTTCGCCCGCCTGTACATGTCAGACTGAGGAGGAAGATGCGCTACATTCATGTGCATAAGAGAGCTCTGTTGCAAATATTTTTTGCTGGATTTAATTACAAGTTACTCGCTTCTGATACTTGTACATGTCAAAGCAATTTCAAAATCATTGAAAGTTTTCTTTTATTTTGGTATGTACTGAATTATACAACTTTTTATGGTATCTTTCTCATCTGACTATTTACAATCTTTTTTATTCATTTCTATCTCTCATTCTGTACTAAAAAGTAGCATACACATGGTATTATCACTTATTTCGATGACATATGTAATTTAGGGGCGCTATAGACATTTTACAACTCAACATATCTGGAATCTCAAATTCCAAAAGCCAAAAAGAATGGAAGGCTATAGATTCTATCAGCTTCTCCCCACCACAGCTTCTCCCCACAATCTCCTAAAATCCAGCTTCTCTAGAATCATAAGCTAAAAAGAAGGGGGCCTTAATACGGATTGGGAGCGGGAGGGAGCGAGCAGTGGAGGGAAACCATGGCGGGAAGGGGAAAACAGGAGGGAACTTGGAAAGGAGACGAAAACCATTTACGGACACGCGGCGTTGGCACAGCCGTACAAGGGGCAGCGTGTCACTGAAGAAATGACTGTGCCCGGCCCGTGCTTAGACTCAAAATTTTGGATTTTGGCTGCAAAGTCAGGAAGAGAAAAAGGAGCACGCAGGAATTGAGATTTCGTGTAATTTATTTTGGGTTACTAGACGAACCGGAATGATACGGAACTTCGAAAATGTGGTTTAGATGTCACACAGTGCAAGAGCGTGTCTGGCGTTCCTCAAAGGGACCGGAACACCCGATCCCCCGCCTCCACGGTTGTACAATCGATTCTTGCAAACAACCAGATCTCCTTCATCTTTTCACCACCATCGTCTTTCTCTTTCCACCACCCTCCGAGATTACAAATTTCTACAATTAACTAGGAAACATGTCTGCGCGTTGCAACGGGAGAAGCGAGACGGACGGAACAAAAAAAAAAGCAAACATTCCTGCTTTTATAACGTGCTTCGTGGAAATTTCAAACGATGGATTTAAGTCGGACATAAACGACGAACATAGTGCATTTCGTGGCATTCGCTAGAAAGTTAACTGTGTCCGTAACTTTCACCCGTTTTGGGCTAGAAAACGCTGATCCAAGCGCGGAGTGAGTGGTGCTTAAAGCAAACCTACTGTGGTCTTCATGATTCTTTTTCTCACCTACTGTTTGCCAACCTCCACAATTTATTTTTTCTCCCTACGAAAACCCCAAAGTTCAGAGAATATAGTAAGAAATCCATCACACCTTTAAACTAATACAGAAAGCTCTAAAATACAATCAGAAAGACTAACATATTTATAATTTCGTACTGTGGTATATCCTAAATATACACGGTACTATGCATCTTACATCTATGCTAAATATCTGGTCAACTGCAGAACTTCCTGTAAGAAAGGTCGAACACAGCAGAGGAAAAGTAAACCTGTTGTTGCCTCCCGTATGCTGTGGCCAATTTCCACCATCCTTCATGTCCTCTCCCTCGTACTATACAGAAATAAAGCCCAAAGCATCTAGATCAGCACACTCAATCCAAGACCAAATACAGAGAAATTCAGAAATTGTGAACTTAAAACACTCCTGGCCCTGAAGCTGGTTGTGATATCCCAACCCTCATCCTCCGTCCTCTCCTCCTGAATAAAATTGGAAAAAACACGAATTGCACCCGAGACGTGGTCCAGGAGGAGCTAGGGTGGAAGAGAGTAGTGAGGGAGATGTGCTGTATGCGCTGGTCGCTCTTCCATTGCCGCCTCCAACATACAGCATGATACGTCTCAAACGTATCTATAATTTCTGATGTTCCATGTTGATATTATACCAATTGTTACATGTTTTATATACACTTCATAGCATTTTTATGCATTTTCTGGGACTAACCTATTAACAAGATGCCACAGTGTCAGTTCCTGTTTTCTGCTGTTTTTGTATTCCAGAAAAGCTAGTCTGGAAATATTCTCGGAATTGGACGAAACTTGGACAGAACTTCCTATTTTTCCAACACGAACACGGAGTCCAGAGGAGAGACGGAGGGGAGCCACGTGGCACCCACACCATGGGGCCGCGCGGGCCCCCCTGCCGCGCCGTGGGGTGGTGTGGGGCCCTCGTGGCTCCGCAGCCGCCGCCCTTTCGCCTATTTATTCCTCCCGACGCGAAAATCCTAAATATCCGAGCCATTATCCACGAAAAGTTCCGGAGACGCCGCCGCCGTCAACCCTAGCTCGGGAGGGTTCAGAAGCTCTTCCCAGCACCCTGCCGGAGAGGGGAATCATCACCGGAGGGCTCTACATCACCATGCCTGCCTCCGGAGTGATGTGTGAGTAGTTCATCCTTGGACTATGGGTCCATGGCTGTAGCTAGATGGTTGTCTCTCCACTTCATGCTATCATGTTTAGATCTTGTGAGCTGCCTGTCATGATCAAGATCATCTTATTGTAATGCTACATGTTGTGTTTGCTGGGATCCGATGAATATTGAATACTATGTCAAGTTGATTATCAATATATCTTATATGTTATTTATGATCTTGCATGCTTTCCGTTACTAGTAGATGCTTTGGCCAAGTAGATGTTTGTAACTCCAAGAGTGAGTATTTATGCTAGATAGTGGGTTCATGCCTCCGGTAATCTGGAAGAGTGACATCAACTTCTAAGATTGTGGATGTGTTGTTGCCACTAGGGATAAAATAATCGATGCTCAACTTAAGGGTGCGCCGTTAGGTCTAATGCATTTATTTACATTACGCACATTACTTAATGCAATTATCCATTGCTTGCAACTTAATACCAACGGGGAACTCGGTATGACAACCTGGCGGTGGATTATTAGTCATAGACGCTGTTGGATAACGGTCTATGTATTTTGTCGTAATGCCCACATGAATATCATAGTAATCATCATGTCATATATATGCATTGTCATGCGCTCAATATTTTGTCAATTGTCCAGCTGTAATTTGTTCACCCAGCATGTTAGTTATCTTTTATGGAGAGACATCACTAGTGAACTATGGACCCCGGTCCAATCTTTTACACTGATAATACAACCAACTGCAAACATTGTTCCTTTTCATTCTCTGCAATTTACTACTGTTATCCACACCATACGTTTAATCCCTTGTTTTCAGCAAGCCGGTGAGATTGACAACCTCACTGTTTCGTTGGGGCAAATTAGTTTGATTGTGTTGTGTGCAGGTTCCACGTCAGCGCGCCACTGACAACCTTCAGAAGTGATTTCTTGCTCCTACTGGTTCGATTAAACCTTGGTTTCATACTGAGAGAAAACTGCTGCTACACTGCATCATACCTTCCTCTTGGGGTCTCCCAACGAACGTGTGATCCACGCTATCACAGCACACAAAGCAGAGTACCGTCCATGGCGTGAAGAAAATGCAGGGGCCGCACCGGTGTTTTGTAGGCGGCGGCGCGGGTGCTCTGTCTGGCAGTGGCGCGGGATCCCGGTCCGGCGATGACGGTGAACCAGGGCTTGCTGTGGTGAGAAGTATTGGAACTCGGGGGCGGCGAGTGGTTCGGGGTTTGACAGGAATCGATAGAATGGCCGGCGCGCAGCGATGGCCTCATCAACCATCACATCGTGAGGTGGATGGATCATGGGATCGAGGGCATGCGGTGCGCAGGGGCGAATCAGCGTGAGAAGGGATCGTGCTGGAGTAGTTGACCGCCCGAGGTGTAGGTGGGCTTTTGTTGAGCAATGTTGATGGGCTGAGGACGGTAAACGGACAACAGGGAAAAGAAAAAAAACGAAACGGTACCTGACTTATGGGTGGCAGTGGTGGGTAATTGTTGCAAACTTTAGGGGTATTTTCAACGACATACCACAAGAAGCCATCCTTCCTTTATTATTAGGTATAGATGAAGTAAAAAAAATTGAAGGCGACAAAAAAACATGGCTGCCAAAACAGAAAAAATCCACCCCGACTCCACGGCTACAATTTTGGGAGGGGTATAAATACCCCTCCACCTACCTCCAGCCAGCCAGCTCGACCTGCATTCAAATCCACCATTGTTACAAGCTCAAGAATCACTAGATCTCCCAATCCCTCCACCCAAACTCGTTGATCTTTGGAGGATTGAAGGAGAAGGCCCGGATCTACTACTTCACCAAAGCGTTCTTCATTTCCCCCTCATTCACTTGAGAGATTTGAGCCTAGGGTTTCCACTAGGAAAACCTAGGCATCTTATTGTACTTACTTGCTTGTTACTTTTGTGTAGTGGGAGCCCCCAATACTTTTTTAGGCTGAGCCTCAAGTTTGTTGCAAGGGCTCCGGATTCCGCCTTGAAGGATTCCGATAGTGGAAGGTGAACCGAGCTTTTGGGCAAGGTTCATCGGAGAATAGGGTGAGACCATTTGTGGCGTTTGAGTTTGAAACTCATACCCCTCCAACGAGACGTACTCCACTCAAAAGGTGGAACTCGGGAATATATCCTTGTCTCCGCGTGCTTCTTGTTCGCTTACTCCTTACTCGTTAGTTCTTATTTGTATCGTGCCTAGTCTTGTGTTAACTTGTCATATAGGTAAATTCACCGTAGTTTCATATCTAGAGAATTTACCTTTGTGTCAAGCCTAAATTCGAAAAAGAGCTAAAAATTGAGTAGCACCTATTCACCCCCCCCCCCCTCTAGGTGGCCATACTGATCCTTTCAATTGGTATCAGAGGCTCGGCTCTTTATTCGGGCTTAACCGCCTAAGAGAAGTATGGCCATTGACGAGCATGGAAATGAGATTGCCGACCCCCCCCCCCATCGAGTCCACTTCGGTTTCCATAGAGGACTTCAATGCCATGAAGAGCTCTATGGAAACTAAAATGGATAAGTTGCAAGAGATGATCTTGAAACTAATGGAGGCGAAGGAAATCTCATCTCCTCTCACTCCTCTCTCGTCGGGGCCTCCTAAGAAACTCGAGGAGGAAGATGTTGATGGGAAGAAGAAGGGGGTTGACCAAGATAAAATTGACCCCCCACCTAAACCAATTAATGGTTCGGGAGAATATGGTAGAGTTCCTTATCTATACTCTCCCGACCTACCTATCCCTCATCCTCCTATTCGCCTAAGGGGAAACCCACCTAAGCTAAATGCATCTTTGTTTACTAAATGGCAATCTTCTGTGAGTTCTTATGTGAACAATGCATCTATTGAGTTTTGGAGAATCATTGAGCAAGGATACCAAGCCGTGGATGAATCCAACAAGACAAGGAGAGAGTTGGTTGATTGTCAACTAAATGCCACCGCTCTTGATTTGATCCGAGATGCCGTGGGAGAGGATGATTTGTCTCACATCGAGCATTGCACCACCGCCAAAGAAGCTTGGACGTGCCTCATTGAGGTGTATGTTGGAAATGAAAGCATGAAGAGAAACCGGTTTGAGGAAATGAGCAACAAGGCCGAAGGGTTCTTCATGGAAGATGGAGAAGACCACGAGCAAATGTATCGAAGACTCAAGTCGCTTGCCAATGCCTATAAAGCTCTTGGTGCACCCCATGTGAATGATGATTGGATCAATAGGAAGTGTGTGAATGCTCTCTTGCCCTTTGAACCGGCCGATTTGAAGAGTCTCCAAGGAAGGCACAACTATCCGCAATTGACCTCCAATGAAGTCATGCAAGAGATGCAATCTTTCAAAGTTCAAGCCAAAATTGCACAAGACTCTCGTGCCCGAGCTATTGGAATGCAACAAGGAGCTTCACTTTCTTTGAAGGCCAAGGTGGTTGAACACAATGAAGATTAAGATTGTGAAGATGTGTCCTCTGTCGGGGTTATGATAAATAGATTAACCTGCGGCCCACAAGTGTAATGCGGCTTATAATCAATGGGCTTGCACTGAGGTGGGCCGACACGAAGAGTCGCAGCACGGTGTAAGAAGAATCCAGAAGATCCAAGTTGGCTTAACTTGGAAGGCAAGAAAAGTAGTCTCCAAGTAATTCCTTTGTAACCTAGCGAGCCTCTGGATATATAAAGAGGACTCGCAGGACTAGACAGACAAGTTCTGAAACCCTAGATATCATACATCCAGAGATAGGCGACTCGACACATCGATCGCCAACCCCTTGTAACACCATATTCATATCAATACCAATCTAGGATAGGCAGGACGTAGGTCTTTACCTCACATTGAGGGGCCGAACCTGGGTAAAAAACATCGTCTTCCTCGTGCCCTGCGATCTTAAGCTCGGAGACGCTCGACTCGCGCAATCCCACACCTACGAAGTCATCCATGACATCTGACGTGACAAACCCACGACATCCTCCATGGACCCCGAAGAACTCAAGATTGCTCATAGAGACTATGTGGCTCTTGCGGCAAGGACCATTTGGAAAAATCCATCCAAACCTAAAGCTCAAGTGGAGCAAAAGTTCAAATCTAGTGATTACAAGGAGGGCAACCCAAAAATGAATACTTGCTTCAATTGCCAAGATAGATATCACTATGTTGCCGAGTGTTCATATGAGAACCGTGAAGAACATGGAGGAAGGCTTGTTCTCAAGAATGCCTCAAAGTCCCCTAGCAAGAAACCTTTCTTCAAGAAGAACCTTCCCAACAAGAAGCCACCTTCAAGAATGGTATTGGTGACTAGAGAGGAGTACATGTCCGGGGGTGAGAGCGATGAAGAAGAAACCACAAGTGAAGTGGCCGCTATTGCCATTGCTTCATCAACATCATCATCTCTCTTCGAATCCCCCAATGAGAACGTCCCCATCCAATCCGCCAAGTGTCTCATGGCCAAGCACACCGAGGTATCATCTCCTCCCCCTCCAAGACTATAAATTAAATGGATGATCTTATGAGTCTTAGAGTAAAGGAAGAAAATGTTGCTTTGGATCGTTTCATGACTAACTTGCAAGGTGAAGCCAATACACGCTTTGAAGCTCTTATGAGCGATTATGGGTGGACTCAAGAGGAGCTTGAGAGAAGGAGGGACTTGAAAGAGAGTATGCTAATGATATTGCCGTTCTCACCGTGGCTCTTGAGGAAGAGCATGAGCTTCGTGTTTCTCTTGAAGAGAAACTTGAAAATCTTGATGAGTCACAAAATGCAATTTTTTTCAAATCATTAAAGAACGTGACCATGCTATTGCAAAATATAAGCTTTACAAGAAAGAAAAGGTTGAATTTGGTGTTGGTCATGATAGACTAACCGAGGAGCTAGAGAAGCTCACCAAGGCCACAAGGCTTGGAGAGTGAACACTCTATCTCACCAAGTCTTTTGAACAACTTCAAATTCAATCATCTAAAACCAATGTTCCTAGTTCCTCTACTACTTCTTGTGATCATGCAAATGTTATTGAGGAAAATGCTAGGTTGAAGAGCGAACTTGCCAAGGCCTCTAGTTCCCAAAGTAAGCCTCTTGATGATCTTTTGCAAATGCAAAAGCCACACATTGGGAAAAGGGTCTTGGTTATGTTGCCAAGAAGAAGAAGAAGAAGAACAAGAAGAAGGCCAAGCCCGCACAAGCAAAGAAGACTACCATTGCGAGTGGTGATGCCACAAGGGGCAACACTCCTCGTAGTGACTTTGCGGGACATGCTAACCCCAACTATATTCTTTATGTTGATTATTATGGGGATGTTTATGCAAAATATGTTGGTCCTTATGATGGTTTCATTGCTTACTCTATTTGGGTTCCTAAGACCCTTGTTGCTAACAAAAGAGGACCCATTGCGAGATGGGTACCTAAAACCAAGCAATGATTTCTTGTAGGACTATGCTTCCGGTGGGTCGAAATGGGTGATTGATAGTGGGTGCACTAGTCATATGACCGGAAGCAAGGAGATTGTGACACAGTTGAGACCAAATGTAAACCAAGCAACCGTCACTTATGGAGACAAATCAAAGCTAAGGTATCGGGCCTCGGCAAGGTGGTAGTCGCAAAGGATATCACCCTTGTGAATGTCATGCTTGTCGAGTCCCTTGGTTATAATTTAATGTCCGTTCGTGCCTTAACAAGATGGGTTTGATGTTTATTTCTCTATTGATATTGTGGTACTCATGAGGAGCAAGACTCTAAAGGTCGCTTTCGTTGGGTATGTCGAAAATGAGTTGTTTGTGGTGACTTTTCGGAGTCAACCAACTCTCAAGCGATGTGCTTATTCGGAAAGGCCGACGTGGGGTGGTTGTGGCATCGCCGCTTGTCCCATGTCAATATGAGAACTTTGCAAAGTCTCCACAAGGGTGGCCACATTCTTGGACTAAAAGAGAATGTTTCCTTTTCTAGAGATCGTCTTTGTAGGGCTTGTGTTGAAGGAAAGATGCATGATTCTCCCCACCCACTCAAGACCATCATTTCATCAACGAGGATATTGGAACTTCTTCATGTTGATCTCTTTGGTGCCGTGCCTCAAAATCTTGGTGGGAAGAAGTATTGCTTGGTGATTGTTGATGACTATTCAAGATTTACATGGGTTTATTTCTTCAAGTCGAAGAGTGAGACCCAACAAGCCGTCATCGACTTCTCCAATGAAGTGCAACGTCAACACAATGCTATATTGGCCATTAGAAGTGACAATGGCTCCGAGTTCAAGAACTACACCCTAAATGAGTTTCTTAGTGAAGAGGGAATTCGTCATCAATATTCCGCTGCGTATACCCCTCAACAAAATGGTGTAGCCGAGAGGAAGAACCGGACCCTTATGGATATGGCAAGGTCTATGTTGGCGGAGTTCAAGACCCACTTTTCTTGTGGGCCGAGGCCATCTCCACGGCATGTCACTCATCAAACCGCCTCTACTTCCGCACGGGCAAGAAGCTCACTCCATATGAAATGCTTACCGGCAACAAGCCCAATATTTCCTACTACCGGGTGTTCGGTTGTAAGTGTTTCTATAAAATCAAAGGTTATCGTTTATCTAAATTTGAGTCTAAGGCTTTAGAGGGTACTTTTGTTGGTTACGGTGCCGAATCCCACACTTATAGAATCTACGACAAGTCCTTCGGGATCGTTGTAGAATCTTGTAGTGTGGAGTTCGATGAGAATGACGGCTCCCAAGTGGCGCAATTTCATGTTCGTGATGTAGATGATGAGGAACCTCAAGATGCAATAAGGCGAATGGGCGTGGGATTCTTTCGCCCAATCGAGATCCACCATGAGGCGCCTCAAGAAGGACCAAGCTCCACCCATGTGGAGCATTCATCATCACAAGTGGAAACCGCACCATCCGGTGGAGCAAATGATGCACCTAGCCAAGAACAAGTTCAAGACCCTCCTCATGTTGATCAAGTTGCTATGCAAGAACCAAGTTCTCCAATTGTTGATGCTAGCCATGATCAAGACCAAGGTCCATCCTCTCCTTCTAGTGATGAAGGTGTGCACATTGAAGACCAAGGTCATCATTCCGGTCAAGACGGGGACACAAATGATCAAGATGATCAAGAGATACCTCCTAGCTCCCGTGAGGATATCGACACCCTTCGTCATGCAAGAAATGCCAAGACCATGGAAAAAGACAACACTTGTTGGAAAATATTATTGGTGACTTGAAGAGCAAGGTTGTGACTAGAAGACAATGTGCAAACTTTAGTGAACATCAAGCACACATATCCATGGTGGAACCAAAGAAAGTTTTTGAAGCTATTGAAGATCTGGATTGGTTGAATGCAATGCATGAAGAGCTCTCTGTTATGGGACCGGAGTCGGTCCGGAGGAACCCCAGAGTCTCCGCCTAGGGCCGGAGTCTCCGCCCTGGCCGGAGTCTCCGGCCCTCCTGGACCAGAGTCTCCGGTGTAAGTGGACAGCAACGGCTACAATTTTGGGAGGGGTATAAATACCCCTCCACCTACCTCCAGCCAGCCAGCTCGACCTGCATTCAAGTCCACCATTGTTGCAAGCTCAAGAATCACTAGATCTCCCAATCCCTCCACCCAAACTCATTGATTTTGGAGGATTGAAGGAGAAGGCCCGGATCTACTACTTCACCAAAGCGTTCTTCATTTCCCCCTCATTCACTTGAGGGATTTGAGCCTAGGGTTTCCACTAGGAAAACCTAGTCATCTTGTTGTACTTACTTGCTTGTTACTTTTGTGTAGCAAGTGTTGTGGTGCTTGGGAGCCCCCAATCCTTTTGTGGGTTGGCCTCAAGTTTGTTGTAAGGGCTCCGGATTCCGCCTTGAAGGATTCCGATAGTGGAAGGTGAACCGAGCTTTTGGGCAAGGTTCATCAGAGAATAGGGTGAGGCCATTTGTGGCGTTTGAGTTTGAAACTCACACACCTCCAACGAGACGTACTCCCCTAAAAAGGAGGAACTCGGGAATACATCCTTGTCTCCATGTGCTTCCCGTTCGGTTACTCCTTACTCGCTAGTTCTTACTTGTATCGTGCTTAGTCTTGTGTTAACTTGTCATATAGGTAAATTCACCGTAGTTGCATATCTAGAGAATTTACCTTTGTGTCAAGCCTAAATTCGAAAAAGACCTAAAAATTGAGTAGCACCTATTCACCTCCCCCCTCTAGGTGGCCATACCGATCCTTTCACCTGGCCATCGCAACTTTGTCAATGAGCGTAGCATCCCAAATTGCAGCTCCGGCGTCTTCTGTATGGTAGCATCGCTGCCCTCCGGTGGTAGCATCGGCAAACAGGCGCCGATAGCATCATAGATTCGGGCTGGCAGCATCGGCGACATCCACTGGAATGCCGATGGCAGCATCCCGAATTTAGCTGGTGCGGTGACTCAGCACACCCGCTGCATGGAGTAGTTTGCTAGTCGTTGATATGACACTCATGGAACATCATTCTACAGGTATTATATCCCTCATGATAGTACAAAATATGTATCGCGGACCCAAGGTAACACCATAGTAATGCAATACTATACAATACAAAGATCTCGAGAACCTCTTCAATACATAGAGGCAAGCATCTTGCAACTAAAATACTGAAAATCTAAATTGTATCTCTAACCTAGATTTCCACTCTTTCTCTAATACCTAATCATCTACTCATGTTGTCACAGTCCTAATCTATTCCTCCCGCAATATCTTTGTCCAGTGTTGGACTCCTCCTTCCGGTTGTCTTCATCCACCCCATTGGTGTTATTGTCTTTGTTCACCACATTGGCGATGTAGTTGTTGAATCCACAAACTCCAACTAGTAGATATAACTCTTCATTGAAGACCAGCTCATCGATGTCTTGATGGATAACTGACAACTTTCTTGATGGCTCCAAATTCTAAGAAACGGGGTTGAGATGGAACGAATAAGTACAACGTAATCAAGAAGTTCAACATAGATATTTAAGATAAGTGGTTGAAATGCACTATTTACAACAGTGACTATATGTCAAAGCTTGATGCAAGTTTTTGTAAACATTTTTTCAAAAGTCAAGTTTTATTCTTACAAACTATCTCCGCTAGACTCCAGTAGTTGTGAGAATCTTCTAATAGCTCATTGCAGCATCAATCGCAGTTCTTTCCCAAAATAAGGAGTGACCAGCCACTATTCAATACCCTTTGCATAGGTGTGTCACATTACCCACATGAGTTCATCTGCCTGAGCTTTCAAAGATTGTAGTTAAGCTTAGCTTAATCTGCTCCGTGGGGTTCGAATCATTTGGTCAAGTTATGCCACTATAGATCATTTTGTTTCATTTGTGGGCTTTGCTTAAATGAACTTGACATATATTAGAGGATGTTATGTTTTCTATTGTTGCTTATTGATAATCTGGATCAAAGGATCATGCAATCCTTGCCTTAATTTGTCTGTGTTTCCTCTTAAGATAATCCTCTAGTCCTTGTGGATTTCAAGAGTTCTTCTTGAAATTTTCGTGAGTTGGGTTCAAATAACAATCTTGCTTCACACTTGTGAGGAAGCAAACATTTTAATCCTCACCAACCCTTCCTTTATGTTTAGTTACTCTTATTTCAGGTTTGAAGAAAATGAGGAGAAGAATAAGAAGAGTGATAAGATCAAGATTAGTTTTAGGAATTCGTTTATCTTCGTAATATTTTTTATTAAGATGTGTACTTATCTATACTTTTTATAAAGCAAAACCTCACTAATTGCAATTAGTGTTTCTATCTCATCATGCAAACTATCCACGTCACTTTCTCTTTTAGCCAACCAATTGTCCGCGTCATGCCTCGATTTCATTACTTACTGTCTATCTCAACATGCAAGTACCCCATCATCATTTTCTTTAGCCATTAGATTGTCTAGGTCATCCTTTTTTGTCGTTCAAATGATAAGATCATACCATCCTGCTATGTAATTACAAAATTAAACCGTGTGCCAATCAAGTGAACCTTTTTTGCTTGCATATTTCTATAGTCAATATTAAATTTCATGCGTTTGTTAGATTTCTTAAGAGATACCCGCTGCACACACATGTGGGGGTATCGTTCTAGTTATAAAAATGATGTAATGCACTAGAAGAAAAGGTGTTTTTTACCACGCTTGGCCCCTTCGTCTGTGGTAGATGAGCTCCATCTACCACAGTTTTTTGGAAGACTTTGTTGTTTTCGTGGTAGATGTGCACCATCCGCCACACATTGTCGGAAATGTGGTCTATGCGCGGCCGGATCGTTTGTTGGGTTATGACTTGCACCACCTACCACGGTCTACCAAAGTTATTCGTGGTAAATACTTAATTGTCGTTCGTGTATCGATTATGTGTGCGAGTTTGAGTCTGATCGAAACACCAACGGTCATCTGAAACTGGTGGGTCCACGATATCAATGTCTCCAAAGGATTGTTTGATACTCGTTATCGCTTCTAGTTGACTTTTTTGGTTGTTCTGTTACTTTAGACAGTGGGTCCACGATGTCAGTGTATGTTGGATTACTTGTTATGCGTGCAAATGTAACTTTATTTTTAAAACCAGCCCACTAATTTGACCATATTTAAGGTTAACTGTGGGCAGCCCAGAATTCAAAACAAAGAACTTATGGAGATAATTAATAGTTAGAATTTTTTTATGTATATACCTAAATCATTAACCCCTGTTTGAAAAGTTGTTTTCAAACAAAACCCACCAGACTAGACATAGCTCCACTTCTTAGCATCTTCACAAAATAATAACAACCAGATTAACAGGACGTAGATCCAACAGTCCGGGACTTCGCAAAACAATCGTCCATCCCTTCCGAGTCAAAACGATGGTGTGCCCGATGCCAGCCTTTTTATGTGATAGTGAGACCAAGACATGGCAGCCTATCGCACGCGGGTCGGGGCACCTCAAACCCGTGTACGGCAAATAGATCACCTCTGCCGCTCCTCACCCCTAATAAGCTTCCCCTCCCCGTTGTTTTCCTCTAGACGCATCGACGGTCAGCTTGATCCCATTGTAGGCCTACTATCTCTATTTTAGCCATGCATTGGGCAAGTCGGATAATACGATGTGTCGCTGTTTGATCCTGCTAATTAAATTGTGGTTGCGTTTTAATTAATGTTTTGCGATCCATATGTCTTCTCAAATACTATACCGTAGGTTATTGCTCGATTTGTCTTCTCGAATGTCTGGCCATAGTTAGTTTTACACTCGAATTGTTTGTCGGAATGTCTTCGCAGAGTTTTGTACTACATCTGTTTGCCTTTTGTGACATGTGTAAATATTCGACTAATCGGGAAATTAGGACTAATTGTCGTTTGAAGTATAGTCGCCCAACGCTTATAGATTCGTTAGTTTTCTCTAATCGATCAATTCAGACATTGTTTTGCACTCGATTTGTTTCATCGTTTTAATGGCTTGACGTTGTTATGCATGCACTCGATCTGTTTGTTTGAATTGGTTGGCATTGTAGATTGCGCTACGTCGGTATGTTCTTTCATTAATTGGTTTGCACTCAATTTGTATACCTACATGTTCGTTGACATATCTTAAAGGTTCTGATCATGTTGTTTCTCCCACTGTTTTAAATGATCTACAGGATATCTTGGTGTTCAATTATGGAAGACAAAAAACCATCATATTAGTGTTTGCTTTTAAGGAGCTACGCGAGAATTATGTCTTAATCACTCCCTTCCTTACTCATGTACGTGGCAATCACTAGGGGTGTAACTGCTCATATATGTTCTAATTCATAATGTGAACTTTCTGGAAATTAGTGTAATTTCAGTAGTAAAACATTAACTACATCATGAAACATGGTAAATCATAGAGTTACAAATTTACAATCTTTGGAATGGCAGATGATGAACTTTTTTCCTTTCATTTAGAGTAAGCTTCGGCTGTTACTCTCAGCAGAACGGTTACAGCTGCTCCAGAATGCACTGATATGGAGCATCAGGATTCAGGGAGTTTTATTCTGGTCATACATCTCGGTGGCCAAACAGTACAGGAGATCGATACAAAATGGCCACATAAAACATTTTATCCACGAAAAGAATGCATCAACAGCTTGTATACCCTTCTGGCCTTCGTCACCTTCACCGCCACCGGCAGACAGACACTACGTAAAATTGTGGTCCGCTTCGTCGGTGTCAGCCAGTCCCAGAACGAAATCACAGCTAACTACAGATGAATTACATACACAGCACCGTGGGCAATCTAGTGTACAACTAACAAACAGGAAAGCTTCTGCTTCAGAAGCATCTGTCGGTGTTTCGTTTGCGCTAGAAAGTGGAATTCCACAGCGCCTTATCGCCTTCAGCACACTTGTTGTGCACCTCCCAGATCCTCCCTTCGGAGTTACATATGCCGCTGCATTTCCAATCAAATGACGCGGCACAGATATTCCCCGCCTGAGCTTTCCATTCGCAATCTGTGAGCAAAGTCGGAGAAAAGATGTGACTCCATGTCCATGCAGTAGGTCCTGACTAAGCTGGAGTTATTAGACATGAAGTAACGGAAGCTCACCAGGCGGAGTACCACAACAAAGTCTCCGGTCATCGATGTGCTCAGCATCTAACCCGAGGAACCAAGATCCTAATGAAACATCCTCGTTTATATACTGGTGCAGGGCATGCCTAGCATAAATTGGGTTAACAGCGAAAGAATTAGCTTTCACTAGGACCATAAAGGATCGAAGTATGTAATTACATCAAAATGGACGCTTTCTCACTTGTTTATAGATATGTAGGTCGCTAGATCTTTGGAAATAGCGTACAATTGACCAGTAGCATGTCGAAAATACTTATTGCCAGGTTCACCAAATTTCCAATGCTCTGGCTCATAGTATCTCACACCCCTGGATAAAAAGAGCTAACATGTCTCAACAACTTGATAAAGCAAGAAAGATTCGCCCAAAAAAGAAAAACTTGATAAAGCAAGAAAGGAGAGATCCAAATGGTGTACTTACTTTTCAGATAGGACAGGTCCAGATTTCATGCACCCAATATATACTCTGGGCTTCCAAGCATGTTTGGACAAAATTTGTCCAAGCGTTGCTACAAATGCAAGAGAACATTGTTACAAAGAGTTCATTGTTTAAAGCAAAGCCTTTTTTTTTCTTAAAAGACGTTCTCCTAAAATATGAAATGTTCCCACGGTATGCTACAAAGTATTTGCCATGTTGGCTAATACTTCTACACAATGCAATAGGTACATTGTTGATGATCATCAAGAAGTCGATGAGGATCTTTCAAACAGATATGACAGTGCAGGCACATATGATCACTTTGCTCCTAACTTCACAGCAGCAAAGGGCATAAAGAAGATATAGATTTACCTATATTGACATGCACATCATCATCAACTTTAACATAAAAATCTGCATCCCATAATGAAACAGCTGTAGAAAAATATGTCTTGGTTTTGCCAGATAGTGCAAGGTATCCTTCAACATGGTCCTGCATAAAGACGTAACCACAGTAATTAGGGAGGCAAAAAAGCATTCCCGACCAAAATGAGAACATCAATCACATCATCACTCCCATGTGAAATCAATAGGTGTAAAAGCCACAAACAACTTACTATTTTCATGAAATCACCATGTTTTCTGTCCTCTGCTTCAATTGCTCTATCAATAATTCCACCCGATATAGCACTAACAGCATGTGGACAATCATGTTATGCATGTGTTGCCATAAACAGATATAAAATGAAGAACCGTGAAACATGACTAAGATATTCTAGCTATAACATTGATTGCGAAAAACGAATCAGCTTTCATAGGATCACATTGCATTTAATGTATCTCAGAATCAGTAACATCTTCTATAAATATATCTTGTATGAAGCAATTGGTAGAAAGGGGGAAACTGAATCTACATTACATCACAACTAACTATTTCAGTTTGTCTTGCACAACAGGAAAACATATAGATGACCATTTATATCAGTGACCGGTATTCCTGAACTAACTTTTCCTCAAAATTGCTGACTGTAGTCAACCTTTAAGTTCTTTTTCCAAATATCCCCAATTGCACTCACTATTTCGGGAAGTCGTTTATTTGTAGTCGACAGGAATTACCTCTGGAAGCATCATTCGACTATATTAGAACCTGAGTTTGTATATAAATCTATTCTCAAGAGTACGATTGACTGAACTAAATATTTAGTACATACAAAAGCAATTGGAAAATTGCTGTCGCAAAAGATACGGACTACGTGGAATTATGTTCCGACAACTCTCACATCGTTGTGACTTGAGGTTCCTTTTCTCAATCTAAAAATGATAAGAACCATGACTTTAACTTTGTTGATCTCAAAATGTATGATAGTTATTTCCATGAATCCAGAGTGAAGAAATAAATAAAACCAGAACTTAATACTGAAATAGCATACCATAGATAGCTAGGTACACAGAAAAATATATCCACAACAAACCTGTGGCCAATGACAAAACGAATTATGATCCCTTTCTCTTCTTCAAGTTTTTTCCTTTGTTCACCTATTATTTGCATTGCTCGGTTATTTGGTGATCAGGGTGCGCCAATTGTAAAGAGTACTCCGAGGAAATTGACATTATAAAAGTTCATGTTAGTAACCTCGAGGCATCCAGGTGTAACGTATGGAGTCTCTCCTCTTGCGACTGCTAAAGGCGGTATTGATGCCAATCACCATACGGTATTTTCTCTTTCCAATCGACTCTGAAACTTTGAACTCTTCGGCAACAGGGGAACCGTTGAGCAAGGACTCTTGCAGGGTTCTTGCAGCGGAGAGTTCTGTCTCTAAGTTCGCTATTGTCTTGTCTAGTGTTCTACATCAGAAACATTTGAAAATGACAATCCGAACTATTTTTTCATAGAAGTGATAATTTCAGTAAGGGAATAAATGCTGTGCTCAAGCAAGACAAGGTGGGTACATACTGTACATCATTATGAGCATCCTGAATTGATAACACATCTTTGTAACTTTGCTGGTCTTGAACCTGTAGCACAAACAGATGGCATTAAAATACAAAGAGATGATTAGAGTACTAGTCAACTACTCATTATAGTTATTTTAGGGGAGAAGTACACCACACCTTTTTAGAACCAC
Source organism: Poa pratensis (assembly GCA_947311845.1). Classification (NCBI taxonomy): domain Eukaryota; kingdom Viridiplantae; phylum Streptophyta; class Magnoliopsida; order Poales; family Poaceae; genus Poa; species Poa pratensis. The sequence goes on along the minus strand of CAMZMU010000033.1, from coordinate 22,177,457 downwards.
AACCTCCAGCAGCTAGCGTGTTCCCTTCCTCGTCGTTTTGGTTCGGTCGTGCAATCTCAGTTGCCTCTGGCAGTGTCCACATTCTGGATCAAGCAAAAGGAGGATATCATAAGCATCTTTTCTTAAATTTCCAGGCCAAGTTGCATCCCGAAATTAGCAATGGGAAGGGATAGTCGACTTTTTTTCTTTCAAAAAGGGGACGGCCTGTGCACCAATTGATGCACACAGCCGTATAGTCGAATTAATTAGACGTCATAAGATGTGATTACACTGCTGCAGTACGATGCAACTGCATAGTACACAATTATTCAATGTTGGAAGAGGATACATCGCCTAACAACAACTCGTCTCTACAATTACATCCAGATTCTGCGCAGGATCATTCACACTCAGCCCCAATTGGTAAAGAAAAATGTCCCAGGGTGGTAGCAATCCACTAAATTTCTAAGTTCATGCAGTCGTAGCGCACTCACAATTCACTAAATTAATGCGTTGTAGCACAATCGAAATTCGATAGCAGCAATTCACTAAGCTAAATTCGCAAAAAAAAAAAAAAAAAGATTCGCACAAATACGTGAATTATTGGATGGAGCAGAAGAGCGAAGCCACTGCCGACAGAACCATGAAATCCCCAAATCAAGAACACATTTTCCCCCAGATGCGGAGGTCGCGGACCTTGCAGCTGCTCTCGGAGCCGAGCTGGGCTCCGCCTATACTGAAGTGAGCTGCGAATCTTGAAATCGAAGAAGCGGGAGGGAGAATCGGAGCGGGCGGGCGGGCGGTTTACCTGTTGGTGAAGAGCAGGCCGATGCAGAAGCTCCCGAGGCAGAGGAGCATGGCCCAGCGCCTGGACACTCCTCCATCCCCTCCTTTCCTCCAGTTCATGGCCGCCGCCGACGACGAGGACGTCAACACCACCGTCCACCGACACCACTTCCAGCTCTTCTCAGTCCCTCACCTTCTCCCACAGCGCATGGAGAAGGAGCGGGAAGGGGTTGTCGTTCTTGGCTCGTCGCCCCTGGAGCTGGCGGTCTCGCACGCACGCAGCTCAACTCTGCTCTGACTGCTCACCTCACCTCACCTCACCTCACCTTCCCCCCACGACGGGCCATGTGGGTGGGGTGCGGAGGTCGGTCGGTCAGTAGCTCAGTATCCCCTGGCGCACGCCATTACGCGGGCGACAGCGTGGGGCGGTAAACTCGAAGGGGGTCGGTGCGTCCGTCGGCAGCGCCAAGAGAATAACCGATGCCGAGGAGGAGGTTGGCGGGTAAAACAAAGAGAAGGCGTCGGATCGAATCAGATCAAAGCGGCTACTTGTCCGGCGATTCGAGATCCTCGAGGTCCTGCGCCGTTTTTTAATGGCGGGGTTCGTTCGTCCTTTCCCGGTGCAGACGCAGAGATAGACTTCGGCCACGAGGACCACGGTGGATCTTCACATGCGCTGCTGCCTGCTGAGCTGAGCTCCACTTGCTAGCAGCAGAGCATGGTGGTGAGAGGATGTTGAAGGCCCAACCGCCGCGCGCCATCGTGGTGTGCTGGTGCAGCGTCGCTTTCGGTGCCGTGGGTTGTGGCCGTGGCGGCAGAGGGTTGTTGGACGTCGGTTGGCACAAACAGCGTTTTTCTTTTCTTGATGATCTAATTATTAGGCGCGTGTTTGCAGATTTCAGCCGGGCGTGTTTGATTAGAAAAGACGCAGCATGTTGTTTAGAGATACGAGTATCACTCGGTATCTAATTAATTAGGGCGTGACCAACGCTCGGTCGACTAAGTCGACTGACATCATGATTTTCTCGGCCCTGTTTTTTTATGTGGACCTTTGTATTTTCTTTTCTGCCCTTGGGCATTGTTGTGATTTTTCGTGGGATTCTTGTTTCGGCTTTAATGTTTTTTGGGCGTTGTTTGATGACGTAGCTAACTTCAAATTGAACAGGGAAAAAAATGGTTAGACACAAACTTATAATTGGTTAACAAAAAAGAAACTATCGAGAAACACACAATATTGTACAATAGCACGTATTGAAGAATCCGCACAAGAAATTTTACATGGTAGTAAGCTTGGGCGCTACGAAAGAGAAAGTTAAACGGATCTAACACCCTCCCCCTTCACCCCTTCAAGATCGTGAAGGTAGATCTCAAAACGTCTGACTGCACCCACCCCTACTTCTTTTTCGATCTCTCACATAAGAAAAGGAAAACAAAACAACTCAACAAGGATCGAGAATGGGGGTACAAGCGCGACGACGTGGTCAGGGTGGTTTGGAGCTACGGTGGACACTGTTTTGTTGGTCATTTTGTGAGATGTGGACTCACTAAAACACTTACATTTTGTGGTCACTAAAAACTTAAGATGGGCCTTCCTTTTGTGATGTAACCAAAGACATCAAATTTCTGCTCCTTTTGCGATGCAACCAAAGACATCAGATTTCAGCTCCCTTTGCATCTAAATATCTTATATCAAATGTGCAATTGTTATCATTAATTTAACTGTTTTGTAGGACAATGGTGTCGAAATTGTATCGAATCTACTATTCAAATTTGAGCTGATTTGGAGTCATGGTGGACGAGACACGGCCTCAGCCTTTGAGCATTTCATCCATGCTAACATTAGAGTAGCTTAGTGTAGCTCACCCCCCACCCCTCCCCCAGCCCATGGAGATTTAGCCTGAGAACCTTATAAATTGGCCTAGTTGCCCCCCCCCCCCCCCCCACTAAATTTCACAATAATCTCTAATTTCAACCTTCTAACCTATTTGTCCCCTCAGGTATTTAGTCCAAACTCCGCCACAACATGTTTAAGTAAATTTTCCCTATAGGACAAATGCCAAAATAATCCCAAGAAAAGCTGACTCGCTAATCGACTTTGTTTATGTTCTTGTGTTGTGTGCAAGGATGTACGCCGACTCTTGATCCGAAAGACGAAGTTGTACGAAAATACCAAGAAGCATGCACGCAAAATTTACGATGACACTCTGCTTCCTCCTCTGCTTTTTTTAACAACAGAGGGCCTTATACGCATCCATGACGTGCTTGGGGGCCTGGCACTGCCTCCAGAAGTGAGTCATGAAGCCAAAACGGAAGCAATCATGGGACCTTGCCTACCACTTACCTGCCTTTTGCTGCTTGGCCGGGTTGGGAGGGTTGGTCCCTTCTTACCTTAGTTCTTGAACTTGGCCGGCGCACCAGCATGAAATTCCTGACCTTGGACCCCATTCGAAAGGCTGTGAGTTGAAGTTCTTTTTTGAATCAACCACCTGAAGGACATCAATGAGCCCTGCATATTGTGTGAAGTTCTCCTCGTGGTAGTTCTGCGCACTCTGGAGCAGGGGCGGAGCTGGGCCCCGGGCAACCTGGGCCATGGCCCGGGGCCTGGGAAATTTTCTTACCTATATGTAGAACTAGGTTTGTGTTTGGCCTGGGCTGTAAAAATTTCAGCCCGTTTATTCTTGGAGTCTCAACCACTGCTAAGGCCACTAAAGCACAGCCCATACTAGAGGTGATCGTTTGATAGGTAGGAGGATAGATGAATCGACCAAACATGGAAGAAGACAAGATAAAAAGAACAACGCTCTCTCCTGCCGCACGCACAGAAATTGACCTTGTTTCACGCCCACAACTCCGGTTGTTTATCTGCTGGAGAATGTAGACGTTGCTCGGGTATTTTTACTAGACATCATTACGCGTGTAATTTTTGGCCCGGGGCGTCGTCAAATCCTGGCTCCGCCACTGCTCTGGAGTGTTGTCGGATGCAACATAGAGAGAGTCTTCTCAATCTTGGCTCTCCGAGATAATGGTACCACATAACTGAAGCGGGGTACTAAGCGGGGTGCAAAGCAGATTGTAATGTCCCATCGTCTTGAAGTCCGTGAACCTCAGACGGATCCATTCTGCCTCTGCCTTTCACTGAATGGTGCACTTTATTCTAGCGAACCGCGCTTTAAAAACGACCCACAGGCTGAAGCACTTCGTTCGGCCATGTACTCATTTTTCAGAGTAGTACACATGTGGTGTCGGAGGAAGTGCATGGCTTGGGCGTTTTTCGCCGAAGTGGTGATGTTGGGGGACGTTGGGGTCCCCGTAACCGGTGCTCTCTTGATTTTCCGGCCCTCGAGGATGATCTCCACGCTCGAGGCCCATGTCATGTAGTTCAGCCCGTTCTGAGCCAACTCCTAGACTTGACCGTCCATGATTCCGGCCATCTGCAATTTATGCAAAAATTATCAGACAACATCACGTAATCGGCTGCATATATGCGGTGTTAATATTAAAATTTCAATAGACGATGTTCCAAAAATTTAGAAGACATGCTAACTATGCTATAATAAGCATTAAAACAATTAATTACGGTAGTAAAGCATGTATATAGAGATACATGCTAAGACGTTCTCAACGTGAATATCTGCCCTAAAAAAATGCATTTTCGAAGCTAGTTTTTGCCCAAAAAATGCAGTTTTAGCAAAAACAAACAATTCCATAGGTTTACGTGCAAAACTGTTCATAATTCGCGCATAAATATTCCAGAACCCCGAGAGCTAAATGCAAAATCCGTGTGCAGTTTTTGTTTTTTGAAGGAACGTGTGCATTTGCTTCTGGGTCGGCCCGACCAGCAGCAGGCCAGAAACAGGCCGGCAACCAGGCTAAAAGCCCATCATCTAATCAACCACCCAGCTGTTCCTCGCCAACTGGGCTGGCCCAATATGACCACTTTCAGCCGAATTTTCATCTTTCTGGTCCGTTTTTCTGTTTCTTTTTCCTTTTTTTGTCTGTTTCTATTTTCTTTCTTCTTTTCTGTTTTCTTGTTCGGTATTATTTACATTTTTTCCATTTTATTTTTAGTTTTGTATTCTCTGTCTTATATTAAAATAAATGTTCTTATGTTGTAGAAAAATATTAATTAATCTTTTTAAATAAATGTTTTTATTGGAAGATTCGTTCATATTAATAAAATGTACATTTTTTTTTGAAACTAATGTACATATTCAAAAGTCGCTCAAATGGAATGAATGCTATTTTCTGGAAAAACTTCGAATGACATAAATGTTCGTATTTAACAAATCGTTCAAATAACATAAATGTTCATCTTTGAAAAATGTTCATATTGAAAAATTGTTCAAATAACATAAATGTTCGTATTTAAAAATCGTTCAGATAACATAAATGTTCATATTTAAAAAATGTTAAGCAAATCGCGGTCGGCGGTGGCGCAGAGGCTCTTAGGCTACCTGCGCCAGTGTAGGGTCTTGCGGAGTATGGCAAAGGCGGCGCCGGCCTTGGAGCTAGTGCGGGAGGCTCATGCCCTTGTCCGGCTGCAGGGGAAAACAGGCCAATAGACTGGGTGGTGTTTCGAGGATTGGAGAGTTAGGGGGTGTTCGCAAAAAGCGATGTTGATTAAGTGTGGAAGCGGTCATGTAAATGTAAATATTTTTCAACTCAAATGCAAGGCACACGATCTAGACGCTCGGCCAGAAACCAACGGATGCAGGGATACACGATGTAGTTGGATTCACAGGATATGTTGCCCAGTTAATTACTCCAACTTATTCGATGGACAGGTTGTAAGTAAGCAAAAGAAAGTTTTGCTAGCTGAGAATTAGGTTAGTGCTAAGTCAACTGCTACACGATCGGATGTTACATCGTGATTCATACAAGTGTGAGTTGCAAATTGAGCGCAACTGAGATTTTTGATTATTTTCCAGTTGCAAGACCGTTGAACTTTTTCATGCTTCGTGAGTTGTAACATGGGTTGCATTGAGGATTGATGATATCACCTGACTAGGAGTTCAGAGTTCTGGTAATTCTCATTCGAGAGAGAATTAGTCAAAAAAAAAAAAAATACACGAGCAGCTAAGAAAGCAGTGCATACGGATTATTACATTGTGTATTACAATTTCGGTTTTGCTACGTCTCAGCTCAAGTCTCAGCTAGCTGAGATGTAGCTTATGTCTCAGTCACATCCGTGTCCGTCCGATCTGTCCCCTGCTTCGCGATTCGTGTTGTTGGTGGGTTGGCTCGTTTGCATGTCTGTTTCTGTTTGTTGGACTTTGTTTCGCGCGCCATTTTTTTTTCCTGGAGGTGCATGGTGGTGGGTTGGTCCGTTTGTTCTAATGGATTGGGCTGGGAGAGTTCGGTGCTGGAGGGGGTGGGCTGGGTGTGGTTTTTTTTTCGCTAGCTATTATTTTGTCTGGGCTTTGATGGTTGTTAGTTAGTTGCGGTTCGTTTTAATTTTTTTCCTATACGTTTTTTCAGTGTCTGATCTATTTTTTGTATGTTCGTACTAAACAAAAAGATATCTATATACTTCTTTTTTAGTTTAATGTGCCGAAGTTATTTTTTTGTGAAGGCAATTGCTCTTTTTTTTGTTGTAGATTTTTGTGGATTGGTTTATTTTTTTTGTAATTGTGGACTTTTATTTTGTGTTTGGAGTTTTGTCTTTTTTTTGGTGTTCTATGAAATTCACTAGTTGGTTAGATGAAGGAATTAGCTACCCATAGTTTGCATGCGTTTTTTAATAGATTTTCAGCAGGTTATGAGTTGAACATATTAATCTTTTCTTCTCGTCAGTTGAAATTAAAGTATTAGTAGTACCTGATTGGGTTAAACCGCTACGTCATTTTTGTGTTGTTTTTGTTGTTAATTTTTTTGCAACTCATTTTGCAATTGAGTTCTTTTTTTCTAATTATTATTTTAATTTATATTTTGTATTACTTTTGTTATTTTTTTTTGGATTTTAGTTTTTCCGAGCCAGTTGCAACTACAGTTGGAATTGAGTTTTTCTTAGAGGTAGTTGTAATTGTACTTGCAACTGAGTTTTTTCGGAGCCAGTTACAAATGCACTTGCAACTGAGTTTTTCCTGAGCCAGTCGCAACTGCACTTGGAACTGATGTGTTCACATCCAGTTGCAACTGCATTTGTAATTAAATTCTTCTTGAGTGAGTCGCAACTGCACTTGGAACTGAGTTTTTCTTGAGCTAGTTTCAACTGTACTTGCAACTGAGATTTTTTCTGAACCAGTTGCAACTGCAGTTGAAACTGAGTTTTTTTCTAATATTATTTTAAGTTATATTTTGTATTACTTTGGCTATTTTTTTTTGTTTGGTAGCCAGTTGCAACTGCACTTGCAACTAGGTTTTTTTTAGCCAGTTGCAACTGCAGTTGAAACTGAGTTTTTTTTCAGAGCCATTTGCAACTCTTATTATTTTAATTAATTTTCTTTATTTTTTTTGTGCTTTTGGTTTTCGTTTTTTGGAAGCCAGTTGCAACTGCACTTGAAATTGAGTTTTTTTTCGAGCCAGATGCAATTGCACTTGCAACTGAGTTTTTTTTTCAAAAGCCAATTGCAACTGCACTCGCTACTAAGTTTTTTTTGTTTGAAACTAGTTGCAACTGCACTTGGAACTGAGGTTTTTTTCACAGACAGTTTTAACTGCACTTGCAACTAAGTCCTTCTTTGAGCCAGGTGCAACTACACGTGGAACTGAGTTTTTTAATTATTATTTTAATAATTATTTTTTAATAGTAATTTTATTTTATTTTTGATTTGTTTATTTTGTTTTGGTAGCCAGTTGCACCCGCACTTGCAACTGGGTTTTTTCCGATCCAGTTGCAATTGCAGTTGAAACTGAATTTTTTTGTTTGGAAGCCAGTTGCAACCGCATTTGCAACTGAGTTTTTTTCATATCCAGTTGCAGTTACACTTGCAACTGAGTTTTTCCTAAGCCAGTTGCAACTGCACTTGCAACTGAGATTTTTCAGAGTTAGTTGCAACTACATTTGCAATTGAGTTTTTCCTAATTATTTTTTTAATTTATATTTTGTATTATTTTTGTTATTTTTTTGGCAATTTAGTTTTTTTCCGAACCAGTTGCAACTGCAGTTGGAATTGAGTTTTTTTAGAGCTAGTTGCAATTGCACTTGCAACGAAATTTGGTGCATACGTATAAAATATGTATATGTAACCGTATACTTTTTCTCAGAATTGTTTTGAAACAGAAAAGTTTGATTTTCGAATTTTTAGAGAAGGGGATCGGTGGTGCTCTCGTCAGATCGATTTTCATGCGTTACAACAAAAAGAATGGCCATAGGCCCAAACAACTAGCTAGGCCCAAACAACCATCCAGGCCCAAAAAAATACCTAGCCTCTTTCTTGTTGCCATCGCTCAATGAATGAAACGAGTCTTACGAAAGGCTGATTGAAGTATTAAAAAAACGATGCTGACGTCACCTGACTGAGACATAAGTCAGCTGAGACATAAAGACCCTTACAATTTATACACTTAATTTAGACTACCCAACCCTACAAAAAAAAAAACGATTACACAGATCTAGTACAGTCGGTACTCTCTCGAGTCTCGACACGAAATTATACCTAGCGATGTAACTACATACGACTATATATACGAGTAATCTACGCACACTTGCGGACACTGGGTAGAGTAGTACGGAGTAGTACTCTACAAAATAATTTACATCAGCACTAATATAGATCATCATCAAAATTAGTGGACACACTATATCCAACAAGCTACATGATGGCGCACGCCGCGTTGGGGTTTTCGTCGGAGAACGCGGACATGTACCTGACCTCCGTGGACGACGCCCTGGCGAGCGGGGCGGCTCCGGGCTCAGCCAGGACGTTCCTGACGTACCCTGGCGGCGCCTTCTTGTCGTAGGCGCCGGGCGCGTAGGGGTGCGGCACGACGTCGTAGGGCACGTACGGCCAGGGCTCCACCCGCTTGCCGGTCTTGCGCGCCACCCGCCGCATGACCTTGGCGGGGTCGTCGATGTACCCGGTGACGGCCACCTTGTTCTGCTTGGGGACGACCTCGACGCCGGTGACTCCCTTCATGCGGTGGAGGGCCCTGTGGATCCGCTCCTCGCAGCCCTCGCAGTCGATCCGGACCTTCATCTCCACCGTGGTGAGCTGTGGACGCGTCTTGATGCGGCGGCGGGTGCGGAGCGTCGCCGGGCACATCTCCGACACTGCGTCCAGGATACCCATCGATCCTATTCCCAGCTAGCTCAACGAGCTCTCTCTCTCTCTCTCTCTCTGAAACGAAAGCTCTCTCTCTTCGAGGCAAGCAAGCAAGCTATATATCAAGCTAATGTCTGAAATAAGATTGGGAGTCTGAGACGAAATGGAGGGAGATATAGCAAGCGAAGGTAGGCTGGCAACGTTTGTGTTGAAACTAAGTTGGGCTCGACGGACGGGACGACGACACGTACGAAAGGCTCGTGTGAGGAGGTGATTGGTGGAGAAGGACGGAGACGGCGCGCGTGCTCTCTGGATCCTCCGGCGTCATCTCCTGATCGGCGCGCGTCACCCAGGAAAGATTGGAGCCAAGGACAACTCGGATTGCTGCACTGAATTCTCTATGCCTGTAAGTGGACACGCCCACGGCTGCCGTGGAATTGCCGTTTTGTGTCCGCCTGGTTTACACGCCTCTCGCACTTGCCCGCTGAAGGGCCATCGTGGCCGGCGGCCGGCGCAGTCCGGTTCGGTAGTGCTGACTAAATTTTTTTTTTTAACAAAGAACGGCCCAAAGGACCGAGACACTGCATTAAATATCGTCGGTGGGATTACATAGTACACTGAGGACCTCGATAGAAAAGAAAAAGTGCAAAAAGGACCTAGATCTAAAAAGAGAAACGCAATCCAGTCCTTCCCCACCGAGCTCGGATCGAAGCCTCAAGGCGCAGCCATCTTCCTCGTCGTCGGGGGACGAAACCACTTGGAGACGGGATGACGATGCACGCCGCGCTGAAGCTGCAGAGGGGCCTCCCACATGGCACGCCGACAAGGAGGTTGAAGAAGAGTTGACGCTGACACGGCAGCGACAGAGCTCGAGGTAGCCGCCCTTTGGCCAGAAGAGTCGACGGAATAGCGGCCCAAAGCCGACGATGAGCCGCCGATGGTGTTCTCCAGGTCGCAGTGTCGAGCTCCTTCTCCACCACGGAGACCTGCAGATGAGCAAAAGGAGAGGCCAAATCGAGAAGATCTGGTAGAGAGACGAGCTTATTCAAGCATCCGCCTTTAGATCCGCCACCAGTCCGCTCGAACCACCATGGATCTTCGCCGGAAGGAGGCTTCACAACGCCGTGGTCGCCGCTCGGGAGGCACCACAGCAGGCGCAGGGACGAGGAAGACGGCATGACGCCATTCACCACGAAGGAAACACATTGGGACACAGCCCAAACTCTAAACGAACACAACCTAAACCTAGATCTACTGCTGTACAGGGAAGGCCTACCTCCTAATCCATCTCCTCGCCGACCGACAGTGCCTCCGGTGAGCAGGGAGGAAAGGGGCGGCAGCAGAACGCCTCGGTCGACTCTCAAGGGGGCAGAGGGAAAGACAGTCTACTGGGAGCCTTCTCATCCCATTCCCATTTAACAACCGGGGAGAATTTTTTGCCTTCCCCATCCCCATCAGGATCGAGGCGGGGATTGGGTTCCCCACTAAGAAGCTAGATTTAAATAATTTTGTCACAATTCCATCAACTTACACTCTTAACACATGAAAATACATAACTTGCGTAACACGCATGTGGTAAAAATGACAAAAGATTAGATCACATGTTAAATATTATTAGAACACACTATGCTAGACACAATTGTAATACACAATAATGCCTATGCACTTTTCTTAGCTGCTTGTGTATTTTTTGACTAATTCTCTCTCGAATGAGAATAACCTGAACTCTTAGTCAGGTGATATCATCAAACCTCAATGCAACCCATGTTACAACTCACGAAGCATGAACAAGTTCAACGGTGTTGCAACTGAAAAGAATCAAAAATCTCAGTAACATCTGATCGTGTAGCATTTAACTTAGCAGTTAGCACTAACCTAATTCTCAGCTAGCAAAACTTTCTTTTGCGTACTTACAACCTGTCCATCGAATAAGTTGGAGTAACTAACTAGTACATATTACTTTGCGTACTTACAACCTGTCCATCGAATAAGTTGGAGTAATTAACTAGTATATTACTTTTCAAAAATATTACTACTACCAGAACATGTTCTTGATAAATTAGCTAGAGACCTTCGATCATACGTGCTCTGCTCACATCAGTACATCACTAATCCAAGTATCCAACTTAGCCAGTCACGTTGACAGAGTGACGTGCAAACTTTGGTTACAGCTTCCGTCTCGCGTCTTCTTTTCTCGCCTCTTCCTCGCTCGCTTAGGGTTGGTGCTGTGGATAACCGGATGGGCTTTTATCCTGAGAGCGATGGGCCGAGATAGATAGGTCGAATTCGGCCCAGTACGTTTGACTGGGGAACAAAAACCCTGAATTCAATCAATTCAAAAAAACAAAACACCTCGAAACTGAATTCTCCATCGGGCAGAAACCCTAGCCGTCCGGCAAAGCAACCGAGTTGACGGCTGCCGCCGCGATACTGATGCCTCCTCCGCCGCTCACCCCCAACCCCGTGCCCATCTATAACCAGGTACGTTTCTCCATCATGTCCTCCCGCGGCCCCTCGTTCTCAACTGATGATTCAATCTACGGTTTGTTCAGATCCTCAAGAAGATCGAAGTGATAAAGGCGGTCCTTGTCCCGGGAGAGGGTATCTCCAAGGCTATTCGAGCGCTGGAGGCCGACGCCAAGGATCAGCTATTGAGCTGGAAGCTCAATGAGAGGTACTGATAATTGGTTCTGGCCGGCCACTCTAGATAACTGGTGCCTGTTATGATTATACCGCACAAACTGACATGCTTGGGTTAAATTGCCTCAAATCTCTAAATTATCTTTTTTAGAAATGGTGTGTTAAATGTCTTATCGTTTTACTATAACAGCATCAAGCGTCTGTTGCATAATAATAATATGTCCGTGCCTTTAAAAATCCCTGTTTAACTGTTGAACCCGCCGTAGGTTGAGATCCTGGTTAAGCAAAATGAGATTTACAAATTGGTTGATGCACATCGTAATGTATTTCACTGAATAATAGGAATATTAGCAGAAAAGTGGTACTACAATGTTTGTTACAATTGTTTAAGATACGACAACTTTTTTAGGATTCAGGAATACTATATTAAGTCATCGCGGCTGAAAACATTGGGGTGTATTTCTCTTTTGAATTGAAGGGTATACCCCGACCTCTCCATCAATTGATTGATGCACATATTCATGTATTTCACTAGTGAATCGAATCACAGGAATATTAGCAGAAAAAGTGGTAATATAATGTTTGCTACAATCGGTTGAGATAAGGAAACTTTTTTAGGATTCACGAATATTATATTAAGTCACTGGACTGAAAACATTGGGATGTATTTCTCTTTTGAATAGGAGGGTATACCCCGGTCTTTGCATCGATTAATTGATGCACATAGTCATGTTTATTGCAAAAAAAGTCTTAAAAAGGCAAAGAAGTCCACTTAACAATGATGCAAACAACACAACAACACGGATTTAAAAAATTCATGCGTTTGTAATACTATTGCTACCACCTAAATCGGCTGAATAAGACCTGAGCTATGCTTTCCAAGTTTTTTTTAGATAAGAGGCCTAGAGGCCCGAAGTTTATTTAATAGCGCCATAAGTGGCGAAACAGATATAGGGTGCTGAATCCAGTTTACAACACAACCCAGCATGAACCCGGTGATGTGGATCCATGACTACACCACGACCATGAACATCCATAACATCACGCCCCTTATCCGCGCATGCTACCTCCCTCCCCTTGATGCTGGAGGGCACCACATGCACCTGGATCAACAACTAGCCCAAGAAAAATATCAACTCTTGAGCCGAGTGAAAAAAGGTCTTCATCAAGAACTTCGAGGGGACCTGCAAGCGCCCGACCACCGTCGAGGACCTCGCAAGTGGTACCGCCGTGTCGCCTATATCTGATTGGGAGAAAGCCTCAGCGTGGAGATGGTGCACTCCCACCTCGAGTATAACATCACCTACAAGTCGCCAAAACAGATGCTCAAGCGCTCACACAAGGACGTCACATCCATGAGCCAGCTGATGGAGATCCTTCACAAGTAGCCTGAGTCGAAATCCACAAAGGTCAACTCGACGGAGGACGATGATCACAAGAAGGCCGGCAAGGGCAAGAACAAGAGCGGCGGCAAGAACTCCAACAATAACTAAAAGTGCAGGTTTCAAGAGCCAGCGCGGCAATTTCCCACGCAAGAAACTCATGACTCACGAGATCCTCATACATCCGTGCAGGTTTCACAGCCTGCTCGACAAACCCGCCGCCCACACCACAGACTGGACTGACGAGTTCTCGAAGGCCAGGTCTGCGTAGCAGAAGGGCAACGACGACGAGCAGCCACGTGGATGGGGGATGCCTCCCACAACGGGCTCCCTCCACACCTTTGTTGGCCCCGACACCAAGAGGGACGAGAAGGTCATCAGGTGCGCCTTCCACGTCACCCTCACATATGTGTTGCAATGGCCCAACTAGTCAAAACAGCCGATGACAAGGAGTCAGAAAGACCACCCGCCACGGGTTGATTACCCGGAAAGTTTGCACTGGTTGTACCCCACAAGTCAAAGTTACATCCTAGCCAAGACCCCGATGGGTGGCGGGAGGAGAATCAATATCCTCTACTATGAGACCTTCCAACCGATGAATTTGTCGGACACGACAATACTTCCGACCATCACCACCTCCCACGACATCGTCCCGGGGAAGAAGGCGTACTCGCTCGGCCGAATCATCCTGGCGTCGCCTTTGGCATCTACAAGACCTACCGCCTCGGGAAAATCTATTTGAAGGTGGTGAACTTCAAGAGCTTCTACCACGCGATCCTCGGCCGCTTAACCTTGGTGAAATTCATGGCTAGGCCCTGCTGCGCCTACTTGAAGCTCAAGACGCGGGCTCCAAACGGTATCATTACCGTGTCCGGCAATGTTGACAAGGTCATCGAGTGCGAGAAGGGCAACACCATCTTCCCCGAGTCGGTCATCACTGCGGAGGAACTAGAGAAGCTACATCTGGAAGTCGTCCCCAATGACATAACCATCATCAAGAAGCCATCCCTAGACGCCAGGGACAAGTTCCAGTCAGCACAGGAGACCAAGGGTTTCAACCTGGTCGACGGCGACTCCTCCAAGACGACGGTCATCGGCACGCACAAGGATAGCACATAGGAAAGCGTGCTCCGTGACTTCCTCCATGAAAACGGGGATATATTTGCTTGGAAGCCTTTGGACATGCCCGGCGTCCCACGGGAGCTCGTAGAGCACAAGCTCAATGTTGACAAGAACGCACGACAGTGAAGCAATTTTTGCGCTGTTTCAACGGCGACAGGCACAAAGCAATCGGAGAGGAAATCGCCCAGCTCCTAGCTACCGGGTTCATCGCCGAGGTTCTCCACAAGGAGTGGTTCGACAATCTAGTTCTGCTGCTGAAGAAGAAAGTGACCTGGAGGATTTGTATCGAATACATCAGTCTCAACAAGGCCTGCTTGAAGGACCCGTTCAAATTTCCGTGAATCGATCAACTGATGGACTCGACAGGTGCGTGCGAGGCGCTAACTCGATGCTTATACCGGGTACAATCAAATCAAGATGGCTCCCGAGGACCAGGAGAAGACATCATTCATCACGCTCTATGGTGTGTTTTGCTATGTGTCTATGCCCTTCGGCTTGAAAACATCGGCGCGAAAAATCAGCGTTGCATTCTGGCCGCAAAATCCACACATACGTGGACCACATTGTGGTCAAGTCCAAGCAGAAGCATGACCTCATCACTGACTTGACGGAGACCTTCGCGAATCTCCGCAAGTATAATATGAATTTGAACCTGGAGAAATGTGTCTTCGGGGTACCGACAGGCAACCTACTCGGCTTCATAGTCTCGAAGCGAGGCATTCAGGCAAAACCCGGAGAAGATCAAGGTGATAGAAGCCCCGAAGAAACCCGAGTGCCTCAAAGACATCAAGTGCCTCACATGCCGCGTCACGGTGCTGAGTCGATTCATATCCCAACTCGGTGAGAAGGTGTTGCCCTTGTACCGACTCCTAAATAAGTCGGACAAGTTCGTCTAGGACGACGAGGCAGATGTCGCCCTGGCGACTCAGAAGAAGACAATGGCATAAGTATCCATCCTCACCGTTCCCTTAGAGAAGGAGGCGATGTTGCTATACATCGCTGCGACCAACCGAGTGTTCAACACGGTGATAGTTTGTAGAGCGCGAGGATGGCAAGGAGCACCCGGTCCAGCGGTCGGTCTACTACATGGGGTTCACACGGTGTGTACTTTGCCGCCAGGAAGTTTCTCACTACATGGGGTTCACACGGAGGCGATCGGTTGAGCAGCTCACCACTGTGATCGGGTGTTTACTTCCTGGAGGCGAAGAACACGCCAAACACCAGCTTTTGGTAGTGCGGGTAGCGTTGTTTGGACCTGGTAAGGCGCTTGCTGATTTAGTAGTCCGGCCACTGGAGCTGATGCTCCTTGCCTTCTTGCGCTCCACCACTATCGCCGCGCTGACGACTCGGTTGGTCCGGTGATTTATAGCAACATCAACTCCTTCTCCAAGGGAGCAGCGAGGATGGGTGCTTCTTTGAGTGTCTTCTTTAGAGTCGCTAGGGCGACATCCGCCTCGTCGTCCCAGACAAATTAACTTGCCCGACTGCTTTAGGAGCCGGTATAAGGGAAACACCTTCTCACCGAGTCGGCAGATGACTTGACTCAGCGCCGCGACGAAACCAGTGAGGCTTTGGATGTCTTTGAGGCAGTCGAGTTTCTTCAGGGCTTTGCTCGCTTTGATCTTCTCCGGGTTCCCCTTGATGCCTCTCTCCGAGACAATGAAGCCGAGTAGTTTGACTGCCGGCACCCTGAAGACACATTTCTCCTAGTTCGACTTCATATTATACTTGTGGAGTTTGGCGAAGGTCTTCGTCAAGCCGGTAATCAGGTCGGACTTCTTCTTTGACTTGACCACAATGTCATGCACATATGAGCAGACGTTGCGGCCTATCTGCTCGTGTAGATAATTCTGGCGGATGCACTGCTGATATGTTGCCCCAGCGTTTTTGAGGCCAAAGGGCATAGACACGTAGAAAAACACACTGTAGGGCGTGATGAACGATTTCTTCTCCTAGTCCTCGGGAGCCATCTCGATTTAATGTTACCTAGAATAGGCATCAAGGTAGCAAAGCGCCTCGCCATGCGGCCGTCAAATCGATCAGTTGATTGATACGCGACAATATGCAAATGGGCCTTCAGGGTACACATCCGCGAGGTCCCATTCTTCTTCAGAACCAAACAGGATTGGCCAACCACTCCAGGTCCACGACCTCGGCGATGAACCTCGAAGCTAGGAGCCGTGCGATTTCCTCGCCGATTGTTTCATACAGGTCACCGTTGAAACGACGCAAGAATCACTTCACCGGTCATGTGTTCTTGTCAACATTGAGCTTGTGCTCTGTGAGCTCCTTGGGACGCCTGGCATGGCCGAAGGGTTCAAGACAAATATATCTCGGTTCTCATAGAGGAAGTTGGAAAGCGTGCCTTCCTATGTGCTATCCATGTATGCGCCGATGACCGCCGTCTTGGAGGAGTCGTCGTTGACCAGGTTGAAACGCTTGGTCTCATGCGCCGACTGGAACTTATCCCTGCGTCTAGGGTTTTCTTATTGACGAGGGTCATGCCATTGGGGTTGACTTCCAGCTTGAGCTTCTCTACCTCGTCTGCAGCGATGACCAACTCGGCGATGATGACGTTGCCCTTCTCGCATTGGATGGCCTTGTCGATTTTACAGGGCACGATAATTCTATTGTTTAGACCTGACATCTTGAGCTCCAGGTAGGCTTAGCAGGGCGCCAGGACCTGGCCATGAACTTGGCAAAGGCTGGGCGGCCCAGGATCACAAGTGTAGGTACTCCGACCACAACAAACGTCGGTTAGCTCCTCATCCCGCTTATCGCCCACTATGGCCTCATGATCGTGTGGGGGCATCTTATCCCTCCTCACGGCACCACCGCTAGGTATGACATGCTAACCCTGTCGAACCCCTCCTTCCATTACCCGAAGCACCGCCACCGAGACCACCCACGTTGCTGTCTACCGTGACGCGACCTTCATCACGCCCAGCCGGTCCCCTCAAATTTACTCCGTGCACCGACCTTGTCCTGGCCGACGATGCGCGGCGTGACCCTCGACTCCCCTCAAATTTCAGTGGGAAACTTTTGCCAATTAACCGGAGACACAAATGAAGTAGGTGTTTTGCCGCTCCGATGGAAATACTCTGTGAGTTTTGGCGAGTTTTGGAATTGGTACCCGTAAGTCTAATCTCGGAGTACCAGACCACATAATTCGTGATATGTAATTTTCCATAATTTATTTTCTTATGTAAACCTGGCCTCGTAATTTGCATGGATTGATCGTCAGTCGATCTCATTCAAATCGCTAATAATTTGCTAACCCGAACATTTTATATGCATGTACTACCGTATTGACTTCATCAAATATCTAATATTCTAGTTCAAAATCACATCTCACTGCAAACCCTTACTAGCCAAAAGCCATGAAATATCTCCTATGCAGTTTCTACTTTTAGCATGATGCTCTATCTATGGGTTGTGGAAATCATTTGCATTATACTACCTGTAATATCCACAGTTTAAGCTAAGTTTTCCTTCAATTATATTATTGGCATGCAATTTCCATTTTCTGTATGTTCAATAAAAATATGTTGCTCTGCAGGAAAGTAGTGCGAGATTTGGAGCGAGATAAACTGGGTCCGCGACGCAGTCGCCTCTTAGCTATGCATCTCTCTTGTGCTGCAATGTTTGTTGCGCCTAAAGTTGCAAGTATGCTTACCTAAATGTCCATTACCATTGTCTAGGACACAAGCTATCGGACTTCATAAAAGAACACTTCCGGCCTGTCTTTTATGTATGCTAAGTGAGACTATTGTAATCCTACATTTACGGTGTTTGGGGATCCGAATGACCCTATTTCACAATGCTATGCTAGAAAAACGTGGAGTCGCCTAAAATCCTCGTGATTGCTAGAAACTTGCCTAGGAATGAATACTGCCATCTCAATCGGCAAAATGAAGTAAATCAAAACTGTTGTATGGTCGTACTTCTCTTGCATTAGATGCTGCGTTTCGTTCGCGCAGCCCATTATAGAATGTGTGTCTGTTAGTCTGTTACAATGCAGGCTAAGTCTGAACTATGTCTGTGAGTGCACCACAACAGGATGATAGACTTGAACAGTAGGTGGTTTCTTCGCTGGATGCTTGACGAGAACAAGGAAGATTGATAACAAGAGAACCTCCCAATAATGACCCGTTGGGTACACAAGAATTTTGCAGGAATTTCGTAGGAAAGCCTTTCCTTTGCATGCGATCGGAACAAAGGAAAAATGTGGGCTGGGACGTAGCTCTAGATTGGTTTTCTTTTTAACCAGTGCAAAGTCCGAAATTAGAAGTGGCAAAGCGATTGATTTTTCAATACCTGGTGTAAATTCACAAAGCGTCCACAATATCTGTTCTAAAGTGCAGTAAACTCCACTGAATATGACCTAAGAAGCCTCAGAGCTTTCATGCCGTGAAATACATAGAAGCGTGTCTGCCTTGCAGTTGGCAACCAACAGCTGCCCGTGTACATAGCTGTTCGCCGAAGGGGTTAGGGTATGTCTGTGTCAAAGTCTAACTGTCCATCCAAGTCGGTAATGAATACAAATTTGGATATGTTTAAATTTAGATATATCCTGGTTATGTGGATAAGGTGTTGTAATCGAAATAGTTCGAGGGAGAATGAACCAGCTTGCGCGTTTCATTGAACATTGAGTTGTGTACGTATGCATACACCTGGGCATATATCAGGCGTTTCATGCCAGGCTTATGATTGAGAAGTCTAAAAGCCCGACAACTACTAGTTCGAACTGTAAAGTTGTAGTGTACATAACAAAGATAAATTGTTTAGCAGATATATAGATCAGATCCATTCACGAGGATAACTGATTGCTGATCTACTTCGTACACAAGGTCCAACCACAAAAGCAAACTAAGATTCACAACAAAACATACAAAACGAGGCTATATAGTATTGATTCACACTTCACAACCTAAATGAAGCGCAGAGGAAAGTATGGGCCTTCCCTGGACACCTCGATCCAGCCATACAGGGGGAGTTGGCAGCCTCGATGCAGCAATGCAGGGGAAGTTTGTGGCCTTGACACACAGGAGGGCGGCGACGGTGCAAACACACATTGGAGGACAATAACGGCCTCGTTGCGGCTATGGAGACACGTACTAGAGGACAATGACAACCAGAGTGAAGCCATGCAAAGCTGGACGACGATGACCTCGGTGTAGTCGCGTAAGTGAGCACCACCAGGACAACCTCAATGTAACCACGAGCCAAGTGTACGATAGACGAATCGGGGGAGCACCATTGTTGCTCTGATACGCAGCGAGGAGGTGGATTTGTGGAGCACTGCACACCGCATCTGGCCGGATGCGAGGAAGAGGGTGGACGCGAGCTTTTATAAGCTCATTTGATCTTGAGGATCATATTGACAAACTAGGGTTGTGGGCGGAAACGATACCCTCGTTAGAGGGTTCGGGTGCGTGTTATATAGGCATGGAAGAGCCCCATGCGTGGCATCGTACAGATGTACGGTATACCGTTGGTGTACTACACCATACGGTATACACGTATATTACATTGTTCAACACCCTCCCTTAATCTAAACTAGTACACATGTTTAGATTACGCTTAAACTCCTCTAATAGCTTTACAGGAAGTGCTTTAGTAAAACCATCGGCCACTTGGTCTCTACTAGAAATAAACTTAACCTCTAAACTTTTATTTGCTACTCTTTCCCTGACAAAATGAAAGTCTATCTCTATATGCTTAGTGCGAGCATAAAAAACAGGATTTGCTGACAAATAGGTAGCACCTAAATTGTCACACCAAAGACATGGCTTCTCCTTTAGCTTAACACCAAGTTCATGAAGAAGAGCTTCAACCCATATCAATTCAGTAGTGGCATTTGCTAGAGATTTATATTCAGCTTCAGTGCTAGAGCGTGATACCGTTGCTTGCTTGCGGGCATTCCAAGAGATCAAGTTCGGTCCAAAGAAGATGGCAAATCCTCCAGTGGACCTTCTATCATCAGGGCAACCAGCCCAATCTGCATCTGAAAAAGCACTCAACAGTGTAGATGAAGACTTAACAAATGTGATACCAGTATGCAATGTTTGTTGCACATATCTCAGAATTCTCTTGACAGCTGTCCAATGTGTGGTGGTTGGGGCATGAAGGTACTGACAAACTTTGTTAACTGAAAAAGACAAATCTGGTCGTGTGAGAGTTAGATATTGAAGAGCACCAACTATGCTCCTATATTGAGTAATATCTTCAGGACCAAGAAGTGTTCCCGCATGTAGCGATAATGTTTCAGTAGAGGACAGTGGCGTAGGGGCTGGCTTGCAACCTTTCATACCAACACGGCTTAGCAAATCTGTGGCATATTTTTCTTGTGACAAGAGTAATCCATCTTGTGTGCTTTACCTCAATACCCAAGAAATAATGCAAGTCTCCTAAATCCTTTATAGCAAAGTTCTTATTAAGATCTTGAAGTAAGGCTGGAACGACATCATGTGAGGAGCTTGCAACTGTAATGTCATCAACATAAATCAAGACAAACATAGTAATATCTGACTTGTGGTATAAGAACAAAGAGGTGTCGGCCTTTGATGGAATAAAACCAAGGTCATGAAGTTTGGAGCTAAGCCGAGAGTACCAAGCCCTTGGAGCTTGCTTCAAGCCATAAAGAGCTTTATCAAGTTTGCAAATGTAATGAGGAGTATCAGGGTTTTCAAAACCTGGAGGTTGTCGCATGTAAACCTTTTCTTCCAGAACACCATGTAAAAACGCGTTCTTGACATCTAGCTGCCGTAAACTCCATCCTCGAGAAACTGCAACTGTTAAGACAAGTCTAATGGTTGCAGCTTTAACAACAGGACTGAAGGTGTCTTCATAATCGATGCCATACCTTTGCTTGAAACCCTTTGCAACAAGACGTGCCTTATACCTATCAAGTGTACCATCAACATTCTTCTTGATACGGTAAACCCATTTGCAGTCAATCAGATTTTTGTTGGTACTAGGAGGAACAAGGTGCCATGTTTTATTCTCTAGAAAAGCATCATATTCTTCCTCCATTGCTTTGCGCCAATTTGTATCATCAAGTGCTTCAGAAAGAGACCTAGGTTCTCCTGTAGATGCAAGCATACCAAATTTGATAGAACCATCTGTATATTTTATTTTGCGACCCTTGGTATCATACCTGACTGTACCATCCGTGAATTTTTTTGGCTGTTTACTTCCTTTTTGTAGGCGTGTACGCACCCCAGGAGGTGCTGCAGGCGCAGGATGCACAGAAGATCCTGCAGCAGCACCGGAATCCTCCTGTGATCCAGCGCTCCGGGACAGTGCGCCAGGGGCCGTGTGATGTGGCGCCAGGGGAGTGGAGGAAACGCGTGTTGTCGGAGGCAGACGAGGCAGAGGACCGCGTGGGGGTCCCGCCATCGCCATCATGGCGTGTGTCGTCGCTGGCCCGGGCATGCGGGGACAGCATGTTGCTGTCGGCGGACGTGGCGGGGGAGGAGTGGCCAGGCGGGGAAGACGCGTGCACGGATTGGCCAGGCGGGAGGGACGCGTGCGCGTCGTCGTCATCTGCTGGGCCGGACGCGCCAGCGCCAGGCGAATCCTCCCCGGGATCCGTGCTTGCACGATCCGAGGTTGCAGCAGCACCTGTATCAGCCTGGGATCCAGCGCCACTGTTGTTTTCATCTGAGCTCATATGGGCATCATTTTGTGTACTGTTTTGACTGGTTTCTTCATCAATTTGCACAAAATTTCATCCACTTGACCCTCATCAGCACCCTGATCATGATTAGTGACAGGACAAAAGGCAAAGGCATATGATCATCAACATTTGCATCCCCCTCATGCGATATAGTGGTATGAAGGAGAAGAATTTGTTGTCTAAGAAGAGCACCGGCATTTTTATGCATGGAAGCAAAAGGAAAAATATTCTCATCAACACGACATCACGTGATATGTAGATACGACCGGTGGATGGCTCAAGACATTTTACTCCTTTATGGCGTGGACTATACCCAAGAAAAACACATCGTGTGGATCGAAAAGCAAGTTTGCGTTTGTTATAAGGTCGAAGATTAGGCCAACATGCACACCCAAAAATGCGAAGAGAGTCATAGTTTGGTTTGGTTTGAAGAAGACGCTCAACAGGAGACACAAGACCAATGACTTTACTAGGAAGCAAATTTATGAGAAATGTGGCTGTGAGAAAAGCTTCATCCCAAAACTTAAGGGGCATGGAGGCATGAGCAAGTAAAGCAAGACCAACTTCGACAATATGACGGTGTTTGCGCTCAGCTGAGCCATTTTGCTGATGAGCGTGAGGGCATGAAACATGATGTGTAATGCCAACTTTCTGAAAGAAACTGTTGAGTTTTTCATATTCACCACCCCAATCAGTTTGCATAGTTATGATTTTACGATCAAACTTACGTTCAACAAGTTGTTGGAAGTTAAGAAATACTTGATAAACATCAGAACACTTTTTAAGCAAATAAATCCATGTGAACTTGCTGAAATCATCAATGAAGCTTACATAATAAGTGTGCTTGCCAACAGAGGCTGAGGCAGGACCCCATACATCAGAAAAATTTGTTCCAGCGGAACAGTAGAGACACTAGTGGATACAGGATATGGTAATTGGTGGCTCTTGGCTAGTTGGCAAGGATCACATACATAAGGATTTATTTCAGGGGAATAAGCTAAATCATTCTTCCTAAAAACTTGTTGAACAATAAACGATGAAGGATGCCCTAAACGACGATGCCATGTAGATGAAGACGACTTTATTGTAAGAAAAGCATGCTTGGACGACCCCGAAGAAATTGGTACTAAGGGGTAGAGACCATCACGACATGGTCCCTTAAACAGGATTCTTCTTGTGGCCTGGTCCTTGATCAAAAAGAAAAAGGCATGGAACTCAATGAATACATCGTTGTCAAGGGCAAGTTTATGAACTGATATCAAATTTTTGGATGCACTAGGAACATGTAGAATATTATTGAGATGTAGAGATGCATGTGGGGTTTTCAAAGTCGAGTGACCAATGTGGCTTATGGGCATACCTTGACCGTTGGCGGTGTGCACACGGTCACGCCCTTCATATTTGTCGTGGGTGGTGAGCTTGTGGAGAGCACCGGTGATATGATCAGTGGCCCCTGTATCAGGGTACCAATTGGTGTCGACGCCGTAGGACGCCATGTGGGCGGCCTTCTCCTCATGATCACTGTCGTTGTCGGAGTCATCGTTCTGGTAGCGCCACCAGCAGTCCGCGGCGGGGTGGCCATGGATCTTACAGATCTGGCATGTCACATCGACAAAGGGGGTGGGGGCACGGTCACGACGGCGGTCATCACGTCTGCCATCATTGCGACGGCGAGGATCACCACCATCGCGCCTGCCATTGTCGCGGCGTCCTCCGTCATTGCGGCGGCCAGCATCACGTCGGCCACCATCATCGTGGCGCCGACCTTGTCCTCCATCATTGCGGTAGCGTCTGTCGACGCGGTCATCATCACGACCACGGTTGCCGCGGTCGCCGCGGTGATCGCGATCACCACGTGCATCATGGCGGCCATCTGGACGTCCGCGATCACCACCACCCGAGGGGCGAGTGTCACGGGCAATGTTGTTGTCGCGGCTGGCCACGTTGGCGGAGGAGACGAAGGAGCTCCCGCCCTGACCAGATTCGGCCAGCATGGCCTGGCGGATGTCGTGAGCACAGATCTGCCCGAACAGATCGTCGAGCGTGGTGTTCGGGTTGGCGTTGACGGCGGCGACGATGTCGTTGTAGGAGCCGTCTAGCCCATTGAGTATATACCCAACGAGCTCATCTTCCTCAACCGCCTTGCCGGTGGCTGCAAGTTCCGACGCATACCCTTTCATCTCAGCAAAGTATGCGGCGGCGGTGAGGTCGTTCTTCTTCGTGTTGTTGAGGGAGCCGCGAAGACTGTTGACTCGGGAATGAGAGTGAGATGAAAACATGCGAGTTACAACACCCCATACCTCGGCAGTCGTCTGGAGCCCGATCACATGTGCGAGAATCTCCGGCGAGAAGGAGTTCAGCAGGTATGTGAGGACGGCTGCATCTCGGGTGACCCAGTGATGGCCCTTCACGTAGTTACCTGCGTGAAAAGTAAATGGGTTAGGTTGAGACTCCAAGTGCAGAGTGTGTAGTAAGTGGAAGACGTGTTTTCCCCACGAGGGGTGACTCGAGGGTTTAATATCGAACTCTCGGGGAATCAGTAGTGAAGATTTATCTTTCCTATCCTTCTTTTGGTTACCTACAAAACAAAGTAAATGTTTTGGTCCTCAACCTCACCTAGTGGTTGTCAAGCACAAGGTGTGAGAATGATATCAAGATAATATGCAATCCAAACAAGAAATAAATATGCAATGGTGGTAAATAAATATGCAAGGATGGTGGTAGCAATGATAAATGATATTTTTGGGTTTTATATGATGAATGCAAGATGTAAAAGTGTTTTTGTATTTTCGGATTTTTAAATGGCAGAAAATGGAAAAGTGGTAAAAGTGGTTGGAAAGGTGTTTCTATGATTAAAAATGGACCGGGGTTCATGGTTTCACAAATGCACTCTCTCTTTAATAAAGTGGTAGACAATGGAACACTAGAGTTGACATATGAGATTGCAACACAACAGTTTAATGACAAGTTATAATTATATGGGCATCACGTCCTAACATAGAGATCTTTTGTTTATTAGTCTCTCTTATACTCCACCAAGATGCGAACTAAATCATAACACCTCAGTAATTAAGATAACTCAGAGTATAGCAATAAGTATCATGACATGAAGTTAAAATAAGAACATGCTAGATCTAGTCATGGAGGAAGTGACAATGGTCACACCCACATCTCCGGTAGCATGGTATTTCTTTTTATCCCTAGTGAAGTAACAAAGTAAGGTAAAACACCCAAGTGGATCGCATAACTTTCTCTCACGTTCACTGCACTAGCCACCCCCCGTTACTCCAACTAATGCACACGTTCCCCCTCACACGTCTCATAAACATGCTTGATCATGACAAGTAAATAAGAACGAGGTACATAATATGCATCTACTTTCATAACTGAAACAAAACCATTGCAATCTCAAACATATATTAACTCATAAAAAGATCCACCACAAAGGTATTACATAGATGACCGTAATCATGTTCAGCAGCTCATACGGTACTAATTAGTGAAGCTCAAGAGAGAGAGATACATAAGTTACTTCCACAAACCCATAGTCCAGAGGTGGACTACTCCCTCTTCATCATGGAGACGGTGGAGAAGTCGTTGGAGAAGATGGAGACCACACCGGCAGCGCCCGCCGGAGTTTTCCCCGTCCAATCTGCAACTTCAGGTCTCTGTTTCGGTGTTTCTGTGTTTCTGCGGCGCTCCTTCCAGAGAACGTCGGGGGACTATTTTTATAGGCGGTTTTAGGTCAAAACCGAGTCGGTGGAGGAAAGATCGACGTCAACGAGCTCCGAGGCCCAAAAGGGGGGGGTCCCACGCGGCCAGGTACATGGGCCGCGTGGGCCCACTCAACTTGGCCCTCGGGCCTCCGCTTGTTTGCTTCCTTCGCTCCCACGCTTTGTTCCTTCCAAAAACTGATGCTCGTAAATTTCCAGGTCATTTGGACGTCGTTTGGGTCCCTGAAACATTAAAATATGGAAAATAGGTTTTCTGCCTGCGCAGGGTTAATTCCATAAAAAAAGGAAAATCATGAAATATTCCAAAAATCATTATAAAACATTGATATAACCCTTATATGATGCAAATATGATTGGAATATAAGTAATATAGTGCAAAGTTCATGTATGCATTTTACATGCATCACCAGGTGACATAGGCCGGGTTGGAGACCCTGACCTTCTTCCCTTTGTCGTCGTCGATCTCGATTGTTTGCGGCGGTGCGGCCTCCGTGCCGTCAAGGAGCCCACCGGCCTAGACGCTGCGAAGCGCCGGAGAAACGAGGGTCTTCCAAAAAAGGAAGTTCCCTCGAGTCAGCTTTTGCGAAGGAGGAGAGCCGAGCGCAGAGGACAAGGCTCCCATTGTCATCGATGAGGACCCCATTAGAGCACAGGGTGGTTTTTGGATCGTGGTTTCTTTGGCTTTGGATCGTAGTTTGTGGTTTTAGATTTTGGTCGTGGCTTGTGATTTTGGCTGCTGGATCGTAGGTTTTTGATCGTGGCTTTGGCTTGAGGCGGCGGCGGCAGAGAGAGCTGCGGCGGCGGCGAAGGTTTTAGGGTTTTTGATCGTGGCTTTGGCTTGAGGCGGCGGCGGCAGAGAGAGCTGCGGCGGGGGCGAAGGTTTTGGTGTTTTCGGCGGCTAGGTCGTGGAGAAGAGGGGCTCTGATACCATATTGACAAACTAGGGTTGTGGGCGGAAACGATACCCTCGTTAGAGGGTTCGGGTGCGTGTTATATAGGCATGGAAGAGCCCCATGCGTGGCATCGTACAGATGTACGGTATACCGTTGGTGTACTACACCATACGGTATACACGTATATTACATTGTTCAACAGATCAAAGAGGTTGTTACCACCAGTGTCCCTAAGAGCATTTACACCGGGACACTCCAAATTCGTGTCCGGCACCCACCAATTGAGACCTCTTTGGGGGGTGCCGGACACACGTCCGGACGCAATGCGAGAAATCTCTCCAGCGGCACCCCTCAATCAACAGCCACTATCTTTTCGGTATTTCAAGCAAACACCTTGTGGACGTATGAGCTGCTGCTGCCAGAGACGAGCGACGACGTGGACACCGTGAACCCCAACGTGCACTCGTCGGCGCTGGACGCGATATCAGGGACGACGTGGGGGCGGTGGCTCGCATCGTGGCAGCGTTGTGTCGGTCTCGTGCACGGCTGAAGAATTGGACAACGTCGAGGCCGCATCGATGGCGTGAGCTACTGCTGCGAAAGGCGGGCAAGATATGGCCTGGAGCTCCTCCATCTCCATGTGCAGCAACGGCGACGAACTATGGTCTACATTGCATGGAGTAAGAAGAGAAAGGAGCTACGCAGACTGACTGTGGGCCAACCACACATGCAGCTGTGAGCGGACATGTCCGGCACACCCGAGAGGGTCTCCAAACTTTGGGGCCCTTTCGGGGGTGCCGCTGTGAGCGTTTTTTGGCGTCCGGACCCCCAATTGACCTTTTGGGGGTTATTTGGAGGGTGCCGGTGGAGATGCTCTAATGGATTGCGGAAGAAGGCAGTGTTCTTGTCGCCTTCGAGTAGCCTAGTGATTTTTCTCGCTGACATAGTACTCTGCGAATTTAGTCAAATTTTCGAGTGGAGATTTCTTAATTCCGAGCTCCAGTGCTTGCTCCATTTTAAACAAATTAAAAATCATATTTAGAAGTTTTAAAAAAATGTGAAAAAATCATGGATATTCTCAATAATGTATTCTAAAAACTTGCAAAATTTTAATTAGAAATACTTTGTATTTTGAGCTACACAAAAAAGACAAATCTACATATCTGAATATAGTGTTTCAAATCTTCATACTTTTAAAGATTTTGTCATTTTTGTGCTCCCACACGAGTTCGGTCAACATTTGCATGTTTTCTAATTGAAAATTTGCACGTTTTTAGAATACATCATTCAGAGTATCCATGTTTTTTTCACATTTTTTTGAAACTTTGAAATATGATTTTATTTTTTTAAAGGGAGGAGCACCGGAGCTTGGGAGCACAAATGGATTTCCGCAAATTTTCTCATATTGGGAAATAAGCTGTACTAAAGGGAATGATCCTATGGTTCGTCACCCAAGCCTACCACCGCCGCCCCTCTTTCGTTCCTCCCCCGGAACCAAGGTGCACGAAACTCTGATCCACATTGTCCGCCGGCTCTGCATCTCCGCCTAAATAATCCCCACTTTATTCGCCAAACAAATCCCATTTATCGTGTAGATAGATTTCGGATCGAATCGTACCGCAGGATAGGTTAGGATTTGGAGATTCTGTTTAGATTAGAGAGGGGACCTGCGGTGTCTTGGATCGCTGATGGAGAGTGGCCGCCCTGATCTCGTATAGCAGGCTGCTGTGACGGAGACAACAAGCCCATGGACTGGTAAAAAGAAGACAAGGATCCATAGCACACCTACTTCTGGTGAACATTCTTCTGGCACGATTGTTGGCGGACAAGAACGCGAGCGAGAGGAAGAAATCGAAGGCCTTGACTGGGAAGATGATGAGATCGAGAGGAAGATTGATGCTTGTTTCCAGCAGTTGAACGACCCAACTATTGTCGACGAATATCCTTCTGATGATGAGTCATTACACCTAAACGTGGAGCAGCTGAGAGTGTTGAACCGGCACCTCGCGATGTGTCGCATCAGAGCTCATGAGGTACCTGCTATTGTTAGAACATCATATGTGTGGCATTATCATACAAACTTCAAATTTTCTGCGTGTTTTACGGCATGTGCTCTGTTTTGTGTTTACTTTGCTTTTGGGATGTTGATGTAGGCGAAATACCAGGGTATGGACGATGAAAGCATGTCAGAGGATTTCCCCCTTAGCAATCTCGAAGACAATGAGTACTAAAGCGTTATAAGCTCGGTTTTGAATGGTACTTTGATCCTGTACTGTCGATATGATAAATTTCAGGACTATATTCCAAGCTGTTATTTGACACAACCATTTTCCATTCAGCATGCCAAAGAGCACAAACAAATAACAGTGCCATCGAATATAAGCCAAACAATTGGACATGTTTAACACAATCCTAAAGTACAAATAATTTAAGTTCCGTACACAACTATTATGATTTTCTGACAACCCATTGATGACATTTCTTCTGAACAAGGAAAGGGCAAAGAAGGACCCGGAAGCTGCATGGTGGGTCCACATATTACAAACATGATCTCATAAAAAAGTAGAAAATACATTACAGTCCTTTTGTTTTACAATAAGGACCCCTAAATAAATATGAGGATCACGATTGACCCTTAACTACCGATCTTGTGCTGAAACTCTGAAATTCCAACCGCCAGGGACTTCGCCACTTGTGATGCAGCACGAGATGGACGCCGTGTAGAGACTAGAGAGTAGAGGCCTCCGATTTGACCAGTATGCCTCGAGGTGAAGAAGCCAAGGCGCCAGACGAACCAACAACAGACAGCGCCCAAGCCTGCCCTATAGGCAAAAGTCACAAGGTCTCTCCGAAATCCGAATGCAAGTTTCTTAGCACGATTTTATAAATATTTTGTTGATGTGAAATATAGTAGTTTATGAAGAGAGATGGGGAGGTTATACCTTTTTAACATACAACCCTATCTTCCACGTGGCCATAAACAAAAAAGGTTGCTAGCCCAATCACACATATGCATGATCCCTAAATCATTAAATTAAAATATAACCCCTAAGGGAAATGCAATGGGCTAGCTGTCTCTTTTATAGCTGCTATGATTACATAATTTGAGACGATGCATTGGGAGAGGCCTAATCCATCCATGTCTCGGGTAACAGGTGAGGGACCACTGCAGACGCAACAAATATAGTTACAAGTTTGCACCCCCAAACGAAATCATCCCGCAATTGGCTTATGGGAATCCCGCGCTTACTCAAAAACCTGCACATGCACACATATGGTATGAAGCTACATCTTGAAGGGAAACGCCTTACATATAATTCCAGAAAAGTGACTAAAATACCTCTCAAAATAACTATGGTCACCAGTCCGCATTTCCGTGTACGCTTCCACAAATTCATTAACACTCTTCTGAACTAGTTGCTCAATTTCTTGAGCTTGCTTCAGCGCCTGATCAATCTGGTCAACCATTGGAGTGATCATGTCAGAGAGATAATACGACACTATAGCAAAGCACTGAATTTTTTCTAGTGTATATTGCAACACTTTTGAGTTTGTCGGCAGACTCTCTCCTAGCCATTTTACACTCTCTGGCAAAGCACTGAACTGGGTCACTTTGGCTAGATTTAAGCAGAGCCCAAACGTGAAGTTTCCTGAGACTATCAACCATTTATTGTGCCTTCGAAAAAAAGAAATGAAATCTGAGAGGCTATGAAGCATATTTACTTTACACGCCCGTGTTGCTGAAAAACTTAAAATGAAATAATCTACACATCAAGAAATGAGGACTAAAGCACTTATTTTCCAACAATTCAAAAAGGTTTCAGATGTCCTGAAAAAATTACTGGAGTATCATAGTGACAAAGTAAGATGATCCAACGGAGCTACTGACTGTCCACCTAAAAATGAAGTAGTTTAGCTCATGAAAGAAATAATAGCTGAAAATCTTTTTTTGGAAAGCAAGCGAAGTCATATTTACTTAGTTGCTAAAACAGATCATCTTACATTGTCGACATGATGTTCCAGATTGCTTTCAGTGAGTTTCTGAACTTGTACATCACTGAATCATTAAAACTATCACAGTAGGCATACCGATGAAATATAGAGAAAAATACATCTGATAACCAGGTGAAGTTGGAAAAATACATACTTGAGTGAACATACTACCTAAGTGGTCTAAAATACTATATCATGCCATCTAGAAAACATGCATGGTAAGAAACACCGTGTGGGTGTAACTATGCCTGATTGTAAAATAAAGGCCTCTGATATATATGCAAGGAATTTATTCGGTGGACATAATGAATGCAGCAAAACCTTTTTATCAAGGTGAAAAGGCATCCGAGAACTATCTATAGAAATTTCATGCCGGAGTGCTGCTAGCTAAAGATAAGAGAAGGAACCAGGCAGAACTTAGTGGTAAGAATGTAAGATGTGACAATCCGTACGTCTCTTCTGCTTAAGTTTGTACTAACACATTCACGGGAGAAGAATGGGACCACCTTACACATATATCTTAGGTAAACCAACTGTGTAGCTAAATCAGGAGTGCCCTTACTCTCTAAAACAATAAGTCTCTGTAGCAACCTGGACAGAAGTGATGTAGGCCAGGCATCTCATATCAACTATATGTTTCATCAATCATAACCAAGTTAAAGCTACAGTCAGATATTCAGAATTCGAAACTGCACACAAAGGAGTACTTTTTTTTTTCGAGAATAACGGGGGGGAGGAGCCCCACCGCTTGTTATATTTCCGAAAAGGAGTACTTAATTTACAGAAGAGAATGCATACGCAAAGGATGGTAAACATATGGCCTGTTGGCCCAATGGGAAAATTGGTGCGCAAGGTAATAGCACTAGGTTGTGAGACCTAATTAACTATATTGTCGTACACTAACCGGGACAGTATCTGTAGTAACTATTTGCAACACGAACAGATACCAGTAATTGGGAAGGATATCTGAGTATCTCACAACAATATTCCCCAATATCTTATCCAACAAGAGATTCTCCAATATTGGTAATGAAAGACAATCGATTACTAACGATGTGTTGATTTACCTGATAGGAGGTAGGATTAGGGGGGTCGCCGCCTGGAGGAAGAGATCCGCAGAGGTGGCGGCGCGGCACGGTGGAGAGCGCAAGGCCGCGGGGGACAGTGGCTCCTCCCTCTCCTCCAAACACGGGGGTTGCCACTGAGGGTGCACGGCGGAAGGAGACACCCTGTAGAACTCCCGATGAGGCCGCCGAGAGAGCGCGGCGGGTGGCCGGCGAGCGCAGCAGAGAAGCCATGGTAGTGCTAGGGTTTGCGACGGCGCGGGGAGTTCCGATCAAGGTTGAGGAACCTGGGCGGGAAGGCCCAATGTATGCTTCGCCATTTTTTTTCGGGTGAGGTATATCGCTTCGCCCGATTGTGAGCTGTAAATGGGCTGTATTTAGCGCAGCCCGATTATTTTATTTTTATCTATAAAATCTTAAAAACATAAATCTTCATATAGGAGTATATCGAAATAGATGGTCATATGTAGGGATGTAAATGGTACGGATAATTTCCGCTCCATATCCGCACCCGCATCCGTTTTTTAGGATACGGTATGTAGTTTTAGAAATCCGCCGGATATGGATGCGGATGTGGATATTGGACAAGCGAATATCCGACGAATATGGTAGCGGATATGGTATTGATAATATCCGACGGATATGGATTATCCGACATTTTTTGCGGATTATCCGACAACCACTAATAGGATAATCCGATAAAATTAGGCACACGCCAAATGATCACACAACCTAGTTAGTCCATTGGTAATGATACTGCCGGTATTGCATATTTACACTTTATTCTTGCTTATTTTTAATGTATTTGGTTGCCTTTGGATCATCGTGATATTGTGCCATCACACAAGGTTATATATTGTACGAACAAGTGTGCAACTTTGTGTACATTCAAGTGTTACATGTTTTCTGTCTGTTATTTGAATAAAAGAAACAAATTTCTGTTTTTATTTGTGTATTTATTTGTCTATCCGCTACCGATCCAAATCTGTTCCGAATCCGCTCCATATCCGACATCCGATACATCCGCATTCGAATCCGCATCCGACAATTATCTGCTCCGAATCTGACAAAAAAATATGGTATAGGATATGGAAATAGCAATATCCGATCCGATCTGATCCGTTTACATCCCTAGTCATATGTACAAGTATATGGCATTACTAGGTTTAGAGCAAGTCCGATAAAGTAGCCATCGGGCTAGACATCATACAATTTGGCGATTTTGGGTAAATAAGAGGTTGTGGCTCGCCAATTTTTTCGATGAACTATTGACTCGGCTCAGAAACTCTATGGACCTAGATGGGGATCGACATCGACCAACGACTATGTCATTGCTCCTTCGCACGCCCACTGATACGTCCAAAACGTATCTATAATTATTGATTGTTTCATGTTAATATTATGCCTTTGGCACTTGTTTTTATATTAAGTTTATGATTTATTTGGACTAACCTATTAATAGTTGCAAAAGTGCACAATGTTCTTGTTTTACACTTTGATGTGTAGGAATTATCAAGAATACAAGAGGAAACCTTGTTTGAGTCGAATTGGTACTTTTCTGAAATCTGTGTGAGAACTTTTTACGAAGATTGTCAGTTTGACCCTCGAAGACGACGTCAAATGGAAAACTCAATAAATAGAAAGTTGCAGTGAATTTTCGCCTAATGGATTTGGATATAAAATTAGGCCCAATCCGAGTCCGGACGGCCGAGATAAGCCCGATTTACCGAAACCCTAAAAGGGGATGACGGAAATCCGAGAAGATATATAAAGGGAGGAAACCTAGGTCGTGGCCAACACCCCATACCACGAATTTGCAGCCACCAAAGCCACGTTTTTGCCTCCCCATGGATCCCATCTCCATGGGGGAGGGCTCCCAAGAAGCCATGAAGGAGGGAGGCTAAGGGGCGGCGCTCCCCATGATGCCGGCGGCGGGGAAGGAGCTCCCCGCGCCGCCGCCGGCGCTGCCGCCGCCCTGCGCCTCTCGCTGCCCTCTCCGCCGTCTTCACCGCCATCTCCACCGCCAATTCCTCCTTGTATACAGTGGTTCATCCTCCTACAAACCCATGTACCGTCCTATGTAAACATGGTGTTTGATGCTATAATATTTATCCTATGATCTATATCATGTTTGTGTAGTTTATTTGTCTTTTGATTGCTTTGCTAAAGGTCATTGGTTCATTAGAGTTGTATGTTGATATGGTGCTGTCCTTTGGTGTCCATTATATTTGTGCGCGCATGGATCAACACCCTAGGGTTAGTAGTATTTGTAAACGAAGGGGGTAGTCCTGCCGGAGCGACAGAAACCTGAGGACTCGAACCGGTTAGTTGCACATATGGGAGTAAGAGGACCATGAATTTAAGGCTATGGTTGGGGAAACCTTAATGCATTGTTAGTATTCGCGGATGCTTTCTAACAATCCAATCATATAGTACTTGTAATCCCAAGTAGTGGAGTGCATGTATATTTAGCCTCTCCCACATTGAAAACTGCACCGAAGACAATGAACCCGATATCTTCACTAATTAATCTTGGATAAATCCATCACAATTACCACCATTTTTCCACACTCATGGTACTGTTAGTTTATGATTACTTAGTATAATTTATTGCTGCAGCACTAACATTTACTTCCTTGCATTTATTATCTTGCAAAGCTATCTCTCATACCCGTATTATTATTCTAGTATTATTTCCTAGATAAAGTAAACGTTTAGTGTGCGTAGAGTTGTATCAGTGGTTGATAGAACTTGAGAGAATACTTATCCTACATTTACCTCCTCGTTGGGTTCGACACTCTTACTTATCGAAAAGGCTGCACGCGATCCCCTATACTTGTGGGTTATCACCCACCAAGAGGGATCCCATATCGTGTCTTCTTGCACCTCCTGCCCAATAGGTTTGCACCAACGTTTTCCACTCGGGAGCGGGAGGGCAATGGGGAGGTGGTGGGGGAGAGGGAGCACCAGGGAGGTCGAGATAAGCTGCTGAGCCGCACTGCTGCTCCCAGATGGAGAGGAAAATGAAGAGAAGGGGCGCTGGTAAGGTGGAGGAGCGCCGCTGGTCTGCTCCACCGGACAAAGAGATGAAGGGGAGGGCAGCCAGGCGGTGGGCAGGGCGATCTGGTAGTGGTGCTGGAAGAGGGGAGGGGCAACACGCAGTGGAGGTAGAGAAGGGACTAACTGTCGTGAGAAATTGAGAGATTGAGAACAAAGATTAAGAGAAGAGAACCCTAAACATGAAGAGGAAGAGCAGGGCAGAGAGGGGGAAGTTTGGTGGATGACGTCTTCAACTTCAGTTTAGAAGGACGGAAACCAGAGGTGAGGCAACGTGCAAGCCCCCCAGCTGAGTTCCATGGCATGGCGACAACCACGGCGGCTAGCACGTGGGGCAGATACATGCTGTAGCGATGGGCTGGTGGGAGAGGGGGCGATGGTGGCGGCACCATCGGCGAGCTAGTACAAAGAGCAGCGATGGTGTCGGAAAAAAAGGAACTGAGATAGCAGTGGGTCGTGGCTGGGGCTTACTACCCTTTACGGACAACATGGTGCCGCGGGCCTAGGCGTCATGACGGTAAGTATGGCGCCCTAGGTCGTGACAACGTGTGCGGGCCGGGGTCGCATGACATGGCGGAGTACATGGCGCATTTGACCGGCGCGCCGTGCAATCTAACATCGCACCTAGGTGTGAGCGTCATGAAAAAAAGGTCAAATCATAGAATAATTGAAATCTATTTCAATTTCTGTTCAAAATTCAAATTTGGATCAATTGATAAATCACCCGATAATATATCTAATCCTAGTCGGAAACGGTGACGAAACCAGCATACTTAATCAGGTAGAAACCCTAGCTAGCAAAGCGAGCGATCAAGCTAGTCGATGACGGCACTGCGACTTGTGGCTGCTGCGGCGACACGGATGCCTCCACCCCGCTTCCCCAACCCCGTGCCCATGTATCATCAGGTATGGCATCTCCATCCCGTCCTCCCGCGGCCACTCTTTCTGGACTAATGAATCGATCTATGGTTTCTGATAGATACTGAAGAAGATCGAGGTGATAAAGGAGGCCCCTATCCCGGAGGATATATCTAAGACTATTATTCAACTAATGGGGACTAACTTCAGGAGGCATCTAATGACCTTTAAGTTCAATGAGAGGTACTAATTGCTTCTACTCGACAAGAATTAGGACTCAAGTGCCTATTATCATCATACCACACATGTTACTAGGCTTTGTGCTGAAATCACCACAGAAAAAAATGCTGAAAATCTTTGTTTGTGGAAATAGAGGGAATGTCAGAGACGAAACAATGAAGATGTGCATGTCATATCGTTTTATTAGAACAACATCGTTGTCTATTTGAATATGTGAATGCCTTTTAAATCCACGTTCCAGTGGTTAACCTGAATCGGTAAGATAGCAGAAACTACTGTACTAATACTGTGTTTGCTATAATTGGCTAATATAAGAAAACTTTCTCACTAGTTGGGGACATTCTATTAAGTTGTTTGGGCTTCATTTTGCAAGTGGCATAATTAGGAGATATATTATTGACATAACCCTTCAAAATTATAAACTGAAATTAACGTGGAATGCCACTGACAATTTTGAAGGGCTATTATAATTAGGAGATATATTATTGACATAACTCAAAAATATGTACTAGCCCGATACAAAGGCTTGATTTTGTTCTCTATTATCGCCGACGATTAAAGTTTTAAAAATTTATGATGAGATTCTGGTGAGAATTTCCTCGAAAGAAAGATTTTGGTAGGAGGGGTGCCATGCGATAGCAGCATAATCCATAACTGCCGGAATCTGGTTGTGATCTTGAACGTTTTTATCTTTTCTGGCCTATGACTAAGTGAATATGTTTGTATAGACATGTTCTTAGCTGTTGAACACTCCATTGTCATCATCTATAAGAACATGTGTTTCGCTATGTATGTTTTTAATATTTCTTATGTAAACCTAGCCCTCTATTTGCACAGACTGGTAGTTGGACGATCTTGTCACCTGATCTGTTAAACTCACTAGTTTGCTAATATGAACTACCACATTGAATTCATCAAATATCTAATCTCCTAGTTCAAAATCAAATCACACTTGAAATCCTTGCTAACCGAGGGCCAGGAATTCCCCCCTAAGCAGTTTCTGTTCATTCCATACTGTCATGGAAGTTATTTGCATTATAGTACCTGTGCGCAATATGTGCCAAGTTTTCCTTGCTGTTTCGTTGGCATGTAATTGTTTTTCTGTACGTTGAAAACAATCTGCTGCTCTGCAGGAAAATAATGGAAGGATTGGAGCGAGAGGAACCGGGCCTGCGGCGTAGTAACCTCCTTGCTATGTGTCTCTTTGGTGCTGCAATGTTTGCTGCGCCTAAAGTCGCAAAAGCAGTCACCTAAATGTCCAAATCCATTATCTTGGACATAGTGGCCGATTATAAGAATTTGTACAAGCCGATGAACATCTTATACTGTCTTCTACTAGCTTTGTCGAGTGGTGCACTGCAGATTCTGATGGCCTTTACAGATTATCCACGGTGCATGAACAATCAATAGATGAACCTAAGACGATGCTCTCTACTTAGTAATTAAACTACGGCGTACTATGGATTACATGCTCTTTGGATATGTTGATATTAGGACATGATACCCTGCAGTTGCACAGTATTTATCATGCTCTTCATATCTATATTTTATTTTGTGCCACTATGTTTATGAGACAGATCAAGTCAATCCGCAAACCTTTGTCCCTTTTTCTTCCAACTTGCAACTCCTCTTTTATTTTAATTAATTTGTTTATTTTCTTTTAATTGTTAGTCTTATATCTCTCAAAAAAGTATCTTAGCTCCTTCATTTTGTTTAGTCCATAGAAATTAGAAAGCAAGACAAGTGAAAACCTAGTTTGAGAAAAGAAATAATTTCACCTTCTTAATCCTGAAAATCGATATGTGCTACAAATATCCTCTACACTTGGCGGTTATCATGTAGTTGTTTACCAAATATGGATGAATGTGTGGCTTTCCTACTACGACATCTTAAGTGGTTTGCATATGGAGAGTTTGTATTTCTTTTTTGAATAACGAGACCTTATTTTAAAAGCAGGTTCATCCCTTATTCCCTGTATGTGACTAACTTGGTCCTGTGCATGTGCATCCCGATGATGCAGATACCAAAGCTTTACGTCAACTAATGGTTTTGTTTGAAAGAAAGTTCAGTCTAGACTATCCTACCTCATTTACAATAGAAAATCATTTAGTCACATGCATTAGTGCTCCCAGAATAATCCATTAAATCTAGGAATCAAAAGTAATATTTTCTACTTACAATTTTCTCAAACTCGTGATTTGCACCAATGTCATGAACATGAAGCATCATTTGCACTTACTTTTTTCTATTAAAAACTCATTGTTTACAGCATGCCATCTCATTTACACATCGCAAGAGCATCCTACTCATATGCATGTATACCATTCCCCACATCACACACACAGAGAGAGTAATTAAGGGCTTACACAATGTGGGGACTAAACAATTTCACCAATCTTGGAGCAAATGTGTGGATGCAAGCATGGGTGCCCACGCCCCATGCGTGGCCCTACAAATTTGACTTTTTTTTTTTTTTTGAGTACTACAAATTTGACTTATGTAAAGTACGATACAACTTGAATTACACGTACAATACAAGTGTAGACTGGGAATTTTGAGCCGGACGGTAATACCTGGAAAATAAAGCAAATAGATGATCAGACGAATACTAGTGTGCACAAGGCTGAGTCAAAATCACTAAAAAAATGCGTCAAAAAGGTTTATATGGTGCTAATTAAAGTCAAGAGGAGCCCCCTATCCTGATGTGCAACCACATGAACAAATAGAGCTTCTAAAAATAGCTAACTTTTTTTTTTTTTTGCGGGAAAGCACTGGTAAACTTACAGCAAGGTCCTTACAGAAAGATCCAGAACAAAGGGAAAATTACAACTTGGTCCAGCTGGAACTCGATGTTGACGACGAAGAACAGAACGTGCCGCCGGCGCGCCGCCGCTGCTCCTCCCCAGACCTTGGATCAGGAGGAGTCCCTCTGCGGACGGGAAGTCGACGATCCTCAGCTTCAAGAAGCCTCCACCCTGCACCGCCATCGCCATCGCCTCGCCGCACGTCACCAACACCTTCGAAAGCTTGAAACACCCGGATCCGCCGCACTCGGACTCCGGCGAGGGAAGAGCACGCACGGCAGCACCAGAGGCCTGCGAGCATGCACAAAGCAGCAGATCCGCAGCGACGGAGCTCCGGAGAGCGCCACCACCGTAGAGGAAGATCCCTGCTCCAAAACACCACACCACCCACGCCGCCGACTCCTCAACGCCGCCGGCCCGGGACTCACACGACCCTACACTATGTACAGACGAGCTGCGGGGTTCCCCCACCCTCCCGCCGCCGGAGCGGCCGGCGGAGGGAGGGGGAACCGTCGAAACGCCGCCGGCGAGGTGGATCTGCGAGGACGCCCAAAAATCGCCCTCTTTACTGTTGCGGGAGGGGAAAGGTCCAAGGTCCTCTGACTAGTCCCTGGTTTTGCTCTCAACCGTGCTCACAAGTTGTATCCATGGCATGAGGAGAAGGCACTAGCTACAATAAGAAATTAGCACTGATCTCTCTCCCAAATTTCAAGTCGTATCTTTCAGTTTCATCGTTGCTAGAACCGTCTTCTTACAGTTCTCTCGCAGTGCCCACCGGTAACATCTTATTGTCTCATCACATAATCCATAGTATATATGCATGGTGTGGCATTTAAAATTAACATGCTCATAGCTTCATCCTTGTGAATTCCCCGATCCATCAAGATAGGCAACAAAGAGGGAAGGCATGCAAGGTCCTGGTTCGCATCCTCCGGCTGCATTCTACCCCGGTGGATACCCTCCTCCACCAGGATGGCCCGGTTACCCTATCCCACCAGGCACATTTGTTCCAACACAAGGGTACACAGCTTCACCTGGTGGGTATGCTCAACCCGGAGGATACCCACCATCGCAAGGAGGCTACCCCCCAGCTGGGTATCCACAACAACCTGGCTACGTGCCGCAAGCTGGTTATGCCGTACATGGCTCATCGAAGAAGAAGTCTTCAAAGAAAGGTATTTTATATCCTCTGCAGTATCTATATCATTGCTTGTCATGGTTACTTTACTAGAAGGAAAATGAATACTATTTTGGAACATATATAATACACGTAATGAAATACCATGTATACAGGAAAAAAAGGTAAGGGTGGTGGCTTCGGCTCATTCCTTGCTGGTGCCGCTACCGGGGCAGTTGCAGTACTTGGAGCTGCATTGGCTGAAGAGGGGGGACAATCTTCTGGCAAGTTCAAATGGAAGTGATCAAGAAAAAAATGCAATTACCATTGTGTGTCTTTAGAATGATGGAGCAAAAACCATCTACTTTTAAGATATGGGAAGATCATAATTCCGGTTATTTCTCGATTGTGGATTCATATTACAATTTTATCTATCGCATTATTTGTCAGCATACAATACAGAAATTCCAAGCTTAGATCTATACATTTATATAAGGCCAGAAAGGTTGAGTTTTGCATGTGTGCAGTTTTAATAGGGAAACACATTCTGCATCTTTATTGATTATCAAAAATAGTTACATCGTTAAGAAGAAAATAGCTACATATGGCCGGTTTAGGTGTACATACGAAATTAATATAAAATGTTAAGAAATCTCAACACGTTACGCATGGCAGTGTCATAGACGAAGACGCTTGCAAATCAACAACCCGGCCCAAAAGCATTGCACTGGAATACTGGACTGTTGTTCCTGCTAGCTATTGCACCTCAGGAAAATAGTAGAAGTTAATTACCACTTGTATTACCTAATAGTGGAGTATGTTTGATCCACTTGACAATATGGCATAAATAAAAGTTAATTATCACCAGTAGCGAGTCTCCATCCAACTCACCTGGTCGATCTCTATTAGCACCCGCCCCACATGCAATGTACTACCGAGTCTCTTCTTTCCGGTGTCCACACATGCATTGGAATATATGTGATATCATCCCCGTCCCTACTAATTAAGCAGGTGTACCCGTCACGCCATGCACGGATATCGATCCACTTGATAATAATGATCTAAAAAGAGAGATTAAGTTAGCCATCTTGCAAGTTTTCCCATCTATAAATACCTCGGCATGAAGGTATCACAATGCAACACTTCACACTCACCATCCATCGGCATCAAGTAAGCTAGCTCAAGCGACTAGTGAACGTGTGAGTGTATGCATATGGCGGCGACGACGCGCCGCACCTGCGCCCTCTCGCTGGCCATGGCGGTGGTCGCCATGGCCGCCACCACCACCACCATGGCCCAGAACTCGCCGCAGGACTTCCTCGACCTCCACACCACGGCGCGGGCGGAGGTGGGCGTAGGACAGGTATGGTGGGACAAGAACCTGGCGGACTATGCGGAGAGGTACGCGGACCAGCGGCGCGGCGACTGCGCGCTCCAGCACTCGGACTACCAGAGCGCCGGGTACGGCGAGAACATCTTCCGGGGCTTCGGCGACAGGCCATGGACGGGGGTCGACGCCGTGAACACGTGGGTTTCGGAGAAGGACTACTACGACTACAACAGCAACACCTGCTCGCCGGATGCCCCGTTCGGGACGTGCGGTCACTACACGCAGGTGGTGTGGCGCGACTCCACGCTCATCGGATGCGCCCGCGTGGACTGCGACAACAACCTCGGCGTTTTCATCACCTGCAAGGCTGCAACTACTACCCGCCGGGGAACTGGCCAGGCCAGTGGCCGTATATGGCCGCACGTTCTGCTGCTGCTTAAATATGCACTACACTACTGCTGCGACGGATATGCATGATCCAGCCATCGTGAGGTTCGATCGAGTCCATGTCTACGACTACGCGTCTGATCGAGTGTTTATAGCAATGGGTGCTGCCTGTCTGCACTCTGCTCCTTTCTGTAATATGTTTTTCCATACTGTGCGTTTGCAATAAAGTGCTCTGGATCTTTGTGTGTTTTCCTTGTTGCTATTACTCGTTTGATCTTTATTTGTTGATACGATCATGTTCAGTAACCGATCAAGTAACTTACCTAATTGACATTACTGTGGTGCTAATGATTCTCCAACATTGCTAACCAATATCCGTAAGTTTTGGTATTGTAAAACTAGAGGGAGTATTGGATACTAGAAAATCCTTGACAACTGAATACTACTATCTCCCCGTGTGTGTTGTTCGGCAGCCAGACTTTGTTCTGATTGCTGAAGACTGTTCTTTGCTTTATAAAAGCAGGCCACTCTGAGAGCCTTTTCTCTCAATACTACTATCTCCTGTGGTGGGGCCTATGGAAAATTCTTTGTATGGGAAAACTCAGAGCTCTACCGATGATAGGGGTTCTGTGTCCTGGAATTCAGAACAGATGAAAGCTAAATGCACGTCTGCTGATGTGAGTGTCGAATTCAATGACGATCATGGGACAAACTGTACTCCAGAAGATGCTGTTTTTACAAGGAATTTCAGTGTGTGGAAGAAAATATCAATTATGATCTTTAATCTGAATGTGGGGAAGACAGATGGATTTGGACTCAGAATAAAGTCTCTAAACGTGCAAAAACTGTTTTGTTCAGGCTACCGGGAAAACTGAAAGAAAGGGAGAGTCAGACATGTCGGTGGAGGAGAAGGGTGCTCACTTCTTGGCAGTGAAAAACTTGGAGATTCCAGTAATACCAAGTCTACTTTTAATTCTAGTTTTGTTGTTTTGAATTCTGTGCCACCTGAGTACTTAGAAAAGATTGCTTCAGATAGTAAAATATATTTTCATAGTAGTCAAGGTTCACCTGTTCAACAAACTAGATCACGTAGGTGCGTGTTGCCACGCCCGTCTATTAGAAAAATAGATTGTTTGGGAATTGATGGAAATAATTTGGATTTAGATAACATGTTCTAAAGTATTGAACCACGTTCTGATGATAATATATGGTCTTATAAGGGTAACTTGTATGTGTCCCCTATATGGATAAATTCATTTACATCTGAAGCTAAAAATTCTCATTCTAATTAGTGGCTTATTGGAAAGATGGCATGGATGGTCAACAAAGAGAGAATGCTCCATTTTCTTCAAATTATTTCTTAATTATGTAGTCAATATCTTTTATAACCTAAATATTGTTCTGTTCTGGTTTGTTTTCTCACCTGGGATGACTTCAAAGATGGGAAAGAAACTGAATGTAAAACTTCGTGTTCCTTGCAGTGATATAATTCTGCAAAATACATCTTTACTACATCATCAGAAGGAAAGGGACATGCCAAAATTTCAAAATAATACAATACATTGAAATGGAAAACACTGAAATAAATGCTTCTAGTTTCATTGTTGCATAATTTATTTTATTCCTTGAGTTTCAATAAAATAGACCCAAGGTAAACTATGAATGCAGCGATGCAAACATCTTTTGTCCTTTCACGGCTGAGGAGTTTGTATAGCCTTGTCCTCTCCTGGATATGGGTGTGGTTCTTAGGGTGGCTCCACAGGCTATGCTCATTTTGCATGATAGTGGTTTACTTCACCCAAGCTTGCCTATTCGAGGCCCCGTTTGGTAAGAAAAAATA
Organism: Poa pratensis; assembly: GCA_947311845.1. Taxonomy (NCBI): domain Eukaryota; kingdom Viridiplantae; phylum Streptophyta; class Magnoliopsida; order Poales; family Poaceae; genus Poa; species Poa pratensis. Next base: position 22,134,346 of record CAMZMU010000033.1, on the reverse strand, counting down.
ATGTTGGAAATTTCGGGAAAGTGGATATGCTGACCTGAGGTTGCAGAGCCAACCCAACACCATCCCCAGCCTTCTTGCTGAGAGCCATATCTTTGTCTTCACTTGTTCTGGGCATCATCATGGTCCATATAGCTTAAACTGCAAAAGACTCGCATCTCGCTGTCAATTCATTTTAACGGACAGAACATAAGCAGCATCAAACATACATCAGCATAAGTGAATGGAAATGGGATGTTTAAAATCTGTAATACTCTTTTATTATCTGCCATTAAAAACTTCTAAAACATCATCGAGTCTCTTAAGGAAAATAATCTAATCAGCTGTGAAGATTAAAATCTTCACGTACCAACCATTTTTAGTAATAAACACAGGTCGATTTCCCTACTTCTCTTTATCATGTTTCATCAGTTGCACATGCCCGAGGGAACCATGTGCAGCCAACTTGATGCTACCTGAAAATCCATAAATTAATTTTTATTTTCAATCAAACAAATAATTAAATATATATGCAAAACAAAAGTATAGAGCAAGTCTGAAGCAATGGAAGAAACAACTGTGACAATATTTCCGTGTCTCTTATTTTATTTACCATGCCTCTAAGCTGCATAGTGCATGCAGGGAGGAAATCAGTAATACTGACATTGAATTGGGAAGTTCATAATATCTTCATTTATCAAGACTGACCGGTTGGGATGACAGCGACATCGATCAAAGCATGATACTAACTGTGTTTCCTGATTTGAAAACAGCAAGGAGGTATCCTTCAGATCATTGATGGTGCCTAAGATGTAATGTCGTATAATTCTTAGCATATAATGTCATATAGTTATACGCTTTCTCTTCCAGCAGTGACTTGAGCATCTTCTTGGTATCCTGGTCACCGTAGACAACAAGGAGGGTAATCCATCAGATCATTGATGCATCGGTTCTCCTGCAAGGCAGCAACAGCAAGGTGTTCAGTTCAGTCTGAATCCAGCCGAGCAGCAACAGTTAATAGAGCGAGTGGGTTGTGCGTTATGCACTATATCTTCCCAATTTGAGCACGGATTTTGTGTCGTACACTGTATCTATCCAATTTGAGCACTGTAATTTACCAAAAAATCATCGTGGTCGTCAGCGCCATTTCCTTTGCCTGCCTCATGTTCCTCCTCGTCCTCGTTCATCTTGACAACGATGCCCACGGTGGTCGGTGGTCTGCTCCAGGATGAGGTCGACGAAGCCGGTGCTCGGTCGTAGGGCTTGGATTAGAGGTTGGTCTGTAGCCTGAGGCCGTGGAAGTCACTGGGCTTGGGGTCGAAGAAGGCGAAACCCGACGAGAAAATCGCCATATTGTTGGTGACGGTGGAACGGGGTTAGTGCTGGCGGCTTCCAGCCGCCGGGAGTGAAAGGCGAGACGACGACGACGCACCTGGATTTGTTCATGTCGCGGAGAGAGAGAGAGGAAGGAGAGGGAGGATGAGAACGTGAATCTAGTTGGGCCTTACAGGGGTTTATACCAATAGTGGCATTGGCACCTGGGCTACACATAGCCTGTTTTTTGAATTTTTTGAAAACGTTTAAAAAAATGAAAACAAATACCTGGATGTAGCCAACCATATGCACTACGAGTGTGAAAATTTCAGTGTGAAATACCTTGTACTTTGGGCTCAGCAAAAAGATAAATCGAACAAATTTTAGAGAAAAAAAGTTAAACTGTTCACAAATCTGCATTTTTGTCTTTTTTGCTGAAGCTAGAATACATGGTATTTCACATCAAAAAAAATTTCACCCTGGTAGTGCATAGATTTTCTACATCCTGCTATTTTTCTTATTTTTCGAACCTTTAAATTTAAACTTTTCAAAATTTCAAATAACGGGCTCCCTGTCGTACGGAGCCATATCCCGGCTCTGAGTAAATGCACAAGAGTTTAGCATGTCTGGGCAAAGCACACGACAATGTCGATTTTTGTTGTCTAAGCGGACTAAACTTTGACAGCGCGTTAAAACTGGTGAAGTGCAGATCTATCGAAGATGGTGGGAGAAGAATGTCCAATGTCCTTCAGCATTTTGAGCACGTGAAGATGGGAAGAAATATGGAATGCACAAGCTTATTTAGCTTGCTCTGACCTATTCTTAGGTGAAGCTTGCTCTGTTCTTTTCGATCATCGGGGATTTGATGATTTGAGTCCCCGGATCACGTGCGATGCCGGCTCCTTCGACATTAAGTTAATCGAACCAAAACATAAACATATACTCCCTCCGTCCCAAAATAACTGTCTTAGATTTGTCAAAAAGTGGATGTATCTAGACATGAAACAAGTATTGATACATTCACTTTTGGACAACTTTGAGACACTTATTTTGGGACGGAGAGAGTATATAAGTTCGATGCAAGCCGGAGGCTTGCTCTGTTTTTTATTGATATGGACAATAATCCATTTATTGGCGTGCACAACCACAAGAATACGGAATCCTAGCAAATCTTGGGATCACCAAGAATCCAATCACAATCCTCTAGCAAAAGTGGCGCAGCGGGGTGTCGGCGAACGGCCCGTCCAACACCCCGTCGGCAATAATGATGTAGGCCTTCTCCGTCATGTGGATGCCGTCCCAGCTCGCGAATCCGCCAGGGCTACCCCAGAGCTTGGCGTTCTTGTCGCACGGCTTCCCTGTGTGGTACTTCTCGTCGCCGCCGCAGCACGCCACGAGCGGGTCGGCGATGCTGTATCCATGTGGGTTTTTCACGAACTGCATGGCGGCGCCATAGTAGTCGGCGTAGATGACCTTGGCGCCGGGGTTCCGCGACTGGAGCCGGGCGACCTCCTCCCGCAGCGCCTGGTTGTGCCTCTGGGAGAAGTCGTTGAACCAGCTCAGGCAGCCGTACTCGTCGTACTCCGACTGGTTGTTGCTCTGGTGGCTGCTCAGATACGCCGGCACACACCCGATGGGGAAGTTGCCCGGGACGACGACCGACCTGGCGCCGAGGTCGATCACCTCCTGCGCCGCGGCGCCAATGCGTGCGACCACGTCAGGGATGTACTGATCCGCCGTGTCGCGCGGGTTCTGCGCGAGGAACCAGAAATTGTAATCGTTCCCGCCGATCTCCCCCATCAGCACCAGGGACTCGTTCAGGAGAGCCCTCGTGGCGCCTGTGTCAAGACGATTGAATAATCAATATGTAGAGAGAAAATAGTCATATGTTGAACTTGCACCACATGAGTTGAAATTGACGACGCATGCATGAGATGAAATTGCACGTATGTGTACTTACCGTCACCGGGAGCGATGCGTGCGAGGATTTTCTTGAAGGAGTCGAGCTGCGCCCCGAGGTCGGACGGCACGTAGATCGTGAAGTTGTACCTGGTCTTGAAGTACTCCGGCGGCAGCGCGGTGGAGGCATACACGGCGAAGTTGGCGCCGGTGGCAAACTGACCCGACGCCTCCTCCGGGATGCTCGGCGGCAGCAGCGGCAGGCCGAACGCCTCCGCTGAAACACACACATCTATATATTTAGCGAAAGATCGCATGCCTAACGATTGATGACGGCGACGGCCAGCGGCTCACCGTAGAAGTCGACGATGACGCGACCGTCGCAGACGCGGCCGCTGGGGTGGTTGAAGAAGGTCATGCCGTAGGGAAGCTCCTTTAACGCCGACTGGCCGTTGCCGATGTTGTACACGTAGTTGCCGGTGTCGATGATGGAGTCGCCGAACGCAAAGATGCGCTTGTAGCTGCATCCGCAAAGGCCCACGCCGGCGTTGAGAAGCAGCACGACGGAGATGGTGAGGACGACGGCGGAGGAGCGCTTGAGATTACCCATTTCTTCACACCACGTACGTGTTCTGGTGCTACGGCCTACGATACGTGATTCGCTTCTCCTGGTACTATAATTTGGTGCCTTTTTATAGAAGTTTTTTATGGCGTATGTGGTTAATTTGGAATGCGTATCAATTCGAAATAATGTGACGCTGGGGGGTGTATACGGTGAATCTCAAGAGAATTATTTACTTCTATATATAGTTATATACATTCATGCAGTGTTTCTCAAGGAAATCCATGCATTATGTGCGCGATATTTAGGACGTGCTCTAGTTTTGAACAATGCATAAGAGGATACGAGGTAGATCTTAGTTTTATGCAAAAGACGGAGTGCAGATTTGTGGCTCCTGAGCACCGGTGCACCTTGTATTTAAAAAAATTGAAAATTATGAATGTAAGTTTGAAAAAAATCCAAAAAAAATTCCTGTGATACATATGCATGTTCTCTACGTATATGCCGATTATGGGTGCAAAAAAAATCATATCCCGAGCTACATAAAAATAGCAAAATTCTGGTCAGTAAAAATTGAAAATAGTATGTTGGATCTGTCAGAATTTTCTCTTTTTTGTGTAGCCCAAAATATACGTTACTTTTTATGAAATTTCTTGCGTACTTACGTAATATGTATATGTATTTGTGTAAAAAAAATCAGATTTTTTGAAGCAAAAAAGTCCGATTTTTCAAATATTTCAAATATCGGGAGTAGTGGTGCTCGGGAGCCACTACAGATTTCCGCAAAAGACGTGATTTGTGTGGAAGCTAATCAGCTTTTGTGCCTCTACAATGTGAACACATAAAGAGAGGATATATAGCTATCTCCAACAAAATACACAATGGACCACAAAAATAACTAAGGAACATAAAGATGCAAGGTTTACCTTACTTTCCATGGTCACCACATACGTCATTGAGTTATTTGCACCAGCGGTCACACAACTCGTCGTCGATGTGCACTTAAGTCACACTTCTCCAGAACGTGATTTTTTGGTCACACAACTCGTCATCTGGTGCACTTAAGTCACTGACCCCACCTGTCAGTCCGTTTTCCGTTGAAGTTGATGCTGACTGGACACGTAATTTTGCAAAAACCCCCCTGTACTTTTGAACATTTGCAAAAACCCCCCTGTATTTTTGCAAAAAACCCCTGAATTTTTGAAATGTCCAAAAATACAGGGGTTTTTTTGCAAATGTCCAAAAATACAGGGTTTTTTTTGCAAAATTACGTGTCCAGTCGTAATTTTGCAAAAACCCCCCTGTATTTTTGAACATTTGCAAAAACCCCCCTGTATTTTTGCAAAAAACCCCTGAATTTTTGAAATGTCCAAAAATACAGGGGTTTTTTTTTGCAAATGTCCAAAAATGCAGGGGGGGTTTTGCAAAATTACGTGTCCAGTCAGCATCAACTTCAACGGAAAACGGACTGACAGGTGGGGTCAGTGACTTAAGTGCACCAGATGACGAGTTGTGTGACCAAAAAATCTCGTTCTGGAGAAGTGTGACTTAAGTGCACATCCAGGACGAGTTGTGTGACCGCTGGTGCCATTAACTCTACGTCATTCTCTACCGTGGCCGAATGAGCTGTTGGATAAGAAGTTAAGAACGACGCAACAGCATCTTCCTAGGAACTACTTACTCTATTTTGAATCATAAGATGTTCAATTTTTTTCCCGAATCACATTTATCTATACGTGTTTCAGTTTGGCTGTTCACTCATTTCAGTATGTATACGTAGATCGTATTGAAATATCCAAGACATATTATAATTCGGCAATGGCTTCATCATTTCTAATTAAGTCTGACTCACATATAGGTTTAGACACAGACAATAACTATATAGATTCCTCGCAAAAAAAAAAATTTATATAGATAACACTCAGAGCTAGCTCGTTGTTGTTGCTGCTGTTGTCATCTCAACGTGACGTGCAGGTTTGAAATAAGGGCGTGCCTTCTAAATCACCATGCATGCCCTTAGACATTCTCTAGCAGGTTTTACAGTAAAGTGGGAAGTACCAATAATGGCGAAAAAAACCCTTTATAACAAATCAATAGCGTCACTGCAGTTTGGAGGTCCTTCATGGGTGAAAGGCCGCAATGGCAGACGGGGCAGAAACGGATGTCATCTCTTGCGAGGTCGTCATCATCATTAAAAACGAGGGATGAGAAGATGCGGGTACGACATGTCTAGGTGGTTTCAGTCCTGGCACTCTACTCTGAACACTTGTCTCTGCTTCTAGCAGATCTGTTAGAAGAAAATTCTCGAGGACGTTTTGCTCAAGCTGATACATCCCAACCCTCTCTGTTTAGCAATATTTATGGAGGTCAAGTTAAAATTTGCACTGCTTTCCGAGTGGGCAGTGGGCACTCCAAATGAAGGAAAAGCTAAATTTCCCTCTGAGCTCCAAACATGCATGAAGTACCCTGAAAGTGTGCAGAAAAGATTTCCGGGCTCAGAGGGACTAGTGGCACAACCGCACAAGTCGTGTGCCGCTTATTTTCCCGCTAAGATGAGCTTCCATGTACAATGTATGACTTCGTAACTAAAGGGGGAATGCCATCTAACACATACAGACAACTTCTAATGGGGAGTTGCGTTGCTCGATCGCCGTAACATCGCAAAAGGTTATGTTACATACAGCCCACAGTCCAGCACCAAGGGAAAACTGTGATGGACCTAAAGCATCACTACTAGGAAGGATGTCGTATCAAGTTTGTCTTGGGAGTCGAACCAAAATGTATCGTGTATCCAACACTTCAGTTAGAAGAATTAGCTGCTTGTGAGCCGTGATCGGCTCGGCCATTCTGCGGAACCCTAACCCCTCAAACTAATGATGTATGTTCATGTGTACATGCATGAGCAACAAACTGGTTTACTTTACATTTACTTGCGGAATTCAAAATGGAAACATCCAATACTCCCAGACAAAAAAAATGGTGCAAGTACAGACTATACAGTAGCTTCAGAAAATTTGCCTCCTGCACTAGAGTCTGGATCTTACATTTGTGCGACCGAGAAAATATCCGGTGGAAACCAGCATTCGGTGGAAACTGGTGATAATCACGAAAAGATCATGTTTTAAGTTTTTAAAATTATCATGAAAAATGCATTATGTTAGAAAGTAGAGTTATATAGACATGCAAATTTGCAATTTGACTCAAAATTATTTAGAAGTTATAAAAATGACAATTCAGCAATGAATAGTATTAGTCAACAATGAATTGTAGCAACGTTACTATTCATATGTAAATTTTTCATTTTCATAACTTTTAAACAATTATAACCCTATTTTGAAAAAAAAAATTGAACAACACAAAATAAAGTCAGAAAATTCACTACTTAGTTAGCTATGAATGATCATGCTGCCAATTTTTAACCCTATTTTCAAAACAAATCGCATAATTTGAGAAAAATTTAAAAATGGTAAACCAACGGGAAGGTTCCTTTTAGTGTACTAGTTTAAAAAATCATAAAATTGCACTGTAACAATGTTTGAAAAAGTTCTTCACAAGATGTACTTGTATGAAGATTCATAACTTTCAAGCCAAATGACCAAGGCCATAGACATTAGTATGTCTAAATTATTGTTATCATTATCAAAGTCAGCACAAACATGGGATTTGACATTGTAACCAAGGTTCAATGTGAGTTTTTCCAATAATTTTTTGAATTTCTTTTCTTGTTAGTGTCAATATTATGATTTTGTGAAGCAGGTAACATAAATAAGATTGTAAATTGGACTTTTGCAATTGTCACACAGAAAATATCATATGGGAGGCACAACCTGAATGTGTTGTTTTGTTTTAGCTTTTTAGCTATATTTCCATGCATTAAATGAGTTATCGAAAGTAATTAATTTTTAAATACAATTGTGTTAAGCTTTGGCCCTAAAATTAGAAGAAAAATGTATTATACGAAGATTTTACGCAATAGCACTAAGAAAATTCACCCCTTAGCTATGAATGGTCATGCGTTGCCAATTTTAGGCTTGCTTTCCAAAAAATCACATAAATTGTTCACCCCTACCTATGAATGTATTCTACCAAGATTCTACGCAATAGCACTAAGAAATGCATTGCTATGAAAACTGAGGTTACAACTCCATCAAGTGTAGCGCTACTAGCCAGCGCCACTAGGGATTAACTTCCCACCCTTAGATGTGTTAGTGGTGTTTATTCCTCATGATAATGTACGTAACCGTTCGTGCCAGTATATAAGACATGGCATGTGATTTAGAAAGGAACAAGTATCATTGGCACAATGACAGAGACCGGATCTCGACACAATACATCACATGCAACAGTAGGTCTTCATCGCACAAGGGAAATCTCTAATATCAATCTGTACGAGGACTATTCCGAAGTTGCCTTTCCCACATCTCTCTTTCTTTTCTACGATGTCGACTACGAACTATATGGCTACCACTGGTAACACACGTCGACAATACACACGTTGTCAACTTATACCGAATCCATAATAACTAATAAGACGCATTTTACATGAAAAAACCCAATAAAGAATTTTGCGAAAAATAGTTTCTCTGGAAGTTTCTATAGGTATATATATGTTTAACAACTCATATGCAAAACTTTAGGACAAAGAGTATTATGAAACTAGTTTATAAATATAGAGTGATGCATTTGTATTCTTCATCGATATACGCTATATCTTTATACAAACAACACTTAACTAATATTTATTAACTTTATTATGTGGTTAAATATGGAAAATAAGTATTAGAAAATTATACTCGATAAGATGGTAGCATGCTACAAATTATGAGTTTGAAGTATAAAGTTTAGTATGATTGTATAAAATATAATTTAATCCACACCGGGTCCTAATAATGTTTGGACCGGCCCCGTGTGTATTTTGGTTGTTAGAACTTTTGTCGGCACGATTTGTTCTGGTAATTTGAGTAGTCGCATGTATTTGACCGTCGAGGTACGGGTTGGTTTCCCCCGATTAAATTGATGCTGATGTTGTGACACGGGAAATACCGATTATTCAGTTCCATGCCTGGAAATACGGGAGAGGCCAGTGATTCGGTTTCACGCCTAGTATTTCAGTTCAAGGCATGCATTTTAGCTTTTAACATGCAGGAGATGATCTAAGGGAAATCAAATAATCTCTTGTCACTACAAGAACTAGTCCCCTAGGGTTAATCTGATGATGTTGCTCGCTTTATATGAGGAATTGAGGATGTTGCTGGACAAGACATTCACTTTCCACGATTTTGTCTTTATAGGACTTAACCGATGTCCCAGCAGATGATGATATCGCTTGTATGAGGGAAGTTATGACCAAGCTCGGCTACCAGTTTTGCAAGTTAAATCTTCTGGTAAGATTGAAAGCATGATCTAGCCCGAATTAGCCTCTCTGCCTCGAACAGGAATAGTAATAGTGATAGCATATGTCTGTTAGGACTAATGAGGCACCTCGTTGAAGTAAAAGGAACTGTACTGACTGTTGATTGTTTGTGTTGCTCTGCATATGGGTGTTGAAGCAACACCTTTGCCAAACAGAGCATCCTTTGTTTGATGTTGCGCATATCTATTAAATGAACTGCTGCATTGGCTGTTTACTGATATGGCTTCGATGTTTTGCCACCGACATTATTCCAGACTTCCCTTGAATTTTTTTAGTACTAGGATTGATCACAATTATTCTTATTGCTGCTATCAACCTATTGTCTCAACTGGTATAATCAACATTAAATTAGAGAGCGTGATTGTTACGTAATATAATTTACTGAACACCAGCGTCCATTCATGCTGCTATAAGAATTAGCCCCCTAGGGTTATATTTGAGTGCTTAATGATTTGTATCTTCGTCCTGCCTTTTGAAATGTTTGGATAATTCATTTGTTACCACTTTTCTGTCTCTATAGGATGTAAGTGGTAACCTAGAACTGGTGAACCCTGCTTGTATGAGGTGTGTTAGGTGCAAATGTTCTAACTACTTTGGCAAACCCAATACCCTGACGAGTTATAAACCAGTTCCATCTTGTTTGTAACTTCTTGGTCATTAATATGTTTTAATGCATGTTTCAGTTAATGTGAGATATGAACTTTTGTTTTGATACAATTGTTCACTAAGATTTCTATTTTCTCGTACCTTCCAACTTTTGCTACCGACACTATAGAGAATTTCTGACCTAGTCATTCTTATCACGACCATCAACCTACTGTCTTATCTGGTTTATGAACACTAAGGTAGAAACTGTGATTGATATGTTATTTGAACCGATATGCTTTACTGAACCGACACTATAGCATTTTTTTTACGATAACTAGCAGGAGTTCTGCTTATTCATTGATAGGGAGAAAGAGTGTTACATTTTACAAACAACCACAAGGGTTCAACCTAGTATTTAGTGCTATACATCTATTGTATTCCTCCAGGTGGAAACGCCATCTACAGCATGGCCAAGTCCGTGGAGACTAACTCAGCCACCCTCGGGGCTGACATCGTTTTCTGCTGAAAAATCCGCCTACCCCTCTCCTTCCAGATATGCCAGATCACATACACAAAAGTTGTGATCCCCTTCTTCCTTTCTGTGTTCAACTATCCTTCATGCAACTTCTCCCACCAAGCAGAGAGGCTCGTCGAGGTGGTCGCAATTTGCACCTCCCGCGGATAGTGTATGGCGAATTGTGCCCAGACTTCCTTTGCAAAGGGGCAGTGGAGTGCAAGATGTAGTGCAGTTTCCAATTGCTGGTCGCAGAGGCAGCAGCGATCATCATGCGGCCAACCCCTGCTCTGTAGCCGATCAGCTGTCCAATTTCGGTTCTCCAACAGAAGCCATAAGAAGAATTTTGTTTTGCCCTCGGCACGGATGTTCCAAACCTTCTCGAGGCCGGGTTCCCAGATACGCGCAAGGAATTGAGCAGCGTATGCAGATTTGGCAGAGTACTTCCGGTCCACAGTTAATTTCCAGACGATGGTATCAGCGTGGTCTCCTAACTGAACAAGTTGTATCTTGTCCCAAAGCAGCAAGAACTGATGTAGTTGTGCAGTTGTGTCTAGGCGGCGCAATCCACGTAACCACCTATGATCTGAGAGGGCTTCCTTCACCGTAAGATTCTTTCGGCGCGCCAGAGGGAACAGGTCTGGGGCGAGACGACATGGAGGCTGTCCATCGAGCCAAGCATCAGTCCAGAAGATTGCAGTCTCTCCGTTGCCAATAGTAATGGAGGAGCAGGCTGCGAACAAAGCTTTGTCCACTGCATCACAAGGCGTTGGCATTCCCTTCCATGGCCTGTCATCATTATTCCATCTAAGCCATTCCCATCACAGGCGCAGCGCGCGGCTGAAAGCTTGCAGATCCTTGATGCCAAGACCACCATATTGTTTAGGTGCAGAGATTCTCTTCCAATTTACTAGACATGTTCCACCTTTTGCCTCTTCATCTGCAGCCCACAAGAAGTTTCTCCTGATTTTGTCCATCCTCTTAAGAAACCATTTGTCAGTTTGGAAAACAGTGAGGAAGTATGTTGCCGTGGATGTGATGACTGAATTCACAAGCTCAAGTCCGCCTCTTCTATTTAGCAGCTTTCCTTTCCATCCTTTCAACCGGCCATGCGCCCTGTAGTGCCGCCGAAATCCTGTAATAATTCCTCCAGGTTCATGCCTTCGCAAGATATGGGGTATGCCACACATTTCTGAAAACTGGTGTGGAGACCAGAAACTTCACCAAAAAGATTCAGAATTTGTTGAATTGCTGTGATGTCCTCTTTTACTGGATTAACAAGCAAGGCAGCATCATCCTGCTTATTGAAATGTTCAGTTTACGACTTTACCATTTTTCTGTCTCTATAGGATATCAATGGCGAGCCGATCTTTGTTGACCCTGCTTGCATGAAGGAGACTGTCTGCAATTTTTCTGAACCGTCTGATAAGCTAACTCCACTGGTGAGTTCATAAACCAGGACCGTCTTTGTAACTCTTCAAAATTGATATGTCTGAAATGTATGTTTTATTTAATGTCCCAAAAACTTTTGTTCGATACTTGATAATTAAGTTACTTAACACGACCATATTTTTCCAAATGAACTGCTGCATTGACTGAGAATTTCTCTGTTCCATAACATTGCTTAAAACTTTTGCCACCAACAGTATTATACATTTCTAACCTGACACTGTCCACTACGGCCTCTACGATAGCCTCGACATTGCTAGTCCGTATAAACCCTTGGCTCACTCCCCTTTCGCTCTTGGCCAGTACCCCGTTCACGATCATACACGCACGCACACTCGCTACTCCGTTAATCTGCTTTGCAATTTTTACATGCATGGCTTCCTCAAGTTAGATCTCTAATAAATTCTGAACTGTTATGCTTTACAGAACACCGACCACTCATCATTGATGGCTTTTCTGCCTCTAGTGATTTGCTATTCTTACACCTTGTGATTAGCAGTGCTTGTTTAAAGGTGATGAAGCCACATTTACTTACCATATACTAAGGAAATTGTTGAAGGACACAAATTGTCAGATCTCAGCCTCCTTACTGAAAACAACCAGCTCACCAAGGAAATCCTGATACTCATGAAGGAGGGGGCTGATAAGAAGAAGCCCGGCGATGGAGTCGGACTGAACGTGCTGCTCGGAGGTATGGAGGCAGTTGCGGTATGGATGGGGCTAAATTTCCCATCTTGGCTTACACTAAAGAACTCGATCGTCTTGGTGAGAGACTCTGAGTTCCAGAAAGTGATGAAGGTCGCTTACCAGCAAAGTGGTTTGGGACAGAATGTGAAGGACATTCTAAATGATATCATTGAAAAGGAGCAGAGCCCCCAGCCAGACATTATGGTATTGTCAGATGGAAGCTCCACAACAAGTCTTGACATCTGGTTAGGGAGGGCTGCTGAAGCAAAGGAGAGAGTACAGCAGGCTCAAGCAAAGGATTTTATCCACGAGCACGGCCTGGCGCTGTTTTCAACATACTACATCCTTCACCTAGGATTTTCACTTGCGAGGCTGATATAGTTAGTTGTACACCTATACCACTATGGCTTATGGCCCTTCAAGTTGAGTATCTGCTAGTCTGTTAGTAGCTCTTTTGCTAACCTTTACGAATGTGATGTGTTGGTGGTTCAGTCCGGAATAGTCAAGATAATTAAATATTATCATTGGACCGTTGGTTAAATTACAATTGCTGGGCATTGCTTTCCAAATACCATCCTTTTCCTTTACAGCTAATGAGAATTATGCTTCGTCCGTTTTCTTTTCGGTGGGGGTAGCCAGATAATGGCTGATCGATAAAACATATTATGTATTTCCAATACAATTGGTTCTTGACATATTTTTCTCAGAGTTTGATATTTAGATAGCACAAGTAGGGGATGAAGAGCAAATGGAAATGGAAGAATGAATATCACCGAAACACAAAAAACTCATACGCTTGGAGATGTTTAGTCAGAGTGACATTTTGAACATACACAATGTATACATATTTTTGTTTGGAGACAGAGACTTATAAGCCAGCCTCATATAATTGAATTGACATGCTAACATGCAGCATTCAAATTTGAACACTGTTGTTGATTTGGTATACTGAATAACCTGCCTGTCCCCAAAACTTGGGGGAAAGCTCATCACTACTTCAATGCACATACAATTTTAGCCAAAGCCCACAAAAAATTATAGTATGACTAAACCGATTTGGTATGCTTCACTGTAGTAGTATTCATGAGAAAACCGGAGGATAGATGAACTGCAAAGTAATACACAGAATATGTAGAGACAAAGCAGCAGAACCAAAGAGTGCAACGAAGATAAATATCGGTGGTATGAATGAAAATAGCAGCTGCACGAAAACGCCCAAAACCCAAAATGAAATGCCACATTAGAAATCCAAAGGCTGGGCACCGAACTGAATCGAGGTTGTGGACATTCAGGAGTTCAGTAGTGTGGCGTATGTGTACGGGTACGCGCCCTGCTCCATCAGCCCGGCTGAATCCAGCAGGTACTTGTACGCGTTCGTCATCAGTCCGCCGGACCAGCATTCGTTCTTCGCCACCATGCATGTCACACTTCACGGACAACAAACAGAAACGATGAAAAATCGAATTTACTGGTAGATGGTGGAAGCGGTGGGCCGGGAGAGCTCGTGCTTGTTGAGGCCACACCGTGTGGTCGCAGTTGACCAGCTGCTGCTCGCTGAGGTTGAGGAGCTTCCCCGTGGCGACGAAGTTGGCGCCCTCCACCGCGCCCGGTCGTGCTGAAAGCCCAGCACGAGCCAAACACGAAGCTGGCGGGCAGCGCGGCCACCTTCTCCTCCGTCGCTGGCGCCGTGGCCGTCATCCCCTGCGCGCTGCGGAGGACGTGGTCGGAGCCGAGGAGGCCTGTGAGTCGCGCCTCGAACTCCTCCTGGGTGAGGTCGGAGAAGGGCGTGACGCCGTGGCGCGCGCCGGGGTCGAGCGCCTGGTGGGCGGCTGCGTTGGCCACATTTGGCCGCGAACACGTGCAGCGGCGCGCGTACTCCTCCGGCCCCGAGTACTCCTTGCCGTGCCGCCGCACGAACGCCGCGAACTGCGCCTCCGGGAGTTGCCCGGGACGTCCGGCGCCGTAACCGGTGTCCATCACCTGCCTGCCGGATGACGTCGTAGCCTGAAGCGCCAGCGCCGCTGGGCGACGTCACGTAGGCGAGCGAGGATAAGCTGGGCGGCCATGGTACGTGTATGTAATCGATGTTCGGTCCTGCACCGGAGGCTCTCGTCGTTAATAAGCGACGAGGAGTATTGCAAGGTGGCAGACACGCAGCGCCTTACTCTGTGATAGTTAAATCTTCTGAAAATAGAATGGAAGAACTTACAAGAGAGGATTTTTGGCTCTGAGTTCTAGTGACTCTGATATTTTAAAAAAATTGAGAATGATAAGTCGAAGTTTCAAAAAAATTCTAGAAAAATTGAATGGATACATATACATGTTATCTACATATTTGCATTATTTTGCTCGATAATAAGTTATATTATAGGCTACACAAAATTCAAAAAATCATGACTCTGAAAAAAGATGAAAAAGTATTCGTTTTTTTTTGCAAATATTTATAGCTAGGAGTATGAAAAGATATTTCGCTAAAAAATTGGCTGTCCACAGTACACATGTATATTTACTTTTACTTGTATGCTTTTTTTGCCAGAACTTATTGGGACGCAAATATACACATTTTGATTTCTTTTTATACGGGAGCTCCGGAGCTATAAGTGCTTTTCTAAGAACTTAGTCATATTACGTGACCATCTATATTATTCCCTCCATCAGAAAATAAGCGTCGTTAAGACGGATATATTTTCAAGGCCAGGTATATTTATTCTAGCGACAATTATTTACGTACGAAGGGAGAACTATATATCTCCAATAGCTTTTATAATAGGGCACGCAAACTGATTGCAATAAAATTTGCAACACCTAAACGTGCTTTTTAGGCACAAACAATACTCATCACCAACAATTGTCCTAAATCGGTCGCCAAATAGTTTTGTCAAACACCTTATGCGAGGAGGAGGTTACGGGCGACTGCTCATGGAAGCCTAGATAGTCACGCTGGTGCGAAAATGCATAGGAGGATCCCCTTTACACCGAGATGTCGAGTTTAAGCCAAAAAATTGGCGACCCCGTCGACACCGACCTAAGGAGCGGTCGCGGCGGTGGCGCGGCTACCAGCGGACCTTCACGACCACAAATCCACGTCCACAAGACGTCGACAAGCTAAGACGACCAATACGGGTAGTGACACTCCGGCCACCAGCCGAATCGACCGGAATCGGCGTGCCATCGGATGCCAAATCGCCACGCATCTCGTAGTTTCTTGGATGTCTGGTCTTGCAACGACAATGGTAGAGCATCGACGCAACATGTAGGGCTCAATTCTGAGCATATATAGTAATGATCATAATATACATCTCTCACGCTCGCGGTCACCAGTAAGCAGTATTCCACAAACATTTGAGAAGAAGAAAAACACCATATGCGCCAGCCTAGTAACACCCAGTGCTTTCTTATGGACAATTACTCCTCTGTATCATAATATAAGATATTTTAGGAATTTCAACACATACTACATATGGATGCATATAGACATATTTTACTGTGTAGATTCACTCATTTTGCTATATGTGTAGTCCATATTAAAATAGCTTATTATATTACGGAGGGAGTACAAATTTAGAACATACACGAGGAGAGTTAACCTTGGCACACGGATAGCCCCTGTAGCACAGAGAGTG
This sequence comes from Poa pratensis, assembly GCA_947311845.1. Lineage (NCBI taxonomy): Eukaryota > Viridiplantae > Streptophyta > Magnoliopsida > Poales > Poaceae > Poa > Poa pratensis. The sequence continues at coordinate 22,118,321 of CAMZMU010000033.1, read as the reverse complement.
AAATCCAATGGAGAGAGAGAAAAACGGATGGAGGAGCAGTTGTACCATCAGAAGATAGAAGGACGCGACTTTGTTAGAAGTTTTCTGGAGTTAATAGCATAAAATCATCATTTTTGTGGTATTTCTAAAATCTACTCCACCATAATCCACCATAATTCTGGAGTATCACTTTACGTTCTGCTAACCAAAATCCACCATAATTCGGTAAGTTTTTTCAACTCCCACTAAACGTGTCTGGCCGTGAATTAACACGGATTATGACAGTGGGACCCATCTCAGGCTGACGTCGCGTTGGGTCAATATCCATCCAAAAAGATAAAGAACTAAGTAGAAGTCTGGTCAATTTCCTGAGTTGGACATGGCCCCACATGTCAGCCCAATTAAAAAATCTAGAAATAAAACAGAATAAAAAAGTCAACGGTGGTCTCCCTCCTCCGGCACCCCGCCGCCCTGCCTTCTCCGCCGCCAGTAGGACCCCGCGCCGCCTTGCATTCTGCGCCGCCGGAAGCCCCCCGCCGCCGCCCCGCCTTCCCGCCTCCGGCAGGGCCCGCGCCGTCCACCACTTGCGCGTCCCCTGCCTCCCTGGACCACCTCCCCGAGCGCGGCGTGGACGCATGGCCTCGTCCCGGTTTGAGGCGAGTCCGTTAGTGCAGCAGAGGTCCTGCCAAGTCCTGTGTTCATGCTCGCCGCAGAGGGCGCTGTTGTTCCGGGTTGTAAATGTCCTCGCGCCAACAGGCCATGGTGGTCCTCTTTATTAGGAAGAGGAAGTCAAGCGAGCTCGAGCGTGGTTCGCCGGCGCCGTCAGAGAAGAGAAGCAGGGGGACGCGGCACAAAAAGGTACGGTCCCTCACTGTTGCCTCACGTCCTCCTGTTCTGGTTCTCATCTCCGAGAAAAAAGCCACACTGCTACATTGACCAGGCGGGCTACATTATCGAGTCCGCCAACTCCGTCGAGCCCGAGAGATAAAGCAACTTCAGGTACTTGATCCAATGTGCAAAATGCTTCACTATTCTTTGGTGATATTTCTCTAGAGTGTACTGCATTTGAGAGCAAATTTTGGTACTTGGATACATTTGATACATGGTACATCTGATGACGAAATTCGTGCTTGGTTTTGTTTTTTGGATTCTTGCTGAAGCATTTTCATTTTAGCATGAGAATAGTTATTCACTTCAATGATAGGGCCTAGGTAGTCACTCATTTCCTGTACTTTTTAATACGGACAGGGCAAAGGGAATCTTATTGCAACAAGTATTACGAACAGAGACAAGATATTCCACTCGGGTCCTCTCTCTGCCCCCGCGTCGCTCCATCTGGGGCGACTCGGGCGGCGCCTCAAACCCTAGCGCCGCCACCCCCCTCCCCTCGATCTCCTCTCCCCGCCGCTGCCAGAGGCGACCGCCGGGAAGCCGCGCGGCCGCTGAGGAAGGTAGCGGCGAGGCTCGCGTCGCTCCGCGCTTCCGCGGTGGACTTCGGACGCTGAGACGGCGGTCTCGGTGGTGAGGCAGCGCTGGCTTCGCGGCAAGCAGCGTGCGCGGATCCTGGCCTTCCTCTTGGCCGTGCGGACGGCGAGGAGACGGCGGTCGTTGGTCGTGGGGCTCGGGCTCGCCCCTGTCCCAGATCTGAAGGTAGACTCCATCGCCGGTGCGTCCTCCCTCGCTGGTGCTTCACTCCGGTGGCCTCGCGCAGCGAAGGTGGGTGTGGGGGCAAGAACCGGGAGAAATCCCTAGCGGGCCCTTGCTTGCCGCGACGGCGGCGGCGCCTGCTAGTGCCGTCTTCCTCCTTGGAGGGCCGTTGAGGTGTTTCCTCCCCTCCCCTACCCTCTCTTTACCCCGGGAGAAATCCCTAATCTTCTAGATTGAGTGGCAGCGGCGTCCCGACGCAACAACCTTCCTGAAGGTGCCGTTTTTGGGAGAGAGGCTAGTAGGGCGTACTCTGTTCCGGACGTCTGTGCCGAGGTTTGAGCCATGGTTGTTGGTGCTGAGCTCCCTGGTCTTAGATCCCTGCATCTTTTGGGTGTTTTTCGCCGTGTCCTTGTCGCTCGCTCGCCGGTGGATCGGTGCCCTCGTGCTGGGCAGGGTGGGGAAGGGTTCCCCTCTCCCGTTTGGAGCACGATTTCTGGATGGCGTGAGCACGGTCCTCCTATTGCAGGTTCTGCTTCCGGCGTTCTAGTGGCTGGCAACTGCTCGTCTTCTACGCTCCTTCTTCATCAACGACCGCTCCAAGCAGCTTCCTCTCCTCATGGTGGTCTCCGTGTTTGGTGGCTAAGCTTCTTCTTGGGCTCGTGCATTGGTGGCTTCGTGCCTGATCCTAGCGGCGGCCTGGTTCCTGGCCCTCCCTCTGCTCTAGGGAGAGCATTCCCATGATCGACGGTTCGGCGCCCTTTGAGCCGGGCGAGGGGGCAGGGGTCCCTCTTCGATCTTGGAGGAGGATGGTCAGGCGAAGGTTCGCCCTTTCTGGAGTAGACAAAGGTTTCATCCAGCTCAAGCCTCGAAGGTTGTCGGCGTCGCTTCCATGGTGCTTCATCTGTGGCGGAGAGCATGGACGACTACATGCTGTTTTCTTCTTCTTTATCTTTCGTTTGCTGTAGTTCGTGGTGTTGTAAGCTGTTCACAGCATCTTGTATCTGCCGCTTGTGGTGGCCTCGTGTAATCCCTGGCCGGTTGATGGCTTTGTTAATTCAAAACATGGCTCTACTCGAGCCTGACGTTTCACAAGTATTACGAACAATATGAGAGGTTTATGTTCTATATTACAAATATATAATATCAGCAAGATGAACTAAAATGGCACCTTACAGGTTCATGCTTCATGCGTGTTATACAAATTATCCATTCATATATCTCCACACTACACTTTTCCTTAGTTCCTACACTTGATGAAAAAAATATTGAAGTTGGATTGGAAGTTCTGTTTAGCCCATGAAGTAAAGTTCTGTTTAGGTCACTGTTCTGAAAGAACATGCACCAGTTGCTTGACATAGTGTCACTTGTCCCACATTTTTAGATTCTCAACAGAAGACTGTAAGGAGGAGAAGTCACAACAAGCATCTTGAAAAATATCCTCAATTGCTCATTATTTGATTACCTATTCAAGGTACGTATTTATGGGATTTTGTCTTCCGTTTTGCTTGTGGGATGCACTGTTTTATGAAGTGATGTTAGTTTTTCAGGAAGTTTCCTTTAGAAAGCATCTTGAAAAATATCCTCAATATGTTATTACATTTTCTAATTGTAATGGAATCATGGTTATCTACTTTATTGCCACTTTGGTGGTGCTTGTGTTAAGCATGGATATCAAGAGCAGTACAAAATCTTCATAAGTGCTTAATCATATTTATATTGGTTTTAAACTAATGATCCTTGTTATCTTATGACAAGCTAAACTATGTGGTTGTTTAACGGTAAGATGATTTGTGTTCTCTAAATTATGTGTTTGCTTAAATGTTATTGGACTGTACCAAATCCTTCTCTTTTTAGATATTCGTCTACATTATCCTAAAAGATTGATACCCAAGTTATTGGCTTTTGGTCGATGCCTACCTTTTTTGCCCTGAAAAGGTATGTATCTAGAATTAGAGATGAGCTCTTCAATTTGGTATGCACCAACGTTTTCTCTGATAGAATCAGAGATTTGAGTTACATGTGGTATTCATTCTTCACTTTATTCTCACAAGCACGGGAATGAATGTTTCTCCACCTATCACATATTGAGTTCTTGACCAGAGTGGCAGACTGGCAGTGTCAGCGTACACTCCCCTTTCGTGGAGTCGTGGAGAAGCCCCCGTAGAAGTTCACATTTTCATCCGATCGCCCCCCCGAACTCCCCCGTTGCTTCCTTGCAGAATAATTAATCCAGATCCCTCTCCCTCCTCACTCTCTTCCTTCCTTGATCCGTCAGACCACGCACGCACGCCAGAGAACAAAACATTTTTCCGAATTCGATTCCCCTCACGCGACCTCGTCTCCACTCCCGTCCACTGCCCGGGGATCGGATCCGAGCCGAATCCCCCGGGGCTCGTCCTCTTCCCGCGGTGATGCGCTGCTGGAACTGCTAGCCTCGTCCGATCGGGGGCGATGAACATCGTGAAGGGCGTCGCCGATCTCCTCCGCAAGTCGACGCCCTCCTCGCCGGCCGCCGCCAGCGGCGGCGGCGCCGGCGGAGGCGGCGCGGGCGGGGGCGGGGACGGCCCCGCCTCCGCCGACAAGCTCGCCGCCGCGCCGTCCCCCAGAGTCCGCTTCAGGTACCCAGCCCTAGCCCCCAACCCAGCGAGTGGCTCGAGTTGCTTGTGTGAGCTGTGTGGGTGGATGCGCTCGAGTTGCATTGCTGGATTCGAGCTCGTTTTGGATGGTGATCGGTTTTTGGTTTGTATTTGTTTGCTCCAGTCCCGTTAAGTTCGTCGAGCTTTTGTTTGAATGAAGCTTCGAGGCGCCGTGTCTGCTTTTCCTGGTGGATAATGGCTTAGCTACGTGGAACTAACTACACGTGTTTATTCGTTAACTCGTAATAGAATGATAACACTATGATCTTAGAGACTAAGGATGTGGAATAATCTGCTCATCCTTTCCGTTTCACTAGGCCTGCGTAGCATTTTGCTGTAGACACACTAAACTGTTGGCGATTGGGTAGTTAAGTGAATATACCTATATTCATGAATTGTGTGTTCATAAGGTGCTGAGCCCTTACAATGTAGATAAACTACTAAATCGTGTTAACATTTCCATTCGCCATTTCTGTTAAGGTTATGTAGGTTACGCCTTAATGAAATGTACCAGTGGTGGCTGTAGTACTGTTACTTCACGCCAGAAGTGGCCATTCTATCCTAATGCTGTGCTATATGGTTCCAGTGACAGTGGTGAGGAAGGAGTCTTAAACACGCTTTGGCAGAAGTACGAGAATGCCATCGACAAGGTACTCACCTTTACAGAATTTCAGCAGACATAGTATCTCAGAAAACCTTGTGTGATTCAGACCATAGCCTCAAACTTGAAGCCTTGATTTGGGTGCATGCAACATGATAAGTTACCAAATATATTCAGATATTCTAACACTTGATTCTATAATGCTGAATCTTGTCCATGAAATGGCTTTGATGAGTGAGTAACTTTACTAATATCCTCACTAAGAATCCTGTATTATTGAGAACCTTGCTTGGGTAAGGCTCTGAAAGACAGAGGTAGGGAGCTTTGCCGTCATCTTGTCACTGGCGAGGTTCTTCACTGTCATGTATACCCAGAGCCTCCAATACTCAAAGCAGAATATATCGAGAGACTAGATAGCTTAGGTTACTCTTTGCTTATTCGAAAATAGTTGGCAGTGCTGTGCTTATATTGTCAATGTCGTGTAAAGGGTATCCAGTGCAACCAGTCTACTACTAAACATAAGATTGTTATCTGAACTATTATGAAGATACACATCTAACTGATTGTGATACCTTATGTCGATCTTCCAAATTTTCTTATATCTTAGCAAACATGACCACTTTTAAACTAATAATGCATAGCACTTGTCCACTGACTACTCCACGTTGCATGCATGCTGCTGCACATAAAATGTATAAGGAGAGGAAGTGTCCTAATTCATGAATGAATCAACCTATGTCTTCTAGATCATGTAAATTAGATTAAGATATTGCACACATTTGTGTTTCTTTCAAGAAGACAACAACATAGAGGAGGTACTTATGAGCGTGACAGTAACCAAACTCTAGAATTTTATTTTAGCATGATAAATTTTCATTTTGTATTATCTGATTATGTTCATTTCTCATGTCAACAATTTCATAGGCTGAAAAGAAAAAGTCCCTGCAAGTATTTGTCTTGCATTTCATACAAGCATTTAAAGACTGGGAGCCACACCATATTGATCAATCAGTTGACCGGGAATCAGCACCGGATGATACAGTTTTAGGATGTTCTGGTGGGCATCCTTCTGAGGTCATCCTTATTCTCGTTCAGGAGATCACTCAATTAACTTCATTTGTCGCCGAGAGTAAGTAGACCCACTGAACAAATGATATCTTTCTTGAGTATTTATTCCTGGCCCCTTCATTTTACCTTTCTTATACTGTAATATACAATCTAATAGGTTTCCAGTAATCCCGTCACTACTAGTCATGTACCTTTTCAAGTTGCCATATGTCTGCAAGGGCATCTTTGCATGTGGTGTTCACTGAATCATCTAAGACTACAACTGTAGTGAAAAAGGAATGAAACAATTGCTAGACTTGGGAATTGGAATTATGACTTAGAAAACAGTTGCTTCCACCAATCAGTAATCACATAATGTTAAAGACAGTTCTAGATTTGTTGGTGTTTGCTGGATGCTATAGGCTATAAGGTTTAGTTTGCTACGCTAAAATTCTATGTGGGGCTAGGTATCGAGTTAGCTATTTATTTTTCTTGAACTATCTCTTGAATATTTTCAGCCTCATCACTTTACTTTGGTGTTATACTAAAAGAATAATTACATTCTGCATACCAGATAAAACAATGAACAATTGTTATTATATGCCAACTGTTGTATTTTCAGTGGTTTATTTGGTTTGCAATTGCAGTAATTCAGTGAGAATCGAGATCTTACTTGTTTTTCTGTATTAGTAGGCAGCAGCTGTCCAGAATCCTCTGCCAATCTCTCAGAGCAATCCACAGACCTGGGATTAAGTACTGAAGTGTTGACTGTTTTGGAGTGCTTCACAATTGTTACTCGCTCAGTGCATAACTGTAGAGTATTTAGTTATTATGGAGGTGTGCAGAAGGTTACTGCTCTTTTGAAAGGTAGATTCTTTCTTTAGTTGGGTATTTACCATTCTAGATTCATTTTGATTCTTTACACTTTTTTCTATGTTATGAATGAACTTGTTGCGTAGAATGTGATGAATATTATTTCTATAAAAAATCTTATATTAACTTCCCTTTCTCTCGTGTATTCAGCCGCAGTTGTAAAGCTCAAGACCTTGACCAGTTTGCTTGCCGCAGATGAGCAACTGTCAAATAAAACTGTAGAAAATATGATGATGATGCAAAAGATTCTTGTATACATTGTTACGATAATTTCGAACTTCATGGATTTGGAGCCAGCTGCAACAAGGATTTCACGGGTTGCCAATACCACTGTTCATACCCCACCAAATAAGAACTTGGCAACAGTTACTGCTAATACTACAAGAAGATTTGTTTCTGATAGAAATTGGCAGCAGAAGGCCATTGTTTCAGTTATGGAAGCTGGTGGTGTCAATTGGTTAGTAGGTAAAGTGGAGTTTTTGATGTTTACGTACATTTTATTATATCTACTAACTATGTGCTTTGTTACTTGCTTGGGATAGTTAATCTTAGTCTAGATATAGATATAGGATGGTCCTCTTTACTACCGCTAAAAAAGTCTACTTTACTCAGAAGAGTTTACTGGCAGTTTGAAGTACACTCCATGCTTCTACTTTGGAGAAACATTTTGCAGGGAGTATCAAAACAAGGATTAGCTGCCATGTAGGTTCTACTCTGAAATTAAAATGTGGCACTTTTAATATATCTTGCGACCATAAGGCTTGATAGTATGCTGCAGACTTTGTTGATGCAAATAAGATTTGTGTTGGTATAACAGTAGAAATAACTGATCAACTTGTGTATCAGCCCTGATTGGATAAACAAAATACTCCCTTTGTTCGGAAATACATGATGTCTTAGAATGCATGCAGTCAAACTTCTCTAACTTTGACTACCAACATATTAAAATTATTTGAATTTCTCAATAAAAGTACATTTGTTGTAAACAATGCTTTAGTAATTTGTAAATTTAGTAATATATGCATATGAAAAATAATGGTCAAAGCTGTGTGTTGGATATGCGTAAAACCCTGAAATATTAGTACCATGCATCAAAGAGTTAATATTACACGAAATAGAGTTTTAAAGTTATGGTAAAACAGTGCATGTTGAATATTTATGCGATACATATGTAGTGTAGTTTCATATCAGCTGGTAGCACATCCAGAAAAACATGGTTACTGAACTCCTCAGAAGCCGCTGATATTGTATTAGTTAACCTACATTTTTCAATCATTATTATCTTACGTATCTGAAATTGTTCTTTGCAGAACTCTTAAGGGTCATTCGAAGACTGAATTTGAAAGAGCAGTGGACTGACTTGTCACTTCACTTTATAACTTTGTATGCTCTGAGATCAACAATATCTGAAAATACTCGTGCACAGAATCATTTCAGAAGCATCGGAGGGCTGGAGGTTCTGTTAGATGGACTGGGACTACCATCAAGCAAATTTTCAGTATCAAAGCATTCTTTTGTCCCTAGTGATGAAAGGTAAGTGTTTTACTGCTTCGGCAGTGGTAAAATCAGAACTTCACCATAAGAGGTTCCAAAGGTGGAACAATAGGGGCAACAATTATAATAATTCAAAAGAAATAAACAAAGTAGATTACTTGTCCTTGCAAACACAATATTCTCAAGGATTACGATAGTTCCTCAATTCTGGGAGGAATTTCCCCTCTATACGGGGTTTTTCTCTGTTGCTTTGGTTCAATAGCATTGCATTATGCAGCAATTCTTTTCATCTGTTCTGGCAAGCATCAAATTAATAATGCACTTCCGCAAAGGATTAACAAATGTATGACCGGTATATATTCTGTAGCTTCTACTAGTACTTCACAACAGCTAGTGTTGCTAACTTACCAGGTACTGCCATTTAAGAGGAACCTCTTATATTTAGTTTTCCAATAGAGGAGATACCTTTACAGCAATGATAGTGTCTTGTTAGCTACCTGCCATCAAGTGTTCAATAAGATGGCAAGATACATGTCTCTGATCGTGTTTGTTTGTTTGCCGTTCTGTTTTGTTCTTGTGATCTAAAAATGACATGCTTTTGCAGGAGTGACATTCTGCAGCTCCAGATACTATCTTTGGAAATTCTGAGGGAAGCGGTGTATCCTATTGCATAACTTCTTATGTAGATAATTAGTCCATCCCTTATTAGACTTTGTTATATCTTCTTGATTCTGCCTTTCTGATATCTTATACATACTGAATATGCTGACCTCTTATTTAACACAAGAGCTCCAATTAGATCATGGGTGTAGACTGGTGCTAAGTTTTGCCTATGAGAGGTCATTGCTCACCACTTCGTCAGAATTTTGTTTTCTGTTTTCATGATTTATCTCTCTTGGTTCCTTGACTGTTTATTCAGTTTCGGCAATGTCAACAATTTGCAGTTCTTATGTGAAAATGGATGGATACATAAATTTGCGAACAGCATCTGTTGGCCTGCATTTATGTTTCAGGAGTTTAATCAGCAGAAGTTTCGTGATCCTCAAGTGCCAAACTGGGAAGGCGATGGACAAAGCACAGGGACTTCTGCTACATTAGAATCATTCCCGAGTCCTGTTGATATTCTCGATACAACAGAATGGAATGAGTATTCCGTAAAGTTAAGCATGGCACTTTGCTCCTTTCTTCTTCCTCCTAACGAGATCAGGTACTGTCCTGGGGCAACTGTGGTTACCCAAATTTCTCTATCCATATCATTGGCGTACTGGGAGCAATGTGTAAGGTGGATCATAAAGATTCTTTCAACAGTTTTCCCATGCATCAAAGCTTGTGCTAGTGATGCCGAATTGCCTAACCATATAATGTAAGTTCCTGTTCTCCATTTGTTATGTGTCCATCTTTGCTGACTAGATTAGTTGATATTTTCAATATTTTCAGTCTATAAAGATGCTTTATTAGCTTCATGAAAGACACTGTCCACCCTAAGATTTTGGTTGGAAAAGTTCAGTTGCATAACTCTACCAAATTACATTAATGGAATGTCCACTCTTCTGATAGATACTTTCCAACATATTAGTAATTGCTTTCCAACATATTAGTGATTTTCAGTCCATTTTTTTGTGGTTACATTAATGGCTATCCATTTTTCCTTTGAGATGAACACCTTTGTCTGTATGGAAGTATCATGTTTTCTAAGTTTCTTCAAGTGGTTGAATCTTTAAGTGTCTATGTATTTTTACTTCATTGTTTTCTTCTCTAAATTTCCTTTACCGATTACTTCTTTTGGTTTGTTCAGGATTCTAGCAAATACCCTACAGAATTACATGCTCTGCACATTTAGGAAGGTTCTCATTTCAGCACCAGTTCTACTCAAATCTTTTCGAGAGGAGGGTTTGTGGGATCTGATATTCTCAGAGAATTTTTTCTACTTTGGGCCACATGTGAAGTGCATTCATCAGATTGCTGGTGACACACGAAATGATCATTTTATTGATGCTACTGAATCAGCTGGTTCCATAACTAATCTAGCTGATGTCAACATCCTTCAGTCAGAAGCTATTTCCTTCTTGGAGTTTGCTGCAACACTGAATGAAAATACAAATAACCTGGTATTCTGAAATTTCTCCTTCCTCGCATTAGATGTTTACTCCTTTTACATAATTTGAATAACTGCCATATTGTTTCTGCATTCATGTATTTGTTCTGTTTTGTTTGTAGCCAGAATGCTCAGCATTGTTAAATGCACTAGAATATTGCACTAATGGTCCTGGATTGGTTGGTGCTATTCTTAAGAGCTTTCATGTTATCCTACAACTCGCCACTGAACAAACTCTAGCTTCTTTTAATTCACTGGACGTGCTTACCAGAGTCCTGAAGGTTGCATGTATTCAAGCACAAGAACTAAGTAAGTTGAATCGCAGAGATGACTTAAGTGGAAATGGTTCTCAACCAGAAAATGTTCAGATGGCTTCTTTGGATGAGAGAATAAAGAATTCTCGTACATGTGTTGAACTGGCTTTCAACCTTTTCAAGGAATATGTCACAATATCTGACCATGGAAGGAGTCTAGTTTTACATAATGCCAATTGTATTGTGTGCCTATTTGATTTATTCCAAGAAGAAAACCTCCGGAAACATGTACTGGAGCAAGTTCTTGCCTTATATAAGGTATAATCATGTTCATTATCTTTCTCTCCTTTTGTCGCTCTTGATATTACTGTTAGGATTAAATCTCTCCTCCGATGTTCTTTCTTACTGTCAGTTGCCTCCATTATCATCACAAGATCATGCAGCAAAGTTGCAACTATGCGTCAAATATTTAGAGACCTTCACTCGTGCAAAAGAAAAGGAAAAGGACTTTGCAGAATTGTCGATTGATCTATTAGTTAACATGAGAGAGATCATTTTGATAGATCGCGCGGTATGTTTTTTGTATAGATGCTGTGCAGTAATTGCACACTATCCTTTGTTTCTTCTCATCTTAGTAGTGCATCATGCCTGATGAATCACTAATATCTTTTGCTAGTATTACCAAAATCTGTTTCGCAATGGGGAGTGCTTCCTGCATATAGTCTCTTTGTTGAACGGGACTTTTGATGAAGCAGTTGGGGAGCAGTTGGTCCTTAATGTTCTTCAGACGTTGACTGAATTACTTGCTGCAAATGATGAATCCAAGGTAATAAAATATTTTCTATTTGATGGAGTTCACTCATGTTCTATAAATATGAACTATTAGGGGCCAGTAATAGTTTTTGGTCATTTTTGGATAGCCACCTGCGCCACCCTCTTGTTCCAAGATATTCATTCCAAATTAATCGCCAGGTTTACTTTGTTGTGGAACAAATCTGGTCAACCTAGGTTATCCACCAAGTCTTTGCTAACGGTCATGTACATAACATTTTTTTTTATGCAAGGATAATTTGAAATGTCAATCAGAACGAAACATGGCATAATCTCTACCCTCATACATGCATTTCTGGCAACGATTGGAGTTACTCTGGTTCATATACCTGATTTGTTTAATGCTCTTTAATTTTTTTTGTATGGTTTGTCTTATCCAGGCTGCTTTCAGAATGCTGGTGGGTGTGGGCTACCAAACACTTCAAAGCTTGCTACTGGATTTCTGTAAATGGCCACCAAGTCAGAAACTCTTGGATGCCCTACTTGGCATGCTTGTTGATGGGACATTCGAGATAAATGAAAAAACAACAATAAAGGTATGCAGTCTTCATGATCTTTAAAGCAATGACATATTCGTATATTCAATTACAACAAGAACTAAGCCTTTTGTCCCAAGCAAGTTGTGGTAGGCTATACTCGTATATTTTCAATTGCTTCACTCAATTGTACTTGCATTCTTGATTCTGTACCCTGATGTTTTATTTCTTATTTGCCTGCAGAATGAAGATGTAATTATACTATTTTTAAATGTCCTACAAAAGGTTCTCTCTCTCTCTCTCTCATTGGTGATTTATGTAACTCGCACACGCACACACTGATATTTTATGTAACATTGGTGACTTCTGATTGGCAGAGCAGCACTCCGCTTCAGCATTATGGGCTTGTGGTCTTACAGCAATTGCTCAAGGGGTCCATTACAAATAGAACTTATTGTTTCAAAGCAGGATTACTTAGTTTTCTCCTTGACTGGTTTTCAGTTGAGGAAAGGGAAGACACAGTTATAAAAATTGCTGAGTTAATTCAGATTATCGGAGGACATAGTATTTCCGGAAAAGATATTCGAAAAATGTTTGCTCTCCTGCGTGGTGAGAAGATTAGTGTCAAGCAGAAGCATAGTTCATTGCTTTTGACAAGTCTTAGTCATATGCTCAAGGAAAAGGGACCAGAAGCTTTCTTTGAGTTCAGTGGTCATGATTCTGTGAGTTATTATCATTTTCAGTACTTTCATCATTTTCCATAGTATTTTGACAAAACTAAAATGATTCTTTCCATATTGAAGCAGTGTGATATGGTGTTCATCGTTATTATGAATAAAACCTGCTGCAAACTTTTTTTGTACTTTCGTTCAAGTAATATTTATGTGGTAGCTAACTATCATACTCTCCCTTCAACAGGGTATTGAAATGAAATCACCTGTTCAATGGCCTAACAGTAAAGGTCTATCTTTTTGCTGTTGGCTAAGAGTGGAAAATTTCCCTGACAATGGTATGATGGGCCTTTTCTCCTTTTTCACGGAAAATGGAAAAGGATGTTTAGCTATGCTTGGAAAAAATACTCTTGTCTATGAGGTAATGGTGGTTGCTTCCTTCATTTTTAGAACATTCGCTGAGCTATGCTAATATTTCTTTTTCCTTAAATACATTATATTTTGACAAAAAACTTGGGTCTGTAAAATTGGGGAGTGTTTTAATTCAGCATAGTGACTGAGTTACATTTATCATGAAAATCATTGTTTAGTGTTAAATATATTTGAACAAATGCATTAATTTCATGAAAGAAGAACTGTATGCATTTTATGTTGGAATTTGGCAAACCAACCCTCCTCAGCGACACATGCCGAGCAGCCTCCCGGCGCCACAAACGCCGGACAGAGACGGACGAAGGAGACACCAATAGTTTTCCGGCGCACAGACGCCTATATCTTGGCTTTATTTCTCACAACTACTCAAACATATACATGGAGGTACACACGCACACACGCAGTACAACCCAGAGAGCTCTCCTGCCGGCCGGGCACACACCACGGTCCTGACGGAGACTACATCTCACCTGTTGCCACACACCTCCACCCCTTTGGGTGCATGTCCTATTTATAGGACTTTACAACCGACCTAGGTAGGAAATATCTAGACCTACCTTCTAGTGCCTTCTACTAGATTACAACACATGTGTATTCTAGAGACTACCACTAGGTACAACTCATGTGTACTCTAGAGACTTCTACTAGCTACTACCTTACTACATGGTAGATATTTCTAGAACGCACAGGATTATTCCAACATTTTACAGGCTAATCTTTGATCATGCATTCCTGGTTTCACCTTATATTTATCCGTTCCGATCGTAAGCATGATTATGATCCATGTTTCTACTAGCCCCTACTACCTCCGTTTCTGAAAATAAGGCATATCGTGAAGTTTGACTAAATTTATAAAAATAACTACCAAGAAATATAATATTCTATAGATATACAATGCAAATATATTTAATGATATATCTAATAAGATTGAGTTCATATTGTAGATGTTGATAGTTTTTCTAAAAGTTTGGTCAAACTTCGCATGTGGTTTGACTTTTGCTATTCACAGTTGTTTATTATCCATTACCAAGATGGTTTGAAAAATCAGCAGTGTTTTATCGTAGTTAATTAGTTATACATCTTCCACATGGCATGAGGTCGTTACCTCACTTCAGTTATCGGATAATAGAAGTTTGATTTCAGTATTAATGTCAAATTTAAACATCCTACCCTATGCAGTCTGTGGGTCAAAAGAGCCAGTGTGTTTTGTTGCCTCTAAGCCTCCCACCGAAGCAATGGAAATTCCTGTCTGTTACTCACACTATAGGGAGAGCTTTCTCTGGAGGAAGCCAGCTGAGATGCTATGTAGACGGTGATTTAGTATCAACGGAGAAGTGCAGGTGCGTGGTTTTTCATTTCTTTGGTACACCATTCGTACTTCTTGGGCCTACTCTGTTTGATCATATCTAATGTGTAGTCTACAGTATTTTCTTGTGCAGTTATTTGAAATTTTTGTTGGTGAAGTCCCTTCTAATAGTGTCTCTGTCCATGATTCTTATCGCTATTAATTCTTACATGTTTTTTATATTCTTTTAAAGGCAATGTTAGAGCAAAATTGCTAAAACTTCGACTAGAAAGCTGACGTGCAAGCCCTAATTGCAAAAAAAAGCTACTGGATGTCTTGTGAACTTGAAGATACTGTGGTTTTTGGCCTGCCATTTTCATTTCCGGTATATTAGCTGAGATGTTTTATGCCACTGTTTTCCTCTTTTAGGTATGCAAAAGTTAATGAAGTAATGACTCGCTGCAGTCTTGGCACAGAATTGATGCCCATTGGTGAAGAACCTACTTCTCTTGGTTTTGAGGGCACGTTTGCCTTTGCTGGTCAAATGGGCCCTGTTTATGCGTTTTCCGATGCTCTCTCTTCTGAACAAATAAGAGGCATATATAATCTAGGACCAAGTTATATGTACTCTTTCCTTGGTGATCAGAACTTGCTTATGAATAATGACTCACTGTACAAGGGAATTTTGGATGCAAGGGATGGTATTTCATCAAAGATGATTTTTGGCTTGAACGCACAGGTACAAATTGGCCTCTGAACAATATGTTATCTTCTTTTGACCAATTACTGGAACCAAAAATTGAATATTGTGTTCTTTTCTTCTTCCAGGCTAGCAATAATAGACTTTGTTCAATGTGTCTTCTGTACTTGATACTGTTGACAAGAGCAAGCTTGAGGCAACCATCATGGGCGGCACAAAGTTATGCTCGCGGCGCTTGCTGCAGGACATAATTTATTGTGTCGGCGGTGTCTCTGTATTTCTTCCTCTTCTGATACATTTTGATGAAGCCATCACTCATAGTGGAGAATCCGCCACTGGTGATGAATTGGCAGGTCAAGTCATTGAGCTTGTTGCATCTGTTCTGGATGGAAATGTAGCAAATCAGCAACAGATGCATCTTCTTTCCGGATTCTCCATTTTAGGTTTCTTGCTTCAATCTATTTCACCGCAGCTGCTAAATTTGAAGACTCTTTCAGCACTCAAGTACATGTTTAATGTCTTGACGAACTCTGGTGATCTCTCTCTCTCTCTCTGAATCTCGGAACTGTGTATATCACTAACCAATCTGGTCTTTCAGGCATGTCAGAAGTTCTATTGAAAGATGCTCTTTCACAAATTTATCTGAACCCACACATCTGGGCATATTCAAGTTACGAAGTACAAAGAGAACTTTATTTGTTTTTGATACAGTATTTTGAGACTGATGGGAAACTATTACCAATACTGTGTGGACTCCCTAAAATCATTGACATTGTACGCCAGTTCTATTCAGAAAAGTTAGATTCTAGGTCTTCCAAGCCTTTACTACATCTGGTTACTGAACAAGTGATTGGAGAGAGACCACATGTAGAAGAAATTCGGAAGATCCGTGTTCTCCTCTTGAGTCTTGCAGAAATGAGCTTAAAGTAAGTACTGTGAACTTTTCATTCAGAGATGCTTTTTTGCGTGTTTACTCTCCAGAATGTTGCTTTTTTCTCTCCATCCTAACTTCTGCATCATTTCTTATTTATCATGTTCAATGCTTGCCAGATATGCAAGTCTGAAAACATTTTCCTTGGATTCATATCCTAATAAATTTATTTGTTCCTTTGTATATTTTCTCTTGAGATTAATCTTTTTTACAAACTTCTGTTGTAGGCTGAAGGTTTCTTCACATGATATAAGAGCTCTTGTGTCCTTTTTCGAGAAAAGTCAAGATGTTGCATGTATCGAAGATATACTTTACATGATTATCCGTGCCCTTTCACAAAATTCACTTCTATCATCTTTCTTGGAGCAAGTAAATGCTGTTGGTGGTTGTTACATTTTTGTCAATCTTCTTAAAAGGTAATACACATCTAGAACTGGTGGACCCAAGTCATTGAGTACTTATGTTTAGTGCGCTTTACTGAGTGCTTTACTGTTGGACCCAAGTCATTGAGTACTTATGGTCATATGGAGAAGTCTCGGCAATGTAAAGCTAGTCTGGATCAAATTCAACTTCCACAGAGTGCTTGAGCTTTAGCCACCCATTTAGTGAGTGATAATTCCATTTTTCTGCATTCTGATCTTCTCTAAGGCCATGCAGACAAGCTGCACCTGTATTCATTAATATAGAAAGATTTTTATGACGCCATAAGAAAGACACGACCCATCAAAATAAACCAAGCAAGCTGAACATTCTAAGTGCCGCGAGCCCTAAGTGGTTGTTTGGATAGCAAATTTTAGGCATGGGTTTGTAGCAAACGAGTTTTTAGCCAATTTTTAGAGGAACCAGCTTTGATAATTTTTCCGTTACTAATCGGTTTATAGAAAACTATGTTTGGGCTGGAAAAGGGTAAAACTGGTTTGCAGCTAGTCCTATTGTAAAAAAAAAAAATCTATTTTCTCTTCCCAGTGAGTTCAGGCCTTCCAGGCTTCCACTTCTGATTCCCCTCGACCTCGGGCATCCACGACGTGGCACGCGCCGCTGCCTGCACTCGCTCCCCCTCTGACCTTAGGTCGCAGCACCTATCTCCCTTACTGTATGGGCACAAGCTGATCGAGCTCAAGCTGCAGGTATGCTTTGTTAGGTGTCCCTCTCTGCCTCTCTTCTCTCTGTTCTCTCTAGCAAAGGAAGAAAACAGGGGACTAGCACTACAGAGGAGCACACCAGTTTCAGGCAACAAATGCCTTCCTTTTCTATTAGATTTTGCAGCAACAATGCTACACCACACAGGCAACGAATGCCTACAAGCTTGGCAACCTATGCCTACTGAAGCTTCACCACAGCAACAAATGCTGGCAGACCTTAGCAACCTATGCTTGCCCTCAGCAACCTATGCTTGGACTCTCCTTGCAACTTGCTTCCCTCCATATAGGGTGCCTCTCTTTATATAGAGGGTTCAAGGTCGGTGCTACCGCATTCTAGAGGCTTCTACTGCTTTCTACTGCTACCCTATCTTACAGCCTAAGAATTACATATAAATAGTACTCTAGAACATACTAGCACCTACTACTTAACTCCTGCAAACATATTGCAGCATCTCACTCCTTGACCACGATCACTGCGCCGCCGCTCAGGCCGGATCGACGCTACTGCGTGCATGCCGCGTCGTGCTGGATGTGCTTATGGGCTGGCGAGAAGGGCAGCGCGCACACGCGGCGGTGGTGAGTAGGTAGCCGGCGAGCACGGTGCCGTTGGTCTGGAGGAACAGCCTGTCCGTCTTCGGCGACGAGCTGCCAGGCTTACCACTGCGCTACAGGCTGTGGCCAGGAGCCAAATGCCGGCGTACGGCGCCGTGCAGGCTACCAGGCGCTGGGGTCATCGAGGAGCCGGCGAGCTTGGAGCCCTGGGGCTAAGGATGTAAGTGGCAGCGGTGCCCAGCGGTTCCGCATACGCCGCCCGCGAAAAAACGTGTAAATGGCGTTCCTGGAAGTCCGCTGAACTTATGTGGCGTATGTGGTAGAGTCCATCAAACCCAACGGCGCCCCTGCATCACCCGGCCCCTGGCCCCAACCTCGCTCCCGCGGTCATCAGATCCAGCCCACCAAACTCCGGTAGGCGCACCGCCGGCGGCTCCTGCTGCCCAAGTGCCGCTAGCTACCCAAGACCCCAAGCCCTTCCGCCTCCGCATAGCTTCGCCTTGGCGGCTTGGCCTACAGGCGACGCCCCGGTCCAGCTCCAGCTCAGGCCCATGACCTGACTTGCATCTCTCACGTGTCTCCTCTCCCCTACGGAGCTGGTCCCCGTCGTCCTGTACCTCTGCTTCCACCGTCAGGCTTCTTTTGAGAAGTTGAGATGCGGTCGCGATGTCCCGCCGACGCGAGGTTCTGGCCATCTTGCTCCTAGGACAGATTACGGGGACACCTCCTGCCGTGCTCCAATTCGCTCCTCACCAATGGCTCGAGCTGGACAACCAACATTGTCTTAGCGTGAGATTACTAGAGACAGAGAGATCCGGTGGTTAAAATGACAAGCGAGAGAGGATAAGAATAGCACGGGTGTGGTGGATAAAAAAATCATCTATTTTAGTGAAATAAAAGCTCTGTCGCAAAGTACATCGTAATTTAATACGGTAGTTGTGGCCGTCAGGGCGCGAGAGAACAGATCGCGGCGGTTGTGGCGCCGTTTAATTCGCCAGACACATTAAATGGCGGCCACAAAGCCCGCTAAACTGGTATGCGGTGGAAGCGGCTCTGGCCACATCGTCCAGCGAGTGCGCCACTTACATCCTGACCTGGGGCTCGACGGACTGTACGAGGAAGCCGAGAGGTGTTGTCTCCAAGGCCTAAGAGATTTAGTGTCAGCGACACGCCATGACCTGAGAACTCACCACTCTTCACCGTGGCATGACTAAGAGACCCTAGTAATCCTGTGCAAAGTGAGAAGCAAACTTCTAAGGCATGGAGTGCATTCATCCACCACGAGAGCTTGCAGCCAAGGCAGAGCTCACCCAATCACGATCATGTTGTCGATGAAAGCTGTACAAGCACCACAGGCACAACAGCCACTAGCATGACTAGCGCAAAACAAAGATCAACCACCACTTGCTCGAGCATCTAAGGGAGCAAAAGAAGCTGGTAAGGAAACGAGACCTCCACGACCGCAACAAAGGGCACAGCCACCATCACAGATTGCCTGGCAAGGAGCCGAACCTAGCTGCATCCAGTAGCGCCATCAGCGACCCACAACGACCCACGATCATTTCTTGTTCTTTGACATATAATGTGTGGCCATATTTTCCTTACTAATTCTTCTTAGAAGGATAGGGTCTATGCTGCTGGATTGTATTTTTTGCCTTAATTTCTTGACATTACTTGTTTATATGAGTAAATTAATATTTTTATATCACACTTTATGATCAGTATTATTGGCGATGTGTATTTCTAACATTAGTTGTTGTTCAGGGAATTCGAACCAATCCGTCTACTGGGGCTTCAGTTTCTTGGAAAGCTTCTTGTTGGAGTTCCATCTGAGAAAAAAGGACCAAAACTCTTTGGCCTTCCTGTAGGACGACCTAGATCCGTTTCTGAAAATCTACAGAAACGCATAACAGCAACACCCCAACTGTTTTTCTATTCAATATCTGAAAGGCTTTTCAAATTCCCACTTTCAGATCATTTATGTGCGACCTTTTTTGATGTTCTTCTTGGCGGAGCCAGCCCTAAACAGGTAATGTCGCAAACTTCAGGTTGAATATGGTTCTATGCTGTCTATCCTCTGATGTCACACTCCTGTAAACAAATAATCTTATTCTTGGATTATATTTTCTGTTCAGGTCTTACAGAAACGTTCCCAATCTAATGAGTTAAAAGATAGGAGCAGTACGTCAGTAGTGAGCTTGGCTCCATTTTATGTTCCTCAGATGTTGGTCTGCATTTTTAAATATATGCAATCTTGCCAAGACGCTTCGGCACGCACAAAGATCTTGAGTGATCTTCTTGATTTGCTCGATTCAAACCCCTCAAATGTCGTAGCCATTATGGTAATTACAGGGTACTCTTTTCTTAGACCTATGTTAATTACTGCCGTGTTATCATAATTCATAAATTGATTTCATCAGGAGTATGGTTGGAGCTCTTGGCTTGAGACATCTGTGAAGCTTGATGTCTTCAGGAACTACAAATCAATTTCGAAAGAGAAAGATAATAATTTGGATACCAATGAGCTAATTCTTGCGAGGAACATGTATTCGTTAGTCCTCTCTTATTGCTTGTGCTATGTGAAAGGTGGCTGGCATCAGCTGGAAGACACAGCAAATTTTCTTCTCTTGAAAATTGAGGAGGTTAGAATGCTAACTCGTTTGGTTTATGTTATAGCAATTTAGCAGCTTCTTCCCCGTTCTAGTAACCCTTTTGATATTGCTAATCCACAGGGGCAGTTACCAAATTTATGTCTGCTGCGAGACATCTTTGAAGATATCATTGGAAGCCTGCTCGAGACATCTCCCGATGAAAACATTTTCATTTCACAACCATGCCGTGATAATATCTTGTATCTTTTAAAGCTGAGTGATGAACTGCTTGTTGATCAAATTGGAATTAAACTTCTGGTATGCTCTGAATAGTACTCTGGACAGAATAGGAAAAATATGTTTTTTTTGTATACTGCGCCATCCACTCATTTTGCTCCTTTTGTCTCACGCAGTTTCATTCACCTGATATGCATGCACAATCTTCATCCGATGGCTCACAGAAAGATGACATTAGCTCTGCAGTTGTAGAAATTATAAATGCTGAGACTAATGGCCAACCTACAAGGTAATACTATCTGTCCTGCTGGTACATAAAAGCTCAGCCTCGTTGAATTTGTACCATCAACGATTCCGACTACACGGGGGTTACTTTTTGGCTTTTGGCGAAATAAATTTTTAAGCCAGTCTAGGAAAATACTTCTGCACAAGTCAAAATTTAGACCAACTATGCGCCACTAAGCGCACCAACAAGCTGATTCTAGACAAGGTTTGCAATCCTAAGGTGAGCAACCAATCAATATATCTATAAGAAAATTAAATGCACAAGATCAAGAGGAGAAAACCACTGCTTGAGGATCACAGGGGCCCAAAGGAAACTCTTAGGAAAAGATTGACCGATAACTAATATGTGGTCTGTCCAGTAGAATTGATCAGTCTGCAAATACTTTTTGGGAAACAGAGACAAGAAACTATGCCTACTAAATTAAACTGATCGGCAGGAAAATAATATTGAGCAATGTGGTGTTCGATAACTATCAATCTACTAGGCAGCAGCACTAAAAGTTAGCCTAGCCACCCGCTCTTCAACCAAACTACAAAAATCACACAATGCCACAAGATCTACTCACTATTCGGCTTCATTCTTACCTTGCCTTGAACTATGTCATTATGCCTAATACTTATTCGAATCTGGGATTATTTCACCTTCATTAATCACAGTGGAAATGTTAGTCATATTATCTGATTGTCACTAATCTTGAAACTAATTTATGTGCTTAAATGCTTTCGAAAATACAACCATATGTACTTTTTAATAGGTAAAGTGTGCATGTTAAAGATCAAAGGTGATGGAAATATCTACTACTTATACTAAATTAGGCACACTGGACACTACTGTGTATTCCTGCGCAGAACCTTATCCTGATGCGAAGAGTGCCTGATGTGTTGCATACTTACATGTTACATCATGGTTCTTTTTTTAATCATTTATATTTTACTTAGCTCAGTAGAGATTGTGATACAATCACCACAACACAGGCACGAAGCAGAAGCTTAGTGCAGAATATGTTATGCTAAAACATGATTGATGATCTGTTTGGTTTAATGGGAACATGATATGCTAAAACACGATTGATGACTATATTATTATTTCTTCTTTCGAGCCTGGAGCCCTGGAGAGATACTATATATAGTGGCATACCTAGGATTAGTGACTGCTGCTGCAGTACGAGTCACGTTGTCTTGATATTTGCTAGTTAGGCAATTAATATCGATAATTTGATACCAAACTTTCTGTAGTACCTTTTGTTCATATCTCTGTTCACTTGCTTGCCTTCTGTTTCGATGATATGCAAGAGTAGATAATATCAGATTTATCATCAGTAAACATGTTCAGTTTGCACTTTTGCAGTCTTCCTTGGAGTAGCCACATATTTGCTGATGGAGACAAGCTGAGTGATGATTGGTGGAGCTTTTATGACAAAATATGGACTCTTATTTGGAACTTAAATGGCAAAGGACAAAACAGATTGACACCAAAGGGATCAAATGCCGCTGTTCCATCTATTGGACAAAGAGCACGTGGGTTGGTAGAATCTCTGAATATTCCGGCTGCAGAAATGGCTGCTGTAGTTGTAACTGGGGGCATTGGTACCGCATTAAGTGCAAAGAACAACAAAATCACAGATAAAGCCATGATGTTAAGAGGAGAAAGGTTCCCAAGAATCATCTTCCACCTCGTAATTATGTATTTATGCAAAGCTGGCTTAGAAAATGCATCCAAGTGTGTCCAGCAATTTATAACAATGCTTCCTAATCTTATTTCGGAAGAAGATCAATGCAAAAGCAGACTCCATTTCTTAATTTGGTATGCCTAACACTCGTTAGACTGTACAAACTTCCCTTCGATTATTTTGACTTTTGTAGTAATTTCCTTTTTGCTGCAGGTCTTTACTAAGGGTTAGATCCCAGTATGGGGAACTTGATGATGGTGCACGTTTCCATGTTATGTCACATTTGATTCTTGAAACTGTCATATATGGAAAGTCTATGCTTGCCACTAGCATGTCGGCAGAGACGATTCTGCTGAAGCTAATAGCAATAAGGAGTCTGGGTTCATTCTTAATCTTGTTCAGAAAGATCGTGTTCTTGCTGTGGTTTGTCCCTGTATTAATTTTTAGTTTATTCAGAAGTTTTGTGCTTTAGCATACAAATATAATGCCTTAGTGTTGCGCTGCACCTTTATTTTATTTTTACTTTGCTCTATATGATCTTTTACCTAAAATCCATTGCCAGGCTGCTGATGAAGTAAAGTACATGAAGGATGCTAAGGCGGATCGTCTGAGGCAGCTCCAGGAACTTAATTCTAAACATGACGAGCGCTTGATTGAAGATGTTGAACAACTCCAAAGCTTTGAGGATGATATACAGTTTGCCAAGACTGCTGCAGTTTCTGCAGATGACAGTAGAAAAGCAGCTTTCAAGCTTGCATTCGATGAGGATCAGCAAATTGTGGCAGTAAGTTGTGGCCGCAGTAAATTTTACCTAATATCTCGACGTTTAGTAGTCCGAATTGCAAATAAAACTGACACACGTTTCATATCAGGATAAATGGATACACATTTTTCGTGCTTTGAGTGATGAAAGAGGACCATGGTCTGCTAGTCCTTTCCCAAATAATATGGCGACATACTGGAAACATGACAAGACAGAGGATAAATGGCGGCGGCGACTGAAGCTGAAGCGTAATTATAAGTTTGATGAACGCCTTTGTCAGCCACTGTCCACCAAATCTAGTTACGAAAGCACTGCCCCGTCTGTTTATCCTTTCGTTAATGCCAAGCTTCCAGAAAAGATGAAGCGCTTCCTTCTGAAGGGAGTGCGCGGAATCACAGGGGATATTAGTTCTGAATCATGCGAGGATAACAATGACACGAGTGAGCCTTCCCAGAATAATCCAACAGAGAACCAAGCATCAAGTGATGCTGCAGATTCTGCAGACTCTTCAGGGTATCCTACTATTGTTCAAAATAGAAAAGAACCATTATCTACTGTTGGAGATAATGATTATGCTGAGGTAAGCAGTTTTTGTTATGTGCATGCAAAATTTTGTGGATTTTATTATTGTTTCCTCCATCAGACCCTTTGTTTTCCTTCTCATTTCCCAGGTGCTATCTTCCGTTCACTGTGTTCTTGTAACACCAAAAAGAAAACTAGCTGGACAATTGACTATCACACGAAGTGCCATGCATTTTTCTTTCGAGTTTTTGGTTGAAGGCACAGGGGGCTCATCTGTTTTCAACAGGTTTCAAGATAAAAAGGAATCAGATTCCAAGAATGAGCTGGGAAGTGTGGAAAAGCTGAAGGGTAATTCTGATGTAGGACGAGGCAATAAGGATGAATCTGGTGATGCTCTGATGAAAAGTCAATCTAACAAAATCAAACACCATAGAAGGTGGAAAATAACCAGGGTGTGCTCTCTCTCTCTCTCTCTCTCTGTGTGTGTGTCTGTGTGTGTGTGTGTGGACTTGATACGTGTCAGTCACATATTTGACTTCACTTTTTTTGACAGATAAGAGCAGTTCACTGGACACGTTACCTACTACAGTATACTGCAACAGAGATATTCTTTGATGATGCAAATGCACCTATATTTCTTAATTTTTCCTCCCAAAATGATGCTAAGAATGTCGGGTCTCTTTTAGTTTCCCTGAGGAATGACGCTTTGTTCCCCAAAGGAAGTACGAAAGACAAAAATAGTGTGATTTCGTTTGTTGACAGAAAGGTTGCACTTGAAATGGCTGAGAGTGTCAGAGAAAGTTGGAGAAGAAGAGAAATCAGCAACTTTGAGTATCTAATGATTCTGAATACTCTTTCTGGGCGATCTTACAACGATTTAACTCAATATCCTATATTTCCTTGGATACTGGCAGACTATTCCTCAGAAAAGCTTGATTTCAACAAGTCATCTACTTTCAGGGACCTGTCAAAGCCAGTTGGTGCACTTGATGCAAAACGCTTTAAGGTATGTCCGCGAGCTACCGAGTACTTTTTTCCGGTTATTATCTCTTAAACATCCAATAAACAATATGCAATGTGCAGGTTTTTGAAGATAGATATCTTAGTTTCTGTGATCCTGATATACCAAGGTTTGAGCTTGATATTTATGCATTATGTTCTTTTGAACATTTTTATCTGCGTCCCAAGTTTAGATACTCATCACATCAAACTTGTGTTCCCTTTTGCAGTTTTTATTATGGATCACACTACTCTAGCATGGGAATTGTTCTTTATTACCTTCTAAGGCTTGAGCCTTTTACAGCTCTACACCGCAATCTTCAGGTCCTATATTCATGTTATCCTACCCTCTGTTGGCATTGTATATTGGTTCTTCATTGTCCTTTATGGGTTTTCACTTTCTTCTGAGTAATTTTTACTAGTTTGAATATTATTTTCTCTTACAACAGGGAAGTAAAGATGTGTGTATATTCTTTGATGGCATACGTTTCACTGAACTGGAAATAGTGTTGTAGCAAATTAGCTAATACATTCGTTTATATGTTTATACAGGGTGGTAAATTTGACCATGCAGATCGTCTCTTTCAGAGCATTGAAAGTACATACAGGAATTGCCTATCAAATACAAGTGACGTCAAAGAGCTTACGCCTGAATTCTTTTACATGCCCGAGTTTCTTGAGAATTTAAATTCGTATCACTTTGGGGTAAAGCAGGACGGTGAACCTTTAGGCGATGTTGGTCTTCCTCCATGGGCAAAGGTAATGGGCAATTATGCAATTTTTGGATGAACTTTGAGTGAATCTACTCATATAACCAATCTAAATATTTGAAAGGATTATTGTTGGTTAAAGATACAAAAGATTTACTGCACACTATGGCACGAGAATTTATGACCGAAGAAAATATGTCTCATGCAGGGTTCACCTGAAGAATTCATTCATATCAATCGCGAGGCCCTTGAAAGTGAATACGTAAGCTCTAATCTTCATCACTGGATTGACCTCATATTTGGTTATAAGCAGCGTGGCAAGCCTGCTGTTGAGGTAAACAATTTATCACTATTTTGCAGCGCACATGAGTTCTTAGTTCTCACAATTTGACCTTACTAATCGCATTGCAATTTCTTGGAGCAGGCAGCAAACATATTTTACTATTTGACATATGAGGGTGCAGTTGATTTGGAAAACATGGATGATATGTTGCAGAAGTCTGCTATCGAAGACCAAATTGCAAATTTTGGACAGACACCCATTCAAATTTTTCGGAAGAAACACCCAAGAAGAGGACCTCCTATACCAATTGCACACCCTCTATATTTTGCTCCACAGTCGATAACAGTTACTTCTGTTGTCCCTAGTACAATCAACTCTTCATCATCTGTATTGTTCATTGACTTGTTGGACTCAAATGTCGTCTTAATGAGTGAGGGGCTCATACTGTCAGTAAAGCTTTGGCTAACAACACAATTGCAGTCTGGTGGAAACTTCACGTTTTCTGGATCAATGGTCTCTTCCGAATGGCACTTATACATTATTGTTCTATAATCATATGTACTTCTATTTCTTATGTATGTTATTTACTGGCAGGAACCTTTCTTTGGAATTGGCTCTGATGTTATTTCTCCCCGAAAAGTTGCTACTTCCTTGGCTGAAAATGTTGAGTTTGGAAGACAATGCCTAGCAGCTGTCCAAATTCATGGCGAAAACTATTTAATTTTATGTGGTAATTGGGAGAACAGTTTCCAGATCATTTCTCTTAGTGATGGAAGAATTGTACAGAGCATCCGGCAGCATAAAGATGTTGTCAGCTGTGTTGCAGGTAGTTAAACTTTTCTGAAGTGTATAGTATTAGATTTCGTCTTTAAGCTCCAGCTTTAAGCAATCATAGTCCAAACTACTGTACCTCCATTCCACAATAGATGTCCAGAATACATACAGAAGACATAAAACTGTAATAAGATATAATGGAATCGAACCATACTTGCTTCCATTAGATTGATTAGTTGTATGTCTATCTAATAGGGTCAAACTTCCATCAAATATTACTTGAGTATCGGTTAGGGCTAGCAAGTGAGCAGACCTCATATATGCATTCTTCCTTTCCATTTCGCCTTAACATGTCGAGGACACACTTTTTTGCAGTTTCATCTGATGGAAGTGTAATTGCAACTGGAAGTTATGATACGACTATTATGATCTGGCATGCATTCCGAGGAAGATCAAATGACAAAAGATCGAAGAATGCAAATAATGACCTATCAACAAAGGACCATGTTATCATTGAAAACCCTTCTCATATCTTGTGTGGTCATGACGATATCATCACATGCTTATTTGTTAGCACGGATCTAGATATTGTTATCAGTGGATCAAAAGATGGAACTTGTATATTTCATACATTGCGGGAGGGGACTTATGTTCGATCCATTCGACATCCGTCAGGTGCTGCTCTGTCAAAGTTGGTGGCATCACAGCATGGTAGACTAGTATTTTATTCTGAGAGTGATCTCTCCTTGCATATGTATTCCATCAATGGAAAACATATTGCTTCGTCAGAATCCAATGGCCGCCTCAATTGCATGGAACTAAGTTGTTGCGGAGAGTTTATGGTATGTGCTGGTGATCATGGACAAATCATTCTGCGCTCTATGCATTCTCTTGGCGTTGTTTGGAGGTATGAGGGAGCTGGGAAGACAATAACTTCTTTAGCTGTGACACCTGAGGAGTGCTTTCTGGCTGGAACCAAGGATGGTAGCCTGATTGTATTTTCAATAGAAAATCCTTTACTTCGCAAAGCTGGCATACAGCGGAACAAGTTAAAATCTTCTGGGGGCTAGTGGTGTATCGGGGAACATTAACCAGCCTTCCTTGCTGCACCTTCTGAACAGAAGGTGAGTCATGGCTACGGTCAATGCTGCTTCCCATGGCATTGTTTTCTTGTTTATACCTTTTTACCACTCCGCCTTTTGATGTCTTTGTGCCAATGTCTTGTACCATTTTGTCTGTTATCATCTCCAAGCTTGCAGGATGCTCAAATTGCATAGTTTATTTGCCCTTCGAGATCTTTTAGTGAAGGATACTGTTTTGACTGCTCTGTACGTCGATTAGGGTGGTATTTAGCCATTTAGGCTTCTCATTGCTGGGTGTACATTAGTGTACTTACCATATGTTCCCATTTAAGCTTCTCTCTGTACCTACAGATTTATTGTAGTTCGACAATTGTTTGTACTTATCACAGTTTTGTAGAAGACCAGTATGTATTTATTGTAGTTGGCAACTTGACATATCTTTCTAGATTTCTAGTTGCCACTGTTCTGTGCCACTCAGGTAGTTTTAGGGTACGATGCTACTTTTTTTTGAGCCATCAAAGGTTTTAAGGAAGAGGAATATGTTTTATTATTGTTGGCCATTTGTTATTTTTGTTCTGTTCAAATTGCATGCCTGGGCTTGGCTGATAATTAAATGTAGTGCACTGTTCGGAGCTCTGAAGTAATCAGGAACTTGGTAAAACATGAGAAAAAACAGGCAGACTTAGTTAACGATTCTGGTAAAGTTTTTACAAAGTTTACATACCGTAGCTTATAACTGCACGGTTGAAGAATTTCTTGTTGTATGTATCTGATTCCTCAGTAGTTGGGCGAGGCAAATTTTGTGATGTTACTGTACTTGCACCATTTTCTTTTTTTGTATGGGAATACTGATGTTTCTATTTTGAAATCTGCAGGTTACCGGCAGTTGAATGTAAAAGAGATTTGTTGCTCCTGTACACATGTACATACAGCGTTAGATTGAGGGGTTAGGATTCTGCAGAATGCCCGAGCCGGTCAGATAATTCTTCTAGCTGAAGTATTGGATACACGATACATTTCGTTTTGACTCCCAAGAGATACGGACATCCTCCTGGTAGTGATGCTTAGGTCCATCACGATTTTCCCTTGGTGCTGGACTGCTGGTTGGATAACAAGTGCGTGAGTGTAACAACCTTTTGCGATTTTATGACTAGTTACGGCGAGCAACTTGCTCCCCAATAGAAGTTGTCTGTGTATGTATTACATGACATTCCCCTGTAGTTACGAAGCAATACATTGTACATGGAAGCTCATCTTAGTGGGAAAATAAGCGGCACACGACATGTGCCATTGGTCTCGTGTGACCCGGAAACCTTTTTTTTGGCGCTCGTGCTGGCTGGTGCATGTTTCTTGTTCATGGAATTTCAGTTACTAGATGGAAGTCTCTAGCAACTGAGAAGTGCTGTGTAGATCTTTTTTTGCTGGTTGATCAATGTTTTGATGATAACATGTAGGGAAATTAGTGTTTTGGAGTGTCTACGAGGAAAGCAGTGCAAATTTTAACTTGACATCTACAAATATTGTTAAACAGGGGAGTGCTGGATCAGCTCGGGCGGGCCCTAGGTTCGTGATTTTTCCTTTCTTTCTAACAGATCTGCTAGAAGCAAAGATAGTGTTCAGGGTGAAGTGGGTAATCCTGAGAACAACCAGCCGTCCGGGACTCAAAACCACCTAGCCCTGTTGTGCCTGCGTCCTGTCGTCCCACATTCTTGATGATGACGCTGACATCGCCAGCGAATAGAAGCTTGTGCTTTCCGTTTCTTCTGAGCTTCCCAAACTGAAAGGAGGATAAGGGCGATGATGGCCTTTCACACGTGAAGGATCTCCCCGTTGCACTGACGCTAGTGATAACGATGCATTTTCTAGCCATTACTGATGCTTATGTCTTTATCCAGATAATGTATAAGGACATGTTTTTAGAAGGCACCCTTTTTTTCAGACCCGCACGTGACGTCGGGATGACAACAATAACAGCTTATATGATGAGGTATCTCTGTGTGTTATCTGAAACTTAATACGAACACTGTGTGACCAACATGGTAGTTAAAGAGAAAACACAACTTCCTTCTCATTTTTA
Organism: Poa pratensis; assembly: GCA_947311845.1. Taxonomy (NCBI): domain Eukaryota; kingdom Viridiplantae; phylum Streptophyta; class Magnoliopsida; order Poales; family Poaceae; genus Poa; species Poa pratensis. The sequence goes on along the minus strand of CAMZMU010000033.1, from coordinate 22,088,682 downwards.
TTTTGTCAACTCAGCAATCATGTGGCTTCACTAAAAGAAAAAAAGTGCGCCTGTTGGGATGTAACTAGATAGGATAATAGCCGCACCGTAGCTAGGAGTTAAGAGTTGCCGAGTTTGTTTTTTAAATAACAACTCACTCACATAGTCACTGAACCGAGTATGGAGTCCAACCTTGTCAGCTTAGTGAGCTATTGAAACATGTGTGGATGGTATCTAATCCGGTGAGTTTGCATTACTACACCGATATGGACCGATTGTGTTCAAGTGGTCATGTTATATTTATTCATTATACCATGCTACAACTATTTTATTCTATGAGTGTTTTGCTAATTAAACTTGTTTTGTTAGTAAGTTTTGTTTGTATGATTTGACGATCTACTTATATGCGTATCTATCACATTAATTTTGTTTTCGCCCCGAGTCCGCTCCGTTTCCGTTCAGAATCCATGGCTTGAGATCACCGCATTCGAATTCGCAGCCGATCGTTATTCGACCCGCTCCAATTTTGAAGAATGTTTTAGGTAGAGGATATGGTAACGGCAACATCCGACGTGATCCGTTTACATCACTAGCAGCCGGTGTCTTCCATAGCTGCACCCGACGGTACATAGTTCCCTGATGTGGTCTCCAAACTAGGGATAGAGAAGTGGGGGGGGGGGGGGAGGGGGGGGGGGGGGGGGGGGGGTGGTTGCTGGGTGGAGCGGGCATGTCGCCCTTCACGTTTTCATCGTTGACTTCGATCCAATATTTGGAGACTGGTGGCATCTGGCAGCTCATAAATTTATTGGGCAAATAGTGTTTTCGTAGTTATTGGGAAGATGGTTGTGTGTGTTGTTCTTCTACAACGGCTAATCCGGCGACGATGGAGAGTGTGGCGACCCTAAAAAGCACAAATGTTACCTTAAATCTTTGTGTTCATTAGTTATTTTTTCGTCCATCATGTATATTGGCAAAGGCAGCTATATTCTCTCTATGTATGTGTATTTGTTATTCTTCTTATTTTTTTCATATACGGTTACCCTATGGCGTATGTTAGAAAATAGTTGTAATCACCACATCATTTTGCGGAGGCATGCAAGCTGAATGACGACCTCTACGTAAAGCCAATTTGTTTTGCATAAACTAAGATATACCTCATTATATCGTCACCCCTGAATAAGATTAGATTTCTCATTATTTGTTCCTCTATGATTTGATTATGTTTGTCAATATATTTCCTAAATATCACTCACATAATGCATGGACTAACAATGCCATAAAAACCCAGATCTTCTTCTTGAGAAACACTGCATGTATATGTGTATATAGAATTAGATAAATCTCTTGAGATTCACCATATCAATCCCCCCGCCCAACATTATCCCGAATTGATACTCGTGTTTTTGTTTGCGAAAAAGGCCAACCGATCTATTGGTATCATTAACGGTACAAAGAATTCCAGAAGTAATGAAAATTACAAATAGGTCTTCAGACCACCTAGCGATGACTTTTTTTTTTAGAAATGGGGAGCCCGGCCTCTGCATCGAAAAGATGCATACGACCTCTTTATTTCATTTATTCAACATAGACTGACAAAGAGCATTACAAAGAACGAACATACAGGCAGATTCCGCCAAACAGTGATAAACACCACAACTAGCACAAACGATAGAGAAAACAACAGGGCCTTATGCCCTGGCAACAACCATCGCCGGCTTCCAAGCCACTCCAGACATAGCACCTTGTGCGCACGCTCCGCTAGTCGCCTCCGCCATCTTCCTCCAACCCATTTCTAGCGAGTAGATCGAACCGAAAACCCTTGTCAAGCCTGCCATCGACGTCGCCACGACGCCAGACAGCGCCACCTCCCTGCGCGTGACCATCATCACGCCTACGACGTCGATACTCCGCTGCGCCACGCCGCCGAGACTCGCCGTCGTCTATGCGGTATATGTAACACCGCTCCACCTTAGACCCCTCCGGCAAGAACATACTCCAAAAAACAATGCCCCCAAGAGGGAGAACGACACTAGAAGTGTCGTCATCGTCCGATCCGGGATACCCAGGTCTGAGGTTTCCCCCGGAGTATCAAGGCGGGAGGCAAGTCGCAGCGACGACACCTTCAACAAGGTAATGACGCCCATGAGCGCCACCGTCATCGGCCCCGACCGCATCGGGGCACGGCTTGCCTCGCAGATCCGCCATGACGTCCATGAGCTACAGGTCAGCCGCAAGCCCAGGCGCAACCCCGAGCTGCCGCCAGCGCCAGCACGACGTGCCAGAGCCGCTGCGCACAGGCTGCGGCCCGCCTAGGCCCGAAGGTCCAGATCGGGCCTGCAGATCCGTTTGCGCCGCCACCTGCATCCATGGGCGTGCCTCGCCGTGGAGAGGTCGCCGTCGCCCCGTAACACTTCCATCGCGCTGATCTTGGTGTCGGAACGGTCGCCGCCGCCGTAGCCAGATCGCCGGCCAAAGATCCCCGCCGCCGCCACGCCGCTCGGGACTTTGCCCGGAGGTGCTTCTGGCGGCGGCGGAGGGGAGGGGATGGCGTGTGGGAGGTCGCTGGTGCCGGCGGGTGGCGCCCCGGTGCGGCCCGGCGCGGCCGCACGGGAGCGAGAGGGAGGAGCGAGCGGGAGTGCGGCGGCGGCTGCAAGTGAGATGGGGCAAGTCACCTAGCGATGACTACAAGCAGTGAAGCGAGCCGAAGGAGCGCCGCCGTCCTCACCCTCCCTCACTGGAGTCGGGCAAAGCTTGTCGTAGAAGAGCTTGTTGTAGTGGACAGACGGGAAGTCGTCGTGCTAAGGCCCTGAAGGACCAACGCATCAGAGCAGCAACCATCGTCAATGATGACAACCGTAGATCAGAAGAGCCAGACCTAATACCACATGAACGAATACGAAAACGGACTACATCAATAGTAGAGCCTGGACGTCTCCCCTCTCCCCATCACTATAGCAGAGGGCGATTTTTCTCCTCCCCCGCAGTTCCACCTCGTCCCCGCAGTTCCGCCGGATCCCTCGTCCTCCGTTGGCCGCTCGGCGGCGGGAGGGCGGGGATCCCCGCTTCTCGGGTGTACATAGCGTAGGGTGTGTAGGGCTTGCTGTCGGCGGTGCCATGGAGGTGGTTGGGTCGCCGGTGGTGTTTTTGGTGCAGGTGCGCGTCCCCTTCGACGGCGGAGCTTCTTGGAGGTCCGCGGTGGTGCGCCTCGCCTTTGCGTCCCCTCGGATCTTTGGATCTGCTGGGTACGCCGTCCCCTCCCGGATCTCGCGTGGCGGCGGATCTGGGTTGACTTTGAAGCCGACGACGTTGAAGGAAGGCGGTGTTGCAGCTGGAGCTGGGTGGAGGCTTCCCGGAGTTCGAGGTTCGGCGACTTCCCGTCCGCTAGGGGACATCTTCTGCTCCAAGGCTTGAAGGAAGATGCAGCGGCGGCGCGTCACCGGCACGTCCTGCTCCACGCCGGCGACATCGAGTTGCAGAAGGTCTGGGTTGTAATTTCTATCTTTCTTGGGGGCCTGTCTGTGATGGCCGTCCTTTGATGTTGTATACGGCTTCGTCGCAAAAAAAAAAAAGAATACGAAAACGGACTAGATCCGAGAAGATCCGCCAGACACACAACTCCACACGCCCTCCGTCGGTACTAGGCGCACCACCGAAGTGAGGATAGAACGGGGAGGACCTTATTCTCCCTTCAGGATGTTGCCATTGCCACACCATCGCCGAAGAAGACACTCGAAGAACCTAAAAAAAAAGGGAACGGAAACCTTCTCGCCGGCGAGGGGCTGCCGTCCGCCGCACCTTCGGGGCCCAAGGGCCGTCGGAGGCGGGAGGACCATCAGCTTCGTCGGAGAGAGGGACGAAGACCAGATAGGATCGCTGTACGATCGCCTGGGAAGGAGCCGTACCGGTTCGGTACGCTTCTACGTTATCTCCATGGCCTGGTGGCAGCATGTAGCAGCTCATAAATTTATTGGGCAAATAGTGTTTTTGTAGTTGTTGGGAAGACGGGTGTGTGTGTTGTTCTTCTACAACGGCTAATCCGGCGACGATGGAGAGTGTGGCGACCCTGAAAAGCACAAATATTACCTTAAATCTTTGGGTTCATTAGTTATTTTTTCGTCCATAGTGTATGTTGGCAAAGGCAGCTATATTCTCTCTATGTATGTTTGTATGTGTATTTGTTGTTCTCCTTTTTTTTATATACGGTTACCCTATGGCGTATGTTAAAAAATAGTTGTAATCACCACATCATTTTGCAGAGGCATGCAAGCTGAATGACCTCTACCTAAAGCCAATTTTTTTTGCATAAAACTATGATATACCTAATTATATCGTCGCCCCTGGATAAGATTAGATTTCTCATTATTTGTTCCTCTAGATTTGATTATGTTGGTCAATATATTTCCTAAATATCATGCACATAGCAATGCCATAGAAACCCAGATCTTCTCCTTGAGAAACACTGCTTGTATATGTGTATATAGAAGTAGATAAATCTCTTGAGATTCACCATATCTATCCCCTCGCGCAACATTATCCCGAATTGATAGGCGTGTTGATACACATTCCAAATTAAGCCACATAGAAGTTTCTATAAGAAGACCCCAAATCATAGGACGGAGAGAAGCACCTACGTAGTAGAAGCAGCTGCACACGTACGTACGTGGTGTGTAGAGAAATGGGTGGTCTGAGGTGCTCCTCCGCCGTCGTCCTCGCCGTCTCCGTCGTGCTGCTTCTCAACGCCGACGTGGCCCTGTCCGGAATTGGATGCAGCTACAAGCGCATCTTTGCGTTCGGCGACTCGCTCATCGACACGGGCAACTTCCTGAGCCTCATCGGCAACGGCCAGTCGCCGTTGAAGGAGCCTCCCTACGGCATGAGCTTCTTCCACCACCCCACCGGCCGCGTCTGCGACGGTCGCGTCCTCGTCGACTTCTATGGTGAGTGATCGCCGCCGTCACCGTGGCCGTCGCTCGTTTTTTTTTTTTGCGAAGACAAATACAGCAGTGCGACGACAACTTACAGAGAGGAACTCGAAAGAAAGGAAAATACAATCCAGCCCCTCTGTAGCACAACGACGCCGGAGACGACGAGCGCCGTCGGTGGCGCGCCGCTGCTCAAACTCCTCATACCTTGGAACAGGAGCCCCCCGAAGCAGACGGGAAGTCGCCGATCGTCGATCTCGAAAGATCTACGCCTGAGGTCGCCGTCGTCGTCACGCCGCAACACCACTGCATCCGTCGAAAGTTCTAGCGCCGGATCCGCCATCCCGCGGGCACCAGCGAAGGGGGAAGCGAGCTCCACAGGTCCGCGGAACTGCGGGCTCGCCGTAGGCGGCAGGTCGACGCCGAAGCTCCACGGAGCTCCACCGTCGAGGGAGAGGACCACCGCCTGCAAAAACATCACCGACCTCGCCTCCTCCACCATGGCGCCGCCGGCAGATGCCAAACTCACACCTACACAACACAAATACACAGATCCGTCGATTCCCCGTCCTCCCGCCGCCGGAGCGGCCGCCGGAGGGCGGGGAATCGAGCGGATCGCCGGCGATGCGGTGGCGCGAGCTCGGGGGTCCAAAAGTCGCCTCTCAGCACTGTGGATGGGGAGAGGGGACGGTCCAAGGTCCGTGGCCGTCGCTCGTTGGTAATTATAATTTCCATGTGATCTTTAGCTAGAGAGATACGTGTTTCAGCGGAGGCGTTTAACCTGCCGCTGCTACCGCCGAGCATCCCGGAAGAGGCGTCGGGTCAGTTCGCCACCGGCGCCAACTTCGCCGTGTATGCCGCCACAGCGCTGCCGCCGGCCTACTTCAAGAGCAAGTACAACTTGTCGATAGGCGTGCCGTCCCACCTCGAGGTGCAGCTAGACTCCTTCAAGAAAGTCATCGCCCGCATCGCTCCCGGTGACGGTAAGTTTCTAACACACATGCATGCATGGATCGTCAATTTCTACGTACTCGTGTGGTGCAAGTGCAATATGGAGTGTAATTCATGTCGTATTTTGTTCTCTCTAAAAAATAATCAATGTATCTTGACACAGGCGCCACGAGGGCTCTCCTGAACGAGTCCCTGGTGCTGATGGGCGAGATCGGCGGCAACGACTACCACAACTGGTTCAACAATAAGCCGCGCGAGATGGCGGATCAGTTCCTCCCCGACGTGGTCGCACGCATCGGCGCCGCGGCGCAGGAGGTGGTCGACCTCGGCGCCAGGTCGGTCGTCGTCCCGGGCAACTTCCCCATCGGGTGTGTGCCGGCATATCTGAGCGGCCACCAGAGCAACAACCAGTCGGACTATGACGAGCACGGCTGCCTGATCTGGTTCAACGACTTCTCCCAGAGGCACAACCAGGCACTGAGGGAGGAGGTCGCCCGGCTCCAATCCCGGAACCCCGGCGCCAAGATCGTCTACGCCGACTACTACGGCGCCGCCATGCAGTTCGTTCAGAGCCCGCAGCGGTACGGCATCACCGACCCGCTCGTGGTGTGCTGCGGCAGCGACGGGAAGTACCATACAGGAGGGTCGTGCAACAAGGAGACCAAGCTCTGGGGCAGCCCCGCCGGGTTCGCGAGCTGGGACGGCATCCACATGACGGAGAAGGCGTACAACGTTATTGCCGACGGGGTGTTGGACGGGCCATTCGGCGACACACCGCTGCGCCACATCTGCTAGAAGGAATTCTTGTTGGTTCTCAGCTGTGCACGCCAGCAAATAGATTATTGACCACCGGCTTGTATCAAACTTATTACAAGTTTTATGGTTGGCATTTTAGTAATCGATCGTCGATCCATCCGGATCTAACGGTTCAAAAATAGGTGGTACCAGAGAGTGATGGTACCTGCGGTAACAAAAGTGTGGGACTAGTACTAAAAATATATGCGAGACCAGCACCTTTTTTTTTTTTTAAAGGTAGAGTTCGCCAAAAACAAAGAGTTTCGCAGTTCATTTCGACAAATTGCCTCTCACCTCAAACTGCCTCTCCGTATTTCCAAAAATATAGAGTTTCGGAGTTCATTTTCACAAATCCCAGGCGGCCTAACGGTGTGTGGGTCATCGAGCTCTACTATTTCTTCGTTGTCATCATGCCTTGACAACCTTCCCTAGACTCCTTTTTCTCTGTTTTGTAAAACCACTTGTAAACATCTTGTTCTTTTTAACAATGTGAGGGCACTAAGAGCTGTGGGGGGCTCCCACACTGTAAAAGCCAAAAAAAATAGGCGCCTGACGGTTCCTAAGGGCATGTTTCGTGTCGTATTCTCGTATCTGGGATAGAGAAGTTGCCGTCAATCAGATTTTCAGCATTGACTTTGATCCCGTCTATGGAGACTGGCGGCATATGGCAGCTTGTAAACTCATTGGGCAATGGTGTTTTTCTAGTTCGTGGGAAGGTGGTTGTTTGTGTTGTTCTCCAACGGCTAATCTGGTCACGGTGGATAGTGCGGCGACCCTGGAAAGCACAAAGGTTACCTTGAATCTTTGTGTTCATTAGCTATTTTTTCCTCAATCGTGTATATTGGCATATGCAACTCCACGTTCGCCAGGTTACCTTGGAAAGTAAAATCTTGGCGGATGACATTGTTTGGAGGTTCACGACTAATGGGGTTTATTCGGCGGCCTCAGCCTACAAAGTGCAACTTCTTCGCTCCACCTCCTCCGACATGAGCAAGCTAGTATGGGAAATTCCCCCTTCAAAACCGTTTTTGGACGGCCGGTCGTCTCGCAAAAAGGGGTTGGCCAAATTGTGGGCTTCGCCCCCTATGCAAAAGAACGCCATAGTCTATTGAGCATCTTCTTGTTGATTTCCGCTAATCCATAAGACTTTGGGGATCCATCAAGGATTGGTTAGGCATCCATGCACTCGACCGTCGCCTTTGGATGGGCCTCAAACTTAAGGAGTGGTGCACACATTTGGCTAGCGGCCTGCGACCCTCATCAAAAATCCTTGACCTCCCTCGCCTTGCTTGTGACTAGGGAGATTTGGAATGAATGAAAGAAACACGCGTTTTCCAAAACAAGTTTGCCCCTTCTTTCGTTATCCTCGACAAAATCAAAAAGGAGATTCGACTTTGGATCATCGCCGGCGCTAAGTGCTTGGGCGAAATCATGACGGGAGAGTAGGCTTGTAGGGTGTGGTGTGGTATGTTGTTATATTTTTGCACCTTTTTCGTCTTGTACCGAGCTCCTCTCTTAATTGATTTACCGGGGCAACGGTTTTGCCCCTGTTTCCAAAACAACAGATGCACTATATTCTATATATGTATGTTTGTATTTGTATTTGTTTTTGTATGTTCTCCTTAACATTTTATTATATACGCGTACCCTATGGCGTATGTTTAAGAAATAGTTGTAGTTACCACATCACTCGCAGAGGCATGCAAGCTAAATGACCTATACATAAAGCCAAATCTTTTGCATAAAACTAAGATATACCTCATTATATCGTCACCCCTTGAATAAGATTAACTTCCTCATTATTTGTTCCATCTCTCATGCTGTCATGCATTGTTCAAAACTTGAGAACGAAATATACTCCCACGCACATTAATTATAATGCATGGACTAATTAACAATGCCATAGAAAACCCAGATCTTCTCCTTGAGAAACACTCCATGTAGTGTATGTATCACTAGTAGAAACAGGGTCTTTAGTCCAGAGCCATTTTGGGCTCTAGTCCGGGCCACTTTTTAACCTGGAATAGAAGGTGGGACTAGTCCCGGGTGAACAGATACGAGGCCGTAGAGCACTTGTCCCGGGTCGTGGGGGAGCTCTAGTCCCGGCTTGTGATACGAGCCGAGACTAGAGGTCCGTGGCAGGCAGCCGCAGAGCGGGGCCCACGCGAGCACCACTAGTCCCGGCTCACGTTGCCCTATATCTCTCCTTCCACCTCGAGCCAGCTCTCCATTTTTGAGCTCGAGGCACACCTCCATTTTTCTCATTTTTTCACTCTCCAAAGCTCAATTTGATCCCCATTTTTCTCCACTATTTGTCAATATTGACGGCGTCCATCTATCCAAGGGTTAGCAACATCATCTCTTCTCTCGGCCTTCCTAATTTAGCTCATTTCATTGCTAGTTTAGCTCATTTCATTTTTCTAGTGCTAGCCAGGTGTTTGATGAAATGCCTAAGTAGGTGATTTCATTTGTTTTATGTGCAATTTAAGCTCAAACTAAATTATGATTTGTGGGTTTTAGTGTCGTCCCGTCCCTGTCCTCACCGCCGTTGATCGCCTGCGCCGTCTCCATCCTCACCGCCGTCGATCGCCTGCGCCGTCCTGTCACCGGCACCGCCTCGGTGAGCCTCTTGTTTTTATCTTTTAAAAAAAAAAATTTAGTTGTATGATTTAGATGCATAATTATTACTTGTATAATTTTCTTATTTGCATAATTGTTTGTTATATATAGTGCCATGGTTTTGACATCTGTTCACACCGGCTCTCGTCCGCTCTATTATTCGGATGTGGTATGATTGTTTGTTATAACTATTTGTTTCATTTCGTGTTTATGAGAATTATGCCGACCAGCTTGACATAGATATATTTTTATCTAGGAGGTAGTTGAACCGGAAATTCCAAAAGACCCTATTGTCGAGTTTTTTTGAAAAAGAAAACAATGATTTGAAAGAAAAATTGAAAAGAAGTGAAGATCTTTGTCTCCAATGCTTAGAAGAGAAGATGAAATTGGAGTTCAAGTTTGCCGACGTCGTCGATGATCACGAGATCAAGATGGAGGCAATGCGCTTGGATCACGAGATCAAGATGAATGCAATGCGCTTGAAGCTTAAAAAGATTAGAAAATATGCCATTAGTCAAGAGGCTTGGTATCATTATGCTGTTGGTTCAATAATTAGCTTAGTTGCGATTTTGATCGCATTTGTCGTTGGATTTAAATTCTTTAGATAGTTGTATGTTAGTTTCAATTAATGTATGTTTAAGAGAACTATGTATTAGATTTGGTCACTACTCTATTTTTGTTTAAATGTGGTGAACTTGTATTAATGAATTTGGTCACGTATCTCTATTCATGATGTAGTGTAATTTGTCGATTATGTTCGTTTGTCGTAATGAATTTGGTCACGTATTACGAGCCGGGACTAGAGGTGTCTCGCACGGCAGGGCCATGTGCGGGAACCTCTAGTCCCGGCTCGTAATACGGACCGGAACTAGAGGTACTCTGTTCCTATAAAAGCAGCCCCTGCTCACCCCTCTCCTCTGTTTTTTTCCATTCTATAAGGTGAGAGGTGTGTGCTAGTTTGCTGTTTCTTCCTATGCATAAGAGGTGTTCGATGAAATGCCCGAGCTAGCCAGCTTCGTTCTCCATTGTTCTTCACCATCGAGCTCGAGTTTATCCCCATTTTATTGAAGTGTTCCAAGAGGTTAGCAACTAAACCCTTTCATCTTTCATTAATAATTTTAGCATCGTGATTGCATTTGACATACTTACATAATGCAGATGAGCCATCCATGGGTTGCAGTGGAGAAAAATCGATAGAGAGTTCAAGGAATTTGCATGTGACGCAAGGAACTTAAGGTTTGGTCTAAGTACGGATGGTTTTAATCCTTCTGGGGAGCAGAGCAGCAGTCATAGCACCTGGCCTGTGACTCTATGTATCTATAACCTTCCTCCTTGGTTGTGCATGAAGCGGAAGTTCATTATGATGCCAGTGCTCATCCAAGGCCCGAAGCAACCCGGCAACGACATTGATGTGTACCTGAGGCCATTAGTTGAAGAACTTTTACAGTTGTGGCGTGATGAAGTGGTACGTGTGTGGGATGAGCACAAACAGGAGCCATTTGACCTACGAGCGTTGTTGTTTGTAACCATCAATGATTGGCCTGCTCTTAGTAACATATCAGGACAGTCAAACAAGGGATACAATGCATGCACGCACTGTTTAGATAAGATTGAAACTATATATTTAGGTAACAAGAATGTGTACCCGGGGCATCGTCGATTTCTTCCAAGGCATCATCCCGTACGAAAGAAAGGCAAGCATTTCAAAGGTGAGGCAGATCACCGGACGAATCCACCCCTCCCTACTGGTGATGTTATATATGATATGGTCAAGGATTTAGAAGTAATCTTTGGAAAGGGTCCTGGCGGACAGTCTGTTCCGAATGACGCTAACAACCACGTATCCATGTGGAATAAGAAGTCTATATTTTGGGAGCTACCCTATTGGAAACTCCTACAAGTCCGCTCTGCAATCGACGTGATGCACGTGACGAAGAATCTTTGCGTGAACCTGCTAGGCTTCTTGGGCGTGTATGGTAAGACAAAAGATACGCCGGAAGCACGGCAGGACCAGCAACATATGAAAGACCCAGACAACCTGCATCCAATGAAGACGGATAAAGGACGTCTAAGTCCTGCTAGCTACGCTCTTACCAAAGAAGAGAAGTAGATATTTTTTGAAATCCTGATCAGTATGAAGGTCCTGGTTTTCTATGTGAAGGACATGTCTACCAAACCGAAAAAAAGAAAAGATAAGCAAGCGAATACATCAGCCGATGAGGCAAAGCGCCACATAGTTCTTTCAGGGAAAAGAAACATCGTGAGAGTGGAGGACAAGACAGACATGTCAGAAGATTACAATAAGTTTCATGAAATTCCGCCCTTCAAAGTGAACACTGACCCAAACATCAAGTTAAATGATGAAGCTTGTCCATGGTTACGGCGCAATCAGAATAAAGGGACACACACGAAGAAAAAGTGAAGACTGGATAGGGATGTTGTTGGTGATGTGTAATAATGTATTAAACTTTTATGTAACTGTATTCTGAAAACTCTAAACACTGAAGAGAACAAAACACACGGTTTCCCTGCATACAGCCCAACGGTGGCTCGTGAGTGCCCGCATATTAAATGCACCGTTGGACGTATGCAGGGAATCTGAATGCTTCGTATACCAAAATGAACTACAATGAGTAGACATTGAGTGCTGAACATGTCCGGGAGGGGGGCTATATATAGTGTCATGTGGCTCACGATCCAGCAAGTCCGTTTATGTAGTAATGTAACTGTTAGTGATGTGTAATAATGTATCATTTTATGTAGCTGTATGGGATGTTGTTAAGGATGTTTTTAAAATAAAGAGATGATTATTACAAATTTAAACAATATTAGTTAATGCATTTTTTAATTGAAAATGGAAAAATGGTTAATAGTTAGAATAATTATTTTAGAAAACAGAAAATGGTTTTGGATTAGTTATTCAAATTCAAACACTTTTCATGTTGAATTTTTTGTCAGATTCAAAAGTATGCACAAGTTGTTCAAATTCATATTCAAACACTTTTCGAATTCACACTTTTGGGCATTTGCGCGCTAAAATTCAAAATTTGGGCCCTTGAACGCAAAAAACAGACCTCTAGTACCGGGTGGAGCCACCACCCGGGACTAGAGGTGCATTTGCGCGCGCTGGGGGTGGCATCTGCGAAAACACCTCTGGTCCTGGGTGGTGGCTCCACCCGGTACTAGAGGGTACCCTCTAGTACCGGCTCGTGGCTCCACCCGGGACCAGAGGTCCCTGGGTATAAATACCCAGGCCTCCATCCCGGCCCGAGCCACGACCCGGGAGAAAATCAAATCGCGGCGAAGCCCTAGCCATTTTTCTCCTCGCGCCGCCGCCGCCGCCGTCCTCCGCGCCCGCGCCTCCTCGATCCGCCGCCCACGCCCTCCTCCGCGCCCGCCGCCATCGCCTCCTCCGCCGCCCGAGCCCTCCGCCGCGCCGCCCTCCACCTCCGCCGCATCGCCCTCCATCGCCGTCACGCCGCCTCTCCTCCTCCGCCGCTCCCGGCCTCATCCACGCCGCCTCGCCCTCCTCCTCCTCCACGTCCTCGACGGCCGGCCGGCGACCTCGCCCTAGCCTCCTCCGACCGAAATCCTAGCAATTAAGGTGAGGATTTTTTTAATTGTTTTTTTAGTGTTAGAAATTTAGTGTACAAATTTAGTGTAGATTTGCTAAGTGTAGAAATCTAGTGTTAGAAATTTTAGAAATTTAAATTTGCTAAGTGTAGATTTTGCTAAGTGTAGATTTAAATTTGCTAAGTGTAGATTTAAATTTGCTAAGTGTAAATTTTGCTAAGTGTAATTTTTTTGTTTTATACCCCACTGTGTTTTTAGTTTATTGTTCTCGGCGACGATGTCTCTGTTGGACCAGAGGGGCGATGTCCGGGACTGGGCTCCGCCGGGCTGGCACTGGGAGGTGTTACCTTCCGGGCGTAGCTTAGTTAGGAATCCGGGTGACGCCGTCGACCCGGATCTTCTTTGGTGGCGGTCGAGTGGGCCACGCTCGGTGCAGAGGGAGCCGGCCCCCGAGGAGGTGGTACGTCGCCGTATCAGGGAGGAGGACGAGCACGTCCGTCGCTACATGTATTTGTTGGATACGCCAGCGGTGTATGACAGTAGATGGTCGATTCTTCATAGGGTTCCTTCTCACGTGAGTTATGACCCTGTGATGGTTCCTGTTCTTTGGATGCGCAGCGCCGGCCGCTCAGCACCCCCGGCTTAGGACCCGGTCGTAGTTAGTTTGAGAGGTTAATGCATGTGAGAGGAAGATGTATTATTGATATTATTCGTGATGTATTTAGGGTTAAATAAAAATGGACCCGAGCTATGTAACTGGATTAAATAAAGATGTATGAGCGATACTTTTGCATATTTGTAAAGTTCCCTACTTTGAATTATTCTGCTAATGCTAACATTGTTTTATCTTTCTTTTGTATTAGTTAAGCAATGGATGGAGATGTTCCCTTCGTAAGCAGAGAAGGGGAAGAAGAGATCTTCTCCATGATGCGGCAACCCGCGGATGGAGCTGAAGACGGTAGAGCAGAAGATGGCTCACAATTTTTTAACGAGTCCGGTCCGGGAATGGAGCCGGAAGGAAGCAACGGAGCGCAAACTAGCAAGGAGTGCGATGACGACTCGCAAATTGGTGGACCCCCGCCGTCTGGCGAGGTATATTAAGCCTATGTTGATCAGATGCAATAACTGATTTGTATATATATGTATTAACAAATGTTTCTTATTTTTAGACCTCCGCATCGACCCAATCTAGTAAACGAGGCCATGCCAAAGGGATGGCCGCAGATGCGCATCTCACAATTGAGGTCATCTCTGCAGATGGCAAACCGTTGGAGCCCAAGGCGAACGCAGCTAAGTTTGTGCATCAATGCGGAGTTGTTGTTAGGGACAATGTTCCGATCAGCATTCAGGAATGGATTGAGCAAAAAAACTTAGAGGGAGCTAGTTATGTCAGCGACAGAACTAAAGATGTGCTTTGGGACAAGCTCAGAGCAAAGTTCACCCTACCGGTGTTGGATTGTCCCGAAAAGACAGAAGCCATGACGAAAAAAGTCAAGCATTTCGCTCTGAAGAAGATGGCTGAACAATTCAATAATTACAAGAACAGATTATACCGTGATTGGGTCTCGAAAAATAAAGTTCCAGATTTCACTGGAGCACTAGAGAGGCAGCGGGCTCACTGGAAGGCATTTCTGGAATACAAGGATTCAGAACTAGCCAAGCAAAGATCAAAAAAAATAAGGAGAATGCAGGGAAAAAGAAATATCACCATAAGTTGGGGGGAGGTGGCTACGTAAGTGCCGAGCCTAAGTGGGATCTGATTGAGGCCGCTATGCGCGAAAAAGGGATCACTCCAGTTACAGATAACTGGCCCCATAGGGTCAGAAATTGGATGCTTGCTCATGGGGCGGAGTATGACGCATCAGGTGATCTAATAGTTGATGAAACGAAAGAAACTCCTATACCCCGGAAAGCAATTCTTGATGCAATCGCCGATGCTCGAGAGGGAAGGTTTATTCCCGACAGAGAGAACGACGAGCTGACAAAGGGCCTCGGTAATAAAGAAAAAGGAGGACGAACACGAGGCAAGGGAGCTTCTGTGACGTGGAATGAAGGGTTTCCCGAGGACCGTGAATCTTATAGAAGCCGAGCAAGAGCAAGGAAGAGGAAGGAGCAGGAGGATTCAGACCGGTTGAGCAAAGTAGAAAGTATCATTAGCCAACAACAGAAGCAAATAGATCAATTGCGCGAGCAAGCTTGTCAAGGGGCAACTCATCAGCTGCAGCAAGATAGTCAAGCAGGTGGTCCATCTCAACGGAAAAGCAGCGTGGCTTCCGCGGCGGTCGGTGCTGATGAGGCATCGAAGCAAACCTACCCCGTGGATTTTATCACTGAGAAGACAAGTTGTGAGCTACATGAGGCACTGAGAAACTTAACCGTGAAGGCGGCGGACGGCTATGCTTTAACTTGTGAATCTACAGCACTGTATCGTGGCAATGAGATTCCAGATGGCTATGCTCGTGTCGGCGTGGATCAAGTTGAACCCGCATTTCAATCACTCGAGCTTTACATCCCTGGAGATGATGATGAGAGGACACTGGGAGATTGCCAGGGTAGACTCATTCTATGGCCCAAGAAATACATCGTGTTTCCAGGCTGGACGCCAAGGCCACCATCGCCTCCTCCGAGTCGAGATGACGGCAGTGACGACCACCACAACACGAGTCCATCTCGATCTCCGTCGCCGCCTCAGCCGACTCCGCCGCCGCCTCAGCCGACTCCTCAGCCGCCTCCGCCCACTAAGGCTAAGACCGCCCAAAAGTCTCTAGCCGACTCCTCAGCCGACTCGATGGGTTTCCGACCCAAACCCCAATACGAGCCCCTCCCAAAAGTACCGAAGGTTCCTCCCCCGAGACCTTACGACGTCGAGATGACTCCAGAGCAAGGCGCCGCGTGGCTGGCAGCCGACGCGAAAAGACAGATGGCGGAACTGGCTGCGAAAAGACAGCCCGCGCCAAAGCAAGTATTTACGGCAGAGGAAAAAAAGTGGGCTAAGGAATTTCTTAATCATCCATCGCAAATTGAGATAAATAGGCCAGATGACTATGCACGTTGTCTGAGGAGAACTCGCCCCAACACGACGACAAGTAGTACTCCAGCGGGAAAAGAAAAAGAGAGGTTGCCCAGCTCGGAGACCAGTCAAAACAGTCCATCTCCCCGCTCAAGGTGGCCACTGATAAGGGCTCCGCGCGCGCGGCGGATTTAGCTTACCGCGCGGAATTTGCTGCAGAAATTGGTATTTCACTTTCTCAACTGGAAGCAGAAGAGCTCCCCTCCTTATGCCACCTGATAAATGGACCTGGGAATACGGGAAGTCTCTAGTGCCACCTGATCAGATCGAGAATCTACCAACACAAATGCTAAGACTGCATAAATGGTACATGGAAGTCACAAAGCTAGATCGAAAAGTGCTCCTTGTGCAAGTTACAGAGAACATTTCAAAGGTAAAGACGAGTTAACTATTTACCTTGAAGAACTCTATCAGTTATACCAGCTTGACGCCCTCGACTTGAGTATCGTCGTACCTATTGTCTGTAAGTGATTCAATTCATTTATTTTCTAAAATAAAGTCTATAGCTCAGCTCGGTCATTGCCTGTTCTAATTATGCTCTACGCTATTATGCAGAATGAAGAGTGATGAATGTGACAGAAAAAGAAACTTTGAGATTGGGTTCGTTGACCCAACCCGAGTTAATGAAAATCTGCTACGGAACTACCCAAGGAAACGGTGGCCAACTTGTTTAGGTTCATAAGAGGCAAGATTATAAAAGGAAGATATTGTTTCCTTACAACTTCAGGTAAGAGTGTTACTGTCTTGTACACATTAGTTTTTGCTTACTCGATGTTAAGTGTAACTGATTAGTTACTGACATATATAAACGTGCGCAGCGACCATTACATTCTGCTAATCATTGAAGTTGATGATGCAAAAGTTGAAATCTTCGACTCATTGGCGTGGCCCCAAGAGAAGTACCAACATATTTAGATGTGCTCCAAGGGTATTTTCAATCATTATCGTACTATATCGGTCTCTTTTGTTCAATTCCTGAGATATCAAGTAACTAATTAATAACTCATTTATTCATTTGTTTGCCGGGCAGGATTTGGAAAGATTTCATAAAGATGACATCTGGTGATTTTAAAGAGGAGCTTAGTTTGTTAATGCCAAGGTAAGTAGTACGAGCTAGGTTCGCGCATCTCTTTAATTCAAATTTCAATACCATCATACCATGCTTGATTATTATTTGATTGAAATCTATTCTCGTAAAGTACTGTGAAAGGCAGCCACTGGGGACCAATTTGTGTGGATACTACGTCTGCGAGTGGATTCGCCGGGAGGTCTCTGAGCGGAACCCATCGACATTTATAGAAGTAAGTGAACAAATATATTCACAGTTTTATTTTATTACCATCAATTGTGTTGAGTGTCATTCATAATTTCTGTTATGATGATTGATATGCATATTGATCTCCTTCTTTTATAGATGGATAGAATGCGGAGGGACCTGCAACCAAAGGACCGCTTTCGACCAATTCAAGAGGAAATTGCGGGATTTTTGATGAACTATGTCATAAACCCAAAGGGAAAATACAATGCCACCGAATAGACGGGCTCTAGTCCCGGCGATGATCATGTAATCGAATAGACGACGGGCTCTAGTCCCTGTTTTATATGATCTCTATGTAATTAATCGAATAGACGGGCTCTAGTCCCGGTTGTGATCTCCATGTAATCAATTAAAAATGATCGAATTCTCATAAAGATTTCTTTTATGAATATTTTGATATGCTATATGTATTTTTCTGATTTATAATTAATTAACCATATATTTTGCAAGATTAATCATAATATTCAATAGGAAACAAGAAAACCAGAAGCCGCCACGTGGGAGAATCTCTAGTCCCGGGTTGTATTACCACCCGGGACTAGAGGTACTCTGCCACGCGCTCTGCCCAGGCCCCGTGGAGCTCTCTAGTACCGGTCGTAAGCCACCCGGGACTAGAGGGGGAGCCTCTAGTCCCGAATCCGGCGTCCCGGGTGGGAATCCGGTACCAGAGGCCCCTACCACCCGGGACGAGAGCCCTATTTTCCACTAGTGTATATGTGTATGTGGAAGTAAATAAATCGCTTGCGATTTTTTACCATATAACCCCTACGTCACATTATTCCGAATTGATACGCATATGTTGATACGCAGATTCCAAATTAATCACACATACTCCATACAAAAAGTTGTAGCAGGCTAGCAGCAGAACAGGTACGTACGTGGTGCTCAGAAATGGGGAGTCTTAGGTGCTCCTCCGGCGTAGTCCTCGCCGTCTCCGTCGTGCTGCTACTCAACGCCGACGTGGCCCTGTCCAGATGCAGCTACAAGCGCATCTTTGCGTTCGGCGACTCGCTCATCGACACCGGCAACTTCTTGAGCATCAGCGGCAACAGCCCACCTGGGTCAGCGTTGAAGGAGCCCCTACGGCATCACTTTCTTCAACCACCCCACCGGCCACGTCTGCAACGGTCGCGTCCTCGTCGACTTCTATGGTGAGTGATCGATGCCATCAACGTGGCCGTCGTCGACTTCCACGGTGAGCTGCCGTTGTCGAATCTTTCGCATGTGATCTTTCGCTAAATAGATGATGTTCCAGCGGAGGCGTTCGGCCTGCCGCTGCTGCCGCCAAGCATCCCGGAGGAGGCGTCGGGTCAGTTTGCGACCGGCGCTAACTTCGCCGTGTATGCCTCCCCTGCGTTGCCGCCGGAGTACTACAAGAGCTACTACAACTTGACGATAAACGTGCCGGTGCTGTCCCATCTAGGGGCTCAGCTCTACTCCTTCAAGAAAGTCCTCGCGCGCATCGCTCCCGGAGACGGTAGGTAACTACTGTAATTAAGTACACATGCGTGCGTCGTCAATACCTCATGTGGTGCAAGTTCAACATATAATTCTGATTATTCAATCGTATTGACACAGGCGCCACGAGGGCTCTCCTGAACGAGTCGCTGGTGCTGATGGGGGAGATCGGCGGGAACGACTACAACTTCTGGTTCCTCGGCGACCCAAAGAACCCACGCGACACGCCGGACAAGTTCCTCCCCGACGTGGTCACCCGCATCGGCGCCACCGTGCAGGAGGTGATCGACCTTGGCGCCAGGGCGGTCGTCGTCCCGGCCAACTTCCCTTCGGCTGCGTCCCCGTGTACCTGAGCGTCCACCAGAGCGACAACCAGTCGGACTACGACGAGTACGGCTGCCTTAGGTGGTTCAACGACTTCTCCCAGAGGCACAACCAGGCGTTGCGGCAGGAGGTCGCCCGGCTCCAGTCGCAAAACCCCGGCGCCAAGGTCGTCTATGCCGACTACTACGGCGCCGCCATGCAGTTCGTGCGGGCTCCGCGCGCACACGGCATCGTCGACCCACTCGTGGCGTGCTGCGGCAACGACGGGAGGTACCACGCGGGCATTTGCGATAAAAAGGCGAAGATCTGGGGCAGGCCCGACGGGTTTACCAGCTGGGACGGCGGACACATGACGGAGAAGGCGTACAAGATTATTGCCAACGGGGTGTTGGAAGGGCCGTTCGCCGACGCTCCGATGCTCGACATCTGCTAGAAAGATTTTTTTGTTGGTCCTCAGAGCTGCTGGGATTATATTGGGATTCTTGTGGTTGTGCACACCAATAAATGGATTATTATTGTCCAGATCAATGAAAAACAGAGCAATGGTCCCGTTTACAATACTAATTAAATAAGCAGTGTGCAGATTCAAAATCAATAACATGCTTTGGCGAATAGACTAACTATCTGGAAGGAGCACAACACATCAGAGGGAGGCATGGAGCTAACCAAACATGCAGGACACAAAAGTTCAGTAGCAAGAGCTTGTTCGATCGTTAGCTTAATTAGTTTCCATGCAGCGGGTGCGCATAGACGACTCGCCGGCCATGGCCTTTGTACCTGCCTTCCCAGCCGCCGCCGGCCGGCTGGCCGTGGTCGACGTTGCTGCAGAAGCAGCTGCCGAGTTCCCTCATGAACCCGCCGGTGCGCGGCGACGCCCTCTTCAGAGACACCGCGGCGGCAGCGGCCTGATGGTGATGGTCTCCGTAGGCCAGCTGCTGCAGTTCTCTGTCGTCGTCCTCGACGATCGTGTCGAGGCTCCTCGGCACCCTCCTCCGGCGCATGATCGACACCAGCTGCGGCGGCGCTACCTCCGTCACGAACCTCGCCGCCACCTGCGCCTTCGCCATTCGTGTCACAGGCTAAAGAGGACTAGTTAGCTTGCTAGGCTTGCAAGCAGAAAGAGGTAGGCTGTGGCGCTGTGCCTTGTGGAAGTGTACGTGCACAACACCAGTTTGATTTAGAGTGTGAGTGCGTCTGTCTTCGCGTTGCGTGTGGCCACCTCAGGTCTCATGGCGAGGCGTATTTATACTGCTATGTGCCATGGGTAACACGGCAAAGCTGGAAGCCGACGGCGGCGTCGCCGTCCTCGGGGCCTCCTCGCAAAGACGGGTCGCACAAGTGTACGATTCGAGTCCAGGAGCTAGCTAAGTAGCTAGCACGATCTCCACGCATGCACGGTGCCGCGCGCGCGCACCTAGTCGATTTCCGCGGTAGCTTTCCGGGGAAAGGCGAGCGTGATGGCGCCGGCTCCCGGCCGGTCAAGCGGAGACGAGCGAGCGTTCAAGGCGGAGTTAATCGGGCATGTCGCGGTGCGCGCGCCGGCATGTCGGCGTCTTGATCGCCTTTTCGGTTTAATGAGCTTGGTGCCGGAGGGCGCGCTCTGCGACGGCGATGGCGATGGCGGCAGGCCGAGGTACGTGTCGCGCGTGTGCCCGGTGAGAGTGCTCTATCGACCGTTCCATGCATGGATTTGTGTGGTACGGCGACCGGAACTGGATGCGCTACCCATATACGGAAGAGCTAGCGTCTGAGATGCGCAGCAACGCAGTGCGCAGCCGGGCACGAAGAAGATATACATCAACCGAGAATTACGTTTGTCCAAAACATTTCCACATATGGACGGTGACGAGACGGTGACCACTGGCTTATCGAAAGAGATCTTGATGCAAGTTATCACCTCAGCGCCAAAATACATATTTTTTTAGTCATTTTACGGTACATAAGATTAATTTAGGCCGTTTATTCTTGTGATCACCTGATTTTACGGTACAAATGTTTCTCTAAATAATCTCATTTAACAAACTTTGTTCTATCCCTCCGTATCAAAATATAAGACTCTCTAGCTAGCTTGTACATAGGTTTTACCCCTGTCAACCATCTTCACACGTCACGAAGCTTCGGGAGGGAGACGCGTGCACTAAATACTTCCATCTTCATGCGAATGGCCGCATAAGGAGAAACCTTATTTCCCACATCGTTATGGACACAGGGATCGGCTCCACTCATGCCGCCAAGGAAAAGGTCATCTTTGACAATTTTGCGACTTTTATGGGCCGGCCAGAAGCGCGCACTCTTGACTTCAACTGGGAGGCCCTCGGAATCACTCCTCACAACCTTGCACACCTGGGTAACCCTTTCTCTAGGGAAGAGATCAAGATGGCCATCAACCTCATGCCTCAAGAAAAAGCTCCTAGGCTGACGGATTTATTGGGGCCTTCTTCAGCAGTTGCTGGAGCATCATATCTGAGGACCTTATGCGTGTGGTACACGCTTTCACCACTAGACAGGCACACAATTTCCACATCCTCAACTCGTCGCTGGTGACGCTAATCCCAAAGAAGGACGGTGCGGAGCGTATGGGTGACTATTGGTCAATCAGTCTCATCCATGTGGTGGCCAAGATCATCACTAAAGAATTGGCTCTGCGCCTTCGTCTGAAAATGGACTCCCTAGTCTCGCCCTGTTAGAGTGCCTTCATTAAAACGCGTGAAGCATACATGACAACTTCATGTATGTCCGCGGAGTAAGCAGAAGATTGCACACGACAAAATCGCCGGCCCTACTTGTCAAGCTCGACATGCTAAAGCTTTTGAGTCTGTTCGCTGGGACTTCCTGCTTGAACTCCTCCGCCGCCTGGGATTTCCTGACTCCACAAGGGCCTGGATTGGTCGCATCCTCAAGAGCTCGTCTTCTAGGATTCTTCTGAACGGCATCCTTGGTCCCCCTATCCTGCATGGGCGGGGATTGCGCCAGGGGGATCCCTTGTCACCCCTCATGTTTGACCTTGCCATCGACCCGCTGCAGCGACTGCTGCATCTTGCCACGGAGGCCAACCTCCTATCGCCGCTTGCTTGCATTTCTGCGTAACTAGGGGTGCAAGTCTAGTACAACGTACTTTCATAATGGAATCAAAAGTGTCGTCCGGATATACGTGACAAATGTCTATATACGAGATTTCTTACACAGAGTGTTGTTCTTTCAACATGATTCCTCAACAATTGAGTCATTGTAACTGACTCTCTGTTTTCTCCGTTCCACTTTGGTTTTCGAGTAATAATTACCATGATGAATTTGTCTTACTGTTTTTGTTCCGCATTGGATTTAGCCAACTTTTGTTTAGAAAGTGGTGTCACGACCGTGGGGATCAAATGGATGGTTCAGGAAAGTCTAGTGAAGCGACACGGTCTAATCATATAGATGACCATAGTGGTATGGTTCCATAGAAAACTATTGGAGGCCATTAACACCACCGAAATGGTTTCCATGCTCCGTTGGATGATTTTTCAATATCACAGTATCAAGCTAGAACGGTTTGAATTTGTAGGACGGGAAAGAAACCTCATCCTTTGGTGCACACTAACAGATGAAGCTCAACCCTCTCTCGAACTAAGCTATCTAAGCTATTTAGAACGCAAACTTCGAGTAGTTCAGTGAAAAACTGTCAAGCTTTCTTCCATCCTTCCTAGCTCCTCGAACTTCCACCCGTCTCGCGCATCACTACTTACTTGTGATCTAGATCTGCATCCTGATAAGGTGCATCCCGTTAAATGATCTTATGTAAAACTTATCACCACTGATAATAAACATGGCAGAGTTTTGAAAAGTACAACCCGATCTTTCACCTCAGATTATGGTGGTTACTTTACCCATTTAAGAAGTATGGCCTATATGTCCTCATACCTTGTCAGATCATAACCATCCTCATCTTGTCAAGTTTATATGGCTAAAACTGTAGACGGGTGACCCTGACGATTGCACCAAGACTGGTATCAGAGTCCCTCGGTAATCTCAATCATGGAGGCCAAAGTTGCTAATGTATCTGCAAAACCTTGAAGAGCTATAGGAAGTAGCAAGGAATCCCACATAAACTGGAAGTTAGATAAGCACCATCGTGGGTTTTGCTTCCATCGAAAACTCCCAAAGCTGCTATGAAATAGGCGAATTGGTCCCCCTAAACGACGAGTTCCAAAATCCCACCGAGTTATATGCTGTCTGATTGCTCATTATGCATGTGAGAGAGTGAGAAGAAAGTACCATAGCTATCCCCTCTTTGGCCCCTTTCTTCCTCCGAGCGAACCATAGAGCACACCACCAAGATGAATAAATTGATCTGAAGACCAGCTAGCAATGGAGATCAGCGAAGCAGCGCCTATTGTCGTCCGTCGTTTTTCTACTCGCTGCTCATGTTTTAGCTTTTCCTCTCTCTTGTATTACTATTTTGTCGGTCGATTGTCAGATTGAATTTGTTGTATATTGCATCTGTGTCTACATTGCCCCCGCTGGGTTTTGCTTCCATAGAAGACTCCCAAAGGTGCTATGAAAAAGGCGAATTGGTCTCCCTAAATGACGAGTTCCAAAATCCCACCGAGTTATATGTTGTTTGATTGCTCGTTATGCATGTGAGAGAGTAAGAAGAAACTACCATAGCTATCCCCTCTTTGGTCCCTTTCTTCCTCTGAGCGAACCACAGAGCACACCACCATGAAAAGATGTGTACTCAAACAACGACACATTGATCAGCTAGAGAGCTGTGATGCTTGTGGTGTGGAGAAGGAGTCTTATCATGCTTTGTTTGAGTGCACATGGGCAAAATTAGTTTGGGCAGAGTTGAAGTCTATTGCTAATCTGAAACTTCCATCGTTTCATCCTGAAACCTGGGCAATGGACATTGTCGATAATTCATTCATCAAAGAAGAAGAAGCTGCCATCATCTTATGTAGTTGTTGGGCTATTTAGAATGAACATAACTCAAGGAGACATGGGGAAGGAGGAAGATTGATCACCGAGTCAGTTCGGTGGGCACTAAACACTTTCACTGATCT
The DNA here is from genome assembly GCA_947311845.1 of Poa pratensis. Classification (NCBI taxonomy): domain Eukaryota; kingdom Viridiplantae; phylum Streptophyta; class Magnoliopsida; order Poales; family Poaceae; genus Poa; species Poa pratensis. Next base: position 22,064,631 of record CAMZMU010000033.1, on the reverse strand, counting down.
CACTATATCTGGTAAGGAGCAGAGGAAGAAGAAATCAAAACCAAAGGTACGGTGGAGGCCTCCTACGGATGGTGTTATTAAAACAAATACCGACGCTTGCTTTATAGAGAATAATCAAGCAGCTCGGCGCTGGTGACCAGAGATCATAATGGTGCACTGATTAGAGCTCAAGCTCTATGGTATGACCATGTTGCCAATGCCCTGGTGATGGAAATTGTGGCTATCAGAGATGGAGCAAGGTTGGCACAGGAAAGAGGATACCAACGTGTAATTATTGAAAGTGATTCAAAAGTTGTGGTGGACCTCGATCTATGCTGAAGATGAACATAACAAGTCGGACATCTTGCCAATCTGTAGGGAGATAAGAGAGATAGGAAGAGCTTTATCTAGCTTTAGCATTACTCATGTCGGGCGCGAGGCAAATCAAGCGGCCCATTTGTGTGCGAAACAAGCTAGTGCAAACAGGAGAAGGTGCCTGTGGATCAATTACAACCCAGGCTTCCTAGCAAATACTCTTTCGATAGATTGCAATTCTGTCAGTTAAATCACTAAAGTTCTGCATTCGTAAAAAAAGATTTGAATTGTCCGCGGATGAGTTCCAGTTTTGGCTGTCAGTTAATTCAGATCTGAGCTCTTGTGTATAGATTTGTTCATCTTCTTCTGCACAAGATTGTTTGTTCTCTCCTCAGTGTCGGAATGCTAACACTGAGTACGTAGTACTATTTCATTTAGAAACAATCATATTGCATTTGTCATTGATCCAAACGGGAAAGAATGCTAGCACAAAGACACGTTGCCTTTACAGTACAAAGTTCTTTCGCCCTTTATAAAAACTTAGAAGGCTAGTGCAAGATCACTTTGCAATGCAGCACTAGAAAGCAAGCATGGCGTATCCAATGCAAGCCACTAACCAGCCGGCCAGGCCCGCCACCGTGAGGCCGGCGCCACTGGCTGCTCCAGGAGGCTTGGCCTTGGACGACGTCGAGTTACTTGCGGCAGGGGGGGCGTTCGGCGTCGCCGGAGCGTTTGATGGCGAAGGGGGAGACTGACCGGCACCGGCGGCGTCACTGCTGCCTGAGGGAGGAGGAGACGACGGTGGAGTGGTGGTTGAAGGCGGCGACCCCTGGCTGGGCGTCGGAGCGCCCTTGGCGGCGGCAGAGACCATGACGATGAGCTTCTCGTTGGCACGGCAGTTGGCGTCGACGCCGCTGATGAAGAAGAAGGCGCCGGCGCGGTCGAGGTCGAAGACGGTGCTGCCGTCGCTGAACTGCTTGTCGTAGGAGGAGGTGTTGCAGGCGTTGTAGTCGGCCGGCTGCACCAGCAGCACCGAGTCCTTGTCCTTGGGGTACACGAACACTTGGCACGCCCACAGAAACACACACACACACGTCAAAATCACATCACGGAATGCAAGTGTTAATCGACGAGATGAGATGGAAAGTTTCGAGCGACTGTGCTTACGGAGCTGGTCGCCGATCTGGAAGCCGGTCTTCTCCGCCCAAGTGTTGTAGGACTCGGCGCCGGCGCCTGGCACGGTCCAGCCATTGTCGCCGCCGACGCTGTACTGCGTGGCGCCGGCCACCGCCGCCATGAGAGCGGCGCAGGCGAGCACCAGGGCGCAAGATCTACGGCTCGACATTGCTCTAGTACAAAAATGTACTTCCAATGCTTTGTATGAGTCGATGGATGGATACACATTCTCCTGGGGCGGCCAGGGGATACGTATTTGTAGGCACATGCATGCCGCGTATGCGAGGCTTTACAAGCTGTGGGGTACCTTGCTTTTGGCGGTCACCTCAAGCTTCGTATGTAGAGAAGGCACGCATGCACGTGCCGGTGGCCACCTTTTGGTGCTGTGCCACCCCACTGCGCCTACGTGCGTGCGTGCGTGTCAGCGCGTGCCTTTCGAATCCATGCTTTACCGTTTGCAGTCCGTATATCGGCAGTTTTTTTTGTTTTTGCCAAATCTAGCCCTGAGTTGAACTAATCCCTCTCTTCATGGTGGCACTAAGCGAAACTATTTCCAAATCTGACATTGAGTCGACGTCGAAGAGGATGCAGCCGAACTTGACCAGCGCTAAAAACAATTGTCAAATTGTAGAAAAGCTTGCTCGTTTCGAAACGTAGTACAATGGAGATCACCCTGACCGGCGGCGCGGGACGTGGCCATGGAGACGATGTGCTAGCTAGGAATGTACTCGGAAACAACGATGAGGAAGAGAGGCAGAAACGGGTTGGGTTGACTAGTCAACACGGTACCTTGTCGGTAAATACGACGTTGTATTGGTGACCAGTGAGCGTAGATAAAACTCCACACATATTGTGTGCCCCTGAATAGGTATATCCCAAAGTGAACTAGGTCGACAATTACGAGTACCACCGATACATTTAACTCGTGCCAAAAACTGGTCAGCCAACTTGCCACTTTGTGTGTCCGCGATCATTTGCTTGTACACGTGGTCGGCTGTTTTTAGCGAACTTGCACCTAGACTTTAGTTAGTTCTAATTCCTTGGTTCTATGTCCATTTTTATACAAAATTCATCCTAAACTTCCGTTGTTTCCTTCTTTGGTCATCCTTCTTATTTCTTGTCCAAGGGCCGGGATCTAGGTGCTCATCTTCTCATCCATGGCCTCTACAAGGTAGCACAAAGGATCCTCGCGCCGCTAGAGGGTGCCTTGCGCCCAGTGCACGCCGTACTCAGCAGCGTCAAGGAGCCCAGGCCCTTCTTCCCCGACAAGGAGAATATGCCGCAACGCTGGCTCTGGCTGCTACACCTTCCGAGGAGGAATTGACAGAGCCGTGGTTGTTCATGAAGGCGGACGCGAGGACTGAACCCGTGGCCTGTGTGCTCATATATTGTTGGCATAACTCCTGCACATTCACTTAAATTCAGTGTTAATGCTAGTGTCTTCATTCGTCAGAGTTTCAGTTAGTTTCCTCGCAAAAAAAGAGTTTCAGTTAGTTTCTAGACTTTAGTCATTTAGCCATTTAGCCGTTTGTTTCTGTTACAACTAAACAGAGTCTGTTGGTTACACGATCTAGTTTTTTTTAGATGGACACCATCTACTCATGATGTTTGCGAGAAAGAGGTTTGGACAATTCTGATGTTTCGTAGGGGAATGTACAAATCATGAGCCCTGTAACCCTAGCAGGCTAGTACCATCAATTGGCCCATCGGCTGTCGTGAGAAAGCTAGGCCAGAAGTAAAGCTCGTGCCGGCCCAAATAGTCGTCGTCTCAACCTGACCACATCGCAGCTATCGTGCGTCCTGTTACCCTGTACCAGTGTTTAATTTCCCGTCCGTGTCGTCCACATCGCGCGGCGCGGCCACCGAGTTTCTCCACTGCATCGCCGTCGCCGGCGCAGCATCGCAGTGCGGGCTTCGATTGCTTTTCTCAAGAATCGTCTCGTTTTTTCTTTATTTCATCGGATGGAAAACGAATACGGTACAAAGAGATCATACACACACAACCCACGTCTCAATTACAGAAGTGAATCGCACTTCTTGTCTTCGTCCCTCACGCTTCAGAGCTCAGAGAGCAAGCATGGCGTAGGCGACAATGCAGGCCGCGGCCGAGCCGGCGAGCCCCGCGGCGCCGGTCACCGTGATCCCGGCGCTGTTCCGGTCGCTGGAGCCGGCGGGAGACGGCGCGCCCGTCGAGTTCGTCGACACTCCATCTGCGCCGGCCGGAGCGTTCGCTGCCGGCGGCATCGGTGGCGCGCCAGCGGGAGCCGATGGTGTGGGCGACGAGCTCGGAGGAGCAGACGGAGGGGATGATGCCGCCGGCGCTGAGCTGGGCGGTGTCGTCGGGGCGGAGGCGGGAGCGGGGGGAGGGACCGAGGTGGGGCTGGGCGCTTTAGGAGCGGGCGCGGGCGGAGTCACCGTCGCCGAGGGTGGGCTTGAAACAGACGGAGAAGGAGACGCTGCCGGTGGCGGCGTGGCAGACGCCGGAGGCGGAGCGGCGGGAGACGTTGCCGGCGGCGTCCCGCCGGTGGCGTTGCCGTTGCGGCCGGCGAGGACCATGACGATGAGCTTCTCGTTGGCGCGGCAGTTGGCGTCGACGCCGCTGATGAAGAAGAAGGCGCCGGCGCGGTCCAGCGTGAACACGGTGTTGCCGTCGGTGAACTTCTTGTCGTACGACGACGTGTTGCAGGCGTTGTAGTCCGCCGGCTGCACCACCAGCACCGAGTCCGTGTCCTTGGGGTACACGAACACTGTACGAGCAAAGGAAACCACCATTAACACATCAAGAAGAACTGAAGAGGCAGAGGTTTGATTGATTGATCATGGCCGAAACCTTGACGAAGATGTTCATGTCTGAATTACCTAGAGTGTCGCCGATCTTGAACCTGTTCTTCATGGCCCAAGTGTTGTACGACTGGGCGCTGGCGCCGGCCACGCTCCACCCGCTGTTACCGCCGACCTGGAACTGCGTGGCGCCGGCCATGGCCGCCACGAGAGCAAAGAACGCTAACCCAAGGCCATAACCAGCACCCTTCGCCATGGCTACCAAGCTGAAAGAGATCAGACTCAATCCCAGATGGAATCCCAAGCTAGATAGTAGCTAGCGAAGTCAAGTGCTTCTTCTTCTAGCGTGGATGGATGAGATGGAAGAGCTAGGGGCTGCCGGCTATTTGTAGGTCTCAATCGACAAGCTGTGATGCGCACGGGGTGCTTTGCTTTCGATGGACACCTTGAGCTGATCGTGAGCTATCTCCCCGCGAAGTTTTCGAGCTGTCTTTTGTGCTTGCCCTCGCTGCAATGGCGTCCTCTGTTGTGCTCTGCTCTGAAGCTGAGCTGACTAAGCGTCACCAAGTTCCATAGGCATATTCATAGCTTCTGCACCGGTAAGTACATGGGTTGGCTCGTGCATGGGCAACGTCATTCTCCATGGAGTATGTGGTTCAGTGCACGTGCCGCAACATGATAGTCGACCACGGGCTTGCTTGCATTGCCGTCAGGGTCCGGTTAAGTTGATCGAGGAGAGGTTTGATTAATGAAGGACCTGTCTGAAGCACATGATTTTTGTCCTTGATTCTTGTGGAATTAACTTTTTCATGTTAAATTTCTGCAAGCTTGGGTTGGAATTATTAAGAGAAGAACAGCTTAATTGGAGAATTTTTGAAAAACTAGTTTTTTATTAGACGAAAAAAAAAAGAGGGAGCCTTTTCAGAACAATGGATGTTTCTATCTCTAGATGCCGTCCAATTCGGAAGCAATGGCAGTAACAGCAGTGGATATAGCAGCGCATAGTGTTCGGCCTGAGCTATGAAAAAGCAGATTAGCGATCCTAAACTGGCCGCAGCCTGCTATAAAGCCTCCTGTTAATAAGGCCGACATAACTCGAATTAAATGGTCCTCCAAAACAATGCCAATAAAAGAATCCTTCAAAAAGTTCTCTTTTGATTTCCTTGTAATGCTATCTTCTTTTCGGTATGTGCTGTATAGGCACAGGATTCTTGTCTGCTTTGACATTGATGTTGAGGTTGTTCATATATTCCTTGCTCTCTTTACCTTACGGTCACACTCATCGATCGGCCCAATGAGGCAGATGATAAGATTCTCGCTATGTCTTAGCAAGATTACCTATCTTCATGTATGTATTTTCACGGTCTAGTAAACAGTCTTTTTTCTAAGTTGTGTTTTAGCATTATGTTGGATTATCATAGTTCTATCCTGCATACCCTCTTAATTATGTCTATTTTAGTCTTTGTTTGACTCGTTTTTGTCTACTGTGTGCTTGTTTTTAACATTAGATTATAAAATAAGCATAGTGAAACATAGTTAAGCAAATTGCAACCCGAGCCCTGGAAAAATGGTTGCTCGTGTTCAAGGAAAAGAAGCTGTTGCAGAATCACAAGAGGCAGTAATTAATCCGATCTAATTGAGCACGGAGCGAGCCTAAAGTCCAAGGCCCCGGCGCTGCCCTAGGTTGACACATAGCGCGACCCCTTCTTACAACCACTTGCCACCCCACAGGGGTGGAGATGTTGTGTGGGGGTTGGGGGCAATTGACACTAATAATTTGGGAAAATATTTTAATAAATCACCATTTAGTATTGTTAATATTTAGAGGATGGTATCATTGCAGTGAGATCATGGACACGGCGTTTCGGGTCACGGGTGCGGATGCACCCGTTATGTAAAACATTTTACTTTTTTTCAAAAGGTCAAAAATTTCAAATAAAATTTTGCATATAAATCATGACATTTTATGTTAGCACAAAAAGTTTCACGAAGAAAAGATATTTTTTGTAACATGTGCAAAAAAAGACAAAAAAAAATTGTGTACAAAGTCATTTTGAAAACCCTGGATTTGTATTTTTTGGACAGCCCACAAAAATATCTTTTATTCGTGAAACTTTTTGTGCTAACATAAATGTTATTTAATATATCAGAAAATTTTATTTGGAATTTTTTGACATTTTGAAAAATGTTTTTTGAGCTGTGAATGCATCTAAACCTATGAGCCGATATGGATTTCTGTGAGATCACCCCCAATCCACAAGTCGCCTAGCTTTGCCCTTACATCTTTGTATCATATCTCTTCATGTCGTCGTGGGGTAGCCCATGTGACATGGTCCTAGTCAATTGTGGTTTTCGACACAGATACACTTCGTGCAATGCAGGCGGGCATCGCTGATGTTACCGGATCTAGTCCAAAGGCCAGGAAAACAAGATCATCTATAATTCATGAACCAGACCAGAGGCCTGACTAGGGATATGAGTTTGGTGTTCATAATTCCACACATATAATTAGTTTTTCCTCTAAATCTTCCCATTTAGATCATATTACAATTATAGGGGAGAATATAAACTAAGTCAATAACATAAAATAAATATAATAATAACACTTCATTATTTTATTTAGGGCTTATTTACAACAATCTCTCACTTACACTAGTGTCACTAATCTAGTTTGCATTTAATTAACTTATACCTATGACTTTTCGGTGTAGTTCATTTTAGCTTGTTGTAGAGTATTTGTCGACGGGTTTTCTACATTCAGCCCCGTGTAAATTATCCTCATACTTATGTCTCCACGCTCCACGAACACTCGAATGAGGTGAAACCTACGCTGTATGTGTTTAGATTATGTTGGTACCTTGGCTCCTTAGACTCAGTAATGCCTACATTGCCGCCGCAATACATCTATCTCGGGCCCAACGCACTTGTAACCACACCTAGGTTGGTGACAGATTTCTTCATCCAAACATCCTCCTTCGTTCCCTCAGATGCAGCAATATATTCCGCTTGTGTTGTAGAATCCTCCAAGGTATTCTAATTCGAATTTTTCCAACTTACTGCACAGTCATTCACTGTTTAAACAAACCATGATTGAAATAATAAAATTGTCTGAATCAGTCATGGAGCTTGCATCGCTTACAAGGATCTCCTCGTCGCCACCATAGACAAGAAACAACACCTTAGTCTTATTTAAGTACTTATAAATGTTCTTCACTGATTGATGATCCCGAAGAGCAAGTCTTGATGCCTGCACAAATAAACGGGATTAGGTAACAAAGTAAGGTAAAGATACCAAAGTGGATCGCAGAACTTTCTCTCACGTTCACTGCACTAGCCACCCTCCGTTACTCCAACTAATGCACACGTTCCCCCACACACGCTCTCATAAACATGCTTGATCAAAACAAGTAGGCAAGAACGGGGTACATAATATGCATCTATACTCATAACTGAAACAAACATTGCAATCTCAAACATATATTAACTCATAAAGATCCACCACAAAGGTATTACAACGGTGACCGTAATCATGTTCAGCAGCTCATACGGTGCTAATTAGTGAAGCTCAAGAGAGGAGAGATACATAAGTTACTTCCACAAACCCATAGTCTAGAGGTGGACTACTCCCTCTTCATCATGGAGACGGTGGAGAAGTCGATGGAGAAGGTGGAGACCACGCCGGCAGCGCCCCGCCGGAGTTTTCCCCCTCCAATCTGCAGCTCCTGATCTCCGTTTCGGTGTTTCTGTGTTTGTGCGGCGCTCCTTCCAGAGAACGTCGGGGGACCTTTTTTATAGTCGTTTTTAGGTCAAAACTATGTCGGTGGAGCGAAGATCGACGGCAACGGAGCCACGAGGGCCAAACGAGTGGGCCCCACGCGGTCACAGTACCTGGCCGCGTGGGCTACCCCCGTTTGGTCCTCGGACCTCCGTTTGTTCGCTTCCTTCGCCCACAGGTCTTCTTCCTTCCAAATATTGACGCCCGTAAATTTCCAGGTGATTTCGTTGACGTTTGGGTCCCTGAAACATTAAAATAAGAAAACGGGGTTTTCTGCCTGTGTAGGGTTAATTCCATAAAAATAGGAAATCATTGAGATATTTCCAAAATCATGATAAAACATTGATATAACCCTTATATGATGCAAATATGATTGTAATATAAGCAATTAAAGTGCAAAGTTCATGTATGCATTTTACATGCATCACTGATGTATAGTGATCGGTCTCTGGATCCCTCTGGTATCTTCTCGAAATATTTAGATCACGGGATACTGGACGTGCCCATATTATAGTATACATGATTGAACCAATAGCCAAAGCATATGGAACTTACGCATGCGTTCGGCGCTCAACAACTGTCATAGGAAATTTATTCTTGCTCACTCTTTTGCCAGACGACATCGGCAAGAACTCTTTCTTGGTGTTTTCCTTGCTAAACCTTTTTAGCACTCTGCCAATGTATGTACTTTGGCGCCCTATTAGCCACCTTGATCTATCCTTCTAGATATTAAGGCTCGATATAATATGTAATCTGCCTCGCCTAACTCCTTCATAAAAATGTTTCTTCAATGAGTCTATTATTCTATTAAGAAAAGGTACATAATTTTTAGTCAGCAATATGTCGTACACATATAGTACTAGAAATACTATAGAGCTCCCACTCAATTTCTTGCATACACGAGATTCGTCGCTGTTATGTATGAAACCAAACGTTTTGACCACTTCATCAAGACGATGATTCCAACTCCGCGATGCTTGCTTCATTACATAGATGGAAGACTGAAGTTTGTACACACTTCCAGCATTTTTTGGATTGACAAACTCTCAAGTTGTATCAGATACATGTCCTCGGTTAGTTTCACATTATGAAACACCATTTTGACGTCCATGTACCATATCTCTAGTCAAAATATTCAATGATAGTTGAATTATCCGAACAGAGTTAAGCATCACTATGGGAAAGAATGTCTCGTCATAGTCAACCCCTTAAACTTGTCGAAAACCCTTTGCGAAAAGTTGAGATTTCTTGATGTAGACTTTCCCATCCGCCTATGTTTTATGTTTATAGATGTTTACATTTGATAGGCTTCACGCTTTTCGGCGGGTCTACCAAGTTCCAAACTTGATTCTTGTATATGGATTCTTGTACGGTTACTAGCTAAGTGCCCGTGCATTTTTGTGCATGTTAGTATCTATTTCTCTCTCTCAAGTTTTACCTTCAGTTATGTCTCCTTCGTAGTTCTTATGCCATATCAAGATATTAACAAACAAACTTAATAATTGCTTAAAGACAAGAGTGGTTTGTACTCTCTCCTTCCCTAACACCCCCTCCGCTTCAATATATAAGGTGCATTATTTTTGTGACGAATATGTTGGCAAGGATTAGGAGGAGTTTGGGTGAATTTTTTGGTCGACCGTCACTCGGAACCTAAATTAAGGCTAGGCCTTTTCCTTTTAAATCCGGAAAGTGATATGATATATCATGTATCTCACGTGATCTCATGCTCCGGACTACTCCCTCCGTTCGGGATTATAAGGGTGGAGATCTTTCCAAATAATTCTAAACTATAAAGATGAAGTCTTAATTATCTCTAAATTTATGTGCATACATGATTTGACAAAAAAAATATTTAATCACTAATAACACTTATTAATATTAAATACATATTATTTAATTCATTCGAGCTCCGAAACATATTTCGTTGCCTCCGATCAACATCAGACATGTCCCGGAACGCTTCCGGAGTCCCCGGTTTCTTCCTCTCTTATATCCAATCTAATCGTCATCTACCCTTAAGTGTGTTACCCTACGGTTCGGGATCACACAGACATGAATGAGACACGTTCTCCGATCAATGAGTAACAGCGAGATCTGGATACCCATGATAGCCCCTATGCGTCCACGAAAGTCTTTTATCGTTCGAACCTTTAGACGTCCAGTCTCAACCTTTTGCCTGGCGATACTTAGATTGTCCGAGCATCGTTCTCCGGTATCACGATTACCGAGCATGATCTTGTTATTGACAAATCTATCTTTAACTCGTCTGTGATATTACATCGCCGTGACCCCGTAACCTAGTCACATACTTGCAAGCTCATTGATGTAATCTCACCGAGTGGGCCCAGAGTATCTATCCTGCTATGTGGCTCTTGATCACTCGCCTCCACTGCTTCCTTCGGATACCCGAAAGTGTCACCTTTATTGTCACACTATATAAGACATGTCGTTTGATGCGATCAAAGCACCTTCCAGAAACAACGATTTGATATGATCTCACAGTCGAAGGTATGAGCACTACGTTTTTATATCTTTTGGGTATATCCACGACGTCATTCACCCAATGACATGACTCCGTTGTCAACTGACGTAATTGTCCATGATCAGGAAACCTTGATCATCTGTTACCCAACGGACTAGTTAAATAGAGTCAACTAGGGACCTGGTTGTTTATATACCACACGTGTATTAATGTTTCCGCTTAATATAGTTATAGCATGGTACAAAAACATATTATGAACAATTGAGATATGACAAATAAAATCACTTTATTAATTGCCTCTAGGTCATATCTCCTTCAAGTATTACACCTAGCCTCTGCATAGTTAGGATGCACACAGCCCACCAAGTTCACGAGTGACTGTACAAAAGATAAAAAGGCGAATTTACATATCAGAATGAGAAAGTGTAAAAACGCCTAAGATGTTGGAGGGCCGATCCGAAGGTTATGTTGTCATCCATGCTGGGAAAATAACCCCACCGCCACCGCCTCCAACCGCGAAGCCACCTCCAAAAACAGGTCGCGATGCTCCACACGCTGTAGCACTGACCATGATCGAAGTGTTGCAGTGCACCGGTAGATAACCTGCATAACAGAAGCACTTTTATCGTTAAAAACCTTATCATTTCTACATATCCAGAGCGACCAAATGACGGCAATCGCTCCCACCCTAATAAGAAGTTTGAACCTAGGATCCACACCGTTTAGCCAATTGCCGAAAATATTCGCAACACTATGTGGTGGGTATAAGGTAGAACCTATCTGGGCTGACCATATAGAAAGCGAAAAATTGCAATGGAAGAATAAATGTTTTATTGTCTCATCATGAGTACAAAAGACACACTTTTTATTTTCCTGCCAATTACGTTTTGCAAGGTTGTCCTTAGTAAGAATAACTCCGCAACGAAGATACCACGCAAACACTTTAGTTTTTAGTGGGATCCTCATCTTCCAAAATTTCTTGTTATTATCAACTGGTAAGTCAGGTTGAATTAGCACTTTGTACATAGAATCAACCGAAAAAATTTCATTCTTTGTTAGACTCCATTGAAACTTATCTGGACCCTGCGTCAACTGGACACATTCCAGTCACTGAAGCAGAGCATTTCAAGATGCTTGCCTAGGGTCAAATAGACTTCTTCTGAACGAAACATTTGGTAGGGAAGTTCCCAACACCTTAGCGAGTGTATCGCCCTTGTGTCGCACAATATTGTACAAAGCCGGATATTGTTCTCGGAGCGTGGTCTGACCCAGCCATTTATCCTCCCAGAATCTAATTTCCGAACCATCCTTAATAGAGAACGAACCATGTGGTAAAAAGAACTTCTCCGTGGCCATTAGCCCAGACCAGAAGTGTGAATCACCAGGTTTCCAAAAAATCTGAGATATCATTTTTGAACCCACATACTTTCTTCTAAGAAGGGTTTGCCAAACCTCTTCTTCAGTAAGAAGCTTGAAGATCCATTTGCCTAGGAGTGATCTATTCTTGACCTCGAGGTCATGAATTCTAAGTCCTCCTTGGTCTTTGGGACGGCAAACCACACTCCATTTGGCCAGATAGTGATCTCATATCTGGGTGCTACACGTTACACGCCTAGAATCTAAAATTCCAACGTTCATGTTACCTCCGTGTGTTCCAAAGATTAGGCTAATGTTAGATCATTTCTTCCATAGGAGGCTAGCTTTGTACGTGGAATTGATCAAGGTGCTTATCTACGTTTGATCGAATTGATCAGGTTGCATTGTTTATTGTATCTTGACATACCATCACCACCGATTTTAGAACATAATAGTGAAATAAGATTATTTTTCTATGGCAGAGTTAATTATGAAATTATAGTCATATTCTTTTCTTGGGATAATTATTAGTCCTAGTTACCGCTAGCAATTGTGTAGTTTTTCGTGAATTGATCAGCTGCCCTGTATAATTTCGTCTTTAATTGGATTTTTGTTTGCATGCTGTGGAATTTCGCCTGTTCAATCAATTTTTCTTTAGTTAGATCTCTCGGTTGCATGTGGTGAAATTAGTTAGGAAAATTATTTTTGGTTTGCATATGGTGAGATTGGTTAGGAAAGTAATTAGTTAGCTATATTAGTTGTACATATATTTGTTGAATTTTTGGATTTGTGTGGTGGTTTTTTAATCTTGCCATAGAAAACATTATTTATAAAAGAGGGATCTGTAAATTATTTTTGACGAACCTCGTCAGAGGGCGGGGAGCTCCCGCATTGCATTATAAAAGAAAAGAGTTGGTCCAGTTAATAAGGAAACCCGACCTAAAAGCCATACATCGGGCGGTTAATTTACGGAAACGGCGGAAACCACCCACTACAAATCATGGAACATCGTCCGTGCCTGAAACAAGGGCACCTAGACCCAAATCACAAGGCACACCTCGTATCCAACAAAGACAAACTCCCCAAACACAAACGAACTCTCGCCACTAGCAATGCACCGTTGTGCACCCTCCCAACATAATAGATCAAGCATTGACCTTAACTAAGGCGCGAATCGCCTCAACCACCTGCGACGTGTGCTCCTTCTTGTACATCTGTGGATAATGTTGCATTGTCTCATTCAGGACCTCCTTGGTGGCTTTCCCTTTGATGTTCAGCTTTGGTTTCTCCCAAGTTCTCCGCCTGCCTATACTCTGCGTGCTTGGCTGTTGGAATATCACAACCATGTTTTTCTTGTTCGAACGGTCGCTGCGTCGCGCAAAGTGAGAGAGAGCAACCTCTCCCACCTTCTTGTCCGTCGGCAAGCCCGACACAAAGCAAGCAAGTTCTTCGAAGAATTCCCCCACCGATCTGTAAATTATATATTGGTGAAACACATGAAACAGAGAAGAGGCGAGATGTGAGAACAACCAAAAAATATATATAAGAAAAAACATAAAAATTAAAGGAAATAGAAAAAATGGGCCAACTCCTTCGCTCCGGCAATGGGCAACGGGCCTGTTCTTCGACATATCCTGGGGCCGCCAAGCACAAATTTAGTGGTGCCCAATTTGAATTCCCCAGTGAACGCGCGCGATTGGAGGTGAATAAATAGAAGTAGTATGTCGTTAATGTGATTGCAAGGTATGAAATCCCGTGGAATCATGTGTTCCAGTTCAGAAAATGGGGTATGAAATCCCGTGATTGTTCACACACATTAATCAGATCCAAATTTTCTCCACGTCTCGCAATCTGTGAAAATGGAAAGCAATTAAAACGTGATTGGTGACGCATCTATATGAAAGACCCGAAGGAAGAAGAATCACAATATCACATTCATTCACACTGCGACTAGACTTCCTCTGGAGCTAGACAACCATGGCGAGGGGGTCTGCTGGCGGCGGAAAAAAGGGTCGTGGCGGCGCCAATGCCTCGAACGAAACGATAGCGACCAAGAGGGAGGGGTCTCCGTCGTCAGCCATCGCGGGCGGCGACTGTTCAGCGAACAAGGACTCGAAGCCGCCAACGCCCACCGTCCCTGCTAGTTGTGATCCGTGGAAGAGCATCGCCACAGCATCCGACACTCCGGCCGAGGGTAATTCATCGAGCAAGGCCGCGCCACCGGGGAATGGTAAGTCGCGGCCACCCGCCCGTGTATGCGGGCGTGGGAAAAAGAGCGCACCGGCTGCACCGCCGCCGCCGCCGCCGCCGCCCCCACCGACCGGTGGTAAACCGAAGCTGGACACCTTTGGCCGCGACCTGACTGCGATGGCGGCGAACGCCGACCCGTCGTTGGCCGGGAGGAGGAGATCGACCGCGTGGTGTGCATCCTCTCCCGCAAGTCCAAGAACAGCGCCGTGCTGGTGGGGGCGCCGGGCGTCGGCAAGACGGCCATCGCCGAGGGCCTCGCGCAGCGCATCGCCCGCGGCGAGGTCTCCGGCGTCCTAGCGGCGCGCGCGTCGTGGAGATCAACGTCGCCGCGATGATCTCGGGGACCTCGTACCGCGGCACGTTTGAGGAACGCTTCACGGGCGTGATCGCCGAGGCGGAGGCTGCGGCGGCCGGGAAAGTCGTGCTGTTCGTCGACGAGATACACATGCTGCTCGGCGCGGGCCGCACATCCGGCAGCTGCATGGACGCGGCGAACATGCTGAAGCCGGCGCTGGCGAGGGGACGCGTCCGGTGCCTCGGCGCCACGACGCACGGCGAGTACCAGCACTACTTCCTCCGGGACAAGGCGTTGGAGCGCCGGTTCCAGAAGGTGCACGTCGCAGAGTCTAGCGCCGACGAGACCATCGCCATCCTCCGGCGGCTGAAAGCGGCGTACGAGGAGCACCACGGCATGGAGATCCAGGACGAGGCGGTCGTCGCTGCCGTCAAGCTCTCCGGCCGCTATATTCCAGGTTGCCCCAAAAGCATCCGGCCGATTGATCACAAGTGCTTGCGCATTCATCTAATTAACGCTTTTTTTCCTTTTTCAGCGCGGCTTTTCCCCGACAAGGCGATCGATCTTGTCGATGAGGCGTGCGCGACGGCCAGACTGATGATGGACCGGAAGAAGCAAGCCAGAAGTAACGCCGGCGGCAAGCTCTTGGTGCCCAAGGACGAAAACATCGTCGGCGCGGACCACGTAGCACAGGTACCCATCGTATTGCACTCCAGCCGGACTCATCGATTGATCTGAAATTCTAAAACCTATGTATTGTACATGGGCGCATGCAGATCGTGAGCAAATGGACAGGCATACCGGTGACGAGCCTGGGCCAGGACGAGAGGAAGCGGCTGCTGGAGCTGCCGGAGAGGCTGCACCGGCGCGTCATCGACCAAGACGAGGCGGTGAACACCGTCGCGGAGGCCGTGGTGCGCTCGCGGTCGGGCCTCGGTGAGCCCAACCAGCCGTCGGGATCGTTCCTCTTCCTCGGCCCGACCGGCGTCGGCAAGACGGAACTCGCCAAGGCCCTCGCCGAGCAGCTCTTTGGCAATGAGAAGCTTCTCGTCCGCGTCGACATGTCCGAGTACGTCAACAGCAGCTCCGTCACTCGCCTCATCGGCGCATCTCCTGGGTACGCACTTGTTTTTCACAGTCCTCCTCTACAACAGTACGGTTACATATGAATGATGAATGAGCTTGACAATGATGAGCACGCTGTAATTAATGGCGTTTGCGATTGAAGGTCGTATGGGTACGAGAGGGGTGGGCAGCTAACGGAGCCGGTGCGGCAGCGTCCGTACAGCGTCGTGCTCTTGGACGAGGTGGAAAAGGCCGACGCCTCCGTGCTCAACGTCTTCCTCCAGATCCTCGACGACGGGCGCGTCACGGACGGGCAAGGCCGCACCGTCGACTTCACCAATACCATCATCATCATGACCTCCAACCTCGGGGCGCAGCACCTCCTCGCCGGCGCCGGCGCCAGCGGCATGGACGCTGCACGGCAGAGCGTGATCTCGGACGTGCAGAGGCACTTCCGGCCCGAGCTGATCAACAGGTTGAGCGAGATGGTGGTGTTCCACCCGCTGTCCGGCGAGCAACTGCGGAAGGTGGCGAGGATGCAGCTCAGGGACATGGCCGCGCGCCTCGCCGAGAAGGGCATCGGCCTCGACGTCACGGACGCGGCGCTCGACGTGATCCTGTCGCGCTCCAGCGACCAGGTGCGGATGTACGGCGCTAGACCGATCAAGCGCTGCCTGCAGAAGAACGTCATGACCAGGATATCCAAGATGGTGGTGCAGGAGGAGGTGGACGACGACTGCTACGTGTCCGTGGATGCAGATGAGGAGAAGGAGAATCTGTTGTTCGCCGTCGACAAGCAGGGCTCCAAGGAGAACGATGACGCGTCGTCTTTGGGGAAGAAGAGGAAGAGGAGGCCGCCCGCAGGCACCTCGTGGTGATTGATGATGAAAATGAGTGAAAGGTTTTGCATGCTGGCGGGCATCTTTGCTTCAGCTTCTTTTTAGGTAGCAATGATACATCTTGAAAAATAATGTGAAACAAGAGATGTCATTGAGATTTGAGAACATATCATGAATTTACTGCCAATTTCCTTTTTGCATTTTTCAACTATGGCTTCACTGTTAAAATGGACAAAGAATCAAGCAATTCTTAAATCATCTCCCTCCCTCTCTAAACTGAAATTACATGTATATGCAAGGTGGTCACACATGATCTCTTTTTCTCCTCGATTATTTACACGACCCGGAACCCTCTCTGCGATTCGTTGAAATCGTCATACGCCGTCGCGAACGAGGTCCTCGACCTCGAGGAAGACGATCTCGCAGAGCAGGTAGGGGATGAGGTTCTGGTCTTCCTCCTCCTTGCTTTCCTTGGGCCTCTTGGGGCGCAGGAGGAGCCTTCTTGCCCTGGTTTGTCTGGAAAATTAATCTCAGTGGGCAGGATGGATCTTGCTGGCTCAAAGTCTGCAGAAAAAAAAATACCACTACTTGTCAGCACCTTGTAAACATGCAGGCGACCAATTGGGAAATTCTGTAGTGGCCTGCCACTACATATAGGTACTAATAATTATTAGAAAACAGCTATGCACATTAATGATTAGTCATGCAGACTTTGCAACAGTGGTGTTCTTATATATAGGTAAGCCCATATGATTTACCAAAATGTCTGTCGTAACGCTGACAAGGTCGGACCGGGCCCACATGTGAGTGACATATAAGGCATGTGACGATGTGAATAATTTTACAGTCGAAAATCAGGAATCGCCCTTGCATGGAACTGTTATCCCTTTTTAGATCTTGACAGAGATAAATGAGAGGATGCTAATTACCTGTAGAGGTCCAAGAAGTCTGCCTTGACTGCCCAGCTGTGCTCACAGAGCCTGCAGACATATCTTCTATTGACTTGAACTCGTTCATCTGAAATGAACAATGCACATTACTAATGAGTTACAGTACTAAAAGAACAGCAGAGGCTCGTAATATGCTGATCTACAAGAAGATAATCTGAAAAGGCTTCCAAGTTATTTGTATGTTTACCCAGCTGGGAGATGTATCACTGGTGCCCAAGCCTATGTGAGCACGTGCTTTACATCTGTAGGGAACCCAATTTCCATCTCATGCTCCTTATGGGCTGCAGGAGAACAACAGATCATGTGTAATTAGGAATCGCACTTACTAATTTCTCAGACGTCTCATAACAATAAACAGAGTATTTTAACTGTATTTATGTCTCACAAAAAGTCAATGTAACAGTATTTGAAGTTGTGCTTGATTTTACTTTGTTTGCTTGAATGTAGATAGTTTGTTCAATAAATATGCCATAATAGATTATCTTGAAATGCAAAATGTTAAAATATACTGTATGTTACTGAGATTAATATGACAAAACTGGAAGAAAAACAGACAAAGATAGAAATATTACCAAACATTTGCGAGATTATCCTCAGCCCTTTAAAGATCCCCTTCATCTTTACCGCCATTTCTGAGGCCTTTCCCAAACAAAAGGTTCCTACAAGAATGGAAATCCACAGTAAGATCAGCTGATTTTCCCTTTTTGGAGTGCGAAAGAAATTTCGAGCTCTCATGCCATGCAGAACAAAAGATTATTTTTCGAGGCCCAGGATCAGTTAGATATATGATTAACAGTTAGAGCAGAACAGGGGAAGCTTCTTACCTCCAGAGCAAGTGCTTCAGTTTCCAAACTTTGAAAAGCAGCAGCCTCTGCTTCTGAATCTTCAGAACTTGTATCACTCTGAAGAGGAATCAAGCAAGAAAATCTAGATCCCGATGATGGCAATGGTGATGATGATGATCAAGTAGTTCGGTTTAGAGGGACTAGAGGGAAAGGGGGAGCTAAATCTTCTGAGAGGGCAGCACGAGAAGTGCTTAAATATGGTGACAAGTTAGTTGGGTGCACCACCTCTTCTTCTTCTTTCCTCTTTTTTCAAATCTTTAGTTGCCAATTCAAGCCTACTTAAAAAAATCCAACCTGTGGCTGTTCCAGCTGTACTTGGATTTTGTCTCTGTGCTAATCATTTGCTTGTCCCTCAATTGTTCTAAACAATAAGAAATGCAACTCATACTGACTATATCGTATTCTCGACAACAAGTTGTTTTTTTCTAGTAAAGTTTTCCCTTGACAGGCTGATGTTCTGCACAACTTGTTCTGGAAAAAGGCTGGATGTTACTCTGTTTACTACAATTTGAACTGTCCACTGCTACATTAAAGTGTTCAAAGCTTTTTTTCATCGTAAAAAAAGGCGTTTAAAGCTTCAGGCCCAACGTCTGCTCATGTCTGTCAGCATAAGACGAGGCATGTGCATCATGGTCCTAATTCTTGCTGGTATAATGCAACTCATACTGACTGACTATATCGTATTCTCGACAACAAGTTGTTTTTTTCTAGTACAGTTTTCCCTTGACAGGCTGATGTTCTGCACAACTTGTTCTGGAAACGGCTTGATGTTACTCTGTGTACTACAATTTGAACTGTCCACTGCTACATTAAAGTGTTCAAAGCTTTTTTTCATCGTAAAAAAAGGCATTTAAAGCTTCAGGTCCAACGTCTGCTTATGTCTGTCAGCAACTCAGCATAAGACGAGGCATGTGCATCATGGTCCTAATTCTTGCTGGTATTAGGTAGCATTGAGGTATACAGTTAAGACCACAGCACCGAACTCTGGACCAGCTGAAGAATCTCACCTACAGCATGAAATTCTAGTTGTATGTGCACTTCTTAATTTTATCCGGTTGAACTAGTGATGTGCATGCATAGAGGTTTCAAAGAAAGAAATAAAATGAAGATAGCAGATCACCTTCAGCCATGAAGTACTGAAGCGTTCTCTCACCTTGCGAAGCACACATCTGACCTACTTGTTTTGCAGAATGGTGATCTGTCTCATTCCCTCAACGCAAGATATGTGTTTTAAGATTACTCTGTACAAATATTTGTTCTTGATAGCTTATTTTTATTATCACATAAATACTTATGTTATCTCCTTTGCTTCTGTGCTTACGCCATGAAATCTTCAAACCAATGAGAAAGTGTAGCATCTCGTTAAAAAGGTTGCTTGTCTTAACGGTTCTGCAGGCTGCAGCAGATAACACCATCATTTGTTGGCTCAGCCAGAAAAAAAAACATCACTACTATTCTTCACTCATGATTTTTCTAAACTGTCTTCATTTGTTTATTTCACAGAAGCCATTTCATCAACGCAGAAATACAGGTGTCCACCGCCACCTGTAATTGTGAGCATTGGCCATCGTCCTCTGATCTGCCTACTGGTGGAAAACTACCATATTTCTGCAAGTTTCTGAAGCAGATAAAATCTCAATCATGGCGCACTAAAATACAGTATGAGCTACGAACTCATTGGCGCAAGCTAAACAAGTTAACTGTTTATTTAGGGACACGGGCACAGCTAAGCACCTAGTTTCTTCTCTAATAGTATTTTTCCTTTGCGGGAGTGTTGCAGGCATGTCGTGTGGATAAGCTGTTGCCTGCTAGACGGAGATCAGCGCAGAAACCTATGTGTGCATTGGTTGGCTGGGATCGGACAGGATCTGGTCATGCCTCGCACCTACCGCGATCGACAGACACCATTGTGGGTCGATCGTGGCATGATCATCATGTGATCCGCAAGGAGCTGTTGTAGTCTTGCAGACTATTTTTTTTGTCGAGAGGAAGAGCCGCCTGGATGTTGGAGTTAAGCTGTTGGAGATCTTGTCATCAATTTCAGAGGTTCAGGGTCCGTTTTGTAAAGGAATTTTTGATACGAACTTCGCGAAAAGGTTAAGTAGATTCCGAGGCCATGTGCTCCATGATGTGCCTCCTGCTTCGTAGGTTAAGGACCTGTTTTGAAACCATGTTTGAGGTCAACCATCTCCTTTCCTCTTCTTCGCTGACTTAAAAAATTGATACCAGAAATTAGAACAACCTATCCTAGTCTGAAAAGTGTAACGGAATGAACTATAATTTCAGCACAACCTTAAACTAACTCAAGGGAACAAAAGAACATCTTGTTATAATTTGGACCAATTTGTGGGCAGCCCAAATAAGCAATTTCTGAAATCTCAAATGGCCCATGTGCATGGCAATTGATGGAAGGTGCTAATGTTTAGTCCCACATGAAAAGTTGAATGAGAGTTGCACCACCTTATAAGGTGGAGTGTTGTGCTACTTGGTAAGCATGTGAGAACAGAAGGCGCTCTCTCACGCACTCCTCCTACTCCGCCGCTCGCTCGTCGCTTGAGTCGCGTCAACTTTTGCCTACATTTGTGTTGTTCGGGAAAACAGAGTCATTAGCGTAAAAGCCAGTTCGGGTCGCTCCCGGATCATGGACTACTGTAACCGACTCGGACATGCGACGTGGTCAGCCCACGTTGTACCGTTAAGGTTTTCCTGAGCCGCACTATATATTGTCGTGCATTGCGTGCGTCGTCACACACCGAACCAATCTAGATTTTGCCACACCTTGTGCCTTGCGCCGCCACACTTTGTTTGCTCATATCTCTACACGTGCATGTGTGTTGTCCTTAGAATACTCACTATTCAAGTAGCACAACAGTTATACCATAAAGATATAAACATGAACTTGGAGATAAATAATAACTCAATATTATTGCAACCGGCAATCAAACTATTTCATGGATGCCATAGAAAAATAACTACCCAAACAACGACATACAAATGCAATAAATCATGGGAAAATAATATATAGCACCACATGTCATGTTTGACAATATATTATGGAGGTTTTGTGGTGGAGAGACTGCTGGATGAAAGAGGACGAAGATGGTGACGGCAGTGAAGGCAATGCCCCCGTCGGCGCTTCGGCATCGTCGAAAGCGATAGGGAAGGTCCTCCTCCTTCTCCTTCTTACTTGGACCTCTCCTGCTCAAGGGAGAGCATTTCCATTCTAACATGTGTGATCTTGATGGCCAAGAAACGTACCTCTCCTCCTTTAGATTGGATCTAACCACGGGGGAGTCTCTCTTAGTTTTTGCTTCTATCCCCCCAACACCATTTTATATGCCGACAAAGTTTCATAACTCATAAGTATCCCCAAATACGGCGATTCAGTAACTTTGGGGCCAATCTTTCCACCAATGGGTGTGTAATAGGGCCTAGTGGTGCATGGGGGTTGTCCCCCCCCCCCCCCCCCCCCCCGGGCTTCACCTCCAGTCACCTCCTTTCGTAGTTGAGTTCGCCCTAGTTTTGTCCAAGTATTATTATTCAACAATTCTTGCCATACAAAAAGAAAAATAATTACTTTTCCCAAAGGGGAAATCTTGGGGTGAATATATAGTGGCTCTGTAATTCCCCGGAATTGTATGGAGTCGTGAAGGTTCCTAAATAAAAGTATACAAAAAATGTTTTCCTGCCTTTCGAAGTTAAATAACATTCATCTAGGTCCAGTTTCATCTCTCTTCCTTGCTCTTCTCTCGGCTCTCTTTGACCACCAACAATTCTGTTACACCCTCTTTGTACGGTGCATTCTCCCCTAACACCTGGTCATGGGCAGCCCGACCCGGCCCGAAAATCCCGGCTCAGGCTTGCTGAAAACATGATTTTGGCCGTGGTCAGGCTGGGCCAATTGGGCCTGGTCGGGCCTTTTCGGGCTCGGACCAGCCCAGGCCTGATGGTCGGGTTGGGCGGGCTCAGGCCTGAATTTTCAGGGTCGGGCTTTTTTTAGGCCCGGACCGACTTTTGGCTAGATATATCCCATATACATCTTCTGCTTAGCTGCCCTCCTACCGACGTGTCACTCCTTCAGCGGTTGTGATGAATCATGACTTTCGCCGGTATTCTCAATTTCTGCTCCTTCTCCAGCAGCTCCAGTAGATGGCTCGGCACCATTGCTTGGCCTTGGCCTTTTTGGTGGGGTTGAGTGCCTGGAAATTTTCACTGTTTCTCACTGTTCTTCATCTTCATTTTTTTTTTTGAGAACCACTGTTCTTCATCTTCATGTGCTTGGCCGAGTACCTAGCAACGCGTTTCTATAACCTGCACCACATACAGCAGAATTTATTCAGTAGAGTTTTTCACCGGTTTTGGCCCAAATACCGCAGGGCCCAAGACGGCCTTCCACGCCCATCTTCTGTAGCGCCGCTTCCCCACCCTTTCTGTCTCTCCGCCGGCCGTAGCTACGCCGCTTCTTCGTAGTCCAGCTGCCGGAGTTCTCCTCTCACTTCCAGTCCCATCATACCTTTCACAGATCCGCTCCTCTGCCTCCAAGTCCTCCGACCCTTCCTTCCTTTCCCGCTTTCTCGGAAGCTCTACGCCTCCGCGGAACGATGCTCGCCGCGGCCACCGTCCCGGCGTTCCCTTCCGCGGTTTCGTCTTCTCGGGTTAATAAGGCGACCAGGCATGCCATTCTTATCACCGAACTGCGTGTGCTCCCATCTTTTCTTCGTTCTCTTATCATCTTGGGGGTTTTGATGGTGTGCAGGAGGTGTTCTTGGAGCTGTCGAGCAGGACGGATTTCAGCTGGGTACTCCCAATTGGAGGTGAAAACTTGTCTCTCCTTACTTGTATTTTGGTATGAGGATGGACAATCGGTTTATCCACAGACTCAACACCAATTCAACCTAGAAATGACAATTTAGTCCTAGTGTTAGTATTACTGTTGATAAAGTTGGTGGAATTGTTTTCTGCGCGTGAAGTTCATTACGCTTGAATCTAATAGATTGTTTGGGATGTGGGATTTCACTTGTTTAACACTTATTCATCACCAAATTGAGGAGAAATCTCCCTGAAGGCTGAACTCTTGCTATAAAAATCCACCGTATGCGGATCTTCAAGCTTGGGATTTAAAAGCTTACTAGTGTAAAAAGGTTAGGTACGACGTAGGTATAGCATTCCGTAATCGGTATAATCTAGTAGTGAAGTATCCTGAATTATTATGTTGGTTTAGGTCCTTCTGTGTACAACGTTATATGATGGGCTGCTTTAGTCCTTGCCAGTTTGGAGTGAAGCGAACATATACTATCTATTAACTGGAGAATAAATGATAGCTGGATTAAAATTCTGATGTTGATAAGAAATATTATTGATTCATTACAAATTCTTTGCAACTCAAAAAAATGTTAAACACCATGTCCAGGAACTGCTGCTGACAGAAATAACGTAGGTTGTCTAATATCCATGCAATCTGGCTACATTACATGGACATACATTGAACTTCATGTCTTTTAGGTTAGAAAAGTCAGCTACCGACCTCCTGGAACTGAGCAGAACTTACTGAATCAAACTAGTCTCTCTCTCCAGGAGAAAAGGTAAAGCATGTGTTTTCTATTGGAACACTTGTGTTTCAAGAATGCCTTCTGTATTTATTACTTTATTAGAAAACCAATTCATGCAGTTTTGGTTTGATATTTGGACGGAGTGGGAGCGGAAAGACTACTCTCTTACAGGTTTGCATTGGAAGGCTGCATAACATTTTTTTTAATTACCTCGGCATATTTCATCTTAAGTGATAGCTCGATTTTTCAGCTTTTGGCTGGTCTATCAGAACCTACCTCTGGTTCAATTTGCATTCAGAAGTATGATGATAGTGGAAATCCGACGGGTCCGTCGGAATTATTAGCTTCTCAAAGAGTTGGTATTGTATTTCAGTTTCCTGAGAGGTTTGAACATTGAACTACTACTTTCACTACGGAGTATTATTTTTACACATCGACATGAATGACTATGATCTGTTGAGCGCTTGAGAAGTTTCACAAAAAAATAAGAGAATTTACACATACTTGTAGGTACTTCTTATCACATACTATACTTGAAGAAGTTACTTTTGGATGGCCGAGGCAAAAGGCAGACGTTCTTTTGAGGGGGCAACTTGCTTTAAAACTCCAAAATGCCATGAACTCTGTATTGATTATCTCTCATCCATTTATTTGGACCTAATTGAATAATATTATCAAACGTTTTTCATTGTGAACTGAACCTGTTGCTTGAAACACAAAACATTTTTTTCCTAAAGATAATTTGTTTTATGCTAGGTTGGTATGAGTACCATTTCATTGGATGAAAATCCCCAGTCTCTCAGTGGTGGGTTCAAGCGGCGACTTGCTTTGGCAATTCAACTGGTATGTTTACATTAACTTGTCATGAGTTGATCGTTTTGTTTTAAATTAGTGAAGGTGGATAATGTTTTGCCTTATTTATAACCTTCTAGGTTCAGACTCCTGATTTATTGTTGCTTGATGAGCCCCTAGCTGGTCTTGGTATGTGCTTGAATGCCCATAATCAAATTAATACTTCAAGATTTTCTTTCCTATGTATTTGTTCATTGTAACATCCCAAAATTATTATCCAGAATTTTATTCCAAAAATGGGAACCAACAAAAACTTTTGTTGTTTATTGTCTGTTAATTGCTTCTTCTTACTTGTGTTGTTGTTCTTGCTGGTTGTGTGAGTGTTTGCTCTAGTAAACACTAATAAGAAATAAAGAAACCAAAATCCAAATTAAAAGCAAGAAAATAAAAATAGCAAGTTATCACTTTAAAAATCTCAAAGTGACAAATTCAATTATTTTCAAATCAAAGTCAGTGGAGATGCAATGTAAACACTCTCCCTTTTTGTTCTTACTACTTTCCCATCTCAAATATTATTTTTGAACTTGTTTTAAAATTCTAAAATAAAAACAAATAGAAATAAATCAAATTACCTTAAACAAGTACTATGAAAGAAAATGTTGCCAAACATTTTATTTGGCAATGCCAATTTTTGTGGAGCTTCTACATGTTATGGGGAGGCCCCACAAATATTTGCAGAATTTTCTAAAATACTTAAGTACCTCAAATAAATCCAGGAAAAGCTTCTGGATATTGAAATAAAACTGAAAAATAAAAGAAAAGAGGGAGGAAGGGGTTTTCTGCAAAAAGGTCATCGACCTCAGACCCGACGACCGTCGCCGTGTCGCCTTCACCGTCGACGCCGTTTTCTTCGCCGCCAGGACCCCCCTGGCCGCGCTCTCCCTCGCCTCTGCACCCCTGCACCTCTCTGCACCCGCAGGGAAGAAAACGGGCACCCCTCCCGTCGCCATTACGCCGTGGTTCCCCGCTGACCGCCGTAGAGCACTTGGACGGCGCCGGCAAAATTCGTCCACCCCTTAGCTCCCCGACACGCACCGTTCTTCTAGATGACTCTAGAAGCTTGCCGGACCCCGTTAAGCCCCAAGCCACCACGAGTCTCTGCACCGTCGCCGTGTAATCGCCGAATTGATCACCGTGGACGCGCCATGGCCGCCGCCGTAGACCCCGACCATCGTGGACCGCCCTGGCCCTATAAAAAGCACCCCGAGGCCTCTCTGGAACACCACACCTCCCTCCCAAGCTTTCCCTCGCTCCAATTTGCTCTGTGCACCGCCAGAGGGCAGTGCACGGCCGTGCCCGACGCCGCCGTTGAGGTCGAGCACCACCGCCTCGCCACACCTCCCCATTCTTCCCTCTGACCCCTCTACGCTCTTCCTTGTGGACACCGCACTCACCAGAGAGCTTTTTCCCTCTTTTTAGTGCACGGACGCGACCCCGACGCTCCGCCGAAGTTGCTGCCCGACGCCGACGAAGTGCGCGACCTCACCGCCGACGAACCAGCCTTCCCCAGCAAGCACAGCTCGCACCATCGCCTTCCCCGAGCCTCCGCCGTCGATCTGCGTCGTCTCCGCGATCTTCCGAGCCCTCTAGGTGAGTCTCCGATCATCACCGTGCCGCCGGCGCGGCGGCGCCGCCAGTTTTTGGTCGCCGCCGTTGCCTTTGATCTTGGACCGTTGGATCCAGATCCAACGGCCGCGTAACGCTTCGCTGTAGTTGAGCCACTGACGGCCTGACCCCACCCGTCAGTATTTTAATCAAATCCACGTCCACGCTGAGTCACTGACCAGTAGGCCCCACTAGTCAGAAATCTCAACATTATCCAGAAGAGAGGGAATTTCTATTTCTTTTTCTCTGGAAAAACAGTACTGGCATCAACTTTGAAATTCAATATCTCGAGATTTAGGAATCCAAATAAATCAAACTCAACTGTTCTGGAAAGCTTATGAAATGTTTAACCAACACAATTGGTCCCATGTCATTTCATTAAATAGTTAAAAAGTATTATTGAAAATGCCACAGAAGGTTTAAATTCTAAACTTGTTTGTTTCTGATACTCTGCTAGTCCAAATAATTCCAAACCAATTTTGCTAGCTTAGTACTGCCTTGTGTTAGCTCCCCTAATTTTGGTAGAATTAATTAAGCAATATTAATTGCTGACTTTAAAATAAACCCTTCTGGACTAAAACAGACAAATATGTTTATTGGTTGATCCAAATGAGTTAGGACCAATTTTGTTAGCTCACATATATCCATGTTTAGTTACCCCTAAAAGGGTTTAATTTTTGGAACAATATAATTTAATTGGTAGCTAAAACTTGATTATTAAGCTACTGGATTCAATCCAATGTGTAGGGAGTTTGGTAACTCCAAATGGTCCAATTCAAATTGGGTTGTATTCTACACATCAGTGGCTTTCCATAGAATTTTAATTTGTATTTTTGTGACCAACAGAACTCAAGTTGTGGAATTAAACATGAATAACTAGTTTCTGCCATAATTTGGACTTAATTAAATAATGTTTAATTCAATTTATTTAAAAACCAAATTGTGTAGTTTGATGTGTGCAGTAGCCAATTGTGATGTTAATGATGGTTATGTTGAGGTGATTGCTTGTATAGCTTAGTGATTGTTTGTATTGTTTGTTTGTTAATTAGACGAGAACGTTGTCGGATATATCGAGGAAGGAGAGTTTGCTGAATTTGAAGAACAAGAGCAAGATCACTTTGCCAAGCAAGGCAAGCTATTCTCTGAGCTTGCACTACCAACATATGCATCTACTTTCATAATATGTTTACTCTCAAAGCAAGATTTACAAAACCCATTTCAAAAATATATGGATATTATTTTGCCACCCTATGTCGTAGTTTATATAAAACTTTAGGATGGGAAAACAATGTTGTTTATTCAAAACTCCTTTGAAATGTCTTGTGAGTTTATGGAACGACGAGATGTCGGTGCTGTGTTGGAAAGGTGGAAAAATGGTGATGTTTGTGAAAAATGCACAGTGTCCTAGTACTATGGAAACCAATCCTACCCTGTGCGACCACATTTACCACATATGGGAAAAGGCGTAGTCATGTAGTTTGCTCTTATTAGTATGGGATACCTCATCGACGGAGATGACTCCGTTATGCATGAGGGGATGGTCCGAGGATCTACCCCCTGACCCGGGTCCTCACACAAGTTGGTGGGGAGGATAGAAGGTTCCACCATAAACCGCCGGACAAAACTATGAGTCCTCACACTTAGGGTTTCTGACGGGAAACCGGACTGGGTGTCGATGGAAAGTGTCATATGGGAAGGATCCTATACTAGCATGAGCAAATAAGAGGCTATGGCCGGCGCTTACTTCGCACACACTGGTATGGCGAGACGTGGCAGACACGATGAGTTGCCGGATGGATGTGGGTTAAAAGCGTGCTACCTCTGCAGAGTGTTAAAAACTATTCGAATAGCCGAGTCCTCGGATATGGACAATTGGGAGACTGTCCTAAGACCTTGTGCAAGTTTTAAAAAGGCTTTGAGTTTTTAAAGAAAAATGGAGTGGAGAATGTTTCCTACACCTATACCAACGGATCGGTATGAGGTGGTGGGATGGAAGTGGACCATGACGGGCTATGGTCGGAAAGAGGAGAAGTTTTGGAAAAACAGATGAAAAAGGTGACTTCTTTAAAGATAGTTATAAAGCTCTTCTTACCTTTTTCAATAAAGATATAGAGATGTTTTAAATAAGAAAAGTTGTCAACTAAAATAAAACTGGTGCATACCATGTTGGGATAGTTTGCGAGTACATTCAAATGTACTCATATTGGTTTCGTCCCTGGCTATTGTCCTAGCCAGTAGTGTCTAAAACTAGTCAACCTCACAGGCTGCCATGAGAGCATAGCTCGACCCGCCTAGATGAGATCCGTGTGTCATCTGTTCAAGGATGTTTTCCAGAAGAATTGCCTGGTATGCCGCCAGATAGGGATATTGAGTTCATAATTGAGCTTATCCAGGAACATCCCCCATATCCCAAAAGCCTTATCGGATGAATGGATGAAGAACTGGTTGAGTTGAAGAAACAGTTGGCTGATATGCTAAGCAAAGGTCTTGTCGCCCAAGCGCTTCACCATGGGGATCACCTTATTTTGTGGACAAGAGAGACGGTACCACACGCCTGTGTGTGGATTATCGCAAGCTGAATGACGTGACCATTAAAAACAAGTACCTCTTCCCAAGATCGAGGATCTGTTCGATCAAATGAACGGAGCCCGAGTCTTTTCAAAGATCGATCTTCGGACAGGTTACCATCAGTTGAAGATCAGAGAGACAGATATTCCCAAGACGCCTTCACCACTCGTTACGGGTTTGTTTGAATACACCGTGATGTCTTTTGGTCTGCAATGCCCCAGCCTATTTCATGAATCTCATGAACAAGATTTTCATGGAGTACCTCGACAAGTTCGTGGTAGTTTTCCTTGATGACATCCTTATTTTTCCAAGACCGAAGAAGAGCATGCTGAACACTGCGTCTAGTTTTGGAGACCCTCCAAGAGCA
This sequence comes from Poa pratensis, assembly GCA_947311845.1. Classification (NCBI taxonomy): domain Eukaryota; kingdom Viridiplantae; phylum Streptophyta; class Magnoliopsida; order Poales; family Poaceae; genus Poa; species Poa pratensis. The sequence continues at coordinate 22,035,582 of CAMZMU010000033.1, read as the reverse complement.
CCAACTGTATGCCAAACTTAGCAAGTGTGAGTTTTGGCTCAGTGAAGTGGCATTTCTTGGACATATTGTATCCGCTGGGGAATTTCTGTTGACCCTGAGAAGATACAAGCCATTCTTGACTGGTTATCCCCAACCAATGTTTTTGAAATCCGAGCTTTCTCGGACTTGCCGGTTATTACCGCAAGTTCGTCGAAGGATTTTCCAGTATAGCCAAACCTCTGACCCAACTGTTGAAGAAGGACAAGAAATTTGAATGGACTCAGAAGTGTGAGGATAGTTTCCAAGAACTGAAGAAGAAACTAACCTCAGCCCAATCCTGATCATGCCACGTCACCCAGAGTTTCGACGTGTATTGCGATGCATCACGCCTCGGACTTGGTTGCGTTCTGATGCAAGAAGGCAAAGTTGTGTCGTACCTGTCCCGGCAGTTGCGACCGCATGAAGAGAATTACCCAACCCATGACTTGGAGTTAGCTGCTGTGGTCTTTGCTCTTAAGAAGTGGCGTCCTATCTTGCGGGACATCGCTGCGAGGTCTATACAGATCACAAAGCTTGAAGTATATTTTCACCAGAAAGATCTGAACCTGCGACAGAGGAATGGATGGAATTAATCAAGGATTATGATATTGGAATCCATTATCACCCGGAAAGGCTAATGTAGTTGCCGATGCCCTTAGTCGCAAACCTTGCACCCTGAATGCCCTGATCCAAGCCGAACAGCCAGCCTTGTTCAAGACTTCAAGATTTTGGACTAGAGCTTGTTAGCTATGGTTATCTCGCCAATTTAGAGTTAACCCCAACCCTGTGGATCAAATCAAAGAAGCCCAGAAGGTCATGAAAGTAGAGGGAATTAGGAAGAAATTTCCCTCGGCAAAGCACCCGGTTTTACCGAAGATGCTGAAGGAGTGCTGAAATTCAATACCGTATCTGTGTGCCCAATGTCACGGAACTTAAGGAGTTAATCCTGAAGGAGGCCCATGAGACCCCTTATTCAATCCACCCCGGCGGAACCAAAATGTACCAAGACCTTCGAGAAGATTTGGTGGCATGGAATGAAGCGAGAGATTGGTTCATTCGTAGCCAAGTGTGATATCTGTCAGCGAGTCAAGGCTGAACATCAGCGTCCCGCTGGATTGCTTCAACCTTTGAAAATTCCCGAGTGGAAGTGGGATGAGATTGGAATGGATTTTATTACCGGACTTCCAAGATCCAACCGAGGCCATGATTCAATCTGGGTCATCGTTGATCGACTGACCAAGGTTGCCCACTTTGTTCCTGTCAAGACCACTCATACCGGAGCTCAGTTAGCAGACCTGTATATTTCCAGAATAGTGAGCCTGCATGGTGTGCCTAAGAAGATTGTATCTGATAGAGGCACGCAATTCACCTCAAGATTCTGGAAATCCCTTCATGAAGCCCTCGGAACCAAGTTAGCCTTTAGCACAGCTTATCATCCCCAGACCGATGGCCAGACTGAGCGAGTGAACCAGATATTAGAGGACATGCTTCGCGCATGTGTTCTATCCTATGGTTCCAAGTGGGAAGATTGTCTTCCGTTTGCAGAGTTCTCGTACAACAACAGTTATCAGTCTAGTCTGCAAATGGCCCCTTTTGAAGCCCTTTACGGCAAGAAGTGTCGTACACCCCTGAATTGGTCCGATACCGGAGAGAGCAAATTGTTCGGACCAGATACCTCCGAGAAGCTGAAGAGCAAGTTCAGCTTATTCGTGAACGTCTCAAAACTGCCCAATCCCGTCAGAAGAGTTATGCTGACACCAAGCGCCGTGATCTCACTTTCAGTATCGGAGATTATGTGTATCTCCGAGTGACACCCCTCAAGGGAATGCAGCGTTTCCATGTCAAAGGAAAGTTAGCACCAAGGTATATTGGACCCTTCAAGGTCATTGCTCGTCGAGGAGAAGTACCTATCAGCTGGAGTTACCCCAGGAGTTAGGAGATTATCATGATGTCTTCCACATTTCCTTGCTCCGGAAGTGTCTTGAAGTTCCTGACCAGCCTGATGTTTTCAAAACATCGACCACCTCTCCATCGACCTGAACCAAGACCTGACTTATCGTGAGAGACCCCTCAAAATTCTCGAAGATGTTCGTGTTACCCGAAGACGTGCGATCAAGTTTTACAAAGTCCAGTGGACTAACCACTCTGAAGAAGAAGCAACTTGGGAACGCGAAGATTATCTTAGAAGCGAATTCCCAGACCTCCTTAAACCTAAGCCTAGCAAATCTCGGGACGAGATTTATTTTAAGGGGGAAGGATTGTAACATCCCAAAATTATTATCCAGAATTTTATTCCAAAAATGGGAACCAACAAAAACTTTTGTTGTTTATTGTCTGTTAATTGCTTCTTCTTACTTGTGTTGTTGTTCTTGCTGGTTGTGTGAGTGTTTGCTCTAGTAAACACTAATAAGAAATAAAGAAACCAAAATCCAAATTAAAAGCAAGAAAATAAAAATAGCAAGTTATCACTTTAAAAATCTCAAAGTGACAAATTCAATTATTTTCAAATCAAAGTCAGTGGAGATGCAATGTAAACACTCTCCCTTTTTGTTCTTACTACTTTCCCATCTCAAATATTATTTTTGAACTTGTTTTAAAATTCTAAAATAAAAACAAATAGAAATAAATCAAATTACCTTAAACAAGTACTATGAAAGAAAATGTTGCCAAACATTTTATTTGGCAATGCCAATTTTTGTGGAGCTTCTACATGTTATGGGGAGGCCCCACAAATATTTGCAGAATTTTCTAAAATACTTAAGTACCTCAAATAAATCCAGGAAAAGCTTCTGGATATTGAAATAAAACTGAAAAATAAAAGAAAAGAGGGAGGAAGGGGTTTTCTGCAAAAAGGTCATCGACCTCAGACCCGACGACCGTCGCCGTGTCGCCTTCACCGTCGACGCCGTTTTCTTCGCCGCCAGGACCCCCCTGGCCGCGCTCTCCCTCGCCTCTGCACCCCTGCACCTCTCTGCACCCGCAGGGAAGAAAACGGGCACCCCTCCCGTCGCCATTACGCCGTGGTTCCCCGCTGACCGCCGTAGAGCACTTGGACGGCGCCGGCAAAATTCGTCCACCCCTTAGCTCCCCGACACGCACCGTTCTTCTAGATGACTCTAGAAGCTTGCCGGACCCCGTTAAGCCCCAAGCCACCACGAGTCTCTGCACCGTCGCCGTGTAATCGCCGAATTGATCACCGTGGACGCGCCATGGCCGCCGCCGTAGACCCCGACCATCGTGGACCGCCCTGGCCCTATAAAAAGCACCCCGAGGCCTCTCTGGAACACCACACCTCCCTCCCAAGCTTTCCCTCGCTCCAATTTGCTCTGTGCACCGCCAGAGGGCAGTGCACGGCCGTGCCCGACGCCGCCGTTGAGGTCGAGCACCACCGCCTCGCCACACCTCCCCATTCTTCCCTCTGACCCCTCTACGCTCTTCCTTGTGGACACCGCACTCACCAGAGAGCTTTTTCCCTCTTTTTAGTGCACGGACGCGACCCCGACGCTCCGCCGAAGTTGCTGCCCGACGCCGACGAAGTGCGCGACCTCACCGCCGACGAACCAGCCTTCCCCAGCAAGCACAGCTCGCACCATCGCCTTCCCCGAGCCTCCGCCGTCGATCTGCGTCGTCTCCGCGATCTTCCGAGCCCTCTAGGTGAGTCTCCGATCATCACCGTGCCGCCGGCGCGGCGGCGCCGCCAGTTTTTGGTCGCCGCCGTTGCCTTTGATCTTGGACCGTTGGATCCAGATCCAACGGCCGCGTAACGCTTCGCTGTAGTTGAGCCACTGACGGCCTGACCCCACCCGTCAGTATTTTAATCAAATCCACGTCCACGCTGAGTCACTGACCAGTAGGCCCCACTAGTCAGAAATCTCAACATTATCCAGAAGAGAGGGAATTTCTATTTCTTTTTCTCTGGAAAAACAGTACTGGCATCAACTTTGAAATTCAATATCTCGAGATTTAGGAATCCAAATAAATCAAACTCAACTGTTCTGGAAAGCTTATGAAATGTTTAACCAACACAATTGGTCCCATGTCATTTCATTAAATAGTTAAAAAGTATTATTGAAAATGCCACAGAAGGTTTAAATCTAAACTTGTTTGTTTCTGATACTCTGCTAGTCCAAATAATTCCAAACCAATTTTGCTAGCTTAGTACTGCCTTGTGTTAGCTCCCCTAATTTTGGTAGAATTAATTAAGCAATATTAATTGCTGACTTTAAAATAAACCCTTCTGGACTAAAACAGACAAATATGTTTATTGGTTGATCCAAATGAGTTAGGACCAATTTTGTTAGCTCACATATATCCATGTTTAGTTACCCCTAAAAGGGTTTAATTTTTGGAACAATATAATTTAATTGGTAGCTAAAACTTGATTATTAAGCTACTGGATTCAATCCAATGTGTAGGGAGTTTGGTAACTCCAAATGGTCCAATTCAAATTGGGTTGTATTCTACACATCAGTGGCTTTCCATAGAATTTTATTTGTATTTTTGTGACCAACAGAACTCAAGTTGTGGAATTAAACATGAATAACTAGTTTCTGCCATAATTTGGACTTAATTAAATAATGTTTAATTCAATTTATTTGAAAACCAAATTGTGTAGTTTGATGTGTGCAGTAGCCAATTGTGATGTTAATGATGGTTATGTTGAGGTGATTGCTTGTATAGCTTAGTGATTGTTTGTATTGTTTGTTTGTTAATTAGACGAGAACGTTGTCGGATATATCGAGGAAGGAGAGTTTGCTGAATTTGAAGAACAAGAGCAAGATCACTTTGCCAAGCAAGGCAAGCTATTCTCTGAGCTTGCACTACCAACATATGCATCTACTTTCATAATATGTTTACTCTCAAAGCAAGATTTACAAAACCCATTTCAAAAATATATGGATATTATTTTGCCACCCTATGTAGTAGTTTATATAAAACTTTAGGATGGGAAAACAATGTTGTTTATTCAAAACTCCTTTGAAATGTCTTGTGAGTTTATGGAACGACGAGATGTCGGTGCTGTGTTGGAAAGGTGGAAAAATGGTGATGTTTGTGAAAAATGCACAGTGTCCTAGTACTATGGAAACCAATCCTACCCTGTGCGACCACATTTACCACATATGGGAAAAGGCGTAGTCATGTAGTTTGCTCTTATTAGTATGGGATACCTCATCGACGGAGATGACTCCGTTATGCATGAGGGGATGGTCCGAGGATCTACCCCCTGACCCGGGTCCTCACACAAGTTGGTGGGGAGGATAGAAGGTTCCACCATAAACCGCCGGACAAAACTATGAGTCCTCACACTTAGGGTTTCTGACGGGAAACCGGACTGGGTGTCGATGGAAAGTGTCATATGGGAAGGATCCTATACTAGCATGAGCAAATAAGAGGCTATGGCCGGCGGCTTACTTCGCATACACCTGGTATGGCGAGACGTGGCAGACACGATGAGTTGCCGGATGGATGTGGGTTAAAAGCGTGCTACCTCTGCAGAGTGTTAAAAACTATTCGAATAGCCGAGTCCTCGGATATGGACAATTGGGAGACTGTCCTAAGACCTTGTGCAAGTTTTAAAAAGGCTTTGAGTTTTTAAAGAAAAATGGAGTGGAGAATGTTTCCTACACCTATACCAACGGATCGGTATGAGGTGGTGGGATGGAAGTGGACCATGACGGGCTATGGTCGGGAAAGAGGAGAAGTTTTGGAAAAACAGATGAAAAAGGTGACTTCTTTAAAGATAGTTATAAAGCTCTTCTTACCTTTTTCAATAAAGATATAGAGATGTTTTAAATAAGAAAAGTTGTCAACTAAAATAAAACTGGTGCATACCATGTTGGGATAGTTTGCGAGTACATTCAAATGTACTCATATTGGTTTCGTCCCTGGCTATTGTCCTAGCCAGACTACGAGGAGGAACACTACGCAGAGCAGGAATATGGCGACTTCTACGCCAACTAAGGATCTCCACAAGTCAGCTGCCTGTCGGGTCGTCATCGTTAGAATATGATGTCGATTACGCCGTAGCTTCCGCTGATATATTTGGTTTGGCCCATGAAGGCACCTATGTAAGAACTTGGTCTAAATGACCATTTATGTAAGACTTTCTATTCGGTACTGCAATGGATGTAAACTTTGGTATCCAATTCGGATTATGTGCAACGACAGACTGATCACGGGATCGTTGTGTTAAGCATAATCGGGTATTTCGGACAGCTAGTCCGGGGTCCCCACAGACTTGGTATCAGAGCCATCCTGACTTTAGGAAACCTTAGTTAGCATGGTCGTTTGTCAAATGTTACAAAAAGATGAATTTCTAAAAAGAAAAGAATGAAGTATTTTCGAAAATTGCTTACCTCCAATCCTCTTACTCATGCAAAATTTTACTCTCATTAATTGTTACATTTTCCTTAGTATCCCTAAAATTTTGTACACCTCTCATTAAGTTTAAAATTTGACTCACTTGTTGCCCTATTATATTAAAATTTTGATTTACTTGTCATCTAACTAACTTAAAATTTTGCTTAAAAACTGTAGATGGCACTCCACTGGACCGAGTTCGTTCAGCTGGAGAAGGACAGCAAGCTGACGTTTGAGAGGGACTTGTTCGAGTTGACCAAGCTGTTAGGTCGCCCCGCTCCAGAGTTTGAGGGAGCTCAGATTGATGTTCACGGTGTTGGAAGGCTGAGCTGGCTCATCAGATCGTCAGTTCGCAGGAACATCAAGTCTCCCAATTCCCGGACACTCATCTTCACCACCAAGGAGGCCACCTGGGTTGACGGTCTCTGTACCGCTACACAGAGGATGCTATCCCGACTTTGTGAGGAGCACAAGGCGGAGTTAGTAGACTCCCGGTTCCGGTTCTACGGGAGGCGCAACTGTGATGGACACCCTACTCCTTCACCTTACCACCCGATGTTTGGGAGCTACATCATGGACATGGAGATCTTACTTCAGTGCACTCAGGATGATCTGTTGCGCACTAGGATTCAGCTCCACTTCGACCGCGAGTCGCTCGTTGAGCTTCGCGAGAACGAGATGAAGCTGATGGTGGAGAAGGTTGCTCTTCTCAGGAAGAGGGCCCAGCTGAGGAAGACTATCGTGAAGCTCCGCACGAAGGTGGCAGAGCAGGATGGACTGATTGAGGATCTTGAGCACCATACTGACGAGATGGAGGAGGAGGGCGAGGATCTCCGCAAGGAGAACGACGCTTTCCTCAGTGACGATGATGACTTCGTGGAGGAGATGGACTGTGAGGAGGAGGATGATGAGGAGGAGTTAGTTGACGAGGAGGAGGAGCCACTCGAGCCAGTTCTCGAGGACGAGGAGGAGGATCCCGAGGAGCCAGCCTACCAGTCAGATGCTGACGTGTTAGAGCTGGAGGTTCCACCTCAGTAGGCGAGTGACTTGATCACTACCGCAGGATTAGGTTGACCCCCTATAGCTAGTCGAGTAGTAGCAGTGGTTCTTTTGGAAACCAGATATTATGTTGTAAGCTTGAGGTTGTAAGCTTGATGTTGATGTGAACTCTTTGATGTATTGTTTGTGAAATATAAGTATGTTTGTCTTGTTTAAAATTGTGTGAACTATTTTCATATAACTCTTAGGATTAATCAACCGCTTGAGAGATCATCTTTTCCCTTAGTCGAACTTTTCTTGCCTTGTCTCTTATACCCGGTGTGCTTCAGGATGCCACCCCGTCGCAGCAATGCGGAAGGATCAGGATCAGCACCACCACCACCGGACCCAACCCCCACCCAACTTCTCGCACTTATCATGGAGGAGCGTGAAAATGCCCGGCAAGAGCGCCAAGCTCATCTCGCTGCCTTACAACAACTCGCAGCCGCTTACAATAACAACAACAACAACAACAACAACAACAATGGTGGTAACGGCAATGGTGATGGAAACCAGCGATCTACCTTGGGTGATTTTCAGAAGACCAACCCACCCACCTACTCCAAGGGACTTCACCCACTAGAAGCCGATGATTGGCTTCGCACCATCGGCAATAATCTTGAAGTTGCTGCTGTGGGAGAAAATGAGAAAGTGCTGTATGCAACCCACTATCTCGCTGGACCTGCAAGAGCTTGGTGGGAGACTACCAAGACTCTCCAGCCAGCTGGTCATGTCATCAACTGGGCTGAGTTCCAGGAGAAGTTCCGTAAGAAGCATATTCCTTACGGACTTATTGAGAGGAAGAAGGATGAGTTCCGCAAACTGAGGCAGGGAAGTAGAGATGTGGTTGGTTATCTTGAGGAGTTTACCGACTTATCTCGGTATGCTCCTGATGACACCGACAAAGAAGTAGAAGTGGAGTATGTGTCTAAAACTAGTCAACCTCACCCAGGCTGCCATGAGAGCATAGCTCGACCCGCCCTAGATGAGATCCGTGTTGTTCATCTGTTCAAGGATGTTTTCCCAGAAGAATTGCCTGGTATGCCGCCAGATAGGGATATTGAGTTCATAATTGAGCTTATTCCAGGAACATCCCCCATATCCCAAAAGCCTTATCGGATGAATCCGGAAGAACTGGTTGAGTTGAAGAAACAGTTGGCTGATATGCTAAGCAAAGGTCTTGTCCGCCCAAGCGCTTCACCATGGGGATCACCCATTATTTTTGTGGACAAGAGAGACGGTACCACACGCCTGTGTGTGGATTATCGCAAGCTGAATGACGTGACCATTAAAAACAAGTACCCTCTTCCCAAGATCGAGGATCTGTTCGATCAAATGAACGGAGCCCGAGTCTTTTCAAAGATCGATCTTCGGACAGGTTACCATCAGTTGAAGATCAGAGAGACAGATATTCCCAAGACCGCCTTCACCACTCGTTACGGGTTGTTTGAATACACCGTGATGTCTTTTGGTCTGACCAATGCCCCAGCCTATTTCATGAATCTCATGAACAAGATTTTCATGGAGTACCTCGACAAGTTCGTGGTAGTTTTCCTTGATGACATCCTTATTTATTCCAAGACCGAAGAAGAGCATGCTGAACACCTGCGTCTAGTTTTGGAGACCCTCCAAGAGCACCAACTGTATGCCAAACTTAGCAAGTGTGAGTTTTGGCTCAGTGAAGTGGCATTTCTTGGACATATTGTATCCGCTGGAGGAATTTCTGTTGACCCTGAGAAGATACAAGCCATTCTTGACTGGTTATCCCCAACCAATGTTTTTGAAATCCGAAGCTTTCTCGGACTTGCCGGTTATTACCGCAAGTTCGTCGAAGGATTTTCCAGTATAGCCAAACCTCTGACCCAACTGTTGAAGAAGGACAAGAAATTTGAATGGACTCAGAAGTGTGAGGATAGTTTCCAAGAACTGAAGAAGAAACTAACCTCAGCCCCAATCCTGATCATGCCAGACGTCACCCAGAGTTTCGACGTGTATTGCGATGCATCACGCCTCGGACTTGGTTGCGTTCTGATGCAAGAAGGCAAAGTTGTGTCGTACCTGTCCCGGCAGTTGCGACCGCATGAAGAGAATTACCCAACCCATGACTTGGAGTTAGCTGCTGTGGTCTTTGCTCTTAAGAAGTGGCGTCCCTATCTTGCGGGACATCGCTGCGAGGTCTATACAGATCACAAAAGCTTGAAGTATATTTTCACCCAGAAAGATCTGAACCTGCGACAGAGGAGATGGATGGAATTAATCAAGGATTATGATATTGGAATCCATTATCACCCCGGAAAGGCTAATGTAGTTGCCGATGCCCTTAGTCGCAAACCTTGCACCCTGAATGCCCTGATCCAAGCCGAACAGCCAGCCTTGTTCAAGACTTCAAAGATTTTGGACTAGAGCTTGTTAGCTATGGTTATCTCGCCAATTTAGAGTTAACCCCAACCCTGGTGGATCAAATCAAAGAAGCCCAGAAAGGTCATGAAAGTATAGAGGGAATTAGGAAGAAAATTTCCCTCGGCAAAGCACCCGGTTTTACCGAAGATGCTGAAGGAGTGCTGAAATTCAATAACCGTATCTGTGTGCCCAATGTCACGGAACTTAAGGAGTTAATCCTGAAGGAGGCCCATGAGACCCCTTATTCAATCCACCCCGGCGGAACCAAAATGTACCAAGACCTTCGAGAAAGATTTTGGTGGCATGGAATGAAGCGAGAGATTGGTTCATTCGTAGCCAAGTGTGATATCTGTCAGCGAGTCAAGGCTGAACATCAGCGTCCCGCTGGATTGCTTCAACCTTTGAAAATTCCCGAGTGGAAGTGGGATGAGATTGGAATGGATTTTATTACCGGACTTCCAAGATCCAACCGAGGCCATGATTCAATCTGGGTCATCGTTGATCGACTGACCAAGGTTGCCCACTTTGTTCCTGTCAAGACCACTCATACCGGAGCTCAGTTAGCAGACCTGTATATTTCCAGAATAGTGAGCCTGCATGGTGTGCCTAAGAAGATTGTATCTGATAGAGGCACGCAATTCACCTCAAGATTCTGGAAATCCCTTCATGAAGCCCTCGGAACCAAGTTAGCCTTTAGCACAGCTTATCATCCCCAGACCGATGGCCAGACTGAGCGAGTGAACCAGATATTAGAGGACATGCTTCGCGCATGTGTTCTATCCTATGGTTCCAAGTGGGAAGATTGTCTTCCGTTTGCAGAGTTCTCGTACAACAACAGTTATCAGTCTAGTCTGCAAATGGCCCCTTTTGAAGCCCTTTACGGCAAGAAGTGTCGTACACCCCTGAATTGGTCCGATACCGGAGAGAGCAAATTGTTCGGACCAGATACCCTCCGAGAAGCTGAAGAGCAAGTTCAGCTTATTCGTGAACGTCTCAAAACTGCCCAATCCCGTCAGAAGAGTTATGCTGACACCAAGCGCCGTGATCTCACTTTCAGTATCGGAGATTATGTGTATCTCCGAGTGACACCCCTCAAGGGAATGCAGCGTTTCCATGTCAAAGGAAAGTTAGCACCAAGGTATATTGGACCCTTCAAGGTCATTGCTCGTCGAGGAGAAGTATCCTATCAGCTGGAGTTACCCCAGGAGTTAGGAGATTATCATGATGTCTTCCACATTTCCTTGCTCCGGAAGTGTCTTGAAGTTCCTGACCAGCCTGATGTTTTCAAAAACATCGACCACCTCTCCATCGACCTGAACCAAGACCTGACTTATCGTGAGAGACCCCTCAAAATTCTCGAAGAAGATGTTCGTGTTACCCGAAGACGTGCGATCAAGTTTTACAAAGTCCAGTGGACTAACCACTCTGAAGAAGAAGCAACTTGGGAACGCGAAGATTATCTTAGAAGCGAATTCCCAGACCTCCTTAAAACCTAAGCCTAGCAAATCTCGGGACGAGATTTATTTTAAGGGGGGAAGGATTGTAACATCCCAAAATTATTATCCAGAATTTTATTCCAAAAATGGGAACCAACAAAAACTTTTGTTGTTTATTGTCTGTTAATTGCTTCTTCTTACTTGTGTTGTTGTTCTTGCTGGTTGTGTGAGTGTTTGCTCTAGTAAACACTAATAAGAAATAAAGAAACCAAAATCCAAATTAAAAGCAAGAAAATAAAAATAGCAAGTTATCACTTTAAAAATCTCAAAGTGACAAATTCAATTATTTTCAAATCAAAGTCAGTGGAGATGCAATGTAAACACTCTCCCTTTTTGTTCTTACTACTTTCCCATCTCAAATATTATTTTTGAACTTGTTTTAAAATTCTAAAATAAAAACAAATAGAAATAAATCAAATTACCTTAAACAAGTACTATGAAAGAAAATGTTGCCAAACATTTTATTTGGCAATGCCAATTTTTGTGGAGCTTCTACATGTTATGGGGAGGCCCCACAAATATTTGCAGAATTTTCTAAAATACTTAAGTACCTCAAATAAATCCAGGAAAAGCTTCTGGATATTGAAATAAAACTGAAAAATAAAAGAAAAGAGGGAGGAAGGGGTTTTCTGCAAAAAGGTCATCGACCTCAGACCCGACGACCGTCGCCGTGTCGCCTTCACCGTCGACGCCGTTTTCTTCGCCGCCAGGACCCCCCTGGCCGCGCTCTCCCTCGCCTCTGCACCCCTGCACCTCTCTGCACCCGCAGGGAAGAAAACGGGCACCCCTCCCGTCGCCATTACGCCGTGGTTCCCCGCTGACCGCCGTAGAGCACTTGGACGGCGCCGGCAAAATTCGTCCACCCCTTAGCTCCCCGACACGCACCGTTCTTCTAGATGACTCTAGAAGCTTGCCGGACCCCGTTAAGCCCCAAGCCACCACGAGTCTCTGCACCGTCGCCGTGTAATCGCCGAATTGATCACCGTGGACGCGCCATGGCCGCCGCCGTAGACCCCGACCATCGTGGACCGCCCTGGCCCTATAAAAAGCACCCCGAGGCCTCTCTGGAACACCACACCTCCCTCCCAAGCTTTCCCTCGCTCCAATTTGCTCTGTGCACCGCCAGAGGGCAGTGCACGGCCGTGCCCGACGCCGCCGTTGAGGTCGAGCACCACCGCCTCGCCACACCTCCCCATTCTTCCCTCTGACCCCTCTACGCTCTTCCTTGTGGACACCGCACTCACCAGAGAGCTTTTTCCCTCTTTTTAGTGCACGGACGCGACCCCGACGCTCCGCCGAAGTTGCTGCCCGACGCCGACGAAGTGCGCGACCTCACCGCCGACGAACCAGCCTTCCCCAGCAAGCACAGCTCGCACCATCGCCTTCCCCGAGCCTCCGCCGTCGATCTGCGTCGTCTCCGCGATCTTCCGAGCCCTCTAGGTGAGTCTCCGATCATCACCGTGCCGCCGGCGCGGCGGCGCCGCCAGTTTTTGGTCGCCGCCGTTGCCTTTGATCTTGGACCGTTGGATCCAGATCCAACGGCCGCGTAACGCTTCGCTGTAGTTGAGCCACTGACGGCCTGACCCCACCCGTCAGTATTTTAATCAAATCCACGTCCACGCTGAGTCACTGACCAGTAGGCCCCACTAGTCAGAAATCTCAACATTATCCAGAAGAGAGGGAATTTCTATTTCTTTTTCTCTGGAAAAACAGTACTGGCATCAACTTTGAAATTCAATATCTCGAGATTTAGGAATCCAAATAAATCAAACTCAACTGTTCTGGAAAGCTTATGAAAGTGTTTAACCAACACAATTGGTCCCATGTCATTTCATTAAATAGTTAAAAAGTATTATTGAAAATGCCACAGAAGGTTTAAATTCTAAACTTGTTTGTTTCTGATACTCTGCTAGTCCAAATAATTCCAAACCAATTTTGCTAGCTTAGTACTGCCTTGTGTTAGCTCCCCTAATTTTGGTAGAATTAATTAAGCAATATTAATTGCTGACTTTAAAATAAACCCTTCTGGACTAAAACAGACAAATATGTTTATTGGTTGATCCAAATGAGTTAGGACCAATTTTGTTAGCTCACATATATCCATGTTTAGTTACCCCTAAAAGGGTTTAATTTTTGGAACAATATAATTTAATTGGTAGCTAAAACTTGATTATTAAGCTACTGGATTCAATCCAATGTGTAGGGAGTTTGGTAACTCCAAATGGTCCAATTCAAATTGGGTTGTATTCTACACATCAGTGGCTTTCCATAGAATTTTAATTTGTATTTTTGTGACCAACAGAACTCAAGTTGTGGAATTAAACATGAATAACTAGTTTCTGCCATAATTTGGACTTAATTAAATAATGTTTAATTCAATTTATTTAAAAACCAAATTGTGTAGTTTGATGTGTGCAGTAGCCAATTGTGATGTTAATGATGGTTATGTTGAGGTGATTGCTTGTATAGCTTAGTGATTGTTTGTATTGTTTGTTTGTTAATTAGACGAGAACGTTGTCGGATATATCGAGGAAGGAGAGTTTGCTGAATTTGAAGAACAAGAGCAAGATCACTTTGCCAAGCAAGGCAAGCTATTCTCTGAGCTTGCACTACCAACATATGCATCTACTTTCATAATATGTTTACTCTCAAAGCAAGATTTACAAAACCCATTTCAAAAATATATGGATATTATTTTGCCACCCTATGTCGTAGTTTATATAAAACTTTAGGATGGGAAAACAATGTTGTTTATTCAAAACTCCTTTGAAATGTCTTGTGAGTTTATGGAACGACGAGATGTCGGTGCTGTGTTGGAAAGGTGGAAAAATGGTGATGTTTGTGAAAAATGCACAGTGTCCTAGTACTATGGAAACCAATCCTACCCTGTGCGACCACATTTACCACATATGGGAAAAGGCGTAGTCATGTAGTTTGCTCTTATTAGTATGGGATACCTCATCGACGGAGATGACTCCGTTATGCATGAGGGGATGGTCCGAGGATCTACCCCCTGACCCGGGTCCTCACACAAGTTGGTGGGGAGGATAGAAGGTTCCACCATAAACCGCCGGACAAAACTATGAGTCCTCACACTTAGGGTTTCTGACGGGAAACCGGACTGGGTGTCGATGGAAAGTGTCATATGGGAAGGATCCTATACTAGCATGAGCAAATAAGAGGCTATGGCCGGCGACTTACTTCGCATACAACTGGTATGGCGAGACGTGGCAGACACGATGAGTTGCCGGATGGATGTGGGTTAAAAGCGTGCTACCTCTGCAGAGTGTTAAAAACTATTCGAATAGCCGAGTCCTCGGATATGGACAATTGGGAGACTGTCCTAAGACCTTGTGCAAGTTTTAAAAAGGCTTTGAGTTTTTAAAGAAAAATGGAGTGGAGAATGTTTCCTACACCTATACCAACGGATCGGTATGAGGTGGTGGGATGGAAGTGGACCATGACGGGCTATGGTCGGGAAAGAGGAGAAGTTTTGGAAAAACAGATGAAAAAGGTGACTTCTTTAAAGATAGTTATAAAGCTCTTCTTACCTTTTTCAATAAAGATATAGAGATGTTTTAAATAAGAAAAGTTGTCAACTAAAATAAAACTGGTGCATACCATGTTGGGATAGTTTGCGAGTACATTCAAATGTACTCATATTGGTTTCGTCCCTGGCTATTGTCCTAGCCAGACTACGAGGAGGAACACTACGCAGAGCAGGAATATGGCGACTTCTACGCCAACTAAGGATCTCCACAAGTCAGCTGCCTGTCGGGTCGTCATCGTTAGAATATGATGTCGATTACGCCGTAGCTTCCGCTGATATATTTGGTTTGGCCCATGAAGGCACCTATGTAAGAACTTGGTCTAAATGACCATTTATGTAAGACTTTCTATTCGGTACTGCAATGGATGTAAACTTTGGTATCCAATTCGGATTATGTGCAACGACAGACTGATCACGGGATCGTTGTGTTAAGCATAATCGGGTATTTCGGACAGCTAGTCCGGGGTCCCCACAGACTTGGTATCAGAGCCATCCTGACTTTAGGAAACCTTAGTTAGCATGGTCGTTTGTCAAATGTTACAAAAAGATGAATTTCTAAAAAGAAAAGAATGAAGTATTTTCGAAAATTGCTTACCTCCAATCCTCTTACTCATGCAAAATTTTACTCTCATTAATTGTTACATTTTCCTTAGTATCCCTAAAATTTTGTACACCTCTCATTAAGTTTAAAATTTGACTCACTTGTTGCCCTATTATATTAAAATTTTGATTTACTTGTCATCTAACTAACTTAAAATTTTGCTTAAAAACTGTAGATGGCACTCCACTGGACCGAGTTCGTTCAGCTGGAGAAGGACAGCAAGCTGACGTTTGAGAGGGACTTGTTCGAGTTGACCAAGCTGTTAGGTCGCCCCGCTCCAGAGTTTGAGGGAGCTCAGATTGATGTTCACGGTGTTGGAAGGCTGAGCTGGCTCATCAGATCGTCAGTTCGCAGGAACATCAAGTCTCCCAATTCCCGGACACTCATCTTCACCACCAAGGAGGCCACCTGGGTTGACGGTCTCTGTACCGCTACACAGAGGATGCTATCCCGACTTTGTGAGGAGCACAAGGCGGAGTTAGTAGACTCCCGGTTCCGGTTCTACGGGAGGCGCAACTGTGATGGACACCCTACTCCTTCACCTTACCACCCGATGTTTGGGAGCTACATCATGGACATGGAGATCTTACTTCAGTGCACTCAGGATGATCTGTTGCGCACTAGGATTCAGCTCCACTTCGACCGCGAGTCGCTCGTTGAGCTTCGCGAGAACGAGATGAAGCTGATGGTGGAGAAGGTTGCTCTTCTCAGGAAGAGGGCCCAGCTGAGGAAGACTATCGTGAAGCTCCGCACGAAGGTGGCAGAGCAGGATGGACTGATTGAGGATCTTGAGCACCATACTGACGAGATGGAGGAGGAGGGCGAGGATCTCCGCAAGGAGAACGACGCTTTCCTCAGTGACGATGATGACTTCGTGGAGGAGATGGACTGTGAGGAGGAGGATGATGAGGAGGAGTTAGTTGACGAGGAGGAGGAGCCACTCGAGCCAGTTCTCGAGGACGAGGAGGAGGATCCCGAGGAGCCAGCCTACCAGTCAGATGCTGACGTGTTAGAGCTGGAGGTTCCACCTCAGTAGGCGAGTGACTTGATCACTACCGCAGGATTAGGTTGACCCCCTATAGCTAGTCGAGTAGTAGCAGTGGTTCTTTTGGAAACCAGATATTATGTTGTAAGCTTGAGGTTGTAAGCTTGATGTTGATGTGAACTCTTTGATGTATTGTTTGTGAAATATAAGTATGTTTGTCTTGTTTAAAATTGTGTGAACTATTTTCATATAACTCTTAGGATTAATCAACCGCTTGAGAGATCATCTTTTCCCTTAGTCGAACTTTTCTTGCCTTGTCTCTTATACCCGGTGTGCTTCAGGATGCCACCCCGTCGCAGCAATGCGGAAGGATCAGGATCAGCACCACCACCACCGGACCCAACCCCCACCCAACTTCTCGCACTTATCATGGAGGAGCGTGAAAATGCCCGGCAAGAGCGCCAAGCTCATCTCGCTGCCTTACAACAACTCGCAGCCGCTTACAATAACAACAACAACAACAACAACAACAACAATGGTGGTAACGGCAATGGTGATGGAAACCAGCGATCTACCTTGGGTGATTTTCAGAAGACCAACCCACCCACCTACTCCAAGGGACTTCACCCACTAGAAGCCGATGATTGGCTTCGCACCATCGGCAATAATCTTGAAGTTGCTGCTGTGGGAGAAAATGAGAAAGTGCTGTATGCAACCCACTATCTCGCTGGACCTGCAAGAGCTTGGTGGGAGACTACCAAGACTCTCCAGCCAGCTGGTCATGTCATCAACTGGGCTGAGTTCCAGGAGAAGTTCCGTAAGAAGCATATTCCTTACGGACTTATTGAGAGGAAGAAGGATGAGTTCCGCAAACTGAGGCAGGGAAGTAGAGATGTGGTTGGTTATCTTGAGGAGTTTACCGACTTATCTCGGTATGCTCCTGATGACACCGACAAAGAAGTAGAAGTGGAGTATGTGTCTAAAACTAGTCAACCTCACCCAGGCTGCCATGAGAGCATAGCTCGACCCGCCCTAGATGAGATCCGTGTTGTTCATCTGTTCAAGGATGTTTTCCCAGAAGAATTGCCTGGTATGCCGCCAGATAGGGATATTGAGTTCATAATTGAGCTTATTCCAGGAACATCCCCCATATCCCAAAAGCCTTATCGGATGAATCCGGAAGAACTGGTTGAGTTGAAGAAACAGTTGGCTGATATGCTAAGCAAAGGTCTTGTCCGCCCAAGCGCTTCACCATGGGGATCACCCATTATTTTTGTGGACAAGAGAGACGGTACCACACGCCTGTGTGTGGATTATCGCAAGCTGAATGACGTGACCATTAAAAACAAGTACCCTCTTCCCAAGATCGAGGATCTGTTCGATCAAATGAACGGAGCCCGAGTCTTTTCAAAGATCGATCTTCGGACAGGTTACCATCAGTTGAAGATCAGAGAGACAGATATTCCCAAGACCGCCTTCACCACTCGTTACGGGTTGTTTGAATACACCGTGATGTCTTTTGGTCTGACCAATGCCCCAGCCTATTTCATGAATCTCATGAACAAGATTTTCATGGAGTACCTCGACAAGTTCGTGGTAGTTTTCCTTGATGACATCCTTATTTATTCCAAGACCGAAGAAGAGCATGCTGAACACCTGCGTCTAGTTTTGGAGACCCTCCAAGAGCACCAACTGTATGCCAAACTTAGCAAGTGTGAGTTTTGGCTCAGTGAAGTGGCATTTCTTGGACATATTGTATCCGCTGGAGGAATTTCTGTTGACCCTGAGAAGATACAAGCCATTCTTGACTGGTTATCCCCAACCAATGTTTTTGAAATCCGAAGCTTTCTCGGACTTGCCGGTTATTACCGCAAGTTCGTCGAAGGATTTTCCAGTATAGCCAAACCTCTGACCCAACTGTTGAAGAAGGACAAGAAATTTGAATGGACTCAGAAGTGTGAGGATAGTTTCCAAGAACTGAAGAAGAAACTAACCTCAGCCCCAATCCTGATCATGCCAGACGTCACCCAGAGTTTCGACGTGTATTGCGATGCATCACGCCTCGGACTTGGTTGCGTTCTGATGCAAGAAGGCAAAGTTGTGTCGTACCTGTCCCGGCAGTTGCGACCGCATGAAGAGAATTACCCAACCCATGACTTGGAGTTAGCTGCTGTGGTCTTTGCTCTTAAGAAGTGGCGTCCCTATCTTGCGGGACATCGCTGCGAGGTCTATACAGATCACAAAAGCTTGAAGTATATTTTCACCCAGAAAGATCTGAACCTGCGACAGAGGAGATGGATGGAATTAATCAAGGATTATGATATTGGAATCCATTATCACCCCGGAAAGGCTAATGTAGTTGCCGATGCCCTTAGTCGCAAACCTTGCACCCTGAATGCCCTGATCCAAGCCGAACAGCCAGCCTTGTTCCAAGACTTCAAAGATTTTGGACTAGAGCTTGTTAGCTATGGTTATCTCGCCAATTTAGAGTTAACCCCAACCCTGGTGGATCAAATCAAAGAAGCCCAGAAAGGTCATGAAAGTATAGAGGGAATTAGGAAGAAAATTTCCCTCGGCAAAGCACCCGGTTTTACCGAAGATGCTGAAGGAGTGCTGAAATTCAATAACCGTATCTGTGTGCCCAATGTCACGGAACTTAAGGAGTTAATCCTGAAGGAGGCCCATGAGACCCCTTATTCAATCCACCCCGGCGGAACCAAAATGTACCAAGACCTTCGAGAAAGATTTTGGTGGCATGGAATGAAGCGAGAGATTGGTTCATTCGTAGCCAAGTGTGATATCTGTCAGCGAGTCAAGGCTGAACATCAGCGTCCCGCTGGATTGCTTCAACCTTTGAAAATTCCCGAGTGGAAGTGGGATGAGATTGGAATGGATTTTATTACCGGACTTCCAAGATCCAACCGAGGCCATGATTCAATCTGGGTCATCGTTGATCGACTGACCAAGGTTGCCCACTTTGTTCCTGTCAAGACCACTCATACCGGAGCTCAGTTAGCAGACCTGTATATTTCCAGAATAGTGAGCCTGCATGGTGTGCCTAAGAAGATTGTATCTGATAGAGGCACGCAATTCACCTCAAGATTCTGGAAATCCCTTCATGAAGCCCTCGGAACCAAGTTAGCCTTTAGCACAGCTTATCATCCCCAGACCGATGGCCAGACTGAGCGAGTGAACCAGATATTAGAGGACATGCTTCGCGCATGTGTTCTATCCTATGGTTCCAAGTGGGAAGATTGTCTTCCGTTTGCAGAGTTCTCGTACAACAACAGTTATCAGTCTAGTCTGCAAATGGCCCCTTTTGAAGCCCTTTACGGCAAGAAGTGTCGTACACCCCTGAATTGGTCCGATACCGGAGAGAGCAAATTGTTCGGACCAGATACCCTCCGAGAAGCTGAAGAGCAAGTTCAGCTTATTCGTGAACGTCTCAAAACTGCCCAATCCCGTCAGAAGAGTTATGCTGACACCAAGCGCCGTGATCTCACTTTCAGTATCGGAGATTATGTGTATCTCCGAGTGACACCCCTCAAGGGAATGCAGCGTTTCCATGTCAAAGGAAAGTTAGCACCAAGGTATATTGGACCCTTCAAGGTCATTGCTCGTCGAGGAGAAGTATCCTATCAGCTGGAGTTACCCCAGGAGTTAGGAGATTATCATGATGTCTTCCACATTTCCTTGCTCCGGAAGTGTCTTGAAGTTCCTGACCAGCCTGATGTTTTCAAAAACATCGACCACCTCTCCATCGACCTGAACCAAGACCTGACTTATCGTGAGAGACCCCTCAAAATTCTCGAAGAAGATGTTCGTGTTACCCGAAGACGTGCGATCAAGTTTTACAAAGTCCAGTGGACTAACCACTCTGAAGAAGAAGCAACTTGGGAACGCGAAGATTATCTTAGAAGCGAATTCCCAGACCTCCTTAAAACCTAAGCCTAGCAAATCTCGGGACGAGATTTATTTTAAGGGGGGAAGGATTGTAACATCCCAAAATTATTATCCAGAATTTTATTCCAAAAATGGGAACCAACAAAAACTTTTGTTGTTTATTGTCTGTTAATTGCTTCTTCTTACTTGTGTTGTTGTTCTTGCTGGTTGTGTGAGTGTTTGCTCTAGTAAACACTAATAAGAAATAAAGAAACCAAAATCCAAATTAAAAGCAAGAAAATAAAAATAGCAAGTTATCACTTTAAAAATCTCAAAGTGACAAATTCAATTATTTTCAAATCAAAGTCAGTGGAGATGCAATGTAAACACTCTCCCTTTTTGTTCTTACTACTTTCCCATCTCAAATATTATTTTTGAACTTGTTTTAAAATTCTAAAATAAAAACAAATAGAAATAAATCAAATTACCTTAAACAAGTACTATGAAAGAAAATGTTGCCAAACATTTTATTTGGCAATGCCAATTTTTGTGGAGCTTCTACATGTTATGGGGAGGCCCCACAAATATTTGCAGAATTTTCTAAAATACTTAAGTACCTCAAATAAATCCAGGAAAAGCTTCTGGATATTGAAATAAAACTGAAAAATAAAAGAAAAGAGGGAGGAAGGGGTTTTCTGCAAAAAGGTCATCGACCTCAGACCCGACGACCGTCGCCGTGTCGCCTTCACCGTCGACGCCGTTTTCTTCGCCGCCAGGACCCCCCTGGCCGCGCTCTCCCTCGCCTCTGCACCCCTGCACCTCTCTGCACCCGCAGGGAAGAAAACGGGCACCCCTCCCGTCGCCATTACGCCGTGGTTCCCCGCTGACCGCCGTAGAGCACTTGGACGGCGCCGGCAAAATTCGTCCACCCCTTAGCTCCCCGACACGCACCGTTCTTCTAGATGACTCTAGAAGCTTGCCGGACCCCGTTAAGCCCCAAGCCACCACGAGTCTCTGCACCGTCGCCGTGTAATCGCCGAATTGATCACCGTGGACGCGCCATGGCCGCCGCCGTAGACCCCGACCATCGTGGACCGCCCTGGCCCTATAAAAAGCACCCCGAGGCCTCTCTGGAACACCACACCTCCCTCCCAAGCTTTCCCTCGCTCCAATTTGCTCTGTGCACCGCCAGAGGGCAGTGCACGGCCGTGCCCGACGCCGCCGTTGAGGTCGAGCACCACCGCCTCGCCACACCTCCCCATTCTTCCCTCTGACCCCTCTACGCTCTTCCTTGTGGACACCGCACTCACCAGAGAGCTTTTTCCCTCTTTTTAGTGCACGGACGCGACCCCGACGCTCCGCCGAAGTTGCTGCCCGACGCCGACGAAGTGCGCGACCTCACCGCCGACGAACCAGCCTTCCCCAGCAAGCACAGCTCGCACCATCGCCTTCCCCGAGCCTCCGCCGTCGATCTGCGTCGTCTCCGCGATCTTCCGAGCCCTCTAGGTGAGTCTCCGATCATCACCGTGCCGCCGGCGCGGCGGCGCCGCCAGTTTTTGGTCGCCGCCGTTGCCTTTGATCTTGGACCGTTGGATCCAGATCCAACGGCCGCGTAACGCTTCGCTGTAGTTGAGCCACTGACGGCCTGACCCCACCCGTCAGTATTTTAATCAAATCCACGTCCACGCTGAGTCACTGACCAGTAGGCCCCACTAGTCAGAAATCTCAACATTATCCAGAAGAGAGGGAATTTCTATTTCTTTTTCTCTGGAAAAACAGTACTGGCATCAACTTTGAAATTCAATATCTCGAGATTTAGGAATCCAAATAAATCAAACTCAACTGTTCTGGAAAGCTTATGAAAGTGTTTAACCAACACAATTGGTCCCATGTCATTTCATTAAATAGTTAAAAAGTATTATTGAAAATGCCACAGAAGGTTTAAATTCTAAACTTGTTTGTTTCTGATACTCTGCTAGTCCAAATAATTCCAAACCAATTTTGCTAGCTTAGTACTGCCTTGTGTTAGCTCCCCTAATTTTGGTAGAATTAATTAAGCAATATTAATTGCTGACTTTAAAATAAACCCTTCTGGACTAAAACAGACAAATATGTTTATTGGTTGATCCAAATGAGTTAGGACCAATTTTGTTAGCTCACATATATCCATGTTTAGTTACCCCTAAAAGGGTTTAATTTTTGGAACAATATAATTTAATTGGTAGCTAAAACTTGATTATTAAGCTACTGGATTCAATCCAATGTGTAGGGAGTTTGGTAACTCCAAATGGTCCAATTCAAATTGGGTTGTATTCTACACATCAGTGGCTTTCCATAGAATTTTAATTTGTATTTTTGTGACCAACAGAACTCAAGTTGTGGAATTAAACATGAATAACTAGTTTCTGCCATAATTTGGACTTAATTAAATAATGTTTAATTCAATTTATTTAAAAACCAAATTGTGTAGTTTGATGTGTGCAGTAGCCAATTGTGATGTTAATGATGGTTATGTTGAGGTGATTGCTTGTATAGCTTAGTGATTGTTTGTATTGTTTGTTTGTTAATTAGACGAGAACGTTGTCGGATATATCGAGGAAGGAGAGTTTGCTGAATTTGAAGAACAAGAGCAAGATCACTTTGCCAAGCAAGGCAAGCTATTCTCTGAGCTTGCACTACCAACATATGCATCTACTTTCATAATATGTTTACTCTCAAAGCAAGATTTACAAAACCCATTTCAAAAATATATGGATATTATTTTGCCACCCTATGTCGTAGTTTATATAAAACTTTAGGATGGGAAAACAATGTTGTTTATTCAAAACTCCTTTGAAATGTCTTGTGAGTTTATGGAACGACGAGATGTCGGTGCTGTGTTGGAAAGGTGGAAAAATGGTGATGTTTGTGAAAAATGCACAGTGTCCTAGTACTATGGAAACCAATCCTACCCTGTGCGACCACATTTACCACATATGGGAAAAGGCGTAGTCATGTAGTTTGCTCTTATTAGTATGGGATACCTCATCGACGGAGATGACTCCGTTATGCATGAGGGGATGGTCCGAGGATCTACCCCCTGACCCGGGTCCTCACACAAGTTGGTGGGGAGGATAGAAGGTTCCACCATAAACCGCCGGACAAAACTATGAGTCCTCACACTTAGGGTTTCTGACGGGAAACCGGACTGGGTGTCGATGGAAAGTGTCATATGGGAAGGATCCTATACTAGCATGAGCAAATAAGAGGCTATGGCCGGCGACTTACTTCGCATACAACTGGTATGGCGAGACGTGGCAGACACGATGAGTTGCCGGATGGATGTGGGTTAAAAGCGTGCTACCTCTGCAGAGTGTTAAAAACTATTCGAATAGCCGAGTCCTCGGATATGGACAATTGGGAGACTGTCCTAAGACCTTGTGCAAGTTTTAAAAAGGCTTTGAGTTTTTAAAGAAAAATGGAGTGGAGAATGTTTCCTACACCTATACCAACGGATCGGTATGAGGTGGTGGGATGGAAGTGGACCATGACGGGCTATGGTCGGGAAAGAGGAGAAGTTTTGGAAAAACAGATGAAAAAGGTGACTTCTTTAAAGATAGTTATAAAGCTCTTCTTACCTTTTTCAATAAAGATATAGAGATGTTTTAAATAAGAAAAGTTGTCAACTAAAATAAAACTGGTGCATACCCATGTTGGGATAGTTTGCGAGTACATTCAAATGTACTCATATTGGTTTCGTCCCTGGCTATTGTCCTAGCCAGACTACGAGGAGGAACACTACGCAGAGCAGGAATATGGCGACTTCTACGCCAACTAAGGATCTCCACAAGTCAGCTGCCTGTCGGGTCGTCATCGTTAGAATATGATGTCGATTACGCCGTAGCTTCCGCTGATATATTTTGGTTTGGCCCATGAAGGCACCTATGTAAGAACTTGGTCTAAATGACCATTTATGTAAGACTTTCTATTCGGTACTGCAATGGATGTAAACTTTGGTATCCAATTCGGATTATGTGCAACGACAGACTGATCACGGGATCGTTGTGTTAAGCATAATCGGGTATTTCGGACAGCTAGTCCGGGGTCCCCACATTCATTTCCAAGCCCATCTGAATTCTCATCAATGAGAGCTGTCGTTCAATGTAATTCTGCTTGTGCATCCTATCATTGTGCCACACCTCACACATGATAGGATTTACCACGTGGTGGGCAAATAGTTAATTAAATTAGTATAGCTCATCCTATACGTGGTTACTAAGTTTGTATCTTCACTATCAGACTGGAAAGCTCGGGCTGATGTTGTGAATCTCCTGAATGACCTAAAGAAAGAACACACGATACTTGTAGTAAGTCATGACCTAAGGTAATTCAGAACTCAGTGCCATTGGAGTCACTTTGAATATTTTATGAGCTATATATTGGGTATTGGCTGTTCCATACTTCTAATCGGCATTCAGCTGAAGGAATATAACTTCTAAGTCATGACCTTGGACTGAGACTTTTGAAATGTCTAATTAAAAACTTTTTGCAGAGAACTATACCCACTTGTAGACCGCTCGTGGAGAATGGAAATGGGGGGATTCTGAAGGAGGAACCCTTACCTGTGTAGAATATGCTTTCGTTTGAATAACCGTCGAGCATGCTTGGGCCGTATACCAGGAGTCTCCATGTTAGGTACAAATGTATGATTAACTATTTTTGCAGGCTTACAGTATACTAGAATCAAAGACACACACACCTTGCTATGCCGTTGTTTATTTGCATTGCCATGGTGGTCTATATGAAAAATAATTCGCTATGACAGCAAACTTTCTATCTGGGCATTATGACTCAAAACCTGAATGTTGCAAAAAATCACCCTGTCCACGTAGACTCGAGGAGTCTGAGTGCATATGGTCTCCGCTGCACTTGTTTTTATAGCAAAAGAACATATTGTGGTGCTGCAGTATTAAATTTAAATGATGCGTGATGGAGTCTCTTGGCTCCTTATTCGGTGAGGGAGGTGACTGAATGCATATGGTTTCCCTCCCCATTGGACTTTTTTTACAGTAAAGGAACATATTGTGGTGATGTAGTGTTAACAAAAAAAATCATGTGGTGCTGCCGCTGGCTTGACAGACACAAGTGAAATTTACTATCCTACCGATTTACATCACTACATTGCTGATCCTTCCCATCACTTGTAATTTCAGAAATCGGTTGACAGGACTTTTCCCAGTTAGCTGGTTTTGTCTCCTTCAAAACTTGAGTCTGATAGCTTGGAATTGATAAATGCATGTACTGGGGTGATTGATCTTTGGAGCCCGTAGACTGCTATCTTAGCAGATTGTTTCCAGATTGCACAAAGTATTGGAAATATCTCCTTCAAATACTGTCCTAGAGAAAGCTAATAAGGTGGCGCACAACCTGGCAAGACTGAGCTTTGATTCGAATAGTTCATTTATTTGGGACGGTGATCCTCCACCTTCTGTTAAGAGTGATGTAATAAACGATATATCCGTTTTAATATCTGAATAAAGTAAGGCCCGTTTAGTTTCAAAAAAAAAAAATTGGCTAGCATATGCGAACTTTGCAGATGTTGCTGTTATGACCCATTCTTAGAGCATCTCTAGCAGAGCCCTTAAAAGTCGCGGAACCTTAAAATAACCGTTGTAAACGGTTTCAGAACCATAAAAACGGCAATAGCAGAACTCTTAAAAGCCACCGACCCGTAAACGATTTTGAGGGGACCCGTGAATTCAGCCCGCGAAACCGTGAAGATGATGTTTTCGCGGCCGAACCGAAGGGGCCCTGTAAACCGCGTGAGGCGTTGGCGGGCTGAACATTCAGCACCCGCCGGTGACCTTCCGCCATGAAACTCGTCGGAATCCGGCCGTTCTTCACCAAACTCGTCGGAAACTGGAGCCCCAGCTGACAGCACCTGCTCGCCGGCCCCGGGGGCTCAACGCCGGCTCGGCCCTTGGCAGCACCGTCGTCTCCCGACGGAGGTGCTCGCCGTCGTCGCCGCACGCGCTCGACCTCTCCAAACTGCGGCTCCACTGGCAAGCGCCGACCGGCGGACAGCGGTGCAGGAGCAGCTCTCGCGGAAGGTCTGCCTGGCTGCCGCCGGCTTCGTCCGCCGCCGCCGCGGGGGCCTTCGTGGCTTTCGTCCTTCGCCGCTGCGGGATCCGACGTGAGCTAGTAGCACATCGATCGATCGATGCCACGAGCTAGCTAGCTCACTGGCTCAGCGCCACGTTCGATCCAACCAGATTTTGGTGATTGGATTCGAGGAAAAGACGAAGAACGCAGACGATAGAATATTCTACAGCATATTTTGTTTTACGGTTCAGTTTAATGGCTCTACTATGTGCCGCGCTTTTCTGTGAGCCAAAATGACTAAAACACGAACCGTAAACCGTGTTTGAGGTTTCGCGTTTTAAGTGCTCTGCTAGATATGCTCTTATTATGTCATGCCCGGAGCCTCGACAGCCGGCACCAATTACCAGAAACTAACATTCAGAAACTCGAATAGATTTGAACTGGAGGTAAACAATTCAACAAGAACATATCAAAGTAGGGCAGGATTTTTTATATTTTTTTAACATTTTCTAAATATGGTTTTATTATAAAGGAGAGATCCTATACAAAGTCTTAGGTAAGATTCACAATCTACTCGTAACTAGAATAAGCGAAGCAGCAGTATTGTTGACATAAGAACTCAAGACAAACAATTCAAATGGAACATATCAAATCGACAGTAAATCAAGCACATGACAATTACTCCAAAGTTCACTTATTCATTACTACGAACTGCTGTAACAGCAACTGTTTTCACGAAATCAGAACACATAGGATCATCCATTATACAGACACGGTAGATTTGACATGAACGAGACTGGCAATTTACTCCAAGGGCGACAGGGGCAGCCCAAGGCACAGCAGCAGCTCCAACACCAAGACACTTACTGACCACCACGGAGGCGGAGCACCAGGTGGAGGGTGGACTCCTTCTGAATGTTGTAGTCGGCGAGGGTGCGGCCATCCTCCAGCTGCTTCCCGGCGAAGATCAGGCGCTGCTGGTCCGGGGGATCCCCTCCTTGTCCTGGATCTTGGCCTTGACATTGTCAATGGTGTCAGAGCTCTCAACCTCCAGAGTGATGGTCTTCCCAGTCAGGGTCTTCACAAAGATCTGCATACCACCACGGAGACGGAGCACCAGGTGAAGGGTGGACTCCTTCTGGATGTTGTAGTCAGCGAGGGTCCGGCCATCCTCCAGCTGCTTGCCAGCAAAGATGAGGCGCTGCTGGTCCGGGGGAATGCCCTCCTTGTCCTGGATCTTGGCCTTGACGTTGTCAATGGTGTCAGAGGACTCCACCTCAAGAGTGATAGTCTTGCCAGTCAGGGTCTTGACGAAGATCTGCATGCCTCCACGAAGACGGAGGACAAGGTGAAGGGTGGACTCCTTCTGGATGTTGTAGTCAGCGAGGGTGCGGCCATCCTCCAGCTGCTTGCCAGCAAAGATCAGACGCTGCTGGTCCGGTGGGATGCCCTCCTTGTCCTGGATCTTGGCCTTGACGTTGTCGATGGTGTCGGAGGACTCCACCTCGAGGGTGATGGTCTTGCCAGTCAACGTCTTGACGAAGATCTGCATACCACCACGGAGGCGGAGCACCAGGTGGAGGGTGGACTCCTTTTGGATGTTGTAGTCAGCGAGGGTCCTGCCGTCCTCCAGCTGCTTGCCAGCAAAGATGAGACGCTGCTGGTCCGGGGGGATGCCCTCCTTGTCCTGGATCTTGGCCTTGACGTTGTCGATGGTGTCAGAGGACTCCACCTCAAGGGTGATGGTCTTGCCAGTGAGGGTCTTCACGAAGATCTGCATCTGCAGACAATAATAACCAAATGGGATGGTAAGCCTCCAGAAGCAGACCAAAGTACAGGACCAAATAGCAGAATGGAATTAAAACAAACAGATGACTGACAGACTAATAGGTATCTCTACACATCTAACCACAAAGTACAGGACCAAACAGTAAATAGGCGTCGAGCTATCGAGAACCAACCAACAATAGCAGAATAGAACTTAATCAAACAGATGACTGACAGAATAAGAGGTATCTCTACACATCTAACCACAAAAAATCTAGGAAATCATCAAGAAAACCATAGCTGCGCGCATATCATCTAAGCAACAGATCGGCCAAGGAAACCTATCTCATCCGGTTCAACAAGGCATATTACAGTGATAATGATCCAATCAAGAGCTAGAGATACAAGCAGTATACATGTACGGAGAAAAAATAAAGGATCACAAGCTACTACTACTAGAGTCGTCTCTGCCCAGTTAGACGCACCTAACAAGCAGTAACAGAAGGGCTAGTGGATTTAACATGCATAGATTAACAGGAGACCATACGGCATCAGGAATCGAACTTAAACCAGCGGATCTGAACACAACTAGATAAATTCGTGAAAACAACACATGAACTACATGTCAAATCCATACGAACTCGGTAACGTGTCACGGATCTAACATGAGCAAATTCGGTAACGCGTCACGGATCTAACATGAGCAAATTTGGTAACGCGTCACGGATCTGGCATGCGAACAGATCGAACGCTCTCGGCTAACACGCCATCAGATCGAACATCTACGAGCAGTAGTACCCTATCAAATCCGACAGAACTACACATCCAACCACGAGGAGAGGGGAATCAGGCGACGGTACCTTGATGCGCTGGGGTAGGAGGATTCGGCGACCGCTGGGACGATTGGAGACGAGATTGGTGTGGGGGTTTGTTGGTTCCGTTCCTCGGATCGGTTGTGAGGATTGGAAGCGAGGAGGGGGCGGTATTTATGGCGGGCCGGGTGGGGTGGGGAAGGAATCCTTTGCCGTGACGGTTCTGCCTTGTTTGATGGGTACGTCTCCGCCGCGCAATTTCCTGGACACGTATCCGACGCGACAAGCGAACGGTGCAGAGGGTTCGAGAAGGATGCGTCGCCCGTTGCGACCGTTCCCTTCGCGTGGGGCCTTTCTGGATTGTGGCCGTTGGAGCAATTTAGGAAGACTTTTCTTTTCGGAAAATAGAAAAATTATGTAAGGCGTACCGTTTTACATTTCCAAAATATAGGGTCTATTGTGACTTACGTATAATTTATCCATCCACAAATGTGGACCAATCTCGAACAGAGAGGTTTTACAGTTTTTTTTTCATTTTGTGGCTATTAGGAACTCCTCTTTTTCGATTTTTTTTAGAAACAAATGAGTCAACTGTATGCAAAATACTCATATCTTAATACACGGCCCCAAGAGAAAGGTATGATGTAATGTAGCAGCAGTTTCCCTTGATTACAAAATCAAGGTTGTCAGATCCAGTAGGAATTGGAAGAGCTTCAACACAGTGTCAGTGGCGCCGATTACTGACGTAGACCTGCACACAACACAATCAAAGTATTTTGCCCCAACGAAACAGGAAGGTTGTCAATCTCCCCAGCTTGCTGAATACAAAGGGTTAAACGTATGGTGTGGAATATGATGATGAACACAAAAAGTAACAGCGAGGAAGTAATCTAGAGCGTGGTGAAAACAGTGTTTGAATCAGTGTGGAATAAAGGACCGGGTCCACAGTTCACTAGTGGTGTCTCTCCATAAAACAGATAAACAAGCACACATGTTGGGTAAACAAATTACAGCTGGGCAATTGACAAAGTGCAAACGCATGACAATGCAATATATGACAAGAACATGTTCACTGTTAGATCTATTGGGCATTACAACAATATACATAGACCGGTTACTAGCTGCATCTATGACTAATAATCCACTCATCGGGATAGTTTTCGGGTCTCCCGTGAGTATTAAGTTGCAAGCAACGGATTACAGCATTAAGCAAAGTGTGCAATGTAAACAAAGCATATGACAGATAAGCGTACCCATAAGCATAGCAAAGTTATTTTCTCCCTAGTGGCAACAGCACATCTACAGCCTTAGTTGTTTATGTCAATCAAGCTCGGGCTTCCAGAGGCATGAACCCACTATCTAGTATAAATACCCCCTCTTGCAGTCACTAGCATCTACTTGGCCAAAGCATCTACTAACAACGGAGAGCATGCAGGAACATAGATAAAACATGATATAGATAGATGAACAAACTTGATCATAACTTCACAATTTATCGGATCCCAGCAAACACAACATATAGCATTACATAAAAATGATCTTGATCATGTTAGACAGCTCACAAGATCTAAATATGATAGCACAAGGTGGAGAGACTACCAAGCTACTGCTATGGACCCGTAGTCCCGTGAAGAACTACTCACGCATCACTCCGGAGGCAGGCATGGTGATGTAGAGCCCTCCGGTGATGGTTTCCCCTCCGGTAGAGTGCTGGGAAGAACTGCAGAAACCCTCCCGAACTAGGGTTGACGATGACGGCACGTCGGAACTTTTCGTGGATTTTCGCTCGGGTATTTAGTGTTTCACGAATAGATGTGATTTATAGGCGAAAGGGGAGCGTCGGAGGGCAGCCAGGTGGGCCAGGCTAGGCCTGGAATTAAAACTCGAAACTCGCGAGTTAAACGAGTAACTCGCTACTCGACTCGACTCGAACTCGAAATTAAACGAGCCGAGCCAAGTTTCTAAATTTTAGAGTAAACGAGTTTGAGCTTTTCGAGCCGAGTATGCGAGTAACTCGCTAAGCTCGTTTAGCTCGTTAAAAATAGAAAATATGGTGGAGCAAGCCCAGCCCAACTAGCAAAGTAGCAAATGAGCCCAGCCAGCAACCCAACACAACACGATTAGGCATTTAGGCTAGGGATTTACCTCCTGCCTCCTCAGTCCCCACACCACGTGCGATTGCTAAGAGTGGCGGCGGCGCACCGCACCGCACTCGACCGCCGGCCACCGCCCGGGCGCCCTCCCCGACAGCCACCGCCCGCACCACGCCATGGAGAGCCAGCCGAGCTTGGAGTCAAAGACCATGGGGAAGAAGAGGCGGGCTGGTCCATCCGCCGTTAGGTCGGCATCGTCGGCGTCCGTCACAGCTCCGGTGCGCACCGCGTCGGGAAGGCCTCCACGCTCCGGTGAACTTGCGATCGTGCCGACTCCTTCAGCAGATGCAGCTTCCCCACCGGTGAGTTTTGTGCCTGATTGTTGAGATCAGATCATGCTGGTCTCGATTCCGTGCTGATTAGGTTTCTTTTTAGACTAGCTAGTAGAAAATTAATACACATAGAGCTATGAAAATTAAGACACAGTGCTATGAACTTGAGCATCCGGGGCTGCTTCTAGTAGAAAATTAATACACATGAGATTAATAGACATCAGATTCTGTAGTGCTATGAATAGATTTCAACCGACGGCTACAAATAGTGCTATGAATACATACTGAACTTGAGCATCTCGTGCTGCTTCTAGTAGAAAATTAATACACATGAATTTAATACACATCAGATTTGCACATTTTTTGTAATACAGTTTATTTAAACAGCGCGGCATTTTATTTTACAAGCAATTTAGTAATTGTGTTATATTTGCATGTTTTTGTGCAGGAGCATCCTGGTTACGAGTGTGAGGAGGATCAGTGTGATATGAATGATGACATGTCCGAGAGTCAACCTTCGCACGTGTCGGTTGATTCTGGAAGTAAGGAGGAAGATGGGACAGTTGATGGTGGCAGAGGTTCTTCCAAGCCAAAGAGACAGAAGAAGAAAAATGGTGTATCCGTTTCTCCCAAACAGAAGGCAAAGAGGAATGGCAGAAGTAAAACTTCCAAATGTTGGCAGCATTTTACTATGGATACACCTAAAGGGAGACTGAAGAAAAGGCCAAGTGCAACTATTGTTCATCTTTTCTGATTTACAAGCAAGGTGGGCAAACATCTAGTCTGAATAGGCATATTGAAAAATGTGATGATTACAAAGATTTGTTGAAGGGCAGATTAAAGGTCAAAGCACACTGAACTTTGAGCGGGCAGGTTCGTCACTCACATCTGTTCATACTAAATACAATCATGAGGAAACCCGCAAGATCATTGCTAAGATGGTAATTGTGCATGATTATCCTTTAGAATGGTAGAACATAGATGGTTTAATATCTTGATGAGGCATATGAATCAAAATATAAGTTCATTGGTAGAAAAACCATAAGAAAGGAGTGCATAAAGGTTTATGAATCTGAGAAGGAACTTCTTAAGAAGAGTCTTAGAGATGTTGAGCATATTAGTTTGACAAGTGACTTGTGGACTTCAAACCAAACACTTTCCTACATGGCTTTGGTTGCTCACTACATAGATGCTAATTGGGAGATGCAATGCCGTGTCCTCAACTTTATTGAGTTAGACCCACCACATTCAGGAGTTGTTATAGCTCAAGCGGTAATGGAATGCCTAGTTGAATGGAAAATAGAGGACAAAATCATTTCACTCACACTTGATAATACTTCTTCAAATGATGTGGCTGCAAATAATTTGATGGGCAAGTTTGTTGCTAGGAAAGTATCAGGCTTCCTTCCCCAACATTTTCATGTTCGTTGTTGTGCTCATATAGTCAACTTGGTAGTGAATGATGGCCTGAAACCATTGTTGCCATTTATAAACCAGCTAAGAGAAACAGTGAAGTACTTGAAGAAGTCCACATCCCGCATGCACAGATTTGTTGATGTTTGTAAAGACTTGAACATGAAAATTGGGGTTGGTCTATGTCTAGATGTGTCAACAAGGTGGAGTTCAATATACAAAATGTTTGATGCTTGTACTCCCTATAGGGCTGCGTTTCATGAATATGGAGATCATGATTTGTACTATCAGTGGAGCCTTCACATGCAGATTGGGAGATGTATGCTAAGGTACAACCTATATTGGCCGAATTTGCTCAGATAACTAAGGTGTTGTCAGGTTCTCTTTACCCTACTGCCAATATCTTCTATCCCTATATAGTGACTGTGAAAATGGAGTTAGTGAAAGCAAGCAAGTCTAGTGATAAGTTTCTTAAAGCTATGGCCGTTGCAATGCTTGATAAATTTGATAAGTATTGGGAGGAGAAGAACAATGTTATGGCCCTTGCTACTATTCTTGATCCTAGGTGGAAAATGAGGTTTGTTGCCTTCTGTTTTCATGAAATCTATGGTGAAGTGAAGAGGGCTGAAGAAAAGAGGATATTAGGAAAGAGTTGGATAGCATATATGCCACCTATGATGATGACTACAAAAAGAGCAAACGTGGGGCTGAAGGTAGTGATGGGAGGTCTTCGAGTACGCAATCAGGGACAACAACAAGCACATCTAGGCCAAGTTTGTTTCGGAGACATCTACAAGCAACAACTACGGAGACTTCAAAATCTGAGTTGTTCCGTGATACGTCTCAAACGTATCTATAATTTTTGATGTTCCATGTTGATATTATACCAATTGTTACATGTTTTACATACACTTCATATCATTTTTATACATTTCTGGGACTAACCTATTAACAAGATGCCACAGTGACAGTTCTTGTTTTCTGTTGTTTTTGTATTTCAGAAAAGCTGTTAAGGAAATATTCTCGAAATTGGACAAAAATCAACGGAGGTCCCTATTTCACCGACACGTCCACGGAGTCCAAAGGAGAGACGGAGAAGCGCCAGGAGGCGGCCACACCTGGGCTCGGCGCGGCCCCACCCCTGCCACGCCCTAGGGTGGTGTGGGCCCCTCGGGTGGCCTCCGACGCCGCCCTTTCGCCTATTTATTCCTCCCGTCTGGAAAACCCTAAATACCCGAGTCATATTCCACGAAAAGTTCCAGAGGCGCCGCTGTCGTCAACCCGAGCTCGGGAGGGTTCTGAATCTCTTCCCGGCAACCTGCTACCTCCGGAGTGATGCGTGAGTAGTTCATCCTTGGACTACGGGTCCATAGCAGTAGCTAGATGGTTGTCTCTCCACTTTATGCTATCATGTTTAGATCTTGTGAGCTGCCTAACATGATCAAGATCATCTTATTGTAATGCTACATGTTGTGTTTGCTGGGATCCGATGAATATTGAATACTATGATCAAGTTGATTATTAATCTATGTTACATGTTATTTATGATCTTGCATGCTCTCCGTTACTAGTAGATACTTTGGCCAAGTAGATGCTTGTAACTCCAAGGGGGTATTTATGCTAGATAGTGGGTTCATGCCTCCAGTAATCTAGGCGAGTGACAACAACGTCTAAGGTTGTGGATGCGTTGTTGCCACTAGGGATAACATAGCAATGCTATGTCTACGGTCATATGTATTTGTTTACATTACGCACATTACTTAATGCGATTATCCGTTGCTTGCAACTTAATACCAACGGGGGACACGGATGTTAACCTGACGGTGGATTATTAGTCATAGATGCGGTTGGATAACGGTCTATGTATCTTGTCGTAATGACCAATTAAATATCATGGTAGTCATCTTGTCATTTATATGCATTGTCATGCGCTCACTATTTTATCAATTGCCCAGCTGTAATTTGTTTACCCAACATGTTATTTATCTTTATGGAGAGACATCACTAGTGAACTGTGGACCCCGGTCCATTCTTTTACACTGATAAAACCACCAACTACAAATAATTGTTCTCTTTTACTTCCTGCAATTAAATACTATTTTCTACACCATATGTTTAATCCTTTGTTACAGCAAGCCGGGAAGATTGGCAACCTTCTTGTTTCGTTGGGCCAAATTAGTTTGATTGTGTTGTGTGCAGGTTCCACGTTGGTGATCGAGCAACGGCGCCACCAACAACCTTCTGAAGTGCTCCTACTCCTTCTGGATCTGACAACCTTGGTTTCTTACTGAGGGAAAACTTGCTGCTGCACTGCTTCATACCTTCCTCTTGGGGTCTCCCAACGAATGTGTGTTTCACGTCATCAAGCTATTTTTCTGGCGCCGTTGCCGGGGAGATAGAAGACTTCAGCAAGGGGAGTCTCACGCTTCCAATCTCTTTACTTTGTTTTTTGTCTTGCTTAGTTTACTTTTATTTTATCTTGTTTGCTTTAAATTATCAAAAAACACAAAAAAAATAGTTACTTGCATCTAGTTTATTTTCGAGTTATCATGTCTAGCCCTGCTCCTTTTACTGTCGTACCACCTGTAGGAGAAATTATTACGTTTAAACAGAAAAGTGGAGAAACATTAAAAAGGCTTGGGGAGAATGCTTGAATTGCACAAGAAAGTGCAACCCAAGATGGATTTGGGAGTCCTTATAATTTTTTCTACTATGGCTTATTATCTCTATATCAGAATGCTCTAGATGTTATGGTAGGAGAAACTTTCTCTGAATATGATGCAGCAAAAGCTTATAAAATTTTGAATGGATTATCAATTTTTCCCATGATAGATGAAAGTGGGATGTTCACTAAGTTAGAGAAGATAGAGAAGTCGCTTGATGAATTAACTTTGAGCTATAACCATAAGGAACAACCCCTAGTCGAGTTAAAAAACGATTGGGAACCATTCATTGAGATAAGTATTGGTAGTGAGAAATTTCGTGCCTACTGTGATCTTGATTCTACAATGTCCATTATGCCCAAAATGGTCTATGATTTACTAAATTATGATAATATGGTTAATTACCCTGTTTTTCATTTTCATGCTGATGGGACGATCACAAAAAGTATAGGGATTATTAATAATGTTAAGATTACTATTCAAAATAAGACCGTCCCTGTGAATTTTATGATTCTTGCAAAATCTCCTAATAATATTGTCCTTGGAAGGTCCTTTTAAAAGCAATGGAGGATTTATCGATGCAAGGTATGGGTTTATGAAATTTAATGCTCCCATTAATCGAAGGTTTTTCTTCCCAATTAAGAAAGATGATCCCACTGAAAGGTTGGGAGATTTCAATGTCTTTGGTAATACTTGATGCATACTTTGTGCCTAGCTAAAAGGCGTTAAAGAAAAGCGCTTATGGGAGGCAACCCATTATTTTTATTTCTACAATTTTTCTTTTTATTGAGTCAAGGAACTTGTTTACTTCTGTAGCAACTCCTTTGTATCTTTACTTTTTCGCATTGTTGTGCCAAGAAGAGTCTCTAATGATAAGATGATGCTAGATTTTGATTGCTGCGCAGAAACAGATTTTTGCTGTTCACTGTACGAAACTTATAAATTCATATAAATGTGATTTTAATCTGCAAATTTTTGTGCGTAATCCTGATGTATGTACGAATCTTTCGTTAGTTCAAAGTTTTTCGATCTGAGCAACGTAAGTGCCTCGAAAAAATCGTCTTTGCGGACTGTTCTGTTTTAGACAGATTATGTCTTTTTATTTTGCATTCTCTCTTTTACTAGTGTTGGGTGGAAGAGCTTCACATAACATCAGTGGCAGTAGTTAATGTTTAAAGTAACGGTCATATTACGTCCTTACAAAACATGTGATTTTTTTTGATTGATGCACTAACCCTCTAATGAGATTTACTTTGAGTTTGGTGTGACGGAAGTTTTCAAGGGTCAAGAGAGAAGAGTGATATAATAGGATCAAGAAGAGTAAAGAGCTTAAGCTTGGGGAGGCTCCCATGGATCTCCCCAGCATATTTCAAGAAGACTCAAGCGTCTAAGCTTGGGGATGCCCAAGGCATCCCCTTCTTCATCGTCAAAATTATCAGGTCATCTCTAGTGAAACTATATTTTAATTCTTTCACATCATATGTGTTGTTCTTGGAGCGTCTGTATGCTTTTATTTTCAGTATGTTATTTTTATTTTCTGATATCAACTTGATTGGATCCTAGCATTCTTGATTGGGAGAGAGACACGCTCTGCTTTTTCATTAGAATACTCCTATTCTTCACTTATATTGTTGAGTATTCATATCTAGCGTTGTTAAGCTTTTAGCTCTTGTTTTCATGTATCTCTTGTCAGAGCTATTAGTTCTTTTAAAGAAAGTACTCTCTTACTTCACTTATACTTTTTTGGAGAGTTATTGAAATAATTTGTTGGTGTTTGGTTGGAACAGAAAATGTTGCATGTGGTAAATGGTATAATGGAAAAGACTTACATACTCTTGTAGATCACTAACTTGGATAATTTGATACTTGTCAATTGTTTTGAGTTAACAAGTAGGTCATGATTAAACTTTTGCATCATGTAAGTTAAGCCCATTAGTGAAGAACTACCGTAAAGCTTGTTGAAATTTGGTTTGCATGAGTGGTATCTCTAAGGTCTAGATATTTTCTAGTAAAAGGGTTTGGTTAACAAGCAAGACAGTGTGGAGTCTTATAATTTTTGCAATATGTTGGTCATATAAAACTTGGTGTACCGGTTGATAGTCTTGTTTGCTTAAATAACCTTGCTAGCCTAAACTCTGTACTGAGAGGGAATGCTTCTCGTGCATCCAAATCCTTGAGCCAAAATCCATGCCATCTGTGTCCACCATAACTACCTATATGTGGTATTTCCTTGCCACTCAAGTAAAATTTTGTGCTACCTTTAAACTATTCAAAATTGTTACTACCCCTTTTTGTGTCAATGTTTACCAAGCTCATGAGGACGTGGTGGATGTCTTTATGTCACTTGTCAAGCAGATTTTACCTTCAGACTAGCGGCATATACATCCGCTTATCTATTAATTTTGCAAAAAGAGCTGGTAACGGGGTGCCCAGTCCCAATTAATTACAACTTTAACCGCTTAATCTCTTCACATTTTGTCAGCGGAATACTCAGTGAAACATCTGCATGTGTAAACCAAAAAGAAAAAGAGGGATGATCTGTCTTGCTGGTAGAAATAACGTCCTTCATGGGAGTCGCTCATAAAAGTCTGTTTGGCCGGGGTCATATTGTACTTTCCACTACTGATTCGTTGACCAATTAACATACACCTCTCAAAACTTAATTTTTACTCTCTATATGATTTCAAAAACTAAAAAGCACTAGCACATGATTTAATCCCTGCTTCCCTCTGCGAAGGGCCTTTCTTTTACTTTTATGTTGAGTCAGTTTTCCTACTTCTTTCTATCTTCCACAAGCAAACACTAGTGTCAACTTTGGTACAACAATTGTTATATGCTACATATTGGATTTATTATATTGCTTTGTGTTGACAATATCCATGAGATAAATATGTTAAAAGTTAAAACAAACGCTGAAACTTAAATCTTCCTTTGTGTTGGTTAAATACCTTTTACTAGAATCTATTGCTTTTTGAGTTAACTCTTATGTAAACCTGTGAATGCAATGTCTCCAAAGTACTATTCATGAAAAGTTTTGCTTGTATGATTCAGTTGTTTACTCATTATCTATTTGGTAGCAAACTATAGACCCATTGACTTGGATCACTTCATTCATTTACATGTGCCTTACAATACTATTTGATCAAGATTATGATGGTAGCATGTCACTTCAAAAATTATTTTGTTTTATTGTTTACCTACTCGAGGACGAGTAGGAACTAAGCTTGGGGATGCTGATACGTCTCAAACGTATCTATAATTTTTGATGTTCCATGTTGATATTATACCAATTGTTACATGTTTTACATACACTTCATATCATTTTTAAACATTTTCTGGGACTAACCTATTAACAAGATGCCACAGTGCCAGTTCCTGTTTTCTGATGTTTTTGTATTTCAGAAAAGCTGTTAAGGAAATATTCTCGGAATTGGACGAAAATCAACGGAGGTCCCTATTTCACCGACACGTCCACGGAGTCCAAAGGAGAGACGGAGAAGCACCAGGAGGCGGCCACACCTGCGCTCGGCGCAGCCCCACCCCTGTCGCGCCCTAGGGTGGTGTGGGCCCCTCGGGTGGCCTCCGACGCTGCCCTTTCGCCTATTTATTCCTCCCGTCTGCAAAACCCTAAATACCCGAGTCATATTCCACGAAAAGTTCCAGAGGCGCCGCCGTCGTCAACCCTAGCTCAGGAGGGTTCTGAAGCTCTTCCCGGCACCCTGCCAGATAGGGGAATCATCACCGGAGGGCTCTACATCGCCATGCATGCCTCCGGAGTGATGCGTGAGTAGTTCATCCTTGGACTACGGGTCCATAACAGTAGCTAGATGGTTGTCTCTCCACTTTATGCTATCATGTTTAGATCTTGTGAGCTGCCTAACATGATCAAGATCATCTTATTGTAATGCTACATGTTGTGTTTGCTGGGATCCGATGAATATTGAATACTATGATCAAGTTGATTATTAATCTATATTACATGTTATTTATGATCTTGCATGCTCTCCGTTACTAGTAGATAGTTTGGCCAAGTAGATGTTTGTAACTCCAAGAGGGGTATTTATGCTAGATAGTGGGTTCATGCCTCCAGTAATCTGGGCGAGTGACAACAACGTCTAAGGTTGTGGATGTGCTGTTGCCACTAGGGATAACATAACAATGCTATGTCTACGGTCATATGTATTTGTTTACATTACGCACATTACTTAATGCGATTATCCGTTGCTTGTAACTTAATACCAACGGGGGACACGGAAGTTAATCTGACGGTGGATTATTAGTCATGGATGCGGTTGGATAACGGTCTATGTATCTTGTCGTAATGCCCAATTAAATATCATGGTAGTCATCTTGTCATTTATATGCATTTCATGCCCTCACTATTTTATCAATTGTCCAGCTGTAATTTGTTTACCCAACATGTTATTTATCTTTATGGAGAGACACCACTAGTGAACTGTGGACCCCGGTCCATTCTTTTACACTGATAAAACCACCAACTGCAAACAATTGTTCTCTTTTACTTTCTGCAATTAAATACTATTTTCCACACCATACGTTTAATCCTTTGTTACAGCAAGCCGGGAAGATTGACAACCTTCCTGTTTCGTTGGGGCAAAATAGCTTGATTGTGTTGTGTGCAGGTTCCACGTTGGTGATCGAGCAACGGCGCCACCAACAACCTTCTGAAGTGCTCCTACTCCTCCTAGATCTGACAACCTTGGTTTCTTACTAATGGAAAACTTGCTGCTGCACTGCTTCATACCTTCCTCTTGGGGTCTCCCAACGAACGTGTGTTTCACGTCATCATTCCGGTATCTTGATGAACCAAATGTAGATCCAGATGACACAACATTTGTGTTGCCTGATTGGTGGAAGGTGAACACTCATAGGTTCCCGGTTGTATCTAGGATGACAAAGAGATTTTTGACTATACCAGCCACTAGTGTTTCCTCCGAGTCAACCTTCTCAACAGGAGGTACAGTACTTGATGATTACCGCAGTTCCCTACTTCCACCTATGGTTGAGAAACTTGTGTGTGCTTCTAGCTGGATACGAGGTTCATACAAAGAAAATAATTTACCAAGAGTTGTGGTATATCTCAGTTACTCTTCTAATGCTCTACATACAAATTTACAAATTCTCTTTCTAACTTGCATGTGTATGTACAGGTTAAAGATGAGGATGATGATGTTGAATTGGTTCCATTTCCTGAATCTGTGGTGGAAAGTAGCTAGATTTCAAGTATGTCGCTGCATTTTGTGCTATTTAATTTCTGCATTCAGCTTTGTACTTCATAGTTGAAAACATGATGTGTTTCTTGGCATTGTACAGATACTGACGGCATGTAGATAAGTTGGATTTCTTGCTGGAGTGGAAGGCCTTTTGGAGTGTTATTTTGTTATGGACTATGTGAACCCTGGATTTTGG
Organism: Poa pratensis; assembly: GCA_947311845.1. NCBI lineage: Eukaryota > Viridiplantae > Streptophyta > Magnoliopsida > Poales > Poaceae > Poa > Poa pratensis. Next base: position 21,994,661 of record CAMZMU010000033.1, on the reverse strand, counting down.
ACTGTTATTTTGTTAAGCAATATAGTGAACCGTGGATGAACTATGTGATAAGTTAAACTTCGAGTTGTTTTATGGTTCCAATATTATTCTTGTGAATTGTGTTATGATTATCGATTGTTGTGGTTTGTCCATTATAATGTTCTGCTATAATATTGTTGTGATTGCATACCATTGATAACCCCCAAGAGCAAGGGATCACTGTAGCACCTCTCAATGTGGAAGTAAGGTATCGATCCGCAGGAGCAAGAAGAAAAAGTTATCTATTCCCTACAACTAAAGTGTCACAAGTTTTAGTTGATTATGCACTAAACAAGTTTAGAGAACAAGATGGTTGGTTTGATGGATGTAAAAGTGTCCCAATCCTCTTCAATGCAAGAGGACAAGACAAAGGTTTTCTAGGATGCTTGGAAATAAGGCCTAGGGATCATACTTTCACTAGTGGACACTCCCAACAATTGAATACATAGATATTTCCTCTTCACTTTGCTACTCTGAACTATTCTCCCGTTGGATAGAAATACCAATTACTGCGTAGGGCTACAAGAGCACACCTTAAAGTCTGAGTGAACAAACACCACAATATCATAGAACACCAAGACCATCGTGTAGGGCTACAAAAGCACACCTTAAAGTCTGTCTTCCACATCTAGGGAACCCCAAGGTCACTATGAGTGCCCCAAAATAGTACTAAACAAACACCACAATTTTATAGTGACATCCAACACAAAGAATAACTCATGGTAAGTATTTCTGTAACCTTTAGCCTAAGAGTCACACACGGTGCGCACACTGTCAACTTCACACCATGGGACAAAGGTGACTCCGGAAATTACATTAATAAAACCACTTGAGTAGCACAAACAATGAAGGAGAAACATCCATGAATTCAATTAGATTACAAAGCTCATGATCACATAAAGATCACATCATGGGAGAGAGAGATGAACCACATAGCTACCGGTAGAGCCCTCAGCCCCGATGAAGAACTACTCCCTCCTCATCATGGGAGGCAGCAACGGCGATGAAGATGTTGATGATGAACACGCCGGAGGGGGGTGGAGCCCTCCGGAGGCGATTCCGGCGGCGTTTCCCCCCTCCGATCTTCTCCGGCGGCAGCCTTCTGTCTCTCTGTTTCGTGGTTTTGTCTTTCTCCGCCGCCTCCTTTCGCGAAACGCCAGGGGACCTTTTTTATAGGCGTTTTTAGGTCAAGACGGAGTCGGTGGACGAAAGATCGACGGCCACGGAGCTCCGAGGGGAAAAGAGCTGGGCCCACGCGGCCAGGTATTTTAGGCCGCGTGGGACCCTCCCATTTCCAGCCTGTTGGGCTTCTGGTCTTCAATTTAAGCCCATTGCGTTCGTCTCGAAAATTCTGAACCGTGCTCTTTGCCTTGCCCTTTTTGGAGTCCCGAAGCTCCCGGAAAGTCTGAAACACTAAAAAAGACGTTTTCTGGAAAAACAGGGTTAATTCCAAATAAATGGGAAAACTATGAAATATTCCCAAAATCATTATAAAACATTGATATAACCCTTATATGATGCAAATATGATTGGAATATAAGCAATTAAAGTGCAAAGTTCATGTATGCATTTTACATGCATCAACATCCCCAAGCTTAATCCATGCTCGTCCTCGAGTATGAAGATGATAAAACTAACATGGACTTTGCAATTTAATACTTAACAATGAATATCAAAGATGATTACTATTGCTACATATAGTCAAATGATTCATTCTTCAAAGGAGTAGCAATATGCAAATAGTTTATGAAGTGATATCAAGTATTCAAGACAAGGATGTTCATTGATAGTTCACAAAGTGTAACATGGTAGCAAGTAATATGGAACACATGTATGCATAATGATAAGTAGAACATCCTACAATGGTCATAGAGTGTAGATGAAAATCTGAATATGATAGGTGTACACTTTGGAAAGATGTATATGTGAGTAGAGGTAAAGCATGCATAAGTTTCATCCAACTTCCAAACTCTTCTACTTAAGTTAATGATTGCAATAAGGTATTCATTGGTGTCAAGCTCTCATTGCCCCTATCATAGCATCTTGAATGATTAAGGTTAAAGTGAAAGCAAATATGAGTAGTGTGCTTGACAAAGTAAAGGTTGAATGTCTCATGCCCCTTGAATACAAGTACTTACACCATGTGTTACTCAACTTGGGAAACAAAGCAAGTTCAATTAAATATCATTGTAAGCATAATAGTATCATCAAGAGCGTCAACTGGGGTACCTCTTGTCCCAAGATATGGAACAAGCCCATATCAAAATGACAAGACAAACAAACAAAATGAACATCTCAACACCCTTTTTATTTACCATTGGAATAGCTTTTTATTGCAAGGTGTATCACAGAAGGTTCACCATAGTATGTAAGTAAATTTCCACCATGAATGATGCATGGCTTAGATTAGCGGCCCAGGCGTCTCTCTAACCATTTACACAAACTCATTTAAACTACTCTATTCCACATTTATTTCAACATGATAAGCATCCATAGACAAAAGCACATGATATCAACTAAATGAATGAAGAGCGTGTTGAAAGCTTGCCATGTGACAGCACATATGGGCTAACTTCCAACCCAAAACATTTATCAAGCCACTAACATCATAATCTTAATCACAATGGGTCATGTTTTATTATGCAATAAAAGAACATTGTGCATCAAGTTCGTGAGAGCTATATAACCAATTTTTTCCATTGCAATCAATAACATAAACATTTTCATTCAGAGGTAAGATAACACAAACAACATGTTAAACATACTCGGAATAGCATAAAGCCAATAGGTAGATATGGTGGACTCACTGGAATAACTTTGGTTGAAGGTGTTGGAAACAAGTTTTTGCTTGTTGGAGTTTTTGGGCTAGCAAAAGGGAGAAAGTTGACCATCTAGATGCATGCATGAGTGTCCATAGAACTAACTAATCCATGTTAAACCAAGTAAAATAACAATCAGCACCAAAACATGAATAAGTGATAGCTCTTCAAAAAGATTTGCAAACTATTACTCATAAACAAGCTCATGAATCATGCAACTATATGTATCATTAAAAATCAACTCAAACATCCCTTTTCCCAATCTTATAAAAGCATCCAACATATTTCAACCCATATTTCCAGTAGCTCTCTATATATAAATGATAGTGTGGTGGTCTCTCAAGACTCAAACAAAACAAACAAAAAGACGCTCCAAGTTTATGCGATAAAGTGTTTCGATCGAAAAACAGAAGTTGGACGTGTGCAAACCGAGAGTGTGTAGGTCCAGTGGGGTTGTCTTCACATCCCCAAGCTTATGGTCTTCACCATCCTTGGATAGCTCTTGGTGCATCTCCTCCAATCCCTGTGAAAAAACTTCAAAACACCGTTTCTCCCATCTCTTTTCTGTGGGGTGCATTAATAGTGATAAACAAATAGGTTCCTTGCTGCATATAATCCTTGAACAAAAATTCATATGACATGTCCAGAAAGTGTATAATGTTGTATGCCTACTCATAAACTCAATTGGATCAAAAAGATTCAACTTAAAAGCTCAAAGCATGCATCAAACAAAATGGGACAGAATCTGTCCAGAAAAACAGCAGCAGCAAAACGTATTTTTCTACCCTACCAAACTTTCTCGAAAAATTCCGAAAAAATTCATGCATACAGAGGATGAAAAGTTGCAACTACAGTTCAAATATGAGCTCATTCGGAGTTACAGAATAAGAATTAAAAATCATACCGTGCACTGACTTGTGCAGGAATAAAATCTCCGAACTCAATAAGCAACTTTTCAAGACCAAAATGGGTAAAACTTGGCACTTTATTAAAAACTCCAGAAACTAACTAGACACAAAATCTCTTGTTACAGCAAGAGGACACAAAGAAAAATCACACACAAAAATAACCGGGTTGCCTCCCGCAAAGCGCTTTCTTTATAGCCATATAGCTAGGCTTGATAGTTTTAATGATGCTCCATAGGAATAAGAGTTGAATATAAAAGAGCATCAAGAAAAATATCAAACACATTTAAGTCTAACCCACTTCCTATGCATTGGGATCTTGTAAGAAAATAAATCAATAAAGCACAAAGTGACTAGCATAGGAAGGCAAAGCAAGTGCAACTTCAAAATTTTCAACAAAAAGAGAGGAGACTTAATATTATTGAGATATATGAAACCGTGTCTCCCTCTCTCATAAGGACCAGTAGGTTTTAAAGTACCCAACAAATAAAAGCAAATCAAGAGAAAGGCCAAAACCTTCATCATAAAGAGGATAAATTTAGTAACGTGAAGATTTCTATAACCATACTTTCCTCTCTCAAAATAATTTTCAGCGGCATCATGAATAAAATCAACAATATAGCTATCACATAAAGCATTATTATCATGATCCATAAGCATAACAGTACTATTACTCTCCACACAAGCATAATCAATTTCATTAGTAATAGTGGGAGTAAAACTAGCACATCCATCATTGTAATCATCATAAATTGGAGGCATAGAATAATCATAGTGAATTTTATCCTCAATAGTAGATGGACTGAAAACATCATAATCATCATTGTAAACATCATATATAGGAGGCATATTATAATCAACATAAATTTTATCCTCAATAGTAGGTGGACTGAAAATATCACAATGATTATAATCATCATATATTGGAGGCATAGTATCATCAAAATAATTTTTCCCCTCTTCATTCTCTAGTTGTTCATCCTTTTCATCATCTTCTTGGGGTAGCACGGGCATCCCCAAGCTTAAGCTTTTGTCATCTTCTTCCTGCAAAATATTAGTTCTTTCCATGGCAGCAAGAGTTAACTTTTTACGTTTAATAGCTTCTGCTCGAGAAAAGAAATCATCAGCTTCTTGTAATATTTCAAGTTCCTCAACTGTAAATGTTGCAAGTTCCTCAGGTGTATAATCAAACAAAAAACCCATAGCAAAAGTAATGAAGAACTTACAACCAGACAAGTTTAAAGGAACCTCCCCAAGCTTAGATGGTTGCAAGATATAAAACAAGTTAAAGAGACCTCCCCAAGCTTAGTCTAGTGCACACAAGAATAGAAACTTAAGCGCTACGCTCCCCGGCAACGGCGCCAGAAAAGTACTTGATAACCCCCAAGAGAAAGGGATCACTGTAGCACCTCTCAATGTGGAAGTAAGGTATCGATCCGCAGGAGCAAGAAGGAAAAGTTATCTATTCCCTACAACTAAAGTGTCACAAGTTTTAGTTGATTATGCACTAAACAAGTTTAGAGAACAAGATGGTTGGTTTGATGGATGTAAAAGTGTCCCAATCCTCTTCAATGCAAGAGGACAAGACAAAGGTTTTCTAGGATGCTTGGAAATAAGGCCTAGGGATCATACTTTCACTAGTGGACACTCCCAACAATTGAATACATAGATATTTCCTCTTCACTTTGCTACTCTGAACTATTCTCCCGTTGGATAGAAATACCAATTTACTGCGTAGGGCTACAAGAGCACACCTTAAAGTCTGAGTGAACAAACACCACAATATCATAGAACACCAAGACCATCGTGTAGGGCTACAAAAGCACACCTTAAAGTCTGTCTTCCACATCTAGGGAACCCCAAGGTCACTATGAGTGCCCCAAAATAGTACTAAACAAACACCACAATTTTATAGTGACATCCAACACAAAGAATAACTCATGGTATGTATTTCTGTAACCTTTAGCCTAAGAGTCACACACGGTGCGCACACTGTCAACTTCACACCATGGGACAAAGGTGACTCCGGAAATTACATTAATAAAACCACTTGAGTAGCACAAACAATGAAGGAGAAACATCCATGAATTCAATTAGATTACAAAGCTCATGATCACATAAAGATCACATCATGGGAGAGAGAGATGAACCACATAGCTACCGGTAGAGCCCTCAGCCCCGATGAAGAACTACTCCCTCATCATGGGAGGCAGCAACGGCGATGAAGATGTTGATGATGAACACGCCGGAGGGGGGTGGAGCCCTCCGGAGGCGATTCCGGCGGCGTTTCCCCCCTCATATCTTCTCCGGCGGCAGCCTTCTGTCTCTCTGTTTCGTGGTTTTGTCTTTCTCCGCCGCCTCCTTTTGTGAAACGCCAGGGGACCTTTTTATAGGCATTTTTAGGTCAAGACAGAGTCGGTGGACGAAAGATCGACGGCCACGGAGCTCCGAGGGGGAAAAGAGCTGGGCCCACGTGGCCAGGTATTTTAGGCCGCGTGGGACCCTCCCATTTCCAGCCTGTTGGGCTTCTGGTATTCAATTTAAGCCCATTGCGTTCGTCTCGAAAATTCTGAACCGTGCTCTTTGGCCTTGCCCTTTTTTGACTCCCGAAGCTCCCGGAAAGTCTGAAACACTAAAAAAGACGTTTTCTGGAAAAACAGGGTTAATTCCAAATAAATGGGAAAATTATAAAATATTCCCAAAAATCATTATAAAACATTGATATAACCCTTATATGATGCAAATATGATTGGAATATAAGCAATTAAAGTGCAAAGTTCATGTATGCATTTTACATGCATCAACCGTACATGTCCAAATAATCAGGAAAAATTGCATCATAAAGTATATTTTGATGGTTGTCTGTTTTTACCGAGCTACTCGCGAGTAGCTCGCGAGTTCGACCGAGTCGAGCCGAGTACTATTTTGTGCTCGATTGTTGAACGAGCCGAGTTTGAGTAACTCGATAGTTGACCAAGTTCAAGCGAGTCGAGCCGAGCTTGCTCGGCTCGGCTCGAATTCCAGCCCTAGGCCAGGCGGGCTGGTGGCGCGAGCACACCCTTGGCCGCGCCGTGGGCCCGCCTGCCTCCCTCGGCTGGCCTCCGGCCTTCTCCTTCGGGCTGCTGCTTCTCCTTGGTCCAGAAATAAATCAGTTAAATTGGCGTTGAATTCCGAGGATATTTTCAGAATAGAATTTCTGAAACAAAAAGACAGCAAAAAACAGGAACTGGCACTGTGGCATCTTGTTAATAGGTTAGTCCCAGAAAATGCATAAAAATGATATAAAGTGTAAGATAAACATGTGGTAATCAATATATAACAGGCATGGAACATCAAAAATTATAGATACTTTTTGGACGTATCAAGCATCCCCAAGCTTAGTTCCTACTCGTCCTTGAGTAGGTAAACGATAACAAAAAGATAATTTTTGAAGTGACATGCTACCAACATAATCTTGATCATATAGTAATGTAAAGCATGTGAGCTGAGATCAAATCATTCAAAGCAAAAGTCTATATTTGATATTAAACAAACAAATGATAAAGCAAGACAATTAAACAAGTAAAACCTTTCATGGAAGATGCTATAAAGACATGAAACCGTACAAAGTTCATTATAGATGATTTAAGCATTCAGTATAGAAGTTCAATCCTTCTACTCAAGTATCAATCAATCTTCCAGAAGCATAGAAAGGATCCAGTCAAGCAAAAGTATCACAAACGTAATGAATCAACTGTTTAGAAGTTTTACTCAACCGGTGAGCGTAAGCATTTGGTATTGGCACCAGGATGTTATGGGAAAGAGAACATTAATGGAGGTTTGGAAGGCCAATGGAAGAAAATCTCACAAAGCTATAAGTGATCATTAGACAGGAGGAAGTCTTATAATCGACGCTATGCAAGGAGTAGTGATTGCCATCCAACGGATGCACATAGAGCTATAAGTGTATGAAAGCTCTCCAATGGAACTAGTGGGGGTGCATCCAACTTGGTTGCCCACGAAGACCTAGAGCAATTTTGAGGAGACTCATCATTGGAATATACAACCCAAGTTCTATAACGTTAAATCCCCACATAGTTATACTAGTAAAACATGAAAACTCTCTCACATGGAGTATAAGTGCTAAACATGAGCACAAATGATGACTATGAAACTGCAGGTGCTAAACATGAGCACAAGTGTGGATAAAAGATAGTAATGTTGCCCCCTCTCTCTTTATTTTTTTTCTCTTTTTCTCTCTTTTTTCTATTTCACTTTTCGATGGCCTCCATGGCTCTTTTCACTTTTCTCTCCCTCACTGTAGAGGCAACATTCTAATATGATGACACACTTTTTGTAAAAATAACTCATAATGAACAAAACATGATGTATGAAACTGAGTGCCTCTGCATGTGTAGCATGATGTGCAATGATCTAGCGTAACATGGGTAAACCACACATCAGCTGTATAGAATCATGCAAAGCAATATATAACAATGATGAATGACAACAAATCATGTAATGTAAGATGGAAGTTGCATGGCAATATATCTCGAAACAACTATGGAAATGTTGTGATAGGTAGTTATGGTGGCTGTTTTGAGGAAGATGTTTGGCTTATGTGTAGGAGAACAAGAGGAAGTTCTCCCACGGGATTGGATGTACTGGCGAAGTACGCACAACTCTCAATGTGAGCAGAAGGCAATGCACAACACCGAAGAGGCTAGCAAATATGGATGGTGGAAGTGCCAAAAACCGTAGCTTAACATTAGTAAAAAAGAACTCACAAGCTTATTGCAAACAACTAGCAGGTTCAACATTAAGATCATGATTAAATTTACTCCAAGAGGGGCCGTTCACGGCGGTACAAGTACCCCGCTAGATCCCCCGAGCTTAGCATGCAACTATGTTGTTTCCAACTACCTTCAAACATGAGAAGCTATCAAGTCCGACTACACGTTCAGCAATTTTAAGAGTTTGTAGTACGGTACAAGCTTTAATAACACAACCACTAATCAGATTTTAGATTAATTAACCAGCAACCATTTAACATCTAACTTCTTAATATCTCAAAACATTTGCAAGGAATCAAGTTATCAAAGTTCAATGATCTACAAGACTATGCAAATTTTCCGTTATACAACTACCACACACTTAGAATTTTCTGTTCCAACCAGACGCCAATTATACAACTCTCCAAACAAATATAAGTGAAGCAAGAGAGTACTTTCTAAAAAAGAACTAATAGCTCTGAACAAGAGATACATGAAAAACGAGAGCTAGAAGCTAACAAAACAGAATACTCAACAGATATAAGTGAAGAACAAGAGTATTCTAAGCAAAAGCGGCGCGTGTCTCTCTCCCACACAAGAATACTAGGATCCAACTAAGTTATGATCAGAAAACAAAAACAAAACAAAAACAAAACAGAAAATAAAACACATAGACGCTCCAAGAACAACACACAATATGTGAAGCAATAAAAATATAGTCTCACTAGAGATGACTTGATAATTTGCTGATGAAGAAGGGCATCCCCAAGCTTAGACGCTTGAGTCTTCTTGATATATGCTGGGGAGATCCAAGGGAGCCTCCCCAAGCTTAAGCTTTTCTCTCTTCTCAATCTTCTCATATCATCCTCCTCTCTTAATACTTGAAAACTTCCTTCACATAAAGACAACTCGCAAACTTCATTAGAGGGGTTAGTGCATCAAAACATAAGCTCACTTGGTTCTGTAAAAACATATTGCATAACTTTAGTTCAAACATTAGCTACTGTTACAAAGCAAGATCCTGGTCTTCCCCCGAAGAACGTAAATCTATACTTGCAAAAGAGACAATGCAAAACAAAAACATAATCTGTCAAAACCAGAACAGTCCGTAAAGACGAATTTTTTCGAGGCACTTCCGATGCTCAAACCAGAAAATGGTTAACTAACGAAAGATAGGTATAAAGCTCAGGATTCCGCTCAAACATTTGCAGATTAAAATAATGATCCGTGTTTTTTCATGAATTTTTACCGTGAGGCTGATACGTCTCCAACGTATCTATAATTTCTTATGTTCCATGCTTATATTATGTCAATTGCTACATGTTTTATTCACACTTTATAGCATTTGTATGCATTTTCTGGGACTAACCTATTAACAAGATGCCACAGTGCCAGTTCCTGTTTTCTGCTATTTTTTATTCCAGAAAAGCTGTTCTGGAAATATTCTCGGAATTGGACGAAACAAAAAGCCAAGGTCCTATTTTTCTGTCACGTACACGGAGTCCGAAGGAGAGACGAAGGGGGAACCGAGGCGCCCTCACCATGTGGTGGCGCGGGTCCCACCCCTGGCGCGCCGCCACGTGGTGAGGAGCCCTCGGGCCTCCACCGACATCGCCCCTTCGTCTATAAATTGCCTTTCTCGGGAAAACCCAAAACACCTGAGCCTCCATCCACGAAAAGTTCCAGAGCCACCGCCGTCGTCAACCCTAGCTCGGGAGGGTTCTGAAGCTCTTCCCGGCACCCTGCCGGAGAGGGGAATCATCACCGGAGGGTTCTACATCGCCATGCCTTCCTCCAGAGTGATGTGTGAGTAGTCCACCCCAGGACTATGGGTCCATAGCAGTAGCTAGATGGTTGTCTTCTCCTCTTGTGCCATCATGTTTAGATCTTGTGAGCTGCCTATCATGATCAAGATCATCTTATTGTAATGCTACATGTTGTGTTTGCTGGGATCCGATGAATATTGAATACTATGTCAAGTTGATTATTGATTTATCATGCCTATGTTGTTTACGATCTTGCATGCTCTCCGTTGCTAGTGTAGGCTTTGGCCAAGTTTATGCTTGTAACTCCAAGAGGGAGTATTTATGCTAGATAGTGGGTTCATGCCTCCATTTAATCTGGGACAGTGACAGAAAGTTCTAAGGTTGTGGATGTGCTGTTGCTACTAGGGGTAAAACACAATGCTTTATCTAAGGATATTTGTATTGTTTACATTATGCACCATACTTAATGCAATTGTCTGTTGCTTGCAACTTAATACTGGAAGGGGTGCGGATGCTAACCTGAAGGTGGACTATTTAGGCACAGATGCATGCTGGATAGCGGTCTGTGTACTTTGTCGTAATGCCCAAGTAAATCTCATAGTGATCATCATGACTTGTATATGCATTGTTATGCACTCTCTATTTTGTCAATTGCCCAGCTGTAATTTGTTTACCCAGCATGTTAATATTTTATTATGGGAGACACCACTAGTGAACTGTGGACCCAGGTCCATTCTTTTACATCTGAAATACAACCTACTGCAATCATTGTTCTCTTTAATTCTCTGCAAGCAAACATCATTTTCCACACCACACTTTTAATCCTTTGTTTTCAGCAAGCCGGTGAGATTGACAACCTCACTGATTCGTTGGGGCAAAGCAGTTTGGTTGTGTTGTGTGCAGGTTCCACGTTGCTGCTGATTCCCTGGTGTTGCGCCGTGCCACATTCAGCCACCAACAACCTTCAGAAGACCCTTGACTTCCTACTGGTTCGATTAAACCTTGGTTTCTTACTGAGGGAAAACTTGCTGCTGCACTCATCACACCTTCCTCTTGGGGTTCCCAACGGACGTGTAACTTAACACGCATCAAGCCAGTTTTCTGGCGCCGTTGCCGGGGAAGTCAAACCTTCTGCAAGGGGAGTCTCTCACTTCCAATCTCTTTACTTTGTTTTTGTCTTGCTTATTTTATTTTTATTTTGTCTTGTTTGCTTCTTTATATCAAAAACACACAAAAATTAGTTACTTGCATTTAGTTTATTTCCATCATGTCTAGTCCTATGCCTGTTGCTATGTCACCTGAGGAATTGATATTCACCTTTAAACAAGGGAATGAGGAGAGCTTTAAAGAAGCATGGTTTAGAAATTTTGACTCTTATGGTAAAACTGAAACTAAAATGACTATGAGCTTGCTTCTTAGTAGCTTCTACTTTGGTCTTGTCCTTTGTTATAGATATGCTTTGGATGCTGTTGTAGGAGGAGATTTCCTTCATTGTGATGGGGACCAAGCTTTTAATGCCATAAAAAAGTTGATTGCAACTTCTAGCTCAACTAATAAACTTGATTCGGCCCTTGTAAGCATCCATGCTAGATTAAACACTCTTGAGACAAATATATCTTGTTTAAAAGAAGGTTATAATCAGATTCGTGAATATTATGACTATGTTCCAATGAGTTTTGAACCTTCAATGTGGGTCCCTACGGTAAAGGTTGCTATTTGTGGTGAATTTTTTATGCCCGTTGTGATATTATGTCTGAATTTTGCCTTATGCCTAAAGACATTTATGAATCCTTAAATCTTTGGGGACTTTCTGAAGGTGGAGAAGGGATAACTCTTACTGATAACTCTGTTGTGTTACCCATTGGGGTAGCTGAAGGAGTTTTACAACATTCCTAGGAAGAACGGTATCCATTGATTATCTTGTCATTGAATGTGTAGGGACAGGACAAATTACACTTGGAAGATCCCTGCTGAAACTCTTGGGAGCAACAATAGATGTGGGGAAAGGCACTCTGAATTTTACCTCCTCACCAGATGCGGTCATGTATTCCCTAAACCAAAGAGTAAGACTAAAGGTAAGAGAGGTAGGCGTAAAGCTCTCGGTAATAATTTGGATGCTTTATCTTTTGGAAACACTTGATTTTCACTTTCTGCGCCTAGCTGAAAGGCGTTAAAGAAAAGCGCTTATGGGAGACAACCCATCATTTTATTTCCTATTATTTTTATTTTATTTGAGTCAAGGAGTGTGCTTACTTCTGTAACAACTCCTTTGTATCTTTATTTTCTTGCAATGTTGTGCCAAGTAAAGTCTCTAGTAGAAAGTTGATGCTAGATTTGGATTTCTGCACAGGGACAGATTTTTGCTGTCCACGGTTTTGAGCTTTATTCACTCCAGAAAAATTTAAAAATTCTGAAAAAATTCATGCGTGATCCTCGATATGTACGCAACTTTCATTAGTTTTGAGTTTCTCAATCTGAGCAACTTAAGTGCCCCGAAAAAAATTCGTCTTTACGGACTGTTCTGTTTTGACAGATTCTGCCATTTATTTTGCATTGTCTCTTTTACTATGTTTGATTGGATTTTTGCTCAATAAAACATCAGTGGCTGTAGCTAATGTCTAGAAGTATTGGTGATGATTGTGTCACTGTAGAATATGAGAATTTTTGATTATGCACTAGCCCTCTAATGAGAATTACTTTGAGTTTGGTGTGGCGGAAGTTTTCAAGGATCAAGCGAGAAGGATGATATGATGTGATCAAGAAGAGTGAAAAGACTAAGCTTGGGGATGCCCCCGTGGGTCACCCAAGCATATTTCAAGAAGACTCAAGCGTCTAAGCTTGGGGATGCCTTGGCATCCCCTTCTTCATCAACAACTTATCAGGTCATCTCTAGTGAAACTATATTTTAATTCTTCCACATCTTATGTGCTTTACTTGGAGCGTCTGTGTGCTTTTATTTTTGCATTGTTATTTTATTTTCTGAATAAATTGGATCCTAGCATTCTTGTGTGGGAGAGAGACACGCTCCGCTTTTTCATGTGAATACTCATATTCTTCACTTATATCTGTTGAGTATTCTTATCTAGCTACTGCTATGCTTTTAGCTCCTGTTTTTCATGCATCTCTTATTCAGAGCTGTTAGTTCTTGTAGAGTAATACTCTCTTGTTTCATTTGTAAATTATTTGGAGAGTTTTTGTTGAAATAAATTGATTGGTGTTTGGTTGGAAACAGAAAATGCAACATGTGGTAGATGGTATATCGAAAGACAAACATATAGATCATTGTCTTGGATAATTTGACACTTGGCAATTGTTTTGAGCTCTCAAGTATTTCATGTTTAAGCTCTTGAATCATGTAGTTAAAAACCTATTAGTAAAGAACTACCGTAGAGCTTGTTGAAATTTGGTTTGCATGTTTGCTATCTCTAAGGTCTAGATATTTTCTGGTAAAAGTGTTTGAGCAACAAGGAAGACAGTGTAGAGTTTATAATGCTTGCAATATGTTTTCATGTAAGTCTTGCTGTACTGGTTGATATCTTGTGTTTGCTTCAAACAACCTTGCTAGCCTAAACTCTGTACTGAGAGGGAATGCTTCTCGTGCATCCAAATCCTTGAGCCAAAACCCATGCCATTTGTGTCCACCACAACTACCTATTATGTGGTATTTTCTGCCATTCCAAGTAAATACTTCATGTGCTACCTTTAAACTATTCAAAAGCTATTATCCCTTATTTGTGTCAATGTTTTATAGCTCATGAGGAAGTATGTGGTGTTTTATCTTTCAACCTTGTCATTTACTCCTGACAGACTTTCACCAATGGACTAGTGGCATATACATCCGCTTATCCAATAATTTTGCAAAAAGAGCTGGCAAATGGGGTGCCCAGTCCCAATTAATTACAACTTTCACCTTTAATTCTCTTCACATGTTTTGCCCTGATTTATCAGTAAGCAATTTAAAAAGTTGATCATTTAAAATAGACACTCCTCCATGGTATTTGATTGTTGGAAGGCACCCGAGGATTCGGTTAGCCATGGCTTGTGTAAGCAAAGGTTGGGAGGAGTGTCACCCAAATTAAAGTACATGTGTAAACAAAAGAGAAGAGAGATGATCTGCCTTTGGGTAGAAATAACGTCCTTCATGGGAGCCGCACTTGAAAGTCTGGTTGACAAGGGGGTTAGAGTGCCCACTACCATTCGTTGACAACAACAAACACCTCTCAAAACTTTATTTTTATGCTCTCTATATGATTTCAAAACTTAAAAAGCTCTAGCACATGATTTAATCCCTGCTTCCCTCTGCAAAGGGCCTTTCTTTTACTTTAGGTTGAGTCAGTTTACCTACTCCTTTCTATCTCAGAAGCAAACACTTGTGTCAACTTTGTGTGCAACAATTTTTATATGCTTACTTATTGCACTTATTATATTGCTTTGTGTTGACAATTATCCATGAGATATACAAGTTGAAAGTTAAAAGCAATTGCTGAAACTTAAATCTTCCTTTGTGTTGCTTCAATGCCTTTTACTTAGAATCTATTGCTTTATGAGTTAACTCTTATGCAAAACTTTTTGATGCTTGTCTTGAAAGTACTATTTATGAAAAGTTTTTTCTTATATGATTCAGTTGTTTACTCATTATCTATTTGTTAGCAAACTATAGACCACTAGTCATTAACCCGTGCACCTGCACGGGGTAGTATTTAAAACACGCATATTGATATTTTATATTGCATTGTACGACTTTGTATTCTAGTTTTAAGAACTACCCATTGACTGAATAGGGTACACATGAACTTAGAGTAAACTACAGATTAGATAATATGTTATTCTAAAATTAGTTACACAATGCATCATGCTAGTAAAGAGCTAAAAGTGCCGCATGTGAGACGAACCTTGGACCGTCCCCTCTCCCCATCCACTGTAGCAGAGGCGACTTTTGGATCTCAGCAGCGCGCACCACCCCCTCGCCGTCGATCCGGTCGATTCCCCGGCCTCCGGCGTCGCTCCGGCGGCGGGAGGACGGGGAATCGCCGGATCCGTGTACATAGGTAAGGTAGGCGTGCGTTGCGTTGCTGCCGGAGGCGCCATGGAGGAGGAGGCGTGTCGGGCAGTTCTTTTGCAGGTGGGATCCTTCCTCTGCGGTGGCGGAGCTCCGTGGAGCTCAGGCGCCGCTCTCCTACCGCTCCCGTGCTCGCAGGCCTGTGGTGCTGCTGTGCATGGTCTCCCCTTCGCCGCAAGCCGTGGGATGGCGGCTCCGGCGTCGACGTCTTTCGTGCAGAAGGCTGGCGAGGTCCAGATCGACGACGACGACAACCGATGGTGTAGGTCCTCTGCGGCCGGCGTTCGGCGACTTCCCGTCTGCTCGGGGGTGCTCTTGATCCAAGGCTTGAAGAGCATGAGCGGCGGCGCGCCACCGACGGCGCCGAGGTTGAAGACGAAGTCGAACTTCTCCAGGGTTTGGTTTGTATTTCGTTTCTTTATGTGGACCTTGTTGTAAGTTCTGGATTTTCGTCCAGCCCCCTGTACTCGCAAAAAAAAGTAAAGAGCTAAAAGCAGCAATGAAGATAAAGTTGTTAAAAGTCACCACGTTGTCCATATACCTTCGACAACAGAGACTTTATTATGTTCCCTCACCTACATGACAACTCAGAGTTGGCTTGCATATTTTTTTGTATTAACTGGTTAGTTCAGTCTTACAAAAAGTAGCTCAAAAACATTCAAAATATCTTACTGTTATATTCTCTATTTAGTCAGTGGTCAAATGTTTTAATGATTTGTCATCAAGCATGACAGATTAAAATTCCTTTAATACTTTAGGACACATGCGCTCTGAGAGCAACCTAGGAAAAGAATTATGATCTTCGTCTGTTTTTTCTGCTCAAAGAGTGCATGGCACAGATTATGGTCTCCTTCTAGTAGCAAAAAAAGAATGAAAGTACGGAATCTTACATAAATCATAAATACAAATTTACTTGTTTGTTTGAGATTATCTCTGCTTTGCATAACAAACTTGATCATGTAGGCGCGACCTAACCTTGGAAAACAGAGCATGCATACAACTCATTATGCAAGAAAAAACTATAAAATCCCTATAATATGCAGAACATACATAATTATTAAGTGTGTCCATGGCATAGCAAGTTCGATTTCTTGAACAAATGTACATGCTATTTTTTTTGCACCTAAGAATAGCCAACGGCTTCATAGGAGGACAACAGATAATCGATTACCAAAAATATCTTTCAAATTTTAAATCATGAAACGTCTTATCTTAAGAGGGAAAAATTGACATGAAGGGAACTGGTAATTAACAGTTGTCTAGGGGAAATATCACCCTTTCTCAGTTGTCAGTAAGTTGTGTAAAATCATCTCATAGCACATGGAGCGAAAAGTATCTATCTTTTCAAATCAATGCATATCATAGCACATGGAGCGAAAACTATCTACCTTTTCAAATCAATGCTTGATGTACAAATAAAACACTACCAAAACCATATGCTGCTAAGCTGAAGTATTTGTAGACAAAATGGGAAAGATTCAAGGATACTTGTCACTTGCGTGAGACTGTCGGCACTCGGCAGACCCGAGAATAGGCATTGGGCGATGCTGCGGCAGATGGCTCAGCGAGCATTATGTTAGGACAGGGGGTGACGATGTGGCTAGTCGGAGGGAGAGAAGGAGATGCGACACAGGGGAAGCCATCTAAGAAACATATAGTCAAAATGAATTACATCAGCACACGGTCAGAGAATGGCTTCTGAAAGAAAACTCTCTGATATCCCATTTTAAACTACAATATTAGTAACTTCTCGTGAACCTCCTCCTATTTCTGTCCTAATCATATGAGTTGCAAAAAAAAATCATATTCATGCTGTCTTCCTTTATATTAAGTTTAGTTACCCTTCAGACATTGCAGACCTTTGTTGAATAAATGTTAGAGAAAGGAAAGATATTTCCCGGCGTCATCTATGTTATATGGTCAAATCAACGTATAAGTATTTCTGCCTCACTTCAAAGGCTTAACATGAAAACCTAGAAAAAATACAGTGGGGCAAGTGGCATCAACTTAAAATACATGGAGGGCATAAATTCGTATCGAAGTCAATGCATCCACAGATTGATCATGAGTGGGTTTTCAGTGCTACATCTAATAAAATTTACCTGACTGATCTAGCGTACAAAACAAATCCATACAATTTCTTCTTACATTCAATCAAACGCTTATGTGCAATAATGGAACCATGGGTGGACAGATGGTAAATGCTTCCTTATAAGTTCGTTAAACTTCTAATCTGCACCTCACGTCAGTCAAATTGTCCTATTTGTTTGAAGAAAAATGGATAGAGTAAATTGCTATGCCATCTTACCATATAGGTCCAACCTGATGCAGAGAAGTGTCTAGAAATTTGAGATTATTGATATATACTACAAAGAGGCCACACCAACCTTCCACCAAAACGACAACTATCTCAGCACAACTGACTATACTGTAACAGATGAATTATTAAGAAGTCAAATTAGTCTAAGAGGAGAGATAAAGCAATAGTACATGGGAGATTGTAGGGAAGGAATATGCGTCAATAGCACCTCCGTATTCCATGAAAAAAAATCTTGGCACCTGATGACTTGATGAGATCAAACCAACCTGTGAATATATTTGCAAAGTGGTGGGCATCAAAAAGTTAACCCTGAACAATCAGAAGTGGTTTCAACAAAGCCAATCATGTATAACGTTTCAGGCTGAGGCTACACTACAATACGCATCAATCAACTTGCAGGTGCAGCATGAAAAAACGATGGCGCGCCAAATTGCTTTGCATACGTCTGATAGATTAAACAATGCGGGCAGACATATATAGGGAGAAGCCACGCAACTTACGTACCACAGACAAAAAATCTGGAAACAATTTGCATGGCTCATGGTTCGGTATTGCTTGTTAGATCGGCCTTTTCTCTCGACTTCCCTACGTAACAGCACATGCTAAACTCAAAAATAGATCTACTGACGTGTCCTGTCGCTGCTGGGAAGATGTCGGCAGCATACCTGCGTGAACTTGACGACGGAAGATCGCAGCCGAGGAAGGGCGCCTCGCCGACGCTCCAGCGGATTCCTGCGCAAACTTGACGACGATGTCGTGATGCCCGGCCACCCCCTGCTATAGAAGCACCGCGAACAGGGAGCATGGTTTATTTCGTTCGGATTCGAACCTGCAATCTACGATCAAAGTTCGTGCTGGTTGAGGAGTCCAGCCTCAGCACGTTAGGCGGAGGCCGGTGGAATAAGGCTACCTAATCTAATGGCTACAGATGAATCTAAGGTTGATCGGATGGATTATATTTGCTAATCTCTAGGATTAACGTGGAGCCTCCTATGGTGCCTCCAATTAGTAAATATAAGATTGCCTTGAGTCACTTCATTCATAACATATGCTTTACAATATTATTTGATCATGATTATGTGGTAGCATGTCACCTAAGAAATTATTTGTTGTTATCGTTTTACCTACTCGAGAACGAGTAGAACTAAGCTTGGGGATGCTTGATACGTCTCCAACGTATCTATAATTTCTTATGTTCCATGCTTATATTATGTCAATTGCTACATGTTTTATTCACACTTTATAGCATTTTTATGCATTTTCTGGGACTAACCTATTAACAAGATGCCACAGTGCCAGTTCCTGTTTTCTGCTGTTTTTGATTCCAGAAAAGCTGTTCTGGAATTATTCTCGGAATTGGACGAAACAAAAAGCCAAGGTCCTATTTTTCTGTCACGTACACGGAGTCCGAAGGAGAGACGAAGGGGGGCACCGAGGCGCCCTCACCATGTGGTGGCGTGGGTCCCACCCCTGGCGCGTCGCCACGTGGTGAGGAGCCCTCGGGCCTCCACCGACATCGCCCCTTCGCCTATAAATTGCCTTTCTCGGGAAAACCCAAAACACCCGAGCCTCCATCCACGAAAAGTTCCAGAGCCACCGCCGTCGTCAACCATAGCTCGGGAGGGTTCTGAAGCTCTTCCCGGCACCCTGCCGGAGAGGGGAATCATCACCGGAGGGTTCTACATCGCCATGCCTTCCTCCGGAGTGATGTGTGAGTAGTCCACCCCTGGACTATGGGTCCATAGCAGTAGCTAGATGGTTGTTGTAATACCCCAGGGTTTAGAGAGTCGAAAGGGTAGAAATAATAATTGTGCATTTGCATAACATGCATCTAAAAAATGCAGGAAATTTTGGCGCGATTAATAAAATGGATAAAGAGATCGATGTTTCTCTCGACTCGATGAACTAGGGTTAGATCATCTTGTTGAGTGCCATGAACTTCGACAAGATCTTTACGACAAGTATTTAGGAAGTTGGATCTTTAGTCGAGGCAATCAAAATTTGGACATAACCTATTCTTAATCCTCGACACTTCTGAACACAATTGGATAAAATGACATGAATATATTCCAACTAGTGCATAAAGCACAATCACTCCATACCCTCAACACATAATTCCAGAATCCAATACATGAACAAATTATCATTCCATCATTCACATATGTGATCATACAAGAATTCAAATACATCAAGTCCACAATTCATATATCCATATCTCATCATATCATCTTGATACATCAACTCACGTCCATATCACACACATCTCTACATACAATTGAAGTTGAATGTCCAGGATGCATTTGGATACAACATAAATTAATTATGACATTACACAAACTTTACCAGATGAACTTGCGAGAATAATTAATATTACATCTTTAATCAAATAAGTACATATCTCATCCAAACCAAAAGGAAAATACAAAGAATAAAAGGAAAGCCTAATCTAAGTTGATCTTGATCTTTTCAACCTATCTTGATCTTCTTGTCTCCCAATCTTCTTATCATGGATCCTTGCACATCATCAAAAGAAGGAGGACAGCAAGAACAGAGGAGAGCAAGCAAGTACCTATTCTCATTAACGTCTCTGGAAATTGTATTAGATTCAAAAGTTTGGTGTTATGTAAAAGTTATTTGGTAACAAGATTAGCTACCTTGTTAACAGATTTCTCTTTGCATGCATAAAGCAATTGAATATCATCTAAAAATAAACCACAACAAAAGAAAGGCTTCTTAATTAAAATGTTTGCCTTCACCACAAGGGTGAGGCAATTTGATGTTGGAATTTAAGTAATGGATATTAGAAACTTGTCCTAGTATCCAAATATTGACTAGAGGGATCAATATTAAATCAAAGGCAACCATGGATCATTTTGGATCATTTGAGGCAACATGATTAACTAGGCAACAAGGGACATGATCCATTTGAGAAGATACAAAGGCAACATGGGACAAAAGGCAACATTGATCCACATTTATCTATCTTAGGCAACATATTTATTTCCCTCTAATCTAGTCAAATTCCTACTAAAGAAAAACCCGCAATTAAATTGTTCTCTATTGGTATCAAGAACCAATTAGAACAAAGCCACATGGAATTTAAATTGTTTCTCCAATGGTATTAATAATTACCAAGGAAGAAAAGTAAGCCATACATGAAAGCCCACAAATCTGAAATTGGAAAGACCACATGATCACCACCCATAATTGGTAAAGCCCATATAAGAGAGAAGCTAAACAAGCCCATCTAGTGACAATTACCACTTGTCTTGTTCAAAAACAAATCCTACAAGAAGATAAGACCAATGACTAGTCATCTCTATCCACAAGAAAATATCTAAGTTTACTTGAACCCCAAGTAATGAAAAAGCTTGAGTGGATGAGCATGCCACATAGGAGAGTTATCCACAAACAAAATATCTAACATAACTTGAACCCCAAGTAATGCCTATGCATAAACACTTGACAACAAGTAGCTTACTCACCAATGCAAAGCAAGAGTCACCACTTGAGGTGTCAACTTGTGAGGGATAGTACAGCCTTATAAAAGACATCCCATGGCAGCCACTACACACCACAACATGAAGATGACCAACGAAATTGGACTAAATCATTTACATGTCCATTTTAGCAAGAACAGAAGAACAGCCAGCCGCACCACAAACTCTTTGCAGTCGCCAAATCATTTACAAATTGCACCACATGTTTCTCTCGGCAGCACAAATACACCAGCCATTAATCTAGCAAGTAAAACAAATTCCCAAATCAGGCAGAACCCAAGAACATCTCAAGAACACCAAGAACATCCACTAAAACAATTGCAGCTAGATAAATACCCTCTAGAAAAAATTGAAGCAGCGAGGAGGAGCAGGCTAGCCACAAGACGCAGGTTATCATCATTTTCCAGAAGACCAAGCTGCTCAACAACAGCAGGCTAATTCTTTGTGTGTTAGGCAGAGGAGAGGTGCTAGCAAGTCCTGTAAATGACAGGACAATGCTAGAAAGAGAGGAGAGCAGGGCAGCACATCAAAATCGATCCAAGAATACATTTCTAAATCACTCCAACTACCCTTCAACTAGTTCCCCACTAGGAGGATAGAAAGAAGTGTTTCTCTCAGATTGGCATAGAGATGCTATGCTAAATCATCATAGAGAATTAAAGCAACACACTAATATCTGTTCTTATCAAAATATTTGCCTCAGCCTTTGCATCATTGGCATGGCTAAGAAAACAAGCCAGATCTGTTCTTATCAGTTCATACCTAGAGGAAGAGAGAAGAGAAGTCAATAGATCTGTTCTTATCATTTTATTAGGAGAAAGGGGTATAAAGAACAGGAATATGAATAGAAATTAAATTACAGTGCACTAGTTGCTGGACAACAACAATTCTTGTCCAGAAACTTTTGAATCACTTATATCTGCAAGCACAGCACATTCAAAATAATTCTTGTCCACCTACATCTTGAGAACAAGCAAGAAAATCATCTAAGGCATCTAAAACAGCAAGAAACCAGGTATTTATATGAATACCTTCACACTTTGGCACAACACACCATCAGATAATATATGCACATGATTTGAGCTAATAAACTACATTGCAGCAACACTAATATAAGCAGATCATGCTTGTTAATTAACTAAACTGAAAATCATCTTCAGTGAACACACTGACAGTGAGGAGTACTTCAAGCACCGCACAATCACACATATAATTCCATCACCTAGATGAACTAGTGAAACCTTAGGACCTAAATTAAAGGAACTCAACCAACAGCTAGTCCTAATTACCACTGATCAACAAGTTCATCGGCTAACTAGCCGGTCACATGAGAGAACTCACCCTGAGCATTTGTAGCCGAGGCAGGGCATGGAGTAGAGGTAGCCATAGGACGCCGGGGGTTGCAGCCACTGCCATCCCACCGACGTCGTGGTCAAGGTTGAGGCAAGCGGCAACAGAGAAAGGTCGTGGTCGAGCAAGAAATCGAGCAGGGGCTCGAGAAGGAATCGAGCTAGTGGAGGCTCGAGGTGGAGGTCGAGGTCGATAGGAGCAGTACACCAAGACGGCGAGCTCGAGCAGAGACTCGAGGATGCAGCCGTGGTCGACGAGGAGGTGTAGGGGTGAGGCGGCGGTGTTACACGCGGGTTGGCAGAGCAGATCGACGCCAGGCGGAGGCCGGAGGGGCCGGCGAACTGAGCAAGGGTTAGGGTTCTCGGAGGCGACCGACTGGGGGTCGTAGGAGGCGAACCATCAGGGGAATCGGTGGAGAAGGTGGGGGTGGAGCAGCGCCGGGGCGTGGCGGCGCCGGAGCCGGCCGGCAACGGTCGGAGCATGGAGTGGCAGCGGCGGCGGCGCACGGAAGAGAGAGAGCAGAGGGGATCGAGAGGGAGATAGGGGTCGAGTGAGAGAGAGTGGGCCGGTCGGGTCGGTTGACCGACCGAGCCAGGTCCTAGACCCAAACCAGTGGGTTTGGTTCAACCCACTAGCTAGGGGCAATCTGGTAATTTTACCAAATAAAAATATTACAAACTTAAATGAATTTTTAACACACAAACAAAGATCATAAAAATCAACCAAAAATATTCAACACACACTACAAAATATGAGGAATTCTTATGTAAGTTTTATTTGAAGTTTTGAAAAACATTTTGTGGATGAAAATTCAAAGATCCTTAAGTGGAAATGACTTGAAATTCTTTTTAAAAACTATTTTCTTAAAAGAAAATAATATGGGAAAATAAAGTCTTGAAGTTCAATTATATTGAAATATTTGAATCACTTTAAATTTATTCCTCATGAAAATTATTGTCAAACTCTTTAAATAATTAAAAACTCCAAAACACTCAAAAAATCTTAAATCCACAACTTGGGAATTTTGGGGTGACGATGCATATCATGATTATGCATAATAGCATGCTGCTAGAGTTTTCAGTAGTCCTTATCAGGATTACTTTGTTATTTTCAGAACTCGGGGTTTTACCGCAAACCCTAGAACCCCGAAGGGCCTGAACTGTCACTTCTACCACAGGCAAGTTCATTCTTGCATATCCTTATTGAACTATTTTATAAAAACTATTTTCGAAAACGTATTATTATCATTGCATGAAAAAGAAAAACCTATTTTTGAATGATGTGAATTGCTATACATATATATTGTTGGCTGGCAATGGAACCATGGTTTGATGTTGTGGTGGAGGTTCCATTGTACGGGAAAGTATATACCTAGGATTAATAACCCATGGCCCAGTGATCCTTGCGCCGTATTGAAGCATCAACCAACAGATTCACTATGGATGGGCTCGTCAGAGGTTTCTTCCTTCGTTCGCATATCCTCGGCAGACTATTACCTGGTTGCGTCCGTTGCGGCGGCCAACAGCGTGGGAGCGCATACCTTCCCCACCCGACGGGGTGATTTGGAATAGGAGCTCGGGAGTGGTGACGAGTCTTTGGTTTATACCAGACTGGGTCATAAGGGGCGGATATGCGTTGTGCCGTGAAGCGACTCCACATGACTTGTTGCCCTGAGTTCTGGCTATAGCACAAATGGTGTGCGGAGAGAGCATAAAGAGCCAAGCTGCTGTTGGGTAAAGTGGTGCAGCTCTGCAGAGTTAAACAAAGAAATTGTGACTGTCACATCCTTGTTCCAGGAGGGAACTACAGAACGCCGCGGGAAAGGCATCCCAAGTGATGACTAAAGACCCGTGGAGACTGGGGGCATAGTTTTCTGAAAATAAAATGGACCCTTTCCTAAAAATATTTTCCAAAACTTGCATTATGCCAAAGACCGTTGGTCATGGCAGTAGCTAGTGCATAAAACACCTTATCGCCTATAATTTGAACTTGCTGAGTAATGCTCGTGTTGCTCACCCTTTTCCCCGTTGACCCCCTGCTTAGACTTTTGGAGCCATCCAAGGAGACGACAAATATCCATGACGACAACGAGGAGGTCTTCAACAAGGAGTCCAAACCTATCTGGTGGAGCTTGAAGGAGTCAACTGCTACTTCACCAACAAAAGGATGACGACAACCTTACCAAGGTGTATATGACGACAACACTGCCAATGGAGGAGATAACATCATTTTGGAAAAGGAGTACAGCTTGGATAAAGACATACCAGATGGAATAGACTAGGGCTGTGACAACAGCAGTAGTGGAATAGGAATTAGAGATAGAGCTGATATCCAGCTTAGTGCTACGAATTGGATCTTCTCGTGTTTCATTTGCAAGAGACTTCTTCCAGGTAAAAGAAGGGTCTCGAGATTTTGTATTGAATAGTGTTGTAATCCTATAGTATTACCTTGGACCGGCTATGTTTCTGTTGTACTACTCTGAGGGATGTAATATTTGCGGAGAGGTCCTTCCGTGCGTGTTACATCAACGACTTGTACACTACAACATGCAGTGGTGTGCTGGGTCACCGCAGTTGTCTTATCCTCTTGTGCCATCATGTTTAGATCTTGTGAGCTGCCTATCATGATCAAGATCATCTTATTGTAATGCTACATGTTGTGTTTGCTGGGATCTGATGAATATTGAATACTATGTCAAGTTGATTATTGATTTATCATGCCTATGTTGTTTACGATCTTGCATGCTCTCCGTTGTTAGTGTAGGCTTTGGCCAAGTTTATGCTTGTAACTCCAAGAGGGAGTATTTATGCTAGATAGTGGGTTCATGCCTCCATTTAATCTGGGACAGTGACAGAAAGTTCTAAGGTTGTGGATGTGCTGTTGCTACTAGGGGTAAAACAACAATGCTTTGTCTAAGGATATTTGTATTGTTTACATTATGCACCATACTTAATGCAATTGTCTGTTGCTTGCAACTTAATACTGGAAGGGGTGCGGATGCTAACCTGAAGGTGGACTATTTAGGCACAGATGCATGCTGGATAGCGGTCTGTGTACTTTGTCGTAATGCCCAAGTAAATCTCATAGTGATCATCATGACTTGTATATGCATTGTTATGCACTCTCTATTTTGTCAATTGCCCAGCTGTAATTTGTTTACCCAGCATGTTAATATTTTATTATGGGAGACACCACTAGTGAACTGTGGACCCCGGTCCATTCTTTTACATCTGAAATACAACCTACTGCAATCATTGTTCTCTTTAATTCTCTGCAAGCAAACATCATTTTCCACACCACACTTTTAATCCTTTGTTTTCAGCAAGCCGGTGAGATTGACAACCTCACTGATTCGTTGGGGCAAAGCAGTTTGGTTGTGTTGTGTGCAGGTTCCACGTTGCTGCTGATTCCCTGGTGTTGCGCCGTGCCACATTCAGCCACCAACAACCTTCAGAAGACCCTTGACTTCCTACTGGTTCGATTAAACCTTGGTTTCTTACTGAGGGAAAACTTGCTGCTGTACTCATCACACCTTCCTCTTGGGGTTCCCAACGGACGTGTAACTTAACACGCATGAGAGGCACATAAATTTGTTGTTGGACAACAAATAAAACTTTAGCACTTTCTTGCATTAAAGGCTTTTCTTGGCACAACAAAAACAAAAACAAAAGATACAAAGGAGTTGTTACAGAAGTAAGCAACCTCCTTGACTAATAAAAACCGAAAACAAAAGATAATGGGTTGCCTCCCAAAAGCGCTTTCTTTAATGCCTTTTAGCTAGGCTAGAAGATTTTAATGATGCTCTCATAAGAATAAGAGTTGAAAAACAAAAGAGAGCTTCAAGAGGCAAATATCAAAAACATTTAAGTCTAACCCACTTCCTATGCAAAGGAATCTTGTAATAAAATAAATTATTGAAGCATAAAGCAACTAGCATAGAAAGATGAAACAAATGCAAGTTCAAAACTTCCAAAAAAAAGAGAGGTGTTTTAGTGACTTGAAAACTTTTATAACCATATTTTCCTCTCTCATAATAACTTTCAGTAGCATAATGAACAAACTAAACAATATAACTATCACATAAAGCATGCTTTTCATGATCTACACACACATAGTTTTTATTAAGCTAAAAAATGTGGGGTCATTAAACCCACTTTTGACAATAATAGTATAATTTATATCATCAGTCAACATAGGACCATCATCAAGAGCATTATCATATATAAGAGTAGGACCACATTTTTTACTTTCTGTTATTTCTTCTTTTTCTTGAGTCAAGGATGTTGTTATTTCAAATTTATCAAAAGAAGATATTTCAATAGAATCATAACATTCAACAATATAGCATTCTTCCTCCTTAGGTAGGCATGGAGGGTAATCATATAATGTAAGAGTTACTATCATTAGAAGGTAGATCCTCCTTTTGTTCATCACTCTCTTCCTCTTTTTCATTCAATGAGCTTTCAGTTTCAGCAATTTCTTCTTCCACAGGTTCCTGCAAGGCATTAGTTTCATCTTTTGGAGGACACAACCTCTTTAGATGTTCAGTAATATAAGAATTGTTATCCTTGTAGGTATCATAACAATATTTAAGTATAGCAAGACTTTCAGATTTATAAGGGGCATCAATTTTATGCTCAAGAAAAGAACTAATTTCAAGGGAACCCTTAAAAACAATAAATTCTTCAATTCTTTCTACCTCATATGCACTATAGTAACCTTTAACATAAGAAGTTAAGGTTTCATTAACATTACAAGTACATTGGAAAGAAAAGTGTTTAGACTTCCTATGACACTCGGATTCATCAAAGCAGAAAGATTTGTCAAATATAGAGCATAAATCAATAGCATACGTCTCTAGTTGACTTATTACTTTCCATAAGTACCCCTTTTTGTGACAAGAGGTAATTCACATAATATTTTTGTTCATCCTCCGTGGACCCACCTTGCCAACAAGATTTTGTTTCAAAGAGATAAGTCATTGATAGCAAGTAAACAACTAGACATAATAACAAACCGAAATAGACTAGATGCTTTTTTTTTGTGTTTTTGATTTTTAAAGCAAACAAGATAAAATAAAAATAAACTAAGCAAGACAAAAACAAAGTAAAGAGAATGGTGGTGTCTAACTCCCTTGCTGTAGCTTCCAATTCCCCGGCAACGGCGCCAAAAAATGTTGCTTGATGACGTGGAAACACACGTTCGTTGGGAGACCCCAAGAGGAAGGTATGATGTAATATAGCGGCAGTTTCCCTTGATTATAAAACCAAGGTTGTCAGATTCAGTAGGAATTGGAAGAGCTTCAACACGGTGTCAGTGGCGCCGATTACTGACGTAGACCAGCACACAACACAATCAAAGTACTTTGCCCCAACGAAACAGGAAGGTTGTCAATCTCCCCGGCTTGCTGAATACAAAGGATTAAACGTATGGTGTGGAATATGATGATGAACACAAAAAGTAACAGCGAGAAAGTAATTGTAGAGCGTGGTGAAAACAGTGTTTGAATCAGTGTGGAATGAAGGACTGGGGTCCATAGTTCACTAGTGGTGTCTCTCCATAAGACAGATAAACAAGCATACATGATGGGTAAAAAAATTACAGCTGGGCAATTGACAAAGTGCAAACGCATGACAATGCAATATATGACAAGAACATGTTCACTGTTAGATCTATTGGGCATTACAACAATATACATAGACCGCTTACTAGCTGCATCTATGACTAATAATCCACTCACCGGGATAGCTTCCGGGTCTCCCGTGAGTATCAAGTTGCAAGCAACGGATTACAACATTAAGCAAAGTGTGCAATGTAAACAAAGCATATGACAGATAAGCGTACCCATAAGCATAGCAAAGTTATTTCTCCCTAGTGGCAACAGCACATCTACAGCCTTAGTTGTTTATGTCAATCAAGCCCAGGCTTCCAGAGGCATGAACCCACTATCTAGCATAAATATCCCCTCTTGCAATCACTAGCATCTACTTGTCCAAAACATCTACTAACAAAGGAGAGCATGCAGGAACATAGATAAAACATGATATAGATAGATGAACAAACTTGATCATAACTTCACAATTTATCGGATCCCAGCAAACACAACATATAGCATTACATAAAGATGATCTTGAACATGTTAGGCAACTCACAAGATCTAAACATGATAGCACAAGGTGGAGAGACTACCAACTAGCTACTGCTATGGACCTGTAGTCCCGTGAAGAACTACTCATGCATCACTCCGGAGGCAGGCATGGTGATGTAGAGCCCTCCGGTGATGGTTTCCCCTCCGACAGAGTGGCGGGAAGAACTGCAGAAACCCTCCCGAACTAGGGTTGATGATGACGGCGGTGTCGGAACTTTTCGTGGATTTTCGCTCGGGTATTTAGGGTTTCCCGAATAGATGTGATTTATAGGTGAAAGGGGAGCGTCGGAGGGCAGCCAGGTGGGCCAGGCGGGCTGGTGGCGCGATCCCACCTTTGGCCGTGCTGTGGGCCCGCCTGCCTCCCTCGGCTGGCCTCCGGCCTTCTCCTTCGAGCTGCTGCTTCTCCTCGGTCCAGAAATAAATCAGTTAAATTGGCGTTGAATTCTGAGGATATTTCCAGAATAGAATTTCTGAAACAAAAAGACAGAAGAAAACGGGAACTGGCACTGTGGCATCTTGTTAATAGGTTAGTCACAGAAAATGCATAAAAATGATATAAAGTGTAAGATAAACATGTGGTAATCAATATATAACAGACATGGAACATAAAAAATTATAGATACGTTTTGGACGTATCAGGAAGGCATTATCCCTCCTTTTGTTAAAATTGAGGTGTCCATTCTGCATTATGTTTACAGTACGATTATTTTTACGAAACATAATTTGGAGAAAATTTTAAACATTGAATATAAATCTTTGCATTTTCGAATAGTTGTCATGGTTAAAATAAATTTTCATAAGAATGAAATCTTCTGTTTTGATCATGCAAAAGAGCAACTAAACCAATAAAGAGACCGTTCAGATGTGAAATTGGGGACCTTCCATTTATATATTTGGGAATTCCCATTCACTCTCGTAAGCTAAGAAATGATTAACTGAAACCTGATCGAAAAGCGTTTTAGAAAAAAAAACTATCTAATTGGGTGGGTGAGATGCTCTCCTACGAACATTGTCTTGTACTCATCAGTTCCGTCTTCCAATATTCTTGCTTCCAGTTCTTGAGATACTTAAAGAGGTACAAAAGGGACTTGGCTTATATAGATCAAGAACTTTTGGCAAAGCAGTAGACACAAGAGAAAAATGCCTTACGATGGAACATTTTTTTCCACGCAAAAGAGCAGAGATCTTCTATTGAGGCCACGAACTTTAAAAATAAATGTTTACTTAGCAACTTGTGTTTTAAATTTTTTAAATGAGAAAGCTATGTGGCAAGAATTGCTACGGATAAGTAATGCTAAAACTCTGTCTCAAGTTATGGCTAAGCCAACAGACTCCTCTTATCTGAAGGGGCTAATACGAGTAAAAGATGATATTAATAGATGCTCTTATAATGTTAGCAATGGCACCAATACTCGTCTTTTGGAAGATACTTTGCTTGGTAACAAACCTCTATCACTGCAATACACATCCCTTTATATTATTGTGCAACAGAACAAATTTCGGTTGGCAGTGTTTTAATGGAAAATCCACTAAATGTAGGTTTTAGACGGGCTTTAATTGGGAACAAACATACACTCTAGTTACATCTTGTTTAACATTTGATGGGGGTTAATATGACGGTGTCATTGGACATTTTTTGTTTGGAGACTTAATTCTTCGAGGTTGTTTCAAGTAAAATCCATGTATTTGGACTGAACGAATGAACATACTCGTTTTCTATGCAAATACATCTGGACCGCTGAAGATCAAGAATTTCATTGTACCATAAAAGTTTTACTAACAAAATGTAATTCAGAGAAAAAGATATGGAATTAGGAAATAAAAAATGTTGCTTTTGTGTTCAGGACGAAACAATCGAGCATCTTCTTATTTCTTTCCTTTTGCAAAGATTGTTTGGGGATTGTTTATATGACGTTTACCTTGCACCCACCACCTAATATAACGAATTTGTTGGTAATTGGCTGGATGAGATTGATTTTTTTTAGTAAAGTTCAGATCTAGGTGGGAGTTTGTGCTTTGGTATGAACTATTTGGTGCATTTGCATAATGGTTTTGTTTTTAACTGAAAATGAACCCCTTCTAGCTTGCAGGATATCCCATTGACTACTCAATGGATCCAGTCTTGGTCCTTTCTCGAATTGGTGAAGAAGTGGGAAGAGTCGGATTCTCAGTGTAGCTGGCTCGAATCGCTGGCACAGGATTTTACAGTCAGGGGCCTCGCAACAAGTCACATGTGAATGATTTTCTTCGCCCCGATACTTGTATGTCTCGATTTTTTGTGTTTTTTAACTTTAACTCTTTTTTACCACTGTGAAATAAGTTAATAAAGAGAGCTGGTTTTATGTAGAGGACGTGTAATCCCCATTATGGAAAAAATATTTGAACCCGCTACCACAAAACAAGATGAACACACCGCTGAAGTAGAGTCACTTACCCGATAACAAGCAACAGTTCCTCAATCAATTGACCAAGATCAATAAGAAGAACAAAACACAACTACCATCTAATGCTCAAGCTTAAGTTGGAGATCAAGCTAATGGCGAAGCTCAAACTCAAAGAATACCTTTATGGCCTACCTCTCCTCTGGGCTCCCGTGACAAGTTTGAAATACATTTCTAACATTATCAAAGCTGAAATTATGGGAAGGCCATTTTGGCTCCCAGTCTCACATGATCCTACCCCGGGTAAAAATAGTAGAAAATTTCCAAAAATTCCGAACATTACGTGCCAAGTTGGGTGATGAAATGATATGTGTGGTGCCCCGTGCGAAAAACGGTGCTCTATAAAAATAATTTTTAAATTCCATTTTGACCATTTATTTGTTTTTCTCACAGAGCATCAAAATGTCATTTCAACTAAACTTGGCATGTATATAGAACACATGTATACGTTCATCACAAACAAATTCAGTATTTTGTTTTGAATTTTTTTACTATTGTTTTGATTTTTTATTCGGGCTGGAGCATATGGATTCGGGAGTCCTTGTGAATTTCTGCGGAACTATCTTTCTTTTCTCCAATCTACCTATCGAATTTGGTTCCAGAATTTTAACACATACTCCAATAAATACGTGTAGTAATATTAATGTCGTGAATTTATTTCACAATTTTTAGTACTAATATAAACTACTCCTAGCTCAAATAACGTGGATATACGTTCCGGAAATGCTAGTCACGGCCTCATCCAATCTTTCTCGGCCGGCGGTCCCGCCGAAATCCCCTCCTCCGAGACCCAAGCTCTACCTCAACAATGGCCGCCGTCTCCACCCCCTCCCCCTCGCTATTCTCCGCCGCCTCTACCCACCAGCCTTTCCCTTTCCCGGGCCCTCCGAATCCACCCAGAACCCATCGGCTGCGCATCCGCCTCGTCGCCGCGGCCGCCTCCAGGTGGCTGAATCGCAGCAGGGCTCCACCGGATACTGGCGCGGCCAACTCCATATGGGTCAACCCGACCGCCCCGGCCCGCTCCGGCCAGACGCTCCGCCGCCTCGTCCAGCTCGGGGACCTCGACGCGGCGCTCCGCCTCCTCGACTCCATGCAGTGGCGGAGGACGGAAAAAACTTGAGGTCGGGCGAACTCTAAGTGTAAAACATTGATGTCGGTTAAAAAATCAAAGTAGTCAACACATTAATATTTGTATAATCGTTAACATAATTAGTTAGTACAATAGAAATAGAGACATATTTAAACAGATATAGATCATAGAAAAGTACCGATAAAAAATGAGACGATTTTTAAATTGACTAGCTAAGAATTTTGAAGGAAAAAATGAGTGAAAAAATCATGCTATTAACTCCTTAACTAAGAATTTGGGAAACAAAGAAAATCTCGCACTGTAGCCAAGTGAAGAGCTGAAGATACATGATCTTTTAAACTGACTAGCAAAGCTATCTAACTACCAATGATTTTTTTGGTTGAGAAGAAAACATCAAGCAGTTAAAACAGTGTGTTCTGTCTTCTAATCTAGTTTTCTATTGCGTTTTCTTCTAGCTAAACTCTCCTTGATCGTTGCATGGTCGGGACTCGGGTCGCGTGCTAGTGGAATGTGCCACCGATTCAGAGTATGTATACGTATACGTGAACGTTTGTCTGGAATCAAGGTCAGGCGGCCGCCCGACCTCGCCCGTAGGGGAGCTCCGCCACTGACTCCATGCCCTCCTCGGAGCCGCCGGCCGTCATCGCGTGTAACATCCTCATCAAGAAGCTCTGCGCGCAGCGACGCCTCGCCGACGCGGAGCGCGTGCTCGACGCGCTCAAGGCGTCCGGCGCCGCGGACTCGGTCTCCCACAACACCCTCGTCGCCGGGTACTGTCGCGACGGCCGGCTAGCGGACGCGGAGCGCGTGCTCGAGGCGGCCAAGGCCTCTGGCGCCGCTAATGTCGTCACCTACACCGCGCTGATCAACGGGTACTGCCGCTCCGGCAGGCTCGCCGACGCCCTCGACCTCATCGCGTCCATGCCCGTGGCGCCCGACACCTACACCTACAACACCGTGTTGAAGGGCTTGTGTGGTGCCAAGCAGTGGGAGGACGCCGACGAGCTCATGGAGGAGATGATCAGGAACGATTGCCATCCGAACGAAGTCACATTCGCTACGCAGATTCGTTCGTTCTGCCAAAATGGGTTGCTTGACCGTGCCGTCAACTGCTTGAGCGAATGCCCAGGTACGGATGCACACCTGATGTTGTCATCTATAGTACCCTAGTGAATGGGTTTTCGGAGCAAGGGCGTGTGGACGCCGCCATTGAGCTAGTAAAGACCATGTTATGCAAGCCCAACACTGTTGTTTACAATGCTGCGTTGAAGGGTTTGTGCATTGCTGAACGGTGGGAGGATGTCGGGGAGCTGATTGTTGAGATGGCCAGGAAAGATTGCTTGCCAAATGAAGCGACGTTTAGTATGCTTACCAGCTGCTTGTGCCAGAGTGGGTTGGTTGATTTTGCAATGGAAGTTCTTGAGCAGATGCACAAGTACGGATGCAGACCTGATGTTGTCATTTACAATACGCTAATCTATTGCTTTTCAGAGCAAGGGCGCGTGGATGATGCACTCAAGTTACTAAACAGCATGCTGTGCAGACCTGATACCATTAGCTTTAATGCCGCGTTGAAGGGTTTATGTAGAGCTGAGCGATGGCATGATGTCGAGGAGCTTATAGCTCAGATGCTTAGGGAGGATTGTCCTCTGATTGAGATGACTTTTAATATACTCATTGATTCGTTGTGCCAACATGGTCAGGTGAACTACGCAATCGATTTGTTTGAGCAAATGCCAAAGTACGGATGTACTCCTGATATTGTCACGTACAGTAGCCTTATTAATGGCTTTTCTGAACAAGGGCTTGTGGAATCTGCCATTGACTTATTCCAAAGCATGCCATGTAAGCCTGATATCTTTGGCTATAATGCTGTGCTGAAGGGTTTGTGCAGAGCTGCACGCTGGGAGGATGCTGGGGAGCTTATATCTAACATGGCTAGAAAGGGTTGCCCCCCAAATGAAGTCACATTCAATATGCTAATTAACTCCTTGTGCCGAAAAGGGCTTGTTGATCGTGCAGTTGAGGTTTTCGAGCAAATGCCAAAGTACGGAAGTACACCAGATATTTTCACATACAATGTCCTTATCAATGGCTTTTCTGAACAAGGCCGCCTGGATGACGCCCTCAAGTTATTAAGCACTATGTCATGCAAGCCTGATGCCATTTCCTATAATTCTACACTGAAGGGTTTGTGTAGAGCTGAACGATGGAAGGAAGCAGAGGAGGTTGTAGCTGAGATGCTTAGAAAGAAGTGCCCTCCAAATGAAGTAACATTCAAGTATGCTAATCAATTATTTATACCCAACCGGATAACTTGAGTGCACCATTTATTTTTCTTGAAGAAATGCCAAATTATGAATTTGTGCTTTGTCATTTACACTGGCCCTATCAATGGTGCTTTTGTAAGCAACATCTGAAGGATGCCCTGAGTTATGAATCAGTAATTCAGAATGGTTGTGCAGGCCTGACACAGTCTCCTAAATATTCTTCATCAGAGTTCAGTGTAGAAATGAGCAAGAGGAAAATGCCAGAGTTTCAGGTTGAGACCAGCGCTGAGAAGGTGACCAAATGCGGTGACATTCGGTATGCTAATAGGGGTTGGTTGAGTTTGTAATTAAAATCCTTTAGGAAATGAATGGATACGATTGTGTAAATGCCCACAAGATGGAGCTTTATATTATGTGAAAACGGTGATTACAAGTGCTGAGCATGCAAATCATTGCTACTTCCTTACAACCTTTATGTTTCTCGTCTTGAATCATATCGGTGACTACCAGGATAGGTTCCAGCTGACTATTGACACTAAGGAACTAACAAAAATTTCAAGAAGCCAGAAAAAGTATTGTGTTTACTCTTGAAGCAAAATTTTCATAGCTTATCTTGAGCAACAGAGGACTTACATTCAACATTCTCTGTCTGCCTTTTTCTTTCAGACACTTAACACTAGCTATGTGCTGCAGCTGGTTGCCCACAAACGGAAGCCTCAACGACCGCAAGATCCGCTTCCTCCATGTGGTAAGCCTCCCCAACATCATCCGCCTTCTCGACATCATGTAGGGCAACAAGAGTCTTCTCTTCTCATTTCTTAGTTACTTAAATATAAGATCTGCTTTTAGCCTGTAGATTGCTGTAAATTTTGTGGGGTTGAAAAGTTGTGCTACAGATTTTTAATATTTTCTTAGGGAATTTAGTGATGTATGGTATTTGAAAAATATATGTTTCTGTTCCTGTTTTATCTGTATTAGCTGGTGAGTGCTGATTGCGAGCTTTTATGTCCTTATTACCATGTCCATGCTGCCATCTTTATGTCAGTGAATGGCATATCCTTTTGTTTTGTATGTAACAAATCCATTGCATGATGATCGAGTACTAACTAAGACTCGAAGATGTTAATAGAATGATTAAAAGCCCATGGTTTGTTTTCTCTTGAGCTACTATGCTCTAGCAAGTAGCAAAAAAAATTCTTTCTGATTTATCTCGAAATATCTTAATTTTCCTGAGGTGCCAGCGAATATGGGCAGTCCTATCTTTGGTTGTGTCATGTGTGGTATATACGAAGTGTGTCCATCTAGGCTTTAGGTCCTTAAGTAGCTAGAAGACTTATCTACTTAGTCAACACGTGCTATGTTCCTGTTGTATTGATAGACAGCATGCTTGTTGCTTATAGATTTGCCTATATGTATTTTTGCTGTCCTTGAATACTGTGTAGCTATGCTCCAACTTCTGAGTGTAGTGTAAGAGTTGCAGTTTGTGTATTGCTGCTTCCCTGGAATATTGCCATGCATGTTTCGATTATGTTCCTTGGTCTTTGGAAACAATAACTTGGTCGTTAGCTATGTTTGGTTATTTGTAATTTTCCATAATAATAAATGCCCTAGGCGGCACGATGATTTTGCAGTCACGAGTGCCATGCTCAATCATTGTGTATTCGAATGAAATGACCAAAATGTTTGGAGCTGATCAAAAGCCTGGATATCCAAGATGAGAGATTAAATCAAGCAATAGAAAAACCAGTAACGTGCTATGTCGAGGCGAGCAGGTTAGACCTAAAGGCCAGGCTCAAAACTGAAACTTTATATAAAAAAAGAGCCTTTCTTTGCCATGACAGGAGCACTACAAAACATATTTCACAATTCATATATGTATCGTGTGAAACTCGTGCCCTTGTCCTTAATCGGTGTCGAGAAGTCACGAGTAAGTATTGACTGGATGGTCGCATTTGTGACAACACCTCTTGTCACCATTTCAGACTATCATTATTGTTAACGTCATCAGAACAAGTTTACATGAGCCATGAGCCATCACAAGTACTTGTTGCAAATGTGCAATCGAACCAGATAGTTTTTTCTTAAACACGGAAAATATTTGCGTGCCATTTTCATTAAGATTATAATAGAGTATTTACAGGAACACCACGCACAACACAGACTGACAAATACCAAGCGTTAGGTCAATACGAAAGCACTGAAGACAACCCAGCATGACATCCTTTATTTTCACCTTTTTTGTTAATAACTATTTTGAGATTTTGGAGAAAAATAAATGAGCTACTGTTCTGATGAGAGGCATGGCGATGGCAAGATGGGTGGCGGTAGTGCAGCAGCCAGGGTTCCGGGTGTTCACAGGGCGGGGATAGAAGGAACCAGCATAGAACAACAAAACCATTGCTCACATGTTTCTTCTTTTGTGCCTCGTCTACATTCGCACACAGGGAGAATAATTCTTCCTTGTAAAAAAAGCATGATGTTCACTTTTTTCTAGATAAATAAGGCTTCGCAATAAGATATCGTTCACTGCAGTCCTTATCATGAGAATAGAGCAAATGCATCCTTTATATGGGAGGTCGATGAATCAGTAGAAATACATATATGTGTGCAAGAGTGTAACACTGTCCGTCCTCTCTTTGGAAATGGGAGCAGTGTGGTGACATGCTGAACAGTGCGGTGAAATTGAGAACAAGCAATCGCCCACCCCCTGGGCTCCCAGGGGGGCTATCCACGTGGCGTCCATTATTTTGTCCCTTTTGCTGATCGTTTTGTCCGGCTAGGAGGGAGGAAAGGCGACGCTGCGTACTGCTCTGTGAGTTATTTGGCTTGCACGGAGGCCTTGGCTCGCACGCTCGTTTCGGCTCCCGATGCACTGCATTTTCACTGTGCGTGTGCTTTGCGTGGGTGCGCGTGGGTGATCTACCCGTTTGAGGCTGCATGTTGGGCCCTCCTCCGGCTGGTCCCGCCTGTCTGCTTCGTGTTGGGTCGGTAACTGTGGTGCTCAGTATTGTGGCCGTCCTTCCGGTGGACCAGGAATTCAGGCTTTTGTCCGGTGCGTCTTTTTTTCCGAACTCGGGTTTGTGGATGTGCTGTCTTTGCCGGTGGACCCGTTTCTATGATGGGCCCGGTTGTCTGTGGGTTTGGGTGTTCGATTTTGGGTCTCCCTCGTTTCTTCAGCCGACCCGCTGCAGTGCATCCTCATCTGCTTGTACGCCGTTTCTTTCCCCCACACCCAGAGCTTCCTTTTCGCTTGCTTTTTCCTCAAAAGCTCCTCCGCTTGAGCCCAGTAAAAAGTGAGATCTTTGGCCGTGCCGTCGCCCGATCTTCGACCGGTGTTTGCTCTGCAATGGAGGGATTTGGTTGAGGTGCGTGACTTTATTTTTTCAGTGGCTTCGGTTTTCCGGTCCCTTGATTACTCCTCTGCTCTGTATCCTAATTTGGGGATTCGTGCAGTCCAGTGTTCATCGCCCGGTGGTAGCTGGTTCGTTCGTTCGTCGTTTGTCAGGTATGCTTCTTCTGTTCATCTACTTGTTGGAAGGTGCGTTCACAGCTTCACATGCCTCCGTTTTCCTGCCTGACGGTTGGTCTTTCTTTTATTTTTCTTCAGGTCGACAGACCGCTTGTGGAGGTCGATCTTGTTCGTCAGGCCTCGCCGTTTCTTGGTTTTCTGTGTTCTCCGTCTGCTGAGGTATACCGGCTACTCACTACCATTCTTCTGAGATATCTTTCCGTGCTTCTATATGTGCTTTGTTGCGTGTTTGTGCCTTGCGCTCTAGCTGTTTGTTTTTATGTCTGAGAGGTCAGCTTCCTGTACGAGTTGCTTTCCTTCTGCTGCGTGCTCGCTTGTTGCCTGTTCTTGACGCATAGGTTCGTTCGAGTAGGTTTTCATGGACGAATCTTCTCCTGGGTCGTCGCGGTCTCGAGCCAAGGCGCGACACCGTGATCGAGTTTCTACTCGTCTCGACCTGCGTCCCCCCTCCTCTGCCAAGCTCTTCCACCACCACCAGCGCCCCGTCTCCTCTCCCTGGAATCCTCCTCTCCCCCTCTACCTCGAGCCTCACCTCCTCCTCGGCGTCGGCTCTGTGCGGAGGAGGCGGGGTCCCAGCGACAGGGCGGGGAGCGAGCTGGTGGCAGGCGATGGGCGCGGGCGACCTCGGGGCTGTCCAGAGGAGTGCGGGATCGCGGCGGCAGGGCGGGGATCGAACCGAAGGTAGCGTGGAGGAGAGGCCAATTTCGTTTTGCTTCAGATTGGCACCATTTGGGTTCATGTCCGGCTGCCGCGTCCAGCGTCATCGAGCGTGGTTTCGTTGTTGCTCTCTGCGAGGTATGACTCGCTTGAGCATGCTATTCTTGATTATCTATGTGGCTTCTTTCATGTATATCTGTAGCACCTCATGTGTTTGTTCTTATGCCTGAGAGGTGACGGTTCTTCTCTAATTGCTAAAGGTCTGGTACCGATTTGTTTGCTCTGCCGCATATGATTTCGGCCGCCACCCGCCATCTCGAGTGCGAGAGGAGGCCGAGCGGAGATGCAGCAATGGAGGGCAGCAGATGCATGGCGGCATGGGGGGTGGAGGTCCCGGCGGCGCCGCCTCTATCTCTTCCGCCCTGCCTCCGCCCTCATCTTGGGGCGCCGGATATGATGATTGAGGAGTAGGACGTCCAGGAGCAGCGCCACATTAATGCTATATTATACTCATTTTTAACATGATTTCTTCTTAACATATATTTATGTACCTAGATATGTTCTGGTTCCTCGGACACCAAGATTAAGCCATGTCAGTCGAAGGATCTGAAGAAGATGGTGATGTTGTCTCACTGAAAACGAAAAGGATGAACTCAGGTACTTTCCACCCCTTTGTGTATGACGGTGTTTTTCTTCGAGGTCGGGAGCCAGTGATAGATAGAATAAATACTCAGCAGACTGAAACTTGGCTTGGTTCTGTTCAAGTTGTGAGCTACTCTTGACTTGCTTTATCTTGAAATGGATCACTTGGTTGAAGTTATTCAGTTGCAAATGGGCTTGGGTATGTACCTCAAATGTTGCTTGGCCTAAGCAGCGAACAATTCGGCATCTTGGGATCATTATGTTCAGTAGTGAGATGCTCAAAGAGTTCGGTAGTGACTATTTTGCTTGCTTGTGCAGTATTACAGCCTGCAAGGCCATCCGAGGAGGTCGTGGTCTCGGTAACGTTTCCCATGGTGTGGCCAGGATTTTTTTCACTTTCCTGATTCTTGTCATAATCGTATCAAATGCTGCATTAACATCCTCGCCTTTTAATCATAATAGGAAGTTAGGTTAGATATACAATAGAGAAAGGCTGTATTTTGTTTTCGTAATGCATCTTATTCCCAGCTGGTAGGTGATAGGCTACCTAATCCTTCAGTTCTTTATCACTCTGTAAATATCACACTCAGAAGTTATTATTTGTGTAGGTACATGTGTTTGACACTGAAGCTAAAGCGGCAAGATACAGTTAGTGTTATTATGACCTTTGCAGCTCTCAGTTTGATATTTGTTCTTCGGGAACTTGACACATGCACTTCCGTTTATCGATTTTGTAGAGCATATGACAGGACCGTTGTTCTCTGTGA
Source organism: Poa pratensis (assembly GCA_947311845.1). Taxonomy (NCBI): domain Eukaryota; kingdom Viridiplantae; phylum Streptophyta; class Magnoliopsida; order Poales; family Poaceae; genus Poa; species Poa pratensis. Next base: position 21,954,626 of record CAMZMU010000033.1, on the reverse strand, counting down.
TGGAAGGGAAGCTGCTATAAATTGTAATTCTACTTCCTATGGTAGAGATGTTCAGCCTGCTATGGTACTGCATCCTATTCCTAACTCCTAATTGGTAACTACACTTTCCAGTCATGTACATTTATTTGGTAAAAAAAGGTCTCTCGTGAAGATTGAATTTTCTTGTGGGAATTGGCTATGGATTACTTCTTTGTTAATGCGTTGCTCTAAAGGATCCACCATAGTTTTATAATTTTAACAGATAATTCAGTGTTCGATATACTCCATGCTTAAATTTGTACCGGATCTTACTTTTCAAGGCAGCTGCATGATATGTTGTTAGTTCAGGTTAAAGCACTTGGGGTGGTTGGCTGGAGCAACATTGAAGTTTTATTTGTTTTGCTTAGTTTCAGTTTTGAATTTGGACAAATCACATGTATCAGCTTGCATTCGATATCTGCCAAACATGCCAGTTAGTAGTTGTTTTTGAATGGTATTATTGTAGCTTAAAGATGGTTTGGTCTCAGTTTGTAAAATGTATTAGTTTTTTCTTTCTATTTTGTAAAATATCATATGGTTGATGATTGTGGAAGGAAACAAAATCACAGTTCACCTCCTCCACCGCAAACAGACTGATCAAGGGGTGCAACTACATCTTATCATATATATCATGCATTTGACTGTCTCCATATGTATGTGTGGTAACAATCAGGGGCGAGAATATACAGTTTGTCAGCACAGGTTTTCACTTTTGCGTGAACACTTAATTTTTTCCTGCGGTTTGAGGAGTTACACTCAAAAACTCACAAATATGTCCTTACTTGTAGCTCACTTTCATGAATGTAATGCTAGCTAATTGATCTTGGTTGTAGAAGAGAAGGACTTTTAATGTTTAAAATGAGAAGTGGAGCTGTGGTTCTTTGACGCCTACTTCGTCAGCCTCTCCATGATTCTCGTTGGTGAGGTGAGCTCATAATTCTCGGATATAGATACTATTACTCCAGTGTTCGTGCATTTGCTCTGCTGCCCGTGTACTTATATGGGTCTTGCGTGTTAATGCCTTGCTGGCTGAAGATTGGCGACAAGACATTCATCATTGTGGCCATCATGGTGATGCGGCACCCCAAGTCCATTGTGCTGTCCGGCGCATAGTTGGCACTGGTCGTTAGGTAAAACTGCAGCCTTTTGCGGTAGTAGCTTTGGTTGGCAAAATTGCATCACACTTTATTATTGACTACTACTGTGGGTATGCTGTTGTAGGTACTGTCAACTAGGTTTTGCAGGATTGTTCTGAACTTGATATCAAAGAAGCACACTATAGCTCAGTAACTGGTAAGACTAATCTGATCGTTAACTTAATGTCCATTGCATGGACATCCGTGGTGTTCATCAAAAGAAATGGCACAGTATGCTGTTCCAAAAGAATTGATAAATGTTTTACATCAAGATTGTGAAATACTTGTTCTTATAATTGCCTGAAATAGTTATCAGATTGTCAAAAAACCAAATGGTCACATTATCAGAAAGAAGTTCAGCGGTTTTGTTGCACCTGCACCTGTAGTCGCTAGAATCCTTCAGAATTAGTTTCTATATACAAATACAAGCTATGGAATTTCCCATAAGACTGTAATTGTTACTATATGCCTTTCCATGGTCCACATGTTGGCTTGTTTCTCCGTGAATCTAAGCAAACTCTAATTTAGGTAAAAATGTTGGATAAGAAACGTACCTCCATATGCTTATTTTGCCACAGAATATGGTACACGGCAATTTGATCGTCCCTTCAAGTGCTATTCTGCCACAGAATATGGTACACAATATGCTGATTGTATATTCTGCCACAGAGAAAATAGATGTAGGTAATATGAACATTGGTGTTTACATCGCATGAACTATTGTGATAGGCTGACAGCTCCACTTCTATCACATTACCTGAACCTATTTGATTCTTAAGGAGGTTTTTTAGACTAAATCCTATATATGATAGTGCTCTTATTATCTTTTCGCCACCTCATTTAAAGTAACATGTTTTACTTATCTGCTGATGAGAGTACATTTCACCGTTCTGAAAAGTTCATTTTGAAATATAATCCATGTGGCCAATCTCGACTGAGGGAGATCTTTCTTAAGCAGGACAACCTTATCCAAGGTGGATATTCGTTGTCTTTTTTCCTAAACATTACACAAATCGATATCATTCCATCTTTATTTGTTGTCACTTTCATATTTCAGCTGTTATACAACTGTTAATTTGTATGCTGCATTAGAAGTACTGTCAACATAGACTGCGTGGACAATTTTGTTAAACTATTATCCTTTTTGTAACTAGGCCGATTCCTCGCTGAATTGACTAAAGAAGTGTTTGCTGACCTTGAAGCATGCAAATATCAGGTGCCTTCCTCTTTTTTTTTTGTCCTGATTTTGTCGAGTGTTAAACTAATGCTTTTCGTATTTTCTTTAATGGGGAAATATTGGATAGTCATGTACACATAGTGTCTACATATTTATTTAGCCATTTTGCAATATGGTTCTTGCTAATGGCTCATACTCTAATAATCTTCAGCAGATGGCTGAGTATCGAATGTCTTATTTATGGGGGAAAGAAAAGTGAGTAGGATCAGATGGCAAGTTGGATAGTGAATAATGAATTGTACAGCGGCAACGTTGTTTGCTGAATTCAGGTAATTCTCTCTCTTTCTAGAGTTATAATTTACATATTGTTTTTTTATCATATTCATTTATTCATAAACCTTGTGTAAACCAAACTGGAACATAAATCGATTTGGTGCAGTGAACCTTTTCTTTCCAGAGTAGCCGTATATTGATGTGTTGTTTGATTTTCTCTGCAGATTCCTAGGATTTACAATGTATACAAGTGCTATTAAATAAATGGACAATTCTTAGAGAGGACTTAAGGACAAACAGATTTCCAAACATGGTGGTCGTTGATTTACCTTTAAGTGCTTCAGGTAACTTTCCATTCTTATCTTCCTCCCATCTTATCCCTTTTCCCATTGTGCAGATCCCTTTTTATCTGTGGTTACAAGTATTTGATGAAAATCCTAGCTAAGATTAACGTATGTACTATTTATGCTCCATCTAGCTGTTCAACAATCTTGCAGCTACGGCTTGAGGGGGCAGCTTATGTTTTTTGCAGGACACTCCTAAGCGTATTATTGTGGAAATGTGAGCGGATAACCCCTTATGAAAAAATGTCCCTGCCCTGAATGCAGAAACACATTAAATATTTGTGTCTCAGCCGAGACCGGTACTTATGCGACCACAAGTTCATCAACAGGTAACGAATTATCTTCTATCTATCAAAGCAGTTACATCTTCTCAAAGATACAACACTTATTATCAAGATGGCTGGCAGCAAGGAGAAGGACTTGAGCGGTGACAGCGAGGATGAGAGGTTGTCGTATATGCACATGACTATACTAGAGATGTGCTATTTATTATGAACCTCTTACCTTTCTATCTAAAGTCTCCACATCAAATAGAACTGGTGCCAGCCCTGAGATGCCTTGAACTGATGAGCAGATCAGAGTACTTGAGGTTATTAAGGCTGGACTATATATTGCTTGGAGGCGATGCATGATTGGACCGGTGTTCTTTTGCTGGGAGAGTGGCAGCGTCTTGCTTTGGTCGTCTGTTACTCTATGTTATTAGACCATTGGCATAGGTTCTTTCCCTTATGTGTAAAGACATCCCCTCCTTCCTCTATATTTATCTCTACCCCTTCTTTTAGGGAGCTCTAGCTCAACCTCTTCGTTATTCCATTGTGTGACTGATATGTATACCACTGCTAAGATGAGGTGCAGGGACAAAGAGGAAGTAAGAAGCTACCCTTTTGGTGGCCTTCCAGTGAACACAAAAATTATGTGATTGTGTTATCGCTACTAAGTGACATTGTATCTCCTATTGAAATGAAATTATTTTGCAGTAAATTGTTTTGTGCTTCGACTATGTGCTTCCATCTTCAGAACAAATATTTGAGAAAATTTCTAAAATTGGGGCGCACCTGACCGGCTAGGAGGCGCCCCTCGGGGCGCCCCAGCCTCTAGTTAGTTTGGAATTTGAAGCAGTAAATTGAACTGCCGCTTTGTTACATTTTTTCCATCTTATACATTGTCCAATTTGGTTCATGTTCCACTTTCTACACCTCGATAGAAAGTTGGGGCGCACTCCACAACTTAATTGGAGGCTCTCACCGAATTTCCGCGGCTCCCAAAGCCACAAGAATCACAAGGTTGGGGCGCGACTTCACAACTTAATTGGAGGCTCCCAACTATCCCGCGAGCCACCAAAACTCCGAGATCAACAAGGACCGTCTAGGGCACTCCAAGTACCCAAGAGGACAAGCTCTAGGGCACCCCAAGTACCCAAGAGTAACAAGCTTCTCAACTTCGATTTCCACGTATCACCGTGGAGAACTCAAACCGATGCAATGAAGGCAAGACCACTAGAGGTGGTCAAATCCTTCACTCCCAAATCCACCAAAAGCAACTAATGCTTGTGGGGGGAGAAGAGAGGAAGAACAAGGAAGAACTCAACAAATGGAACTCCAAGATCTAGATCCAAAGGCTTCCCCTCACTTAGAGGAGAGATGGATTGGTGGAACAATAGATCTAGATCTCCTCTCTCTTTTCCCACTAAATGGAGGCAAGAATCATGGAGGGATTGAGAGATAGCTAAGCTCAAGAAGGTCAACAATGGGGGTCAAATTCGTGCTCAGCAAAGCTGGATGGCTGGACGTAGGTGGAGGGGTATTACCCCTCCCAGAAAAAGAGCCGTTGCAGATAGAAAAATCGGATATTCCGATATAAGTCATGATCGGATAATCCGACTGGATCGGATAGTCCGAAACACAAAGTATCGAATAATCCGGCACAGCCGGATAATCCGGGTAGACCTATATCGGATATTCCGAAAAACTTCAGTATGCAGTTGATTGTAATCCATGATGATCGGATAATCCGAAATAACCAAATCGGATAATCCGGAAAACTCCCGTATGTAATGCTTTTAAAGTCCTTAGCCGAATTCGAGCAAAACATGAAAATCGGATAATCCGAAACATCCTTGATCGGATATTCCGAAAAACTCCAGTATGCATTGCTTTTAAAGTCCTTAGCCGAATTCGAGCAATCCTTGAGAATCGGATAATCCGAATCAACCGAATTCGAGCAATCCTTGAGAATCGGATAATCCGAATCAACATTGATCGGATAATCTGATTCCCCTGCTTGAGCAAAACAGACAGAAATAGGAAAACCTGAAATGCAATAACTTTCTCGTTCGAACTCCAAAACAGGTGAATCCAATTCTGTTGGAAAGGTAGCGACAAGAGCTTTCATACAAAAAGTGGAAATATTAAGGGTCACAAATATCCTCACGGATAAACCGATAATATTTCCAACCCGAAAACGCAACAAGTTTTCCATACGAAATCCGTTTTCGGAGAACTTGGGCTTGTCATGAAGATCACAACAAGCACCAAAACCCAACAAGGAGAAAATCCAAATAAAAACCAAGAAAGATGATGAAGGCAAGTATGCAAATGTTTGAGCTCTCTCCAACTGATACGCTAAAGCTCAATCGAGAGCTCCTCTTGATAGTACGGTGTCTATCCAATAACCCGGTCTCCCGACTAACAACATGAGACCGGTAAAATAGAAAGCCTATCAAGATCATACCTTTGCCTTGCGCATTCCACTTGACTAGATGATGGCGATCTTGATCTTCTCAAGTGGACCACCTTTCTTGATTGCGCTTCGCTTGGTGAAGTCTCACATATTGGTCCCCATACTCCACTATGGGAGAGTGTAACAGCCCAAAGTTCGGAAACCTAAAAACCCGAGTAAATTTTTCACTTTTTGCATCTTCATTCATGCATCATGGCATCAGTTGTTATGGAGTGCAAGTTGAAACCAAGTGTTATAAAACAAATTGCAACAAATGGAAACAAGGGCACCAATTAAATTCAATCCTTGCAATTCCAAATGTGCTTGTTCTTGGCAAACACAAATACAAATGCTAATCCATATTTGTCAAGGAAGTTCCAAGAGTTCAAAGTTTAATACCTGCACTGGTTTTAAAATTCAAAAGTAAATTCATTTTGGTTTTAAACCAAAATGCCATAAACAAACCCTATGAACAAATGTTCCTCAAAACTTTTTATTTTTGCAACCCCAATTTTTGTGGTGCTTCTACATGATATTGGGAGACTACATGAATTTTCTCAGATTTTTATAAAATGTTTAAGTGCCTCAATTAAATTCTTGAAGTGCTACTGGATATTTAAAAGAAACAGAAAAGGGCTTCTTTGTAAATAGAAAATTTCAGCCAGGGGGGTTTTCAGAAGAATGTCATCTTCTTCGTGCTGTAGCGACCGAGCCATGGCTCGCGTCGCACCAGCTCGCCGCCGAGCCCTCCCCTGCCCGTCGCGGACCTCTGCGAGGAGGATAAGGTCGCCACCGAGGCGTGCAATCTCTCTCCCCCAGATATTTTCGCTCCCTCGCTCCCTCTGCTCTCTCTCCACCGAACCCTAGCCGCCATGGCCGCCGTGCTCGCCGCCGGCGATTGAGAGCTCGCAGAGCAGATCGAAGCACACCGTCGACTCCGCCTCGTCGTCCTCTTCGACCTCGTACAGGGAATCGACAAGGGAAGCCCGAAAATCGCCGCATTCGCCTGTCTTCTTCCTCTCCGGCCGCCGGACGTCGAACAAGCTTGCCGCCAACCTCGTCCACCTCCGTCCGTTCTGAGCCCACGCACGCATCAAGGGTGAGCACGCCGTGCTCCTGGACGTCTCCGTCCTCTCTCTCTCTCCTTAAATCGCCGTATCGTTGTAGCTCGCCGCCGGCCGCCGCGGGTCGCCGTCTTGCGCGACGCTCCGGCGACCATTAGGTAGCGGCGCCGCCGTATCCGTGTTCCACGCTCCCGTGCGAGTCCGTAGACGTCCGTAGCGCGTTCCCTCGTGCTGTAGATCGACGTGTCCGTGCTCGTCGCCGGCGACGGCCGACGCGCGCGTCCGCGACGCCGCGCTCCGGTCAAACCGGCCGCTGGGCCCACGCGCTTGTGTGGCTGCCAGCGTGGCCACTGGCCCCACCTGTCTGTGGCTGTGGCTAGCCCAGGGCTGAGTGAAAAACGTTTCCGTGCGATTTTACTGAGAAATAAAAGAAAAGGCAGAAATGCAAATAAACTTGTAAAATCCATATCTTTTTGAATACTAATCCAAAAATTGCAAATAAGATATCAAAATGTTCAGAAAAATAAATGGAGTCTATTGATATAACTCACACATCCAAATAAATTGGTTTAATTGCTGTTTTATTAAATTACTTAAAATGGCAGAAAAGAAATGCAATTTGGGAAACTCATATCTTTTTAATTTTAGATCAGAAAAATGCAAACTTGGTCTCTAAATGACCAGGGGAAGAAACTTTACATTTTTCATGACAATTTCATGTTGAAATGAATACTGGAAATAGATGTTTCTTGCCTTTTTGTAAAATGGCAGAAATGAATTGGATTTTGTGAAATTCATAACATTATGAAAATTGATCCAAAAATTAAGTGTGATATACCAGAATGTTCAGCAACAAAAGTACTTCAAGTTTCACTCAATTTTCAATCATGGATAAATAGTTCTGGTGTTGTTTAAAAGGAATTACTAAAATGGCATCACTAAATCTAATACTGAAAATGCAATAACTTTTTATTGGATAATCAGAAAAATGTGTTTAATATGTTAAAATGCTCCTAAAATTATGAACTAACCAGTAACCTCAAATTCATGCATGTTTGCATCATATTTCAGTACTGTACATTTGCAAAAATGTCTAATTCCATTAAGTTTAAATATGGGGATTATTCCAAATAATGCAATAAAGATAATTGGGACTCCATTTAACTTGTTGGTCATGTTTAATACTTCTATGGTGCATTTAAAATGTCATATCATCATGTGCTTGTGCATTGCACTTGTTTTATATGGTGTGGTATTTGATTGTGCTTTCCGGTGTTCTTATACATCGATAGATCCAGGAGTCGGGGTTTCTCCACAATACCCTGACGACCCGTATTACCAGCCTGCTGAACAAGGCAAGCGTAATCCCCCCCTCTGAGCATGTCTCCTCCTATGTTTTCCGCAAATATTTTCTCCACGATATTATTGCATGCGGTTCCAAATGTCAATTTGGTTGGATTAGGGTATCCTATAGTTGCATTATGTTTCCGATGCCATTTACCTGTTCCCTCCTAATATCCATAGGATTGCTTTGTTGGCCTGAGTTACTTAGCTATGTTATGTATATGCTTAGCCATGCTTAGTTAAATGCTTAGTTGTCCGGTGGATATTTCGTTGTTGGAATTGTTGACGGAATGTCCGGATGATGGTGGAGAAATGTGGATACTGTTAACAAACATGCTTAAAGGTGGGGATGAGAGGCCACATGGAATGTGGTGGGTTGTCTCGTTCTCGCCGCCTAAGTGCGAGTTCTTTACCTCTTGAACCAAGAATGAGCGCGCTTCCATTCGGTGGGGTATATGGAGCCCTCGTCGACCAACTAACTTGGGCGGGATTAGCCAGGATCCTCTAGTTTGAGCTTCCATTTGCGCGTGCGTGAAGACGGTGGCCAAGACTGAGATGAGGATGGTGGTGTTAGGAAAATGAGTGGCCACGGGGCAGGGTGTTGTGATCCGCTGCTCCGTCCTCACTGATGATCCTGGGTTAGTCTTTAACAAGGTAAAGGTTGTAACCGTTCCCACTCAGCCGGCTTTCCCCGGAAGAGAGCTACGTGTAGGCAATGAGCCGGGCGGTACCGAAGGTAAACACAGTGCACCCCTGCAGGGTTAAATCTTTTCGAAAAGCCGTGTCCACGGTTACGGACAAACTTGGGAAGTGAAGGTAGGACCATAGAATAACTTTAACGGAATGATTAAAAACTGGGTACTAAAGGTACCACTTCAAGATTGCAAGGTGAGCTTCCTCGAGGGTGATTCGGGGAGGTGCCTTCGATGAACAGGTACTGTGGTTGATGGTGGTGGTTGTTGTTGAAGATGATCAGAAGAAAAGAGTTTACTTCTTACCCCTTTGAAAATATTCTGATTAGTCGATGCCTTGGAGTTATGTCTTGCTAAAGAAAACTAGCTTTATGCAAAACAGCCATACAACCTTTGTAAGCCAATCATCGAGCTAGTAGCTCTAGTAATCTTGCGAGTTCGTCGAACTCAACGTCGTTTGCTTTGTTTCATAGGAGGACTTCACCGACCTCGAAGGTGGGTTCTTTGTGGACGTCGACGAGTAGTCTGGGTTCCCAGGTGGCAGCTTGGGACATCCCGGAACAGCTGGCGCTGGAGTGTTTATCTGCAGGCCTCTTAGGCCATAATTTGGTTCTTGTTGTTTAGAACAACCTAATTTGCTTCCGCTTGTTGTAATGTTGGGTCTGTGACCTCTGGTTGTCATTTGCTATCTTTCTCTATTATAAGAGTTGAACTATACGATTTGTGTCGTAGAGTCTGTGATGTGCCAGTTGTTCCACAAGTCTTGATCTCTCTATTATGCTGTGATAGTGTGTCTGGTGGTATCGGATAACCGGGGACACAGTATCACTGTATAGCAGTCGGGTCGGGGCGCCACAGAGAGCCTCTCATAGGCACATCTTCACTTGACCATTATCTCCAAGAGGGTGGCAAGCATCAAGCATGTGATATCTTCGAGATACTTCTCTTGATCTTGCACCACTCAAGCTTGATGACGATCACCACTTGACGTCATCCTTCATGGACTATATGAAATCTTCATTTGATGCAAACCCATAGAAAGATAACTAACCACACATAGAAATGCCACACACATATCATGGGTTAGTTCACAAAGCTATATGGACAATTTCTTACCATACCAAGAGATACATGATCACACTTGGTACATCTTGTAGCTTTGTGTGTTGATCAATATCTTGATCAACCTTGTATCTTTTCTTCTCTTTTCAATAGATGATATCTTGAAGATAACCATGAATGATCACATAATTCTTTTCTTCAAGACATACTTGCAATATGCTCAACTCGCATATGACCAATAATCGGATAACTCCTCGAATAACAACTTGGTCATCACATACTCTTCTTCTTGATCATATCAAATATATACATACAACTCGATGATCTTGATTCCAAATACTCCATTATATCAATATATTTATGGCATCAACCTTGAATCCAACATATGGAGTTCAAGCATTTGCCTATGGACAAACACTACAAGAATAACTCAATGCAACCATTAGTCCATAGGGATTGTCATTAATTACCAAAACCACACATGGGGGCGCCATGCCCTTTCACTAAGCTAGTAACGTAGATGCCAACTAAGCAAAAAAGATGATGTGGCATGTAATTAATGAGGAGAGAGACAAATAGAGTATAACTTAGCTAGTTACCATCACATAGCGCTTCCCAATACAAGATGTGTGTATAAATTAATAAATTAGACCATCTATGTTACTCACTTGATGTTATTTTGCACTATGGAGCTAGTAACATCGGATAGTAACATAAGCATGTTACTACTCTTGGTTACTCTCCATTGTGATCAGTCTTATAGGATGCAATTCCAAAACCAGATTTTACCAAGAATAAGCAACAATTAGCATTAATTAAGAGCAGTTAATGTTGGGTTTTGGCCTTTCCTAAGAACAATAAGAAAACTGATTGGGTTTGGCCTTTCTTGACAATTAATATGAGAGTGCTAATTGAATAAAATATTGGGGAGATAGATTTTGCATGACCAATACCCATTCACCTAGGTTCTAGAGATTTGCCAAATACATGCTATAAAACGGAATGGAGGGAGTATAAGATATTGTAAATTAAGTTCAAATAAATGTCGCTTATTCTATTTATTTATTTTAGATTTAAAAAAATATTATGTAATTATTTTTGTGTATTTCGTTGGCATCCTATTTATTGATGGTTCAAATAAAGGGTTCAATCAATCCTTGCACAATTAATGACTATGATACAAGTGGTTGACAATTTATTCGATATTTTTACTTTGCAAAAATCACTATGAACACCCTATTATGATTTCATCCGGTGTACACAAAGAAAGTTCAACTATTCGACCTCTACTAAGAACGGTTCAGCGTGCAATTTGACTCCAGTTTGAAAAACATCAAAAAATCTTTAAAAATTCAAATAAATGGAAAACTTGCGTATATAGTCATCTTATGTGACATGGTTTTTCAGGAGAAGTACCAAACTTGGAATATGGAACATTTGAAAAAAAGTGTTCACAAAAATGGCTATCATGTATGATCATTAATGGGCTTCAAACCAAATGACCAAGATAATGGGTAAAAAAAAAGACCGAACATAATTTTTGCCCATTTTCGGCACATGTACTCTTATCATTGAAAAAAAATACTGAACATACTTTTCCAACTTTGTTGCGTAAAAAATGATTTTCCATTTTTTTGCGCCAAAAATGGTTTGTTTGTGAACAAAATGCCAAAAATATGGATCAAAATGGCGACACAAATAAATCTCGTGGGAAGGTAAAGTACTAGTTTTCCAGAAAATTCTTACTTTATAGATATATTTGTATGTGAAATTCCCCATGAATGAACTCAAAAATATGGGTAAAAATCCCTAGAGGGACGGTCAGGAGGAGGAAGATGGCAGTAGCACCAGCACTGGTCTCCTCCTCGCCGTGCTGCTCCACCATTCCTCTCTCCCTTGCTCGCACCCGAGGCCCTCTCGCCTCCGCCACCGGCTTCTCCTCCTCCCCATCCGCCCCGCCCGCGACCCATCCGTGCCTCCACCTCCTACAACGGCTGGGCCGACCTCCCCGCCGCCGACCCGGACCTCCCCCCGTTCTTCGGCATCCCCGCCGGCCCCAACGCCCCTTTCTTCCTCCTCCTCCTCCCCGCCGTCGCCGCGCTCTCCCTCTCCCGCCTCCCGCCCATCCCGCTCCTTGCGGCCGCCTTCGCCGCCGGCTTCGCCACCGCCAGGCACCTCGCCCCCGCCCCCTCCCACCACCAGCGCCTCGCTGCCCTCCTCGCGGATCTCGACGCCCGCCTCCTCTCGGCCTCCCCCGGCGCCCCCGACGACCTCCTCCAGGCCGTGGACCGCGCGCGCGATGCGGTCCGGGAGTGCGCGGCCGCCGTGCGTGGCCAGGCCGGAGGTACCAACCCAAGCGGCGACGCGCTGCGGGATGTGGCCAGGGAGGTCTCCGGCTATCTCGGGGGCTGGGTGAAGGACGCCCTGCGGGACCTCAGCTTCGCCTCGCCGCGGAAGAAACCCATCCCCAAGGTCGTCGCCCCTGCTGCCGCGGCCGATTCCAAGAGCGATTCAGACGCTGGTGTAGCTCGTGTTCAGCAAGGGGATGGGGATAACCATCCGTCGACCCGTACTGCAAGTACGAAACGCCCCGGCATTGGTGAAGACAAGCCATTGGGTTCAGCGGTCGTCGGAACCGACAGGCCGCTCGACATGCTGCCGTTCGATGGGCAGGATGCCGATGATGGGTTCAGATCCGAGAGTGGGCAGGAAGACGACCGATTGGAGAGGCTGGTGCTCAAGCACAGGCACGGGTGTGTCGGCGGTGCGCGGAACGACGACCCCTTTGCATCTGAAAAAGGCCGTGGGTTTGCAACTGAATCCGCCGAGTCCTCTTTGCTCGAGAGGACGCTCGAGATCCGGGACAGGTCCTACAGGTTGAAGATTGAGCGCCGCAACGGCGGTGAGAGCCGAGCAAGCGGAGCACGGAAGACGCCAGCTGATGAATTCGTGGGGAACACTGTCAATGCCGATGAACCTACACTTTCAGACGATGAGGCCATGGGTTCAGATGCTGAAGAATTCAGCCGCAACATTAAGGAGGCTGCGGAGATCCTGAGGAAGGCGAGGGAATGCATGATGGCCAGGGATGACGAAGAGACAGCGGACGCGTTGCTGTACAGATCAGCAAGGCTTCTGTCCACAGCTGTAGCTTTGAGGCCGACGAGCTTGGCAGCGGTGGGTCAGCTAGGGAACACATACCTCCTTCATGGGGAGCTCAAGCTTAAGATCAGCCGCGAGCTGAGGACGCTGTTGGCCAACAGCGGAGCTTATCTGAGTGGAAGAGAGCGTGTCTCGCGGTCCAGGAAGCTGGATAGAAGAATACTGAACAGGGAGAACATCTCGTCGGCGCTAGTTGATGTTTGCGAGGAGTGTGAGAGCCTCCTTGTTGAGGCAGGGAGAAGCTATAGAATGGCTGTGTCAATTGATTCGGGTGACGTCAAGGCGTTGTACAATTGGGGACTGGCGCTGATCTTCCGTGGCCAACTGCTCGCCGACATCGGACCGGTATGGACATCGACACACTTGCATCGACTAAGCATGCTCACATAAGACATAACAAGCTGATGTCGAATTTATCACCTAGCTAATACTAGTTCAATACTGTATGTTACCTTTCTATTGTGGTTATGGTATAAACAGTGTTGCATAGTTGCCCTGTGATGTTCGTAAAACGAGAATTTTAAACATCTTTTTTAATCCTCTTGCAGTAATTTAACTCGGTGTGATTTGAACACCGTAGAAACTGAAAAATTAAGCATCCATCAAAACACTTTGACAGGGCAGCATGCTGCTAAGTGTTTAAGTTGATTTATGGTTTTTGCTGTTTGTGCATTTGATTTGGAACTTGTATTCTAGTTATACTTACTTGATAAATAATAACCTCGCAGGAAGCGGCAGTTGATGCGGATCGGTGTACTTGGCTGCAATAGATAAGTTCGACGCCATGCTTTCCAAAAGCAACACCTACGCCCCAGAAGGTTTGATACCGCTCTCCAGAATTTTCTTACAATACTGAATTTGATCTGTTCTACCTCTGGCTGTGTATGGTGCTGCAGCTCTCTACAGATGGGGCAGCGCGCTGCAGCAGCGGTCCCAGTTGCGCTCTCGGAACAACAAGGAGAAGATCAGGCTTCTGGAGCAGGCAAAGAGTTTGTTCGAAGACGTCCTGTACGTTGAAGGAAACAACAAGATGGTCAGGGAAGCGCTGTCGTCGTGCATATCCGAGCTCAACTACCATGGACGATGGCTGCAGTAAATCGACATGGGGAAGCCAGTAGGTGTCGTATGCTGTATTAGTAAATTAGTGTTGAGAACATAGCGGAATGAAATAAGATAAAGCAGGCTGTATGAAGGTTACATAAATAATTTACTGCGCCGAGAAAGTAGCTCCTGTAAATCAGACAAAATTAAAGGGCTTGGCATTTCAACAGGAATTAGGAAGAGCCTTCACAGCATATGAATAACAAGGACCCCAGGATTAGTTTTCACAAACTGCACAGAGGTTCCATTGGATGGTTGACGGATGATCTGATGCTGATCGTCATGCTGACAATGGCCTTAGAAGCTCTGTAAGCTTATGTTAGTATGTTTGTGGCATTTGCATCTATTCAACTGATGTAAGCTGGCGGTGGCAGTGGAGGATGGACAAATCGCTGAGAAGATTGTGTTTTCTTATCAAGATCTGTGAACATTGGGGTAATCTCATCGCTGAGAAGATTTTGTTTAAGAGTGTCTATTTGACAGCTGCCTGTTTTTCATTTGGGTAACAATTGGTTTTTGTAGCTATTCAAACAAAAATCTTCCGTTTTGCCCGGTTTTCCACTCATAAAATTGGGCACCTTCTTCTTAATCTTAATTTTCCACTAATAAGATTATTTTTAAACGAGGCAAAAGCTTTTCCTCTACAAAAACTTTTACAAGAATAAGTAAGGTTTAGCCTCGTTAAAAAAATCTTTCGAGGGAATCCTCTACTACTGAGGACAGTAACAAAGGGAAAAAAAATCGAGAAATTAGTGTTCTTTCTGTACAGATAAATAAAAGAAGAAAAGATAAATAAAGTTTAGAGCAGGCCGGACAAATTTGTTTCGAGCAGTCGGAGCAGGAGACGTCCAAGTGGCTGTTGCTAGACCACCAAGCACCAACCGCTTTGGCTCAACTACTACCTTCTCTACCTTGGACGGGAAGGGGATCGACGAGGATTGCAGCCATGGCCGTCCTTCTCCGTCCTCCCTCCACCGTCTTCTCCGCACCACGCTGCGCCTCTCCTCTATCATGGTGGTCGCCTCGTCAGCCAGCAGCAGCAGCCCGCCACCGCGCCGCGAGAATTAGGAGCAGCGCCAGCAGCAGCACAAGTGAGTCCTCCTCCTCCTCCACCACCACCACCGCCCCAAGCCAGTCGACGACGGTGAAGCTGACGTACCTGGAGTTCAACGGGTGGGTGTGGGAGCTGGACGGCGGCTTCCGCATCCTCGTCGACCCCATCCTCGACGGCAACCTCGACTTCGGCATCCCCTGGCTCTTCGACGCCGCCAAGAAGACGCTCAAGGCCGACGACGGCCTTCTCGACCTCGCCGGCGTCGACTTGCTCCTCATCACCCAGAGCCTCGACGACCACTGCCACCTCCGCACGCTCACCCGCATCTCCGCCGCCGCGCCGAACCTCCCCGTCGTCACCACGCCCAACGCCCGCCCCATCATCTCCGCGCTCCCCTTTACGAACGTCACCTACCTCGAGCCAGGCCAGTCCACCACTGTCGACGGCGGCACTATCGAGGTGCTCGCCACCGCCGGCCCCGTGCTCGGCCCGCCCTGGCAGCGCCCCGAGAACGGCTACATCCTCACCACCGGACAGGACAAGCATAGCCTCTACTACGAGCCGCACTGCGTCTATGACGCCGCCTTCCTGAGCGACAGGGGCCTGCGCGCCGACGTGCTCATCACGCCCGTCGTCAAGCAGCTCCTCCCGGCAAACTTCACCCTCGTCTCCGGCCAGGAGGACGCCGTCGACCTCGCCAAGCTGCTCCGGCCCAGCTACGTCGTGCCCATGAGCAACGGCGACTTTGACGCCAAGGGCCTCCTCACCGCCGTCCTCACGACGGTGGGCACCATCGAGGCGTTCAAGGCTCTGCTCCGGGAGGCGCTCCCACAGGTGCAGGTCATGCAGCCCACGCCCGGCGTCCCACTACAGATCAATCTCCAACTCAACCACAACACTTCATCATCTTCGTAGATCAGTTCCATTCCAAAAACATCAGAGCCGGAATGCCGGATCAATTCTTAGAAAAACTCGATTCTATATATAATGTACCACTAGCTTAGTTTTATTACTGTGGTATAGTATATATGTACAATGCAATCTTGATCGTTGGTACTGTTAGAGTAGATTTGTGCATATTGTATTTTGCCCATATGTTAGGGGTCTTCCTGCATATTCACGTGTACATGTACTATATATATGTGGCCTTTGGCCCCCTGGTAATACAAGCAGTCTATTACCCTAACATGGTATCAGAGCCCTGGTTTTAGGGTCTCTTTTTTTTCCTCTCTCCACGTCCGTGCCGCCGCCGCCGTCGCGCCCCCGGCTCCTCGCCGCCGCGCCCCGGCCGCTGCCGCCGCTCCTCCCCGTCCCGCCCGTCGTCGCGCCTTGCCTGGCCGCGCGCCGCCGTCGTCCGCGTCTCTGTCCAGGCGCAGCATCGGGTCGCCGCTCCCGTCGTCCGCGTCTCCGTCCGTACCGAGCCGCCGCCGCCCGGCCATCTCCGGCCGCCGCCGCCAGGCCATCTCCTCCCGTGCCCGTGCGTGCACGTGCTGCTCCTTCCTGCCGTCCCGCACCAGCGCGTCGGCCTCTGCTGCTTCCCGATCCGATCTGTGCTGTGAGTTGACTTTCTGAAAAAAAAAAAAAAAAAAAAAAGAGAGAGATGTCTACCTCGTCGGGCTATGTTGCGATTCCTCGCTGCCCGATTATCTTTGATGGAGCGAATTACCCTGATTTCGCTAACTTCATGCGCGTCCACATGCGCGGTCTTCGTCTGTGGGGTGTGCTTTCTGGCGAGGTCCCCTGTCCGCCCCACCCCGTTGCTCCTTCGGTGCCTGTTGCACCGACGCCTACTGCCCTTGCCTCTGATGCTTCTCAGGAGGACAAGGATTCCGCCACTCGTGCTGATGCTCTTGCTATGACTGCTTATGACCGGCAGGTCCAGGACCATTCTGCTGCTGTTGCGACATACCGGCAGGATCTGACTGCCTACTCTCAGTGGATAGATGAGGATGCTCGTGCTGCTGCTGTTCTGACTTCCAGTGTCCTGCCTCAGTATGCTGCTGAGTTTATGGCTCTTCCCACTGCTGCTGCTCAGTGGGCCTTTCTTCGTCAGCGTTATCAGCCGTCTGGGGATGCTCTTTACCTGTCTGTGGTCCGCCAGGAGCATGCCCTTCAGCAGGGCGATTTGACTATTGATGAGTTCTACACTCAGAGTGCTGCTATTTGGCGTCAGCTTGATTCTCTTCGTACGCCTGTGTGTGCCACCTGTCCCTGCTGCTTGATTGTTCGCGCCGACCTGGAGTTTCAGCGCGTCTTTGAGTTTTGTCGCGGCTCCGCAAGGAGTTTGAGCCACGCCGTGCACAGCTACATGCCCGTGGTCGTGTTCCGCTCTCTGAGGTCCTGTCTGAGCTTCGTGCTGAGGAGACTCGTCTTCGTGGTGCTGGTCTTCTGGAGGTTCCCTCTGTTCTTGCTGCTCGTGGTCCTCCTGCGCCGTCTGCTCGTGGTCCTGCTCCGCCACAGCCTCCGTCGCGGTCTTCAGTACCGCCGATACTACCTACTCCTCAGGTCCAGGGTCAGAGTCAGCCCCCGCAGTCTCGTGGTTCTCGTGGTCCTTGCACCTACTGTGGCAAGCCTGGCCATGATGTTTCTGGCTGCTGGCAGAGGGATCCCAGCTTACGTCAGCAGTATCTTGCTCGTCGGAGGACTGGTTCTTCAGGATCTTCAGGCTCTTCAGGTTCTTCTGCTGCTGCACTGTCTGATCAGGACATTATCCGTGGTCTTCGTGGTCTGCTTGCTGCTTCAGGCTCTTCCTTGCCGGGTACTGCTGGTTCTGTGTCTGGTTCTTCTGGCAACACGCGACCACCACCTTCTACACAGTCAGGTATGTCATCCCCGTGGTATCTGGATTCTGGAGCTTCTTTTCATATGACTTCTGCGTCTTCTATTCTTTCTGCTCTTCGCTCTCTTATTTCTCCTGTTCGTGTTATCACGGCTGATGGTACCTCTCTTCCTGTTTCTAGTCGAGGCACCCTCTCTACTTCATCTTTCTCTGTTCCTGATGTTTCTCATGTCCCTAGCCTTAAGATGAACTTGTTTTCTGCTAGTCAGCTTACTGATTCTGGTTGTCGCGTCATTCTTGACGCTGATTCTTGTGCTGTTCAGGACCGTCGGACTCAGGCCCTGGTTGGAGCTGGCCCTCGTAGTCTTCAGTCTCCGGGGCTCTGGGAGTTAGACTGGCTTCGTGTTCCTTCCGCTGCTACTTCATCTGCCAGTTCTCCTGCGGTTGCTGCTTCTGTCACTGGCTCTTTCCAGCAGTGGCATCATCGGCTGGGTCACCTTTGTGGCTCCCGTTTATCGTCATTAGTTCGTCGAGGTCTTCTAGGGTCTGTTTCAGGAGATGTGTCTTTACATTCATGTCAGGGTTGTAGGTTAGGTAAACAGATTCAGCTTCCCTATCCTACTAGTGCGTCTGTATCTCAGCGACCTTTTGATTTAGTTCATTCAGATGTTTGGGGTCCGGCTCCCCTTCAGTCAAAGGGGGGTCATCGATACTATATTTTGTTCATTGATGATTTTTCTCGGTACACCTGGTTATTTTTTATGCGCTCTCGCAGTGAGGTTCTCTCCATTTATAAGCGCTTTGTTGCCATGGTTCGTACTCAGTATTCCACGCCTATTCGTGTCTTTCGTGCTGATTCTGCAGGTGAGTATATCTCTCAGCACTGCGTGGTGTTCTTGCTGAGGAGGGTACCCTTGCTCAGTTTTCGTGTCCCGGTGCCCATGCTCAAAATGGTGTCGCCGAACGTAAGCATCGTCATATTCTTGAGACTGCCCGTGCTATGATGATTGCTTCCTCTCTTCCGCCACATTTCTGGGCTGAGGCTGTCGCTACATCGACTTACCTCATTAACATTCAGCCCTCTGCTGCCCTTCAAGGTGGCATTCCTCTCGAGCGTCTTTCTGGTACCTCTCCAGATTACTCGGCTCTTCGTTTGTTTGGTTGCGCTTGCTATGTTCTTCTTCCTCCCCGCGAACGCACCAAACTGACCGCTCAGTCTGCTGAGTGTGTTTTCCTTGGGTACAGTGATGAGCATAAGGGCTACCGCTGTTGGGACCCTGTTGCTCGTCGGATGCGCATCTCTCGTGATGTCACGTTTGATGAGACGCGCTCCTTCTATCCTCGCCATACCTCTGGCACTTATCCGGTGGATGATATTTCTTTTCTCCTTTTTCCGGATTCACCTCCTGCTGTCTCTTCCCCATCTCCTAGTTCTCCTCCATCTTCGGAGCCATCCTCTCCTCCGTCTAGTACCCCTAGTACTCCTCGTTCTCCTGCTCGGCTCCTCCTTCTCCTATTCCTTCTTCCTCTTCTTCGGCTCCTCCTTCTTCTGATGAGTCATCTTCTGCTGATGAGCCTTCCCATTCACGGCCTGTTCGTCAGCGTCGTCCTCCAGACCGTTATACTCCTAGTAAGTATGGTCTTTCTGTTGTCTCCGAGCCGACTTCTTATCGGGATGCTGAGCGTCATCCTGAGTGGCAGCTGGCCATGGCTGAGGAGATTGCTGCGCTTGAGCGCACTGGCACCTGGGATCTTGTTTCTCCCCCTTCAGGTGTTCGTCCTATCACGTGTAAGTGGGTCTATAAAATTAAGACCCGCTCTGATGGATCTCTCGAGCGCTATAAAGCGCGTCTTGTGGCTCGTGGCTTTCAGCAGGAGCACGGCCGAGACTATGACGAGACTTTTGCTCCTGTCGCTCATATGACCACTGTTCGTACTCTTCTTGCTGTTGCTTCTGTTCGACGCTGGTCTGTATCCCAGCTTGATGTTCAGAATGCTTTTCTTAATGGCGAGTTGAGTGAGGAGGTTTACATGCAGCCTCCTCCTGGGTATTCTGTTCCCGATGGGATGGTTTGTCGTCTTCGACGATCCTTATATGGTCTCAAACAGGCCCCTCGTGCCTGGTTTGAGCGTTTCTCCTCTGTGGTTATTGCCGCTGGCTTCTCTCCCAGTGCTCATGATCCAGCACTGTTTGTCTACACCTCTTCTCGGTGTCGGACCTTGTTGCTTCTCTATGTTGATGACATGATCATCACTGGTGATAACCCTGAGCACATTGCCTTTGTTAAGGCACGTCTACGTGAGCAGTTTCTCATGTCTGATCTTGGTCCTCTTCGCTACTTTCTTGGGATTGAGGTTTCTTCTACAGCCGATGGCTTCTTTATCTCCCAGGAAAAGTATATTCAGGATCTTCTTTCTCGGGCTGATCTTAGTGATGAGCGTACCGTTGAGACTCCTATGGAGCTTAATGTTAAGCTTCGATCCACTGATGGTGAGCCTCTTTCTGATCCCACACGTTATCGCCATCTTGTTGGGAGTCTTGTTTATCTCGCTGTCACTCGCCCTGATATCTCTTATCCCGTCCATATTCTGAGTCAGTTTGTCTCAGCTCCTACCACCGTTCACTATAGTCATCTCCTCCGTGTCCTTCGTTATCTTCGTGGCACGATTACTCGTCGTCTTTTCTTCCCTAGTTCCAGCTCTCTCCAGCTCCAGTGTTACTCGGATGCCACGTGGGCGAGTGATCCTACGGATCGTCGTTCACTTTCTGCTTACTGTGTGTTTCTTGGTGGTTCGCTTGTTGCTTGGAAGACGAAGAAACAGGTCGCGGTTTCCCGTTCGAGTGTTGAGGCTGAGCTGCGGGCTATGGCTTCGTTGATTGCTGAGGTGACCTGGTTACGGTGGTTGCTTGCAGATTTTGGGGTCTCTGTTACGACACCCACTCCACTTTTGTGTGACAGTACAGGTGCTATCAGTATTGCACGTGATCCGGTCAAGCATGAGCTGACCAAGCATATTGGTGTTGATGCTTTCTATACACGTGCTCAGGTGCAGGATCAGGTTGTTGCGCTTCACTATGTGCCTTCAGATTTGCAGCTGGCAGATTTCTTTACAAAGGCACAAACTCGAGCGCAACATGACTTCTTACTCTCCAAACTCAGTGTTGTGGATCCACCCTGAGTTTGAGGGGGGGTGTTAGAGTAGATTTGTGCATATTGTATTTTGCCCATATGTTAGGGGCCTTCCTGCATATTCACCTGTACATGTACTATATATATGTGGCCTTTGGCCCCCTGGTAATACAAGCAGTCTATTACCCTAACAGTACTACATGACAATGTCACATGAGTAAATTTGATTGATGATTCCTCGATGAATGTCAGCCTATAACCATTAAATCGTCAGATGTGGGAGAAGCAACACGGCCGAGCTGAACCCACACATACTGCAGCAGAGTCTTGCACGAACCCCCCGCAAACTGTCTATGGGAGCCCGACTCCAGGTCGTAGCACCAGGCGCCGCCGCCG
This sequence comes from Poa pratensis, assembly GCA_947311845.1. Lineage (NCBI taxonomy): Eukaryota > Viridiplantae > Streptophyta > Magnoliopsida > Poales > Poaceae > Poa > Poa pratensis. The sequence continues at coordinate 21,933,175 of CAMZMU010000033.1, read as the reverse complement.
CCATCTTCATCCTTCTTGGGCATTGCCTCGTTGTCGTTGGCCACGAAGAAGAGACGACCGCCAGAGCTCGCGAGCTCTGAATGGATCACCTGAGGACGCCCATAGAACCTGGGAAGGAACACCTTGTTTGCCATGGATTGGGGCAGCCTTGCCGCCAACATCGACGATGTCGTCCCCGTGAATAGGGAGCGGCCACCCAAGGACTCCATCCTCTTCCACTTCATCTTCTTCTTGTCCAGCCTTAGCACATGAATAGGCGTCCCGCCATTGCCCGTTAGAGCAGCGAGCAGCTCCCCGTGTGACTCGATGAGGTAGCAATTCTTGTACTGAAACTCTGAACCAAAACTGGCTGGTTTACGGAGCACTCTCCACTTGGTTTTACCGGGATCATACACTCCTAAATTCCCCTCTTCACCCAGGCAGTACAGCTTCCCCCTGTGCATCACCGGGTTGCAGCTGGAAGACATTCTGAAGAAGCTCCCACCATCCTGAAAGCTCTTCCAGCTTCCACCAGCCCAGCTCTGAATGTTGATGGTGCCCAATTTCGGGTAGAAGGCGAAAATCTTGCAGTCGTCGCCGCGGTGACTATGGTCACCGTGTTGCGGTGGCGCGCAGAACATGAACCCTTCGTCATCATCTCTTTGCGGAGTCTCAAACGCAGAGCCGCCATCAGCCAGCAGATGAGCGAAAAGGACAGTCTTCCTCGGCGTCCTGAGCATCAGACATCCATCAGCAGCCGCGGAGAAGACCCTGCTGCCCTGCGGCAGACGTGTTTGGGGAGGAGTGGCGAGGACAAACATCTTGTGCAGGCAGGGGTGGTAGCACCGGACGGACGAGCCGGCGCCGGTGACCACGGTGCTGAGGAGGACAGGGGCGGTGTCGGCCGGGTAGACCGGGAACGCGCACGAGCTCCAGTGCCTGCAGACCGCGGCAAACCGGGGGACGTCTGCCAGCGGGAGCCGGCGGCATATCAGCCGGAGCAGCTCCGGCAAGAAGCTCGACCAATCTGCATCATCATAGTGCGGCGGCCGGATGCTATTACCAGTGCCTTCCTCTTCTTCTACCATGTCCGGTTCGTCGCTACGGATCTCCAATCCTGCAATAGATGTAAAGTTGATTGATTGATGTGGAAATTAAAGCGACTGGGGAATTCGGTGCCTGCGTACCTCGCATTGGGGCTTGTAGTTGGGTTTGGGCGTCGAGGTGGTGGTGGTGACGCGGGCGCTTGAGGGCGTGGTGGTCATCGGCGGCGGAAGGGCGGTGGCGCTTGGTGACGGAGAGCGACGAGAGGAGGGAGGAGATCTCTGGTACGGCGCCCCTGCCGCCGGTGGTGGTGGTAGGAGGATCGCAGGCGCAGCATGGCTTCTTCGTCTTTCTCTCGTCGGCCGTCGGCGGCCACTCCACCGCCCTCTTGCTCCGATCCATATCCTTCTTCCGATCTTCTTCTTCCTCACTTCTTGGCTACGTATCGATCAGCGTAACTGCATCGGAAAATTATTGAATCCATATTGAAACGGCCACGATATATCCCACCGCGAGTGGACAGAGACAGAGTAATCGGTATTCGATTTATCTCGGGAATCCAGATCCAAACACAAATCCCGCCCAAATTATACTGCTTCAAATCCCGCGTCGATAAGGGAAGGGACCCGGAAAGTATTCCGTGTACCGAGGCTTGCGGTCCACCGGTTCCGGTTCATCAAGTCTTTTAAAAGTTGAGAATTTTTCAAAAAACAACGTGACATAGATCGAGAAACAAAACTAGGAAAAAAAAGAAAGAGAACTCCGTCCCCTCCAAACACAAATCCCGTCCAAATTACTTTTAAAAATTGAGGCTGCAAACAATAAGAAGGCGATGGTTAAAGACAATTAGAACTGGTCGGGCATACGGATGGCACCCGCCGGGTTCGGGCCGGGTTTGGCATCCCCATACCCGCACCCGGCCCCTCCACCCGCACCCGCCACCCGCCCCATACACGCTGGCGGTCAAGGTCTCTACCATACCCGCGACCCGGCGGGTACGCGGGACCCCCCCGTACCCGCCAAGCATTGCAGCAGCACAGAAAATGGGGAGAGAGTGGTTGGGTTAGGTGAGAGTTAGAGTGTGAGGCAATGCCATGTGGGCCACTCCTCAGACATAGCGGGTATGCGGGTCTGCGGGTATGGGTTTGGCACCCCCATACCCGTCCCCGCTAGACCCGACGGGTCTAGGTTTTTACCAATAAGCAGCCCCGTGGGTTTTTTTTTCTTACCAAACCCGCCCCATTTAAGGCGGTACCCGTCGGGTATCGGGTTTGCGGGTACCCATTGCCATCCATAGTCGGGCAGTTCCAACCAGTGAGAAGACGTAGACTCCAAAGCAAGAGAACTACATCGAGTTTCACACAAAATATGTTCATTTAACATACTCCCTCAATTCCGGTTTATATGATACATTTGACAAATCTCTGTGACCTAGGTGAATGTAGATTGGACATGCAAAATCCATCTCCCCAATATTTCACCCAATTAGCACCCTCATATTTAATGCCAACATTAATTAGGGAAAGTTTAAACCCAATCGGTTTTCTGTTGTTCTTGAGAAAGGCCAAAATCCAACATTAACTACTCTTAATTAATGCTAATTGTTGCTTATTCTTGGAAAAAACTGATTTTGGAGTTACATTCTATAAAACCGGAATAGAGGGAGTAGTAACATTGCAAACACATAACCAAGTTCCAACACGATCAGAACTCACAATGCAAACAAAGAGCACAATTCAATGTTTCGACCAGGTACTCCCTCCGTTCCTTCTTATATGGTTTATTACTTATAAAAAAGTCAAACTACCCTACCTTTGACCAAGTGATTAGAAACAACTATCAATACTAAATTGGTATATCATTAGATTCATCAGGAAACATGTTTTCAAATTTTATTTATTTAGTATTATAGAGGTTGATAGTTGTTTCTACACACTTGGTTAAAGTTAGCGTAGTTTGATTTTTTTTTTAAACTAATATACCTTATAAGGACAAATGGGGGAGTATTATAAGTTATATCCAGAACGCTGTAGGATCCAGTGTTAGCCCACCCCTTTCCCCTGCAACCTTGTATGGCATGGATGCACGACCCCGATGGTCAGCCATCCGCAGCTCCCCGTTCTTGTCATACTTGAGACGAAAGGTGGACATCTTCATCACGCGGTGGCGTGGATAGGCGTACCACTCATCGTCCTTGTGCGCGCAGCACTGAACCAGGCAATACCTGCTGCCTCCTCCCATGTACACCAGGGTGGCCCCCCGATGCCTCATCGACATATGATCAAACACCTTATCCTCGCTGACCTTGCATTCAGGCCTGGTCTCATAATCCGCTCGTCGGGATGGAACATCACATGAGCAGATATAACCACTTCCGTCTCTGCAAAGCCCAACCCACGCATCCAGCTCGCTGTCATAGTGAGCCTGCCCTTTGAACGGTAGCATCCACTCACCATGGTACTGGAACTCGAGGCGCTCTGTGTCGAAGGAGTACGTGCTCTGCTGGAGGTTATGGTCAAAACGTGCATTTTCATCCGGTTTCCACCCTTTCACCGACACGAAAAGAGTGCGCCCGTCCGGGTGCAACGCATAACCAGTCACATACTGGGGCTTGAAGGGCAAGTCGGCGTTGATACTAGACCATGACCAAGCCTCCTCGCTGCCAGGCGGCGGTCGGGGGCCGAGCACCTCAAATAGCGGGTAAACCATGACGAAGAGCCTTTCACCAACTGATGCATAGAAGGGTCTGGGGATGGAACCATGGCTCCTCGGCAATGGGCACACTGTCACCGCCATGGTCTTGGTGTCGAACCCGGAGATCACGGGGCTGCCTTCGCTGGGACGAACAGCCAGGATCTTGGTGCCATGGGTGGCAAAGGACCATGAGCGTGGATGATATGCCTCAATGCGGGCGATCGGGGACGCAGGTTCTGTGTCGGCGTCGGAATCAGCTTCGAGGTCGTCCTCGCTCACCCTGTAGATGCTGCATCCCCTTTCCCAGTCGTCCAGCAACACATACAGATGCTGCTGCTGATGATGATGAGCCGGCCGCTTGGCCGGCCGGAGAGAGGAGCGGTGACCCAACGACGACGACCGCTTTGACATAGCTCCCGTTAAAATCGCCGGATCCCCCTTCTCTACGTGCCTGGTGCAGAAAAAGAGAACATGTTACTCTACGCAGTATTTTCCTCAATCTATATAGTCGGAGCAACATCGAATCCGGACAGAAATCTAACATCGAACACGGATAACTATTTCCCTGGATAGAAGAGCGAATCACGTGCGTACAGCAACCAGGCTCGATCGTACATCAGACTCAAGGCCACGCACGCACCCGTCCGTCGTCCATAAATATTAACGACTTGACCGGCGCGCGGCCATACATTACCTGGCACCATGGAGCTGGTAACTTCCCATCCAGCGCCGACGGTCGACCATCGCCACAACGTTGATGATCACCAGTTCACCATCACCAAAGGGCAGCAGCAGCCCTCGCCGGCGGGAACATCGGCGCCGAACCTCGACGGCAACGGAGATTCTGCATGCGAGGACCACGTGTTCGTGACTATCTTCACGGAAAGTGCATTTTGATCTCGGGCTCCCAGTGCACCCTCCTATTTAAAAAAAAATCGAAAATCATATTAGGAGTTTCAAAAAAAATTGAAAAAAGATAGGGATGTTGTCAATCATATATCCCACGAACGTGTAAATTTTCACTTCGAGATATGTTATATTTTGGGCTACACAAAAATAACAAATACGACAAAACTTAGAGAATTGAAAATATGCTACTTACATCAACATTTTTGTCATTTTTGTGTAGCTCCAAATACAACGTATTTGAACTTGATATTTTCCACGTACGTAGGATATATAATTAGCTACCTCCAGATTGTTTTTCAGAATTTTTTAAAACTTATAAATATGATTTTTGAATTTTTTAAACAGAAGGATCACTGGAGCTCGGAATCAAAACATCTCCACCGCTATCTTCATGTCTTTCTACTTCCTCCTCTACCTCAACGTTTTCTGGTCAGCTCAGGGTTTTCACGCTCTCGCCGTCAACGCCATCCTCTTCTCCTACTTCAAGGCCATGATCCACCTTTAGCTTATCAAACACCGCCGGAGCAAGAACATCCACAAACTGCTCCAAGCATCCCAGGGAGATCAGGTACGTACGTATGCGAAAATAATTAATCGCATGCCTTTTCTACACGGGCTCCTGCCTCTGGGGTGTAAAAAAGTGCAATTTTAGTGTAAAAAAATAATACTATTCTAGAAAAGTTTAATGGAAAGTGCAACTTATACTTTCCACCTAGTTGTACAGCTTTTTAAATCTTTTTTTATGTAAGGGGTCCCAACCCCCCCCCCCCCCCCCCCCCCCCACACACACACACACACGCACACAACATTTCTATTAAGAATCTCAATTGACTAAAACTTTGCAAAACCATGTACAACTTTTTAATCAACAGAGAATAAAAAAGAATCTCAATTGACTAAAACTTAGCAAAACCATAATTCTTCAATGGCTTTTTCTGCACGGGCTCTGGCTGCCTCTGGGGTGTGTTCTCAAGTCTCGGTTGATATAGAAAAGTGCAATTTTAGTGTAACAAAAAAAATACTATTCTAGAAAAGTGTAATGGAAAATGCCAACTCATACTTTGCACCTAGTTGTACTACTTTTTTATAATCAACAGAGAATAAAAAGAATCTCAATTGACTAAGACTTAGCAAAACCATTTTGACCGATATGCATGCTTTTGGGTGCATACAGGGGATGTTGTTGCTGATGTCGGTCGCGACCGGGATTATGCTGGTTTCCTTGGCTACGGCGGTCTTCGTCTTTCAGGTTAATTGGCGTGACTTGTCCGGCATGGCGAGATTCGCCTTCTTATCGGCGGTGATGGTGTTCCTCCCTATGAAACTAGAAGAAGATGTGGAACGGTTGAAAGCGTCCCTAGCAATACGTGAAGATGCCTCAGACCTAGTTTTAGTAATACAACTTTGTAAGAAAACTCGTCTAGTCAGAGTGTGTACTTACTTTGTTACTTTGTGTGTATAAGTATACATAGATCCAAGAAACCCCACTATACGTACAAGATCTTGACCTACTTTTAAACAAGAAGATTTGGGCGTCTAAGTAGCATGCGGTCGCCTTGTAGGTGTAGGTCGAGAGCGTGGAGAAACGTCTATCCTGTACTCCCACGTGTGGAGTACACCCAGTGCATCCATGAGTTTTGATCTAAGTATAAGAAATTGTGAAATAAATTCACAACACAATTGCTAGATGTATCTATCGCATCATAAGTATGTAGCTTATAATAAAAAAAAAGACTTTTAGGTGCTAATAGATTGATTTCATGACAGAGATTGAACTAGTCACTATTATGCGAGGTTTGTTTCGGAAATCCATATTGGGTCATAGGGTAGATGCACTCACTGCCCGAAAATCATTTTTCAAAATGTCAAAAAATTCCAAGTACAAATTTCGGATATACATCAGAACATTTTATGTTAGCACAAAAAAAATTGTGAATAAAAAACATTTTTTGTGGGCTGTGCAAAAAAGACAAATCCGGGTGCATGAACCTGACTTTGTACGCGACATGTTTTTGTCTTTTTTGCACAGGTCACAAAAAATGTCTTTTCTTTGTGACACTTTTTGTGCTAACATAAAATGTTCTGATGTATATCCGAAATTTTATTTGATTTTTTTTGACATTTTATAAAAAAAATAAAAATGTTTTATATAATGGGTGGATCTAGACCTATGACCCAAAACGCCGTGTCTGGTTTGTTTGTCATTTCTTTCTAGAGTCCTATTCTGAATTGAGATTCGAACTTATGTGCCATGATTGGTATAAATTTGAATTTATGGTAACCTTTTCGCTTAGAATTTTGCATGACTTTAGGCGAGATTCTATATTTAGGAGCACCGAGTACCTCACATGTTGGAGCATAGGATATGTTCTCCTACAGCGTGACCGTCGACAGCCAGTCCGAAAAGGTGGTACATGAGGCACTGGAGCGAGTGATGGTCGGCAGGACAAGTCTGGTCGTGGCACACAGGCTCAGCACGATCCAAAATTGTGACCTGATCATGGTGCTCGACAAAGGAATCGTTGTGGAGAAGGGCACACACTCATCCCTCATGTCAATGAGTCCCTTTGGAATATTATAGGTTGGTTAGTTTGCAACAATGAGGCAACCAGAACTTTGTATTTGCAGGACAATATAGCCCTTGAAGCATGACAACAGGATTATTATGTGTACTCCTTCCTGCAAGCAGCTTTGGAGAAAAGGTAAGATGGGATACAAATGCTGTCAAACTGCTGCACTGTCGTGTGTCTAGCTCAGCCGCTCAATTTGAAAATGGGCGACAGCTATCTGTTTCCACGTGGAGTTGGACGGTGACAAAGCTCCATCGATTTGACCGCGAAGCAGATGAATATGTATGGTTGAAACTGTTGAAGTGTATAAGTGAATTGTCTGGCCCTTTCCATCAGATCGGTCTTTTGGAATAGTGGTCAGCGCATGAAGCTTGACATGGTATCAGAGCCAAGGTCTCGAGTTCGAGTCCTGGTTCTCTCTATGGGATTTTTGTGGCCTCCTTTCGCATTGTCATTGATCTACGCACATTCTTTTGGCGAGCTTCTTTCGTCGTCGTTTTCTTGTGCTATGATCTTTTGTGACATGCTCTTCTCTTGATCGAATTTCGGTCTCTGTCGGTCTCATTCTTCGATCGACTCTATCGGCTTGACTCCACGGGTTTTGGTTTTGAAGACTCTTCATGCTGCAACGACACTCTCAAGACACGGATTTTGGTTTACTTTTTTTTCTAGTATTACACTTCTTCAAATGCAATGCTATTGCATACGCTTTGCATTTGAGGGGGGGGGGGGTGTTAAGAAGTATTAGTTTTGGTCTAGGAGTCCGTATTAGACTAGATTTACTTTCGTGTCCCCCAAGTCATGTGTACTATATATTTGCCCATTGGGCTATCAATACAGATAAGTTGCATATTCATAACATGGTATCAGAGCCAAGGTCTCGAGTTCGAGTCCTGGTTTGCGCAATTTGTTCTAAAATTGTTGCTTCCCCCTCTTTGTCCACGTATAGGCCTCTTGAGCCATACCTCTGAGACTCGCGCGCCGTTCTCTCTTCCGGTTGCACGTGTTGGCCTCTCCCTCCCCGAGTCACACGTGAGAGGGGGTGTTGAAGTGTATAAGTGAATTGTCTGGCCCTTTCCATCAGATCGGTCTTTTGGAATAGTGGTCAGCGCATGAAGCTTGACATGGTATCAGAGCCAAGTTCTCGAGTTCGAGTCCTAGCTTCCGCACTTTATTGAAATATTATTGTAACCCCTTTGTGTCCACGTATACGTTTCTTGAGCCATACATCTGAGTCCACGTATAGACCTCTTGAGTCATACCTCTGAGTCCACGTATTGGCCGAGGCGTATACCTCTGAGATTTGTGTGCACGTGTTGGCCTCTCCGAGTCACACGTGAGAGGGGGTGTTACAGTATATGTGGATTGCGCTAGCCCTTTCCATCAGATCGGCCTTTTGGAATAGTGGTCAGCGCATGAAGCTTGACAGAAACATCAATGGGTGAGATTGCTCGGTGAAAAATGTCAGCCTTATGTATCTTTTCTTTCTCTTTTTTAATTAGATTAATTGCCTTGTGATTTTTTTATAGAGAGATAATCTTCTTACGCCCATTCCAAAAAAATCGGGTTTCGATATTTAAAAGATGTATACAAAGATGCTTTATTGTGATGTGATCATTTATCATATTCCACTTAATTTTTTTTGGCATGCATGTATAGGAGAGGTTGAGGAAGCCGATAGTTTAGTTCTATCAGTAGGCATCTCGATTTGTTTTTTTTTTGTTTTTTTGAAGGGCATTACCGTAGTAGGCATCTCGATTTGTGTTTCTCTAAAGCGTGTTTCTCTAAAACTGAGTCTCAATATTATGTACATAATTTTTTTATCTAAAGTACCAATCATTTGACTAGGTTATTGTTATAGAAATAGTTCGAATAACCGTAATATTCAATCTTTTGAGAAGTGTAAAAAGGGCATTTGGCAAAAAGCTATTTAAAAAAGTACCAATCATTTGACTAAGTTATTGTTACGAAATTAGTTCGATTAATTTGAATGTTCAATCTTTGAGAATCGTAAAAATGTCATTTAACTCGGGATCGGTCGATCGATCTCGCCCTTGCGTGGGTCGCTTTTGCGGAGTAGCCTGCAACGCCCTCAGCCCATATTTCCCTTGCTTGCACAATCTTTTTTAAAAAAAAACAAGAGTCAGAGCAATCATATGTTGGGATTTTTTTACATTGTCATGTACCTAAAGGATACGAGCAGGCATGGCATCATCGTATTATTTTTCAATGTCGCATACGTTTTAAAATTTGTTGCAAATTCACACAAGTTTTGTTAAGAAAGCTCACATGATATGTTGCAAGGTTTTCTTTGGACGTTTTGCAAGTTTTTGTGTTACGCATGTTTTTTCGATGATGTTTTACGTGCCTTTTCAAAATGTTGCAAACAAATGCTTTGTTTGTCGTAATCGTTTGTAATTTTTGTTGAAATAGATGGTGAATTCTCTTGCAAATGAATTTACAGCAAAAAAGGGTTGCTTAAGCAATTTTTAATTTCTACAAAAACCTTGTTGTTGCAAATCATGTGCAGGAAAAAATTGTTGTTTAACTAATTTTTTGTAGTATTACATTTTCTAAAATGTTGCGATGATTTGTTGTAATTGTATCGTTTTTGTACGTTGAGTGATGAAATTTACTGCTTTACTCAGTATTGTGCTGCATTGCTAGTGGTAAATTATCACAACGCGATGTTTTGTTGTAAATATCGGATACGTTAGGACTAAAAATATATACCCCTTCGTTTAAGTGGAGCTACTCTGTACCGCGAGTTGTTTTCCTGAAAACTAATAAGTAACTAAACTGTAAAAATACATTGTGGCTGATTCTGTGCGTTAGATGAATGAGACCGATTTTTAGCCAACTATAGGTCGACCTACGCCCAACGTGACCCTAGAAAATAATAGAGACGAACTCTATTAGTCTAGTCAAAACTCTTGGGACTGTCTAAATCACAGCTAGCTGTGTTTCATTTCGCGCACAGTCAGATTTTCGACCACCAGCAATCTGCCACGTGTTTCTCTGTTTTTGAAACGAACCAAAAAACGTGTGTGATTGAAAAAGAACACAGCCACAAAACGGTACGCCTGGGATGTTTCATTCGCGTGTGAATCGCACCTGGCCCAGCTGCTGGATATGGGTTTTTGCAATAAAACCCAGATAACCAAAATGAATGGGCTTCGTACAAAGGAAAAAAAAAGGAATATATGGGCTTTCCTTTCTGTGATCTTCAATCCTGATACAATAATCTTGGGGAGAAGTCTCAAAAAAAATCTTGGGGATGCGTTGTAAATCAAGAAGAAAAGGCACACAAGTACTCTCGCAAAAAACAAGAATAGAAGCATATAAAGACTTCAGCGATACAAACAACAACAAACTGGTTTTTTTGCGGGTAAAAGAGGATTTCATTAAACAAGCAGGGTTACAAGACGCTCACGTTCGAGTACCTGTTGTATGATTTCAGGACCTGAACCGAGCCATACATGAGTTTGGCGCTCTACTCTCGCAAAAGATGCGAGGCAGTGACTAACCCTAACTTGTGGACGATCCACTTGTACAAACTTACAAACTATGTCTCTCAGTCTTTTTCTAACAACGGCTACCAGTGCATCCACACACATTGCATTGCATCATGCTGCATATCGCAGAAAAAAAGGGTTAGTTATCACCATTCACCCGCCCTAGTTCATTTCTCTTTTTAAGACTTACATAGGAAGATTTACCCCACAACAAACTCTTAACCCCAGAAGCAAAATTCAGAGGAGAAAGAAGCACTATTATCACTTCGAAAAATCAAATTCTAGAAGAAAACATTGACAACTGCGATACGGCAAACAGAAGCACATATCATAGATAAAAAGCATAAGACTAGGGCGCTACAACCCACATTCCTCCACGCCCGGCTAAACCACCTGCCCTCTTCCATAAAAATCATGAGCTTACACGAAACAAATCAAGTTTCTGAAGACCTCAAATTGTCCAAGAAAGACTAACAAAGATCGACTGCCTGGGGACTAAAAACCGAAGACCGACAAACTGAACAAAACATGACAATAGAGATAAAATGATGGAAGAGAGACATGCCTGGCAACAAGTAACCAATGACGCGAATAAGAAAGACAAAAGAAAGAGAAAGTTGAAAACCCCTCTTTCCGAGACAAACGAAAGACAAATAAAAATCCAACACTCAAAGAATAAAGACAAAGAGAAATGTGAAAAACCCCTTCAACACAAATGAAAGACAAATCAAAATCCTCTCGAAGAAGAAAGACAAAGAGAAAGATGAAAACCGCCCTTTCCAAGACAAACGAAAGACAAATCAAAATCCAACCCTCGAAGAAGAAAGACAAAGGTAAAGATGAAAAACCCCCTCTCCGAGACAAACGAAAGACAAATAAAAATCAAACACTCAAAGAAGAAAGACAAAGAGAAAGATGAAAACCCCCCTTTCCGAGGCAAACGAAGGACAGATAAAATGCAACACTCGAAGAAGAAAGACAAAGAGAAATGTGAAAACCCCCTTTCCAACACAAACGAAAGACAAATCAAAATCCACTCGAAGAAGAAAGACAAAGAGAAAGATGAAAACCGAGACAAAGGAAAGACAAATCAAAATCCAACCCTCGAAGAAGAAAGACAAAGAGAAAGATGAAAACCCCCTTTCCGAGACAAAGGAAAGACAAATCAAAATGCAACACACGAAGAAGAAAGACGAAGAGAAATGTGAAAACCACCCTTTCCAAGACAAAGTAAAGACAAATCAAAATGCAACAGAAGTAGAAAGACAAAAATAAATACGAAAAACCCTGTTTCCGAATAAAAATGAGAAGCACAAATCAGAGACAAACAAACGATCAATTCATGAGAGAAGAAAAATTCAGACAAGAAGATTTATCACATGCCTACACAACATTTCATATGACAGACGGAGTAAAACACACATGAAAGAGAATGACCGCAACCAAGTTAACCAAAGACTGACGGAAAGATAATAATGTGGTGCATCAACCCTGAAACACATAAAAGATGATATAAAAAAATTAAATATGGAATTTCAAATGCTACTAAATATGTAAACCTTGTCAGATTACTATACCTTCGTGTAATAGCATGTAACTAAACTCATATTTGTTTCATTCTGGCTCTGAAAATAAAGAGTGATGGCATACTGGATCCTTATGTTCAGGATGTCGTGATATGAAAGTAACTTCCGCATGTCAACTTAAGGCTTCCAAATCTCCACGAATTTCATCCAAAAAAAACTCCACGGTCATGCCTATCATTCGTGAAAATAGATCACATAAGACTATTTACACATCAGTGTATATGGTTGCTACAAGCAGACCCACGTGAATGTTAGAAAAAAAATGATTCAAAAAACAAATTACCACACCCCATAGGTTTTCTGAATTCAGGGCAATGAAATTTCAACAAAAACTGATTGCCTAAACACTGAAATTCCAGAATTCAGTACCCCTAGAAGGGAAAATTTACTACACACAGACCTACTACAAATAAATTCAGGAAATATATACCAGAAACACCATCATTTCATGCTGGATGAACAGAACACATACCCCCATTTAGTTGTAGAACTCTGACCCAGAACGCTGTTGGATGAACACCCGATGGCCACAAACACAGAAAACATTCTAAAAAAGCCATTCCATCTCTCAACGATTGAGTGATTCCAATGATACACCACCCTCTAAACCCCTCCCCCAAACACGGACACAGAACACCTCACTAGTAGAAAACGGGGCATTTGTACCGGTTCCAGAGGGCCATTAGTCCCGGTGTTGCAACCGGGACAAGCAAATCGGGACTAAAGCCCCCCCCCCCCCCCCCCCAAACCGGGACTAAAGGGCCTCCACGTGGCCACGGCCGGGTGCCCACGGTGGGAAGACCTTTAGTCCCGGTTGGTGTTACCAACCGGGACTAAAGATTTCTGCTTTTTGTTTTCTATTTATTTATTTTTCCTGGTTTAGGGTTTAGGGCATTAGGGGTTTAAGGGTTTGGATTTTGTGTTTTACATTCAATTTTTTTTTGTATGGAGATCACGTTGATGCGCAAAAAAAAAGTCGTATACATAAAGTTTATACTACATCGAGATCACGTTGATGCATATATACATACACATACAAGTTGCTTTAATGAAATTCTCACGTCGAGATCACGTCATTTACATGGAGGCATAATATAATTATTACGGTGATGAAATTCACCGGTTTCCTTTATGACCCCCCAGTTCAAAAATCTCACCAATTCCTCTTGAATTGCTTTTAGGCGCTTCGTTGGTATGAGCGAGTCCCGCATTCGATCCATCTAGATCAATATGAATATGTGGGTTGTATGTATATATATATGAGATCATCATAAAATAAATTATGAATGGAACTCAACACAATATGGTAATAAAAAAATTGCGAATAGTGTTTACGTACTTCAAATGTTCTGTTATCTCTATTCCGCTCAGTGACACAAGAGCGTATGAACTCGCAAACGTAGTATGCACATAAATTAGTCCCTTGTTCCTGCCTCAGACACCACTTTACAAAGAATAGAATTCAATCAAATAATAATCAAGCATGATAATGATATTGAAACTAGAATTAAAGAGTTGTGCGGACCTAGATATATAGTACTACTTACCTTGGTGGTATAAAAATACAGCTCCGGTTTCCACTCCCTTTAACCTTCTTGGTGAACCGTTTCCAAACCCTGCCCGGCAAAAGAAAATGATTAAAAGAGCTATTAATTACTTGATATCAGAAAATGAACGCAAGAGGTCGATATAGAGCGATAATGATTGAACTTACCTCTGGAGCATTTCTTGCAAGTTGAGGTACTCGTCCATATCTTTTCTTAACGAGTCCATGACTTCAACTACTCCTTCGTCAACTCTAATGATTAGCAGAATCCAGTGGAATCTGCGCACGTTTATATGTACATGCATGCATAACTCATCGATTGCACTAAACATCGAGTAAGCAAAATAGAATGTGTAGAAGACAGTAACACTCACTTGAAGCTGTAAGGAAAAAGTATTTCTGTGCAGGTATTTTGTTTCACTAAAAACCGGAGCAAGTTTTTCTCTGTGTCCTCGGCATGGTCCCTTACAGTAACTTCATGATTATAATAAGGGTCAACGAACCCAATGTCAAAGATGCGGGCTTTTCTGCATTCGACAATCTTCATTCTGCATAATAGCGTACAAAAGAATATAGTGAGATAATTACAGGCAATGAACGAGCTGAGCTAGAGACTTAATTAAATTGCAGAAATAAATCACTTACAAACAATAGCAACTGACGAGGGCTTTGTCGAGGGCGTCTTGATTGAATAACTGAAAAATTTCAGAAAACAGAACATACATCGTGTCATCCGTGAAATAATGCTCTTTCCTATATCCCACCCAGAAGTGGTCATGCCCGTCCGTTGTGGCTTTCATGTACCACTGATGCAATTGGCGCAATTGTGTTGTTAGAGACTGGACCGCCTCAGGTCTGACCAGTGACTTCCCGTTGACATATGTCCATGCATACTGATACTCTATGGGGTAACCAGTGTCGCCTATGCGACCAGTGTTGTGGTGTACTTCCTTATCGGGCATCACCTTGAGCGGGGGGATCGACTGATTTGCCTGTTCTCCGAGCTGGGCCACTTGTTTCCCGCTTTTTGCCGTCCGCAACTGCTCCCTCTTTTGGTGATATGCCGCCGCCTCCTCCTGCTTCTCTTGACTATATGTTTTCTCAATACAACGGACATAGTCATCTCGCAATTCAGGCGGCTGTGGCGGTTCCCTCGATAGATTTTTCAAGCATCTCGCAACTTTTTCTGGTGGTATTATCTCCTTTGGCGGGGGCCATTTTGGTGCTAATTGTCTTTTCACATCGGCACTCACCTCCGCGTCGAGTTCCTCTTGAGACAACTCGTAACTTCTCTTTGTAAGAGGCTTTAGCAACTCGCGTTCCTCTCGAGTTTCCTTATATGCACTTTTCTTTTGTGTATATGTCGACGGGAAGTTTAGTTTCCGCTTTGACGGGACGGTGTGGGCGATGGACTTAGTAGTGGGCGCAGTCGGCGGACGGGACGGCACGGGCGATGGACTTGGGTCAGGCTCCCAACGGTGGGGTGGGATGGACTTTGAGGTGGAGGATTGCTACTCGGAGGAGTTGGTGGCCTTGGCGCCAAGTTTGGAAACACGATGTTTTTCTTGTTCCATAGAACAATACCACGCCTGACTTCTCCCAGTGTCTTCTCCTCGTCTCCTCCAGGAATGTCAAGCTCCTGTGACTCAAATCCCGGCATAATTTGATCTACCCCGACACGAGCATAGCCAGCTGGAATCCCACCGAGATGGAAGGTTGCTCCAGTTTGATTTTGTAAAGCATAGCCGACTGCCACCTTGAAGGATATGTTCTTCATTGACATATGTAGCTCATAGTCTGTCTTCTCCGTGATATCATCCACGGGGTAGTGAGCCGCCGACGCTTCGAATTCAGAATTTTCTAGCTGCGTGGAACCCACGTTGCTTTTCCGCTGATCAGATGGGACGGCTTCGACTTCAGGACCTTCTAGCTGCTGCTGAGATGCCCTTTGAGGACTAATTGAGTCTAGTTGCTCCTGCTGCCGTTGCACCTTGCGTTCCAATTCCGATAACTGGTCTAACTCCTGCTTCGTCTTTCTCTGACGGCTTCTATAAGTTTCAGCGTCCTCCGGAAACCCTTGCTTCCACGAAACACCGGGTCCATAGCCTCGTACTCGTCCAACTTTTTCAGGATTCCCGAGGGCGAGTGTCAGCTCGTCGTTCTCTCTGTCGGGCACGTACTCTCCCTTTCGAACTTCATCTATTGCATCCACAAGATCTTTGGTTACTTTTTCAATTTTTTCCTTCCATTTTCCCTCTGCAACAATCTGCCCTGTCTATGGGTCCAACCCTACCCCATGCGCGAACAACCAGAACTTGGACCTCTCGGGCCAGTCTGCTGTCTGTGGAATGATCCCTCGATCAATCAGTTTTGCTTCAAAGGCTTCCCACTTAGGCACGGTAGTCTTGTAGCCACCTGTGCCCAAAGTATGGTGATATGTCTTCTTCGCAGCATTTGCCTTATTTATTTCCGATCGGGCCACAGCGGCCTCCGATTTTCTTAACTTCACAAATGCGGGCCAGTCATGTTGTATCTTCTCTAGTGGTCCAGTGAATTCTGGATCTTGTTCCTCCGCCGCTACATAATTTTCCCATAAATTTTTCTTCCAGGTCTGGAATTGTGTGGCCATCTTCTTAAAAGTCCACTGCTTGACTTTCTCCTTCTTGTCATCTGTGAGACCTGGCGGTAGGTTGACATGTGTCAAGAGCGTCTCCCAAAGCAAAAAATTCTTCTGTCGTCGACATAACTAACTGCTTTGTTGTCGTCCTTCGGCTTATGCCATTCTTCAAGGATGATCGGGACCAAGTCCCTAACAAGAACTTCGCATTGATTTATAAATTTATGGCGGCTCTCTGTGGGTTCCAGCGGATCGCCATCATTGCCAACTTTGTCGTTCGATATCATTGCACCTTCGGCCAACCTTCGGGTCGGGCCTCGTTTCGTCTTTTTAGCAGCTGATGATTTGCTCGATCCGGAGGGCTAAAAGAAAAAATGATTTGTTAATAACTGCAATACAACTCAATTAATGCATCTAGTGATCGATCAACAGAGGCTTAATATACCTCGCCGGAGTTTGTTAAAGGCACTTCCTCCTCTCTGCAAATTTCTTCTTGCTGAACTCCCTCACCGGAGTCGTTCAGAAATTGTGAGCTGTAATCGTCTCCAATTACCCCATCTTCTCCACTGGCATCTTCTCCAGGCGGGTTTGCACGTCCATATATAATCTGATACATTCGGTCTTCACACTCCTCGTCTCTGCCGGGGGAGTCCATAGCTCAATGTCCCTGCAATCAATTTTGTAACAAGAATATGAATCTTAAAATTTGCATCTAAAATATTTCTTACAAATTAGCAAATTAAGGAAAATGGCATAATTTAACAGGGATATATATCCATAATTTAAAATGACAAATTAGTAATTTAAATCCATAATTAAGGAAAATGACATAATTTAAAATGCAAATTTGATCTAACTTTTAAAAATTCTACTATGAATTCTAAAAATTCTACTACAAATTCTACACAAGTTTCATACAATTCTACAAATTTGCAAAACTAACACTAAAAAAATTCGCACTTTGCTAACACTAACAAATAATGGCTAAAATTACTTCTAACACTAATTCAATTTTGCTATCTACAAATTGCTAACACTTGCTAAGTTAATTTTGCTAAGCTATTTTGCTAAGCTAAAATTGTTAAGCTAATTTTACTATCTACAAAAATGTGCATCAATAGCAAAACTAAAATTTGCTAAGCTAATTTTGCAAACTAAAATTTCAACTAAATTTCCTAAAAATTTCTGTGTAGGAGGAGGGGAATTCTTACGGCCGGAGGACGAGGGGGCTAGGGCGAGGTCGCCGGCCGGCCGTCGAGGCCGTGGAGGAGGAGGAGGGCGAGGGGCAGGCGAGCGGCGGCGGCCCGTGGGAGGCGATGGTGGCTTGGAGGCGACGGCGAGCACGGGCGCGTGGGAGGGGAGGCGCACGACGGCGAGAGCATGCGCGCGGACGGCGGCCCGTGGGTGGTGAGGCGATGGCGAGCACGGACGGCAGCGGCTCCTCCGTGGACCGTGGACGGCGGCGGCTCCTCCGTGGAGGCAGAGGAGAGCGGCGTGGAGGAGCGGCGACGGAGGAGAGCGGCGTGGACGGCGGCAGCGGCGCCCGGAGCAGCACGGAGACGTCGGGGGCGACGACCAGAGCAGGAGATGGCGGGGATGGCGACCGGAGACGGCGGCGGGCGGATGGAGCAGAGGAGGAGGCGCGCGCGATTTGGGTGGAGTTTGGGTCGATTTGGTGCGGAACCGCACTGAAGTCACCGCGAAATGACTTTTAGTCCCGGTTCCAGCCACGAACCGGGACTAAAGACCCTTTAGTACCGGTTGGTAACACCAACCGGTACTAAAGGTCTGTTTTTGGGCCGCGCTGAAAATTTGCGCGCGAAGCCCACCTTTAGTCCCGGTTGGTGGTTCCAACCGGGCCTAAATGGGCTTTTCGATTTGTTTTGTTTCTTTGCTCTAGTTCCTTTTTATTTTTTCTGTTTCCTTTTATATCTATTTGATTTACATGTCTATATTTGTTTTGTTTCTTCTGTTTTCTGTTTTGCTTTATATCTATTTGGTTTATGTTTACTTTTTTGCTCTAGTTCCTTTTTCTTTTATATCTATTTAATTTAATTGTCTATATTTGTAATAATCATACCTTTATTTGCAAAATTCATATGTATATTTGATTTAATTTTAGAAAACATCCAATATTTGGAGTGATTCTTATTGTTTTAATACAGTTACATAAAATATTTAATACATTATCTATTGATTTTTTTTATATCTATTCACCGTCATCAGTTTCTCTCTAGTGAGTTTGTGGACTTATAGTCGGAAACTCCCACTTCGGACGAAGCGGAGGAATCTTGTGAAGAGTTGTGTTATAACTTTGTTTTGGGTGTTCCTAGGGTCTACCCTAACACAACCCTGTTGGAGATATGCCCTAGAGGCAAATAAATAATAAGATTTATTGCATTATCTCTTTAAGTTTATAAATAGTTTTATACCATGCTATAACTGTATTAATCGGAATTGTTAATACACGTGTGGTATGTAAACAAACCAGAGTCCCTAGTTAAGCCTCTAGATAAACTAGTCCATCAGTCAATGGATGATCGTGATTTCCCGATCATATTGCATTAACAGTTGATGGTGGAGTCATTTTATTGGGAGAATAATTTGATGGACATTACCCAAAGTATTGCAGTTAGGATCGTATCATAGTTCAACACTGCAATAGGATTATAACGTGGTAGCTTATTCCTTAGACCGTGAGATTACATCAAGTCGCTGCTTCTGAAAGATACGGCTGATCGCATCAAACGTCATGCCTCATAAGCTACAATAAGGTGACACTTTCGGGTATTGGAAGGAAGTAGTCGGGGCGAGTGATCAAGAGCGGGATTTGTTCATCCGTGTGATGGATTGATATGCTGGGCCCACTCGGTGAGATTATATCTGTAAAGCTGCGCAGCATATGACTAGGTCATTGAGATATAATTTCATGGGAACGAGTAAAGCAACCTTGTCGGTAACGAGATAAAACACAACATCGGATGTTGACGATCGTATCTCGGACAAGGAAGTATCAACGAACAAAGGGAATGACCATATCATGTTAACGGTTCAAAGATGATTCAAGGATGATTTATTCTAGAATGCACGGGGGCCGTCATAGTCATCCAGGGCTCCCTGACGGTCATTGGCGGGAGGGTCTCGACCATGTCCGGAGTATTCTCGAACCGAGGGTAACACACTTAAGGTCTTGACGACGCTAGGAGAACGTTTTGGAAACATCGGAGTGGCTTAGGTATAGAGATAGGAGGTTTCGGAAAGGTTCCGGCAAGAACGGAAGAGTTCCGGGGAAGACCGGAAGAGTTCCGGGGAGACCGAAGTGAGTTCGGAGTGATCCGGAAATTGTTTCGGAGTCACGGGAGATTAAATAGTATGTAAATATATTAATTATGGAATTATATATATTTATATTAATTTAATATTAAATAAAAAGGAGAAAAAAGGGGCTGCCACCTTAATGGGCCTTAGGCCCAAGAGGGGAAGCTTCCCCCCCAGAGGGGTGCGGCTGGGCCGGGGCCAGCGCCACCATGGGGTGCGGCTGGCCCATGTAGGGGCGCACCCCCCCCCCTCTCCTTTAGTCCCACATGCCTAGTTGAGGAGAGGTGCAACCCCTCTCCTCCAATAAATAGGGACCCGGATTAATTGGAAAAATACACAGAAAATTCAGGAATTAATTCCGGTTGGCCCAGGCTTCTCCCTAGTCCAATTCCTCCCTCCCCATCTCTCGACGTGCGCGGTCCCAAGTCTGGACAGCGTATACGGGAGACCTATAAACCGCAGCGCACCGTTGTGCTGCGGGTTTCCACCCAAAGTTCTCGCTTCCGCTATTCCGGCTGGATCGGGGAGCACGGAGGTCATCGTCAAGGTCCGTACGTGTGCGAGTACTCGGAGGTGCTGCTCTCTCACGAGTTCGGCACTAGGAGCTTCTTCATCGCCGCGTCTCCTTCTTCTTCGTCGCGCCAAGTTCTCCGCGACCTTGAGGTCGGCTACGTACGTCTTCATCGGCAACGCTTGTGCGGGAGCGTAATTCCCGCTATCGGTCTACAAGGGTATGTTTCCGATGACTTCTCCGTTACCGCATTACTAGATAGATAGATCCTGGCTAGTTTCGGTGTTGCGATAGTTAGAAAAATTATTGTTTTCTGCTACGAACCCCATCAGTGGTATCAGAGCCGATCTATGCGTAGTATTGCTGGTACGGTTAGAACACATGTTGAATGTGGGCATCGATTCTGTAATTGTTACCCTCTCGCGTGCACTTGCTAATGTTGTTGGCATTGAGTTGATGAAGCGGCCCGGACCGACCTTACGCGTACGCTTACGCGAGACTGGTTCCGCAACTAACATATGGCTTGTACCATATATGCGGCTAGCGGGTGTCTGTCTCTCTCTCTTTAGACGGCATGGCATTTTCAATGGAGGGCCCTGAAAAGGGTGTAATAGAGACAATTATTTAATCGCTGTTGTGGTTGTATGTTCGTAGGTAAGAAACGGTTCTTCACGAAAGCCCTAGCAGCCACGTAAAACATGCAAAAGATAAAGTAGAGAGCGTCTAACTTTGTTTTGCAGTGGGGCATTTTAATATGACATGGTTACGGTAAGTTTTATGTTATCGGAGGCAAAGGTGGCACCGTAGACTCGGAGCACACCGGAGGCGCGCCATGAAGGCCAAGGCGCGAGGCCATGTCATATCGCACTTCATTACATTATTTTGATATTGTTTGTTGTGTGTGCATCCTATTTGATTGCTTATATATTAAGTATATATACAACGGTAGCAATATTAGGATGATCCCAAATTAATGCCAAAATTGTGTTCGCCTTAGTGTGCACCACCAATAAAGTTCTACGTTACGGGGTACGCGCTTTGCGGTTACACTCGTCTCTTCGTTCGCATACAGTGGGTGTAAGCCACGTTGCACACGCAGAAACACTAAGGTAAATTGGCGAGCCTAGTATGTACAGACATAGCCTCGGAACACGGGAAGATCGAAAGATCGAGCATGAGTCGCATGATTGTTGCGATTGGTAATTCGTTGCCTACCTTGAATTATTCTATCCGCCTGATCGATGGGGGTAGTTAATGGATTAGGATCGTGTAATCACTAAGTTATTTTGTTTGGGATAATTTCTTAGTGGAGTGTATTTTGATAATGTGATTATAAAATAAACTCATATTTTATAAACTTAGCCTTACCTAGTCTTTGCAAATTATCTTTGTAGATCATGCCTTATCCTAAGGAAGAAAGTCTTGAGTTCAACCATTTTATTAGAAAAGAAAGTCTCCGGAACGATGGATCCAACTTCATGACGTGGTACAGAAACCTGAAAGACGTCCTCTACCAGAACGACATTTCTTACGTGATAGGAGAATTGTTAGGAGATAAACCAGGAGACTCCGCAAGTGCAGAGGCGAAAGAGGATTTTCGTCAGCGTCGTGAGTTGGAGAAGTGTTCAGATCACGATGTATGTCTGCATGGATCATGAGCTGAAAAATGAGTTTCGCCATATGGAACCCGCTGTGATGATAGGTGCTCTTAAAGTTCGGTTCTTGAACCGAATGAAGCATGAGCAGTACAAGCAGCTGGACAAGTTTCTTTCACTCAAGATGGAAGAACATACCTGCTTGGAGACACATTTGTGTAAGATGTTTGACATTCACGATGATCTCACAAACACATGCGATTACTGGATGGCGGATACTTTTGCAATACAGGCGGTGTTGCGTTCTCTACCTCCTAGCTATGAGGAGCTTGTCGATGAGTATATACTTAAAGTGATTTCCTCCTCTTCAATGATTTCCTGGTCGAAATCAAAGATGTGGAGGTGGAACCCATCGAAGGAGAAATAGATGACACGCAAGGTATATTTGATATACAAAGTTATAATTGTTATTTCTTACACTTGTTGATATTAAAGTATTTGATACTTATGTTCTGTTTTATTGAAACAGCACCAGAATATAACAGGAAAATTGCAGAGTTCGACATGATGCTGCGGAATGATGGCAAGGCAAAGTAGTTGATGGCCAAGGAGTTTCACGCCCATAGTTATCAAGTTTTGATTAGTAGTTTTGAATAAGAGTTTTGTAGTCGAATTTGAGAGTGATTGTAATAAGTATGTCTTATATTCGATGAGACAAGTTATTCATATTTGTAAGAGACAAGCAAGTTGTTTTATTATGAATAAAGTTTTCTTATGATCATATTTCGATTATGAATAAGTTATTCATGTATTAATCTTTTTGATAGCAAAGTGGATTTGAATGTTAAAATAAATATCCTAAGTCAATAATAAAATGCACTACCGAATATTTAATCATTGCAAATATTTTGGATATTTTGATCTTGTGTATTTGCATGCGTGATGTCTAATGAGACATGATGATTGAAAAATATTGATAAGTCAATATGAGAAGAAATTTGATTTGAATCATGCAAGATGATTGTTAAATTAAATTGTGTAGTGGAAATTATTATTGAAACCTTTGTTGTATGTCTAAGTAAATAATAAGTATTTACTAAAAGATACAATTATCTGAAATTATTTGATTTGATCAAGAAAGATTTTTCGGATAGAAAAGGAGGATATAAAATCAAGTCATTGTAATTGGATTATAATAGCAAGGATTTTAAAGATTTATTTTATCATGAAGGTTTGTGAAAATTCGGTTCACAAAAGGACTTGTGAAATTCGGTTCACAAAATTATGATGCTATTATCAAACATGTTGATGTAGACATTATGATCATACTCTATTTTGAATAAAGTATAGTCCTAAAAATATCTCTTATATTTTAGAAATCACGTAGAAGGTTTTTCCGTTAGAATTAGTAAACTCCCTATTTTGAAGTCTTCACCCAAAATTCGTATGAACGACAATAAGTTGTGGTCATGGTTTATAGATTATATGATAATACGAAACTATGTACGAAATAGTTCTTTGTAAAATATTCATAGGAATGAATATATGTTTCATATGGTAAACACCAACAAGGGCAAAACTAGTATTGCTAACTTGGTGATTCATTGAAAACAAGTTTCAAGAAAGGATATGAAATAAAGAAAAGCTTAAAAGGGGTAATTGACCTACTCGATTTGTGAGAGAAATATTGTTTTGGAATTTGATCCGACAACAAAACTCCACAAATGAAATGAAAAATGATGATATTTGATCATGGTGTTTTCATGCAAGGAGCTTTTTATAAATAGTAGGCATTAAAGAATATTTTCTGTCCGGTCACAGATTAATATTTCATGATTTAATGAGCTTGTTACTAGAACAAGGGATACCTACGAAATACAAAGAAATTGGGGTGATGCCAAATTCGAATTGTGACTATAGAGTCATAAATCCAAAAGGTTGCATTCAAGATTGTATTAGTAAATGTTGCTTGAATCTTATTAAGTAAAAGGGTTACTTGATTTTTCACATGACAAGTTGTGTGAAAAGAATGAAACTGTGAGAAGGACATAAAGCTAATTTTGTCATGAAGAATGTCTTTGACAAAATCAAAATTGTTTTGACTACATTGGATGTAGACATGCCTAAGTCTTTTGGATTTGTATTAACAAGTATAATACATCGTATTTGGAATTTTCGAATTGATACATGATCAAGGATTTCGGTTATGACCGAAATATCGAAGGAAATTATATCCGTATAATTTAAGTGGGAGTAGGACAGCTTACCGGAATAATATGTAAGTGACATATTGTTAAGTGGGAGCTTGTGGGCTACACAATATGAAATGTGTTTGACATTTTGAGTGGGAGCATTACAAGTTACACAATCTCAAATGTAATTGACATTTTGAGTGGGAGCTTAGTCAGGTGTTTATATGTAAATGACATATAATAGATAGGTACTAGGAAAATGAATTAGAAGTAATTATTGAATTACGATAAAATCATATATGTTTAAAATGTGAGCATCTGTTTTGAATAGATCATTTTAAAGAAGTCGAGGTGTTTTTCCAGATTAGATTCTGATGTGTCAGAATAAGACGTAACGAGGAATTGGTCCTTGTAAATCTGGATAAAGTAATCATGGTTGTAAAATATGCTGCACTTCTATGCCATGATAAGGTGGCAGCATATTAACCATATTATATACTCGAAAAGATATGATTAGTATTCTTACAAGAAGAATAAGCGCTGAGATGAATTTGTGATTCATTATTAGTGGAACCAAAATTATCCTTCATAGTTTAAAAGAAACTAAGGATATGTGGTTATTTCAAATCTGTAAAGGATGATGAGTTTAACAAATGTTGTGTTAAAAGGATCAACCTAAATGACAGAAAGAAATAAGGATCAAGTCGTTATAGGATAAACTAAAAGGCATTAGGCTGACAATAGAATGTCAGGATCTACTTAGGTAAATATAGAAGTATAAAGATACTGCAAAAGTACATAGAGTTGGTAGAGAAAAGGTATTCTCTAAAACTGAGTGTGTTTAATGCAATTAACTGATATTGGATCAGAGTAAGCGCAGGGAAACAAAAGTCTCACTTAGTTGCCAAATATGTATATTTGTTATTAAGATAGCATGTTGATATCAAATAAGGTGATATCAATGGTGACATGGGTATGCCTATCGGGTACCCTACCATGAGGGTACCTGGTGCACGTATCGACTAGGCCCAACTATCAGAGCCTACATGAAGCCCATGAAGGGAGGCCCACGAAGATGAAGTATCCTTCAAGTTCGGCGAAATAATAGTCGGTTTAGAGTTTCCTTACTTGTAAATCGAGTCGGTTATGAACACCCGAGACCCAGCCTATTTAAGGACTGGGAGGGCCATCAAACCGGAGGACGAACGACCAGAGCCACAAACCCTAGCGAGATCGACATCTCGCCGGGACCCTTGTAACCATCATATTCATAAAGCAATAACAGACAGGCAGGACGTAGGGGTGTTACCTCCACACGAGGGCCCTGAACCTGGGTAAAATCTTTGCCCTGCTTGTCAGCCGACGATACTTCCAGCTCTACCACGTTTCTCCCCCATATTCATAACCTAGGGACCTTAACCATGGGTCTTGATGAGTCTACCCCTCGTCAAGTGGCGCCGTCTGTGGGAAAGAATAGCGCTGGACTCGAAGTTTCGCCGGTCCCAACAGCAAACGGCAAATCGCCGATCACACCAGCAAACGGTGACTCGCCGATCTCATCTGCAAACGGCAACTCGCCGATCTCATCTGCAAACGGCAACTCGCCGGCCATGTCATCAAACAGCAACTCGCCGATCCAGGCGACACATGGCGATTCGCCGATCCACTCGAAAAGCGGCAGTCTGCCCGCTTCACCTGCACAAAGCGCATCTGCTCTTCCAATGAGTTTCAATCCGCACTCGCCGGAGCTTCAGGAGGCGTTCTCCGGCCTCGAATCAGGTTTGAGCTTAACTGTTGGAGCATTCAATTTTTTCGTAAACAAGCTTGGCACGCAGGACTCGACAGATCCACAACTCGTGGCGCACTCGACTGAGCTGGCCCCGTCGTTGATTCCCGAAGCCTGCTCGCCCGCAACAACCATGTCGAGTGGAGAGCTCGACAGGTTCATGATGACGGAACTCCAAGGTGAGGAGGCAGAATCCGCATACCACACCAGCAACGTCGACTTCAGCCTACCACTCGACGAAGTTTCGACTGCGGGATCTCCCTCGAGGACTTCAACGAGCCCGCGATTCATAACGACAGAAACGTCGACTCGGAGACCCTCACCAACACCAACCTCGACTCAGAAATCCATAATGGCTTCGCCAACACCGAGATGAGCATAGGCGATGAGCACATCGACAACGACATTCGCGTAGAAAATCTACTCGACGAGCATAATGGCTCTGACATGAGTCTGGACGACGACGTTGAGTCCATGACTGGAATCGACAGTGCATACACGTGCCCACGGGTCACGCCTCACCAGGTCTATGTGGCCTTCTCCGCAGAATCATCCGTAGACGCAGCTGCCCGCAGGCCTACACAATACCCATGCACGGTAACCATGCCGGACGGGGTCACAACCTTGACGATCACGGAGGAGATGGCAGCAAAAGCAGATAAAGTCATCAAGGAGTGCACAATGATGCCTACAGGCTCGACTCCGGAAGAGATGTTGACCTACCAGTATTTCAACTGGCAGGAATCGCTTCGACTGAAGAACTACCGAGCTGCACTCGAAGAGCGCAGAAGGCAAGCTAGCCTTTCGAGTGCGCGAAGAAGGGAGCAATCGCTCGGATCCACACAGCAACCAACCCTGCGACCCAGATCGCGGTTGGCGAGCCTTCCAGAGCATGAAAGGGTGGCAATCACCCGCAACCTGTCATTCATGACAGAAGACGCTGACGGAATCCCAGTACCCAAAACAGCAGAAGGTGCTTTGATCTCCGTGGGCGCCTACCTCAAAGCAATGCAGCCTCCGTCGGATGATCCCAATGCCGCCCTACATCGTCAACAAATCAAATCGCTAGCTCTAGCGGCAAAGGCTATACAGCTAGCAGATAAAACTCCAGGAGGGGGTAGAGATCGTCAGATAGCAACCCCACGACATACAACACGTGATCATAGTGGTCGCAGCCACCACTCGGAAGAAGGAAGGAGTTCGCGTCGGCGCAGGTCCAGCAGGAGCAGATCTCGAAGGTCGTACAGCAGCGATTATACTCTGACCGTGAACCAGAGCCATGCGGAGCATTGTGCTTCACTCGACGCATTCGCGAGATACGGATGCCCAAAGGGTTCAAACTAACAGGCGAACAACCCAAGTACAATGGCCGTCAGGAACCTTCCGGGTGGCTGGAAGATTACAGACTCGCCGTGGCATGCCAACGCGGCACGAACACCACAGCGATGCAGTATATACGACTTATGCTCGAAGGCACAGCCCGCGACTGGCTCAAAGCACTCCCTCCTTCATCATACGACTCGTGGGACGATTTCCGCAGAGATTTCATCAAAAACTTTGAGCCTCTTTGTGAGCGCCCGAAGACATTCGAAGAACTGAGAGCATGCACCCAACGATCAGACGAGTCGTTGAGGTCATACATACGGAGGTGGACCGAAATACGCAATTCGGTTGGCACAACATCAGAAGATAGGGCCATGGACGCCTTCACAATGGGCCTCGCCCGCAAGGACTTCAGAGAAGCACTTGGCCGTGAAAAACCAAGCTCTTTGGCTCAGCTCATAAAGATCGCGACTGAGTGGGCAGACGGAGAAGACTCTGTGCGCAGATCCCGTGTTTCCCCACCACGCGACAACCACGACAGCGGCAGTCGAAGCCGCAGAGACTCATACAGAGATGATCGCAGACGCAAACGGTCCAAACGTCCTTACGACGACAACAGACCCGAGTTCATGGCGGCTGGGTACACTCAACCCCGCGATGACCAAGACAGAAGCAACCGGCGCTCGGATGATCGACGGGACAGTCGAGACCGCGATCAGCGGAGTGACAAAAGACAAGAATGGCGCAAACGCAGTGACGCAAAACCCGAGCGGTCATTTGAAGAAAAGATGGACGACTGGTGCAGACTCCACCTCTTTAAGGGAGATGATGGAAGGCTACGCTCCAATCATACCCTAAGGAATTGCAGGGAATTCGACCAAATGGCGACTGACTACATGACGCGACTCAAAAGGCACGGCCCTGCACCTGCTCAGCCCACGCCTGCACCAGTACCTCAGCAAAATGCTATGCCTGCTCTCATGGCACCACCGCATCAACCACCTCCACAGCCTGCTCCAGGCGCAAATATCGCGGGTGCCATACACCCCGTTCATCGAGTAGAAGATGATCAATACCCACAGCCCCACGGGCAGATGTACATGATACAAAAGGGTCGCCCCTCCAACAGGCAGCAAAAGTTAATCACTCGACAGGTAAACATGGCTGTCATGGCACCCCCTGCCGTACCTGAGTTTCTGAAGGGATCGGAGACCACCATAAGCTTCAGTCGGGAGGATCATCCCCCAGCTGTAGTTCGACCAGGGCACGCTGCTCTGGTACTCGACGCGCAAATAGGAGGCTACGCCATGAGCAAGGTCTTCATGGATGGAGGCAGTGGCATAAACATCATCTTCGCGGACACGCTCCGCAAAATGAACAGGTCAGTCGAAAACCTCCCAAAATCTTCAAATACCTTTCACGGTATCGTTCCAGGCAAAGCAGTCAGCCCAGAAGGCACCATACAACTCGACGTTACGTTCGGGACAAGAGCCACTTCAGGACGGAGTCGATTGAGTTCGAGGTCGTCGACTGGAAATCACAATACCATGCTATTCTTGGGCGCCCGACGTTCGCTCGATTCATGGCGGTGCCACACTACGCATACCTCACGCTGAAGATGCCAGGCCAAAGGGAGTCATCACTGTCCGTGGAAACTTTCAAAGGTCCGATGCTTGCGACCGCGAGTTCAGCAAAATCTCCGAGATGTTCGGGGTGGAAGAATCACTCGCCGACCTGGCGATCTCCAACGACCGCACACTCCTTCCGGAGCATAAAAGTTGGCAGTCGATAGATCCTTCAACGCTACAAACGACACAAGGGCGCAAGTTCACCCGACCGATCCGTCCAAGACAGTCAACGTATCTTCGAGCCTGCCTATCGCATAGGAAGGCGCGCTCGTCGAATTCCTCCGTGAGAACTGGGAAGTATTTGCGTGGTGTCCAGCCGACATGCCAGGTATTCCCAGGGAATTCGCCGAGCACTCTCTCCAATTGTTTCCAGATGCAAAGCCAGTCAAGCAAACGATGCGTCGAATCTCCGGCCCAAAGCGAACCGCAGTCGAATCTGAAGTCGACCGGTTACTCGCAGCAGGATTCATCAGGGAAATCAAGAAATCACAATGGGTGGCCAACCCCGTACTCGTAGAGAAGAAGCATACAGACATCCTTCGGATGTGCGTGGACTTCACATCGCTGAACAAGTGCTGTCCAAAGGATCACTTCCCTCTGCCTCGAATCGACCAGATCGTCGACTCCACTGCCGGATGCGCACGACTGTCCTTTCTGGATGCTTATTCAGGCTATCACCAGATAAGGATGAAGCAAGAAGATGAAGAAAAAACGGCGTTCATAACCCCACTCGGGGTCTACTGCTACACAACAATGCCCTTCGGGCTCAAGAACGCTGGTGCAACATACCAGCGCATGATGCAAGACTGCCTCAAAAAGCAAATTGGACGCAACGTCCAAGTCTATGTGGATGACATTGTCATTACCACAAGGGAGGAGCATACACTACTCGACGACTTGAGGAGACATTCGATAACCTCAAGCGTTTTCATATCAAGCTCAATCCTAAGAAGTGCACGTTCGGCGTCCCAGCCGGGCAACTCTTGGGGTACCTAGTCTCTGCCCGTGGAATCGAAGCAGACCCGGAGAAGATACAGGCCATCCTCACAATGCAAAGGCCTTCAAAGCTTCACGATGTGCAGAAATTGGCGGGTAGAGTGGCAGCGCTCAGTCGATTCATCAGCAAACTGGGTGAAAAAGCTCTGCCATTCTATCGACTGATGAAGAAGGCGGACAAGTTCGAGTGGACGCCAGAAGCTGAAGCAGCCTTCACAGATCTAAAGAGAATCCTCACAAGCCCTCCAATCCTAGTCGCACCCAGGAACGGGAGCCACTCTACCTGTATGTCTCTGCTACAAACAGGGTGGTGAGTACCGTGCTGGTAGTCGAACGCATGGAGGAGGGGCACGCCCAAAGCATACAACGTCCAGTCTACTACCTTTGCAAAGAGCTTATGGTTATGAAAGGTTCAGGCCGAAGGAAACCTCTTCCACGAGCGAGCATTATCATAAACACTTATAAAAGATAAGGTTGTATGATTGGTATAGAAAATGCAGCTAGTGTATTTGTACTCTAGTGCAAGTGGGAGACTGTTGGAGATATGCCCTAGAGGCAAATAAATAATATGATTTATTGCATTATCTCTTTAAGTTTATAAATAGTTTTATACCATGCTATAACTGTATTAATCGGAATTGTTGATACACGTGTGGTATGTAAACAAACCAGAGTCCCTAGTTAAGCCTCTAGATAAACTAGTCCATCAGTCAATGGATGATCGTGATTTCCCGATCATATTGCATTAACAGTTGATGGTGGAGTCATTTTACTGGGAGAATAATTTGATGGACATTACCCAAAGTATTGCAGTTAGGATCATATCACATAGTTCAACACTGCAATAGGATTATAACGTGGTAGCTTATTCCTTAGACCGTGAGATTACATCAAGTCGCTGCTTCTGAAAGATATGGCTGATCGCATCAAACATCATGCCTCATAAGCTGACAATAAAGGTGACATTTTCGGGTATTGGAAGGAAGTAGTCGGGGCGAGTGATCAAGAGCGGGATTTGTTCATCCGTGTAATGGATTGATATGCTGGGCCCACTCGGTGAGATTATATCTGTAAAGCTGCGCATGATATGACTAGGTCATTGGAGATATAATTTCATGGGAACGAGTAAAGCAACCTTGTCGGTAACGAGACAAAACACAACATCGGATGTTGACAATCGTATCTCGAACAAGGAAGTATCAACGAACAAAGGGAATGACCATATCATGTTAACGGTTCAAAGATGATTCAAGGATGATTTATTCTAGAATGCACGGGGGCCGTCATAGTCATCCAGGGCTCCCTGACGGTCATTGGCGGGAGGGTCTCGACCATGTCCAGAGTATTCTCGAACCGAGGGTAACACACTTAAGGTCTTGACGATGCTAGGAGAACGTTTTGGAAACATAGGAGTGGCTTAGGTATAGAGATAGGAGGTTTCGGAAAGGTTCCGGCAAGAACGGAAGAGTTCCGGGGAAGACCGGAAGAGTTCCGGAGAGACCGAAGTAAGTTCGGAGTGATCCAGAAATTGTTTCGGAGTCACGGGATATTAAATAGTATGTAAATATATTAATTATGGAATTATATATATTTATATTAATTTAATATTAAATAAAAAAGAGAAAAAAAAGGGGCTGCTCACCTTAGATGGGCCTTGAGGCCCAAGAGGGGAGCTTCCCCCTCACAAGAGGGGTGCGGCTGGGCCAAGGGGGCCAGCCGGCCACCATGGGGTGCGGCTGGGCCCATGTAGGCCGGCGCACCCCCTCCCCCCTTGCTCCTTTGCTTAGTCCCACATTGCCTAGTTGAGGAGAGGTGCAACCCCTCTCCTCCAATAAATAGGGACCCGGATTAATTGGAAAAATACACAGAAAATTCAGGAATTAATTCCGGTTGGCCCAGGCTTCTCCCTAGTCCAATTCCTCCCTCCCCATCTCTCGACGTGCGCGGTCCCAAGTCTGGACAGCGTATACGGGAGACCTATAAACCGTAGCGCACCGTTGTGCTGCGGGTTTCCACCCAAAGTTCTCGCTTCCGCTATTCCGGCTGGATCGGGGAGCACGGAGGTCATCGTCAAGGTCCGTACGTGTGCGAGTACTCGGAGGTGCTGCTCTCTCACGAGTTCGGCACTAGGAGCTTCTTCATCGCCACGTCTCCTTCTTCTTCGTCGCGCCAAGTTCTCCGCAACATTTGAGGTCGGCTACGTACGTCTTCATCGGCAACGCTTGTGCGGGAGCGTAATTCCCGCTATCGGTCTACAAGGGTATGTTTCCGATGACTTCTCCGTTACCGCATTACTAGATAGATAGATCCTGGCTAGTTTCGGTGTTGCGATAGTTAGAAAAAATTATTGTTTTCTGCTACGAACCCCAACAAACCAACCCTAGGCGGGGACTTTTCCCGCATTTACCCCTAGCGGCATGTAGTATGCACAATCAGGAAGAAGCACACGGATCGTGTGTTTCTTTCAATCACTTGTGAGCCGTTGGATCAGGGGTGTGTTTCTTATGAGGGCTTGTGAGCCGTTGGATCAGCACTATCACCACCACTTCGTGAGCCACACGACCCTATATATAGCCCACCTCTCGGACATGTTCGGCACTCAGTGTGTACTCATGTAGTTCATTTGGTATACAAAGCATTCGGATTCTCTGCATACATCCGACGGTGCATTTGATATGCGGGCACTCAGGAGCCACCGTCGGGCTGTATGCAGGGGAAACCGTGTGTTTTGTTCTATCTACAAATCCTTCAGTTCATCGACCGAATACAAATCATTCGGATTCCCTGCATACATCCACGGTGCATTTGATATGCGGGCACTCATGAGCCACCGTCGGGCTGTATGCAGGGGAAACCGTGTGTTTTGTTCCAACTTTTTCGAGCGCTTGTGAGCCGTTGGAGTTTTTAGAACCAAAAATAAGTGTTTAGAGTTTTCTTCTGAGTTTTCAGAACACAATTACATAAAAGGTTTAATACATTATTACACATCACCAACAACATCCTATCTAGTGTTGTGGTATAAAGTTTTTCTTCGTGTGTGTCCCTTTCTTTGATTGTGCCGTAACCATGGACAATCTTCATCATTTAACACGATGCTTGGGTCAGTGTTCACTGCGAAGGGCGGAATTTCATCAAACTTATTGTAATCTTCTGACATGTCTGTCTTGTCCTCACTCCCACGATGTTTCTTTTCCCTGAAAGAACTATGTGGCGCTTTGGCTCATCGTATGATGTATTCGCTTGCTTATGATCTTTTCTTTTTTCGGTCTGCTAGACATGTCCTTCACATAGAAAACCTGAGCCACGTCATTGGCTAGGATGAATGGTTCGGTGTGGTACCCAAGATTCATGAGATCCACTGTTGTCATTCCGTACTGTGGGTCTACCTTACCCCGCCTGTCAGGTTGAACCATTTGCACCGAAACAAAGGGACCTTAAATCAGATCCATAGTCAAGTTCCCATATATCCTCTATGTAACCATAATATGTGTCCTTTTGCCCATTGTTGTTTGTTGCATCAAAGCGGACACCACTGTTTTGGTTGGTGCTCTTTTTATCTTGGGCGGCCGTGTAAAATGTATTCCCATTTATCTCGTACCCTTGAAAAGTCAATATAGTCGAAGATGGTGACTTGGCCAACAAGTATAGCTGTTCTCCAACAGTGGTGTCATTAATGAGACGTGTTTGCAACCAACCGCCGAAAGTCTCCACGTGTTCTCCTTGAATCCAATCTTCAGGCTGCTCCGGGTATTTCGAGCGTAAAATATTCATGTGTTCCATGATATACGGAGCCACCAAGCTGGAATTATGTAGAACTGTGTAGTGTGCTTGAGTGAAAGAATGCCCGTCCATACATATTATTGCTTTCTTTCCTAGCGTGCCTTTTCCACGCAGTCTCCCCTCATGGCGCGATTGAGGAACACCGATCGGCTTAAGGTCAGGAATAAAGTCAACACAAAACTCAATGACCTCCTCTGTTCCATAGCCCTTGGAGATGCTTCCTTCTGGCCTAGCACGGTTATGAACGTATTTCTTTAAGACTCCCATGAACCTCTCAAAGGGGAACATGTTGTGTAGAAATACAGGACCGAGAATGGAAATCTCTTCGACTAGTGAACTATGAGGTGCGTCATAATATTGAAGAAGGATGGTGGGAACACCAACTCGAAGCTGACAAGACATTGGACCACATCCTTCTGTAAACTTGGTAGAGTTTTGGATTGATCACCTTCTGAGAAATTGCATTGAGGAATGCACATAGCTTCACAATGGGTACTCGAACATTTTCCGGTAGAAGCCCCCTCAATGCAACCGGAAGTAATTGTGTCATAATCACGTGGCAGTCATGAGACTTTAGGTTTTGGAACTTTTTCTCTGCCATGTTTATTATTCCCTTTATATTCGACGAGAAGCCAGACGGGACCTTGATACTGCTCAGACTTCAAAAAAGATCTCCTTCTCTTCTTTGGTAAGAGCGTAGCTAGCAGGACCTTGATACTTCTCTGGATTCAGGTCGTCTCGTTCGTGCATACGTTGCTGGTGCAGCCGTGCATCCGTGTATCTTTCGTCTTCCCATACACGCCCAAGAAGCTTAGCAGGTTCACGCAAAGATTTTTCGTCACGTGCATCACGTCGATTGCAGAGCGAACCTCTAGGATTTTCCAATAGGGTAGCTCCCAAAATATATTTCTTCTTCCACATGGGTACGTGTCCGTCGGCGTCATTCGGAACAGATTGTCCGCCAGGACCCTTTCCAAAGATTACTTTTAAATCCTTGACCATGTCATATATATCAACACCAGTAGGGCAGGTAGGCTTCGTCCGGTGATCTGCCTCACCTTTGAAATGCTTGCCTTTCTTTCTTACAGGATGCTTGTTTGGAAGAAATCGACGATGCCCCGGTACACATTCTTGTTTGCCAAATATATACTTTCAGTCTCACCTAAACAGTGCGTGCATGCATTGTATCCCTTATTTGACTGTCCTGAAATGTTACTAAGAGCAGGCCAATCATTGATGGTTACAAACAACAACGCTCGTAGGTCAAATTCCTCTGTTTGTGCTCATCCCACACACGTACACCTTCTTCACGCCACAACTGTAAAAGTTCTTCAACCAATGGCCTCAGGTACACATCAATGTCGTTGTCGGGTTGTTCGGGCCTTGGATGAGCACTGGCATCATAATGAACTTTCTTCATGCACAACCAAGGAGGAAGGTTATAGATACATAGAGTCACAGGCCAGGTGCTATGACTGGAGCTCTGCTCCCCAAAAGGATTAAAGCCATCTGTACTTAGACCAAATCTTAAGTTCCTTGCGTCACTGCAAAGTCGGAAGTCTCTGTCGATTTTTCTCCACTGCGACCCATCAGCGGGGTGTCTCAGCATCACGTCTTTCTTACGGTCTTCTTTGTGCCATCGCAACAACTTGGCATGCTCTTTGTTTTGGAACAAACGTTTCAACCGTGGTATTATAGGAGCATACCACATCACCTTGGCAGAACCCTCTTCCTGGGGCGCGGCTGCCCTCAACATCACCAGGGTCATCTCGCCTGATCTTATACCGCAATGCACCGCATACCGGGCATGCATTCAAATTCTCGTACTCCTCACCGCGGTAGAGGATGCAGTCATTGATGCATGCATGTATCTTCTGCACCTCTAATCCTAGAGGGCAGACAACCTTCTTTGCTTCGTACGTACTGGGGGGCAATACGTTATCCCTTGGAAGCATCTTCTTTATTATTTTCAGCAAATTTTCAAATCCCTTGTCAGATAGACCATTCTGTGCCTTCCATTGCAGCAATTCCAGTGTGGTACCCAGCTTTTTCTGGCCATCTTCGCAATTTGGGTACAACAATTTTTGTGATCCTCTAACATGCTCTCCAACTTCAACCTCTCGTTTTCACTTCCGCAGTTTATCTGTGCATCAAGAATGGCCCGACGAAGATCATCATCGGGCTCATCAACAATGGACTCTTCTTCAGCTTCGTCTTCCCCCATTGTAGTACCACCTGTTCAGTGAATATAGGATAGTTGTCATTATCCTCTTCTTCTTCATTGTCTTCCATTATAACCCCTCTTTCACCGTGCTTGGTCCAACAATTATAGCCGGACATGAAACCGGAATGCAACAGGTGGACGTGAATGGTTTTTGAGGTAGAGTAATCCTGCGTATTCTTACAGACACTACATGGATAAGAAATAAAACCATTCGGCCGCTTGTTTGTCTCAGCCACGCGGAGAAAATTATGCATGCCATTAATAAAGTCGGGACAGCGTCGGTCACCGTACATCCATTGCCGGCTCATCTGCATTATATAAATATATCAAAAACCATTACACTACATCATGAATATATAATAGTGACCAAATTAATTAATAAAAGTTCATCACATTAAAACCAAAATAGAGTAGTGACCAAATGTAATACATAGTTCACATAAAACATACATTGAAACTAACATACAACTATCTAAAAATTTAAATCCAACAACAAATGCGATCAAAATCGCAACTAAGGTAACCATTGACCAACAACATAATGATACCAAGTCTCTTTATTAATTGCATATTTTCTAATCTTTCTAATCTTCAAGCGCATTGCATCCATCTTGATCTTGTGATCATCGACGACGTTGGCAAGATCGAACTCCAATTTCATCTTCTCTTCTTCAGTTTTTTTCAATTTTCTTCAATTCTTCTTTCAAGTCATCATTTTCTTTTTCAACTAAATTTAACATCTCGACAAGAGGGTCGAATGAATTTCCGGTTCCACTACCTCCTAGATAAAAATATCTATGTCAAGTTGGTCGGCGTAATTAATTGTCATAAACACGAAATGAAACAAATAGTTATAAAAGATAATATATACCACATCCGAATCATAGACTGGACGAGGGCCGACGGGGACGGATATCAAAACCATGACACTATACATATAAAAAACATAAGAAAATTATACAAGTAATAACTATGCATCTAAATCATACAAGTAATATTTTTTAAAATAAAAGATAAAAACAAGAAGCTCACCGAGGTGGTGCCGGTGACGGGACGGCGCGGGCTATCGACGGCGGTGAGACGGGGACGGGACGACACTAAAACCCACAAGTCATACTTTAATTTGAGCTCAAATTACATATAAAGCAAATAAACTCCTAATTTAGTCATTTCATCAAACACCTAGCTAGCACTAGAAAAATGAAATGAGCTAAACTACCAACGCCGGAAGAGAGGATGAAGTTGCTAACCCTTGGATAGATGGGTGCCACCAATCTTGACAAATGGTGGAGAAAAATGGGATGAACTCGAACTCGGGAGAGTGAAAGAGAGGAGAAAAATGTAGATGTTCTCGAGCAGTAAATGGAGCTGGCTTGGGGTTGAAGAAGAGATATATGGGTGGAACCCTTTAGTCTCGGTTCATGATACGAACCGGTACTAAAGGTCCATCTTTAGACTAAAGGTGCTCGCGCCAGCCCCACCTCTGCGGCTGCCTGCCGCGGACCTTTAGTCCCGGTTCCTATCACGAACCGGGACTAAAGGTACACTACGAACCGGGACTGGTGCTGTGCCGCGTCCCGACCGTTCGAACCGGGACTAATGACGCGTGTACACGGCAGACCATGAATAATTTTGGCTCGGAATTCCCAAACCCTCGTCGCTCCGTTCCGATCAAGCCGCCCGCGCACCTCCAAAGTCCAATCGTCTCGCCACCGTTCCCCGCTGCACTTGACCATACCCACCCCACCCCAAAACTCCCGCAACATGGCAGCATCGGAGCGGCGTCCAACAAAAAGGATGGTGTCGAGATGCACCCCAGCGATGGCGCGGGCCACGCTGGCCTTCGAGATCATTGACTACAGTCTGCACAAGGGCATGGGCACCGGGGAATTCATCCGGTCCACCCCGGCCTCCATCGGCGGGTACCAATGGTGCATCCGCTATTACCCTGACGGAGCAACGGAGGAGGCCAAGGACTACGTCTCAGTCTACGTCGAGCTCCTGGGCAAGGGCCCGAAGGTACGGGCGCTCTATGACTTGAGGTTGATGGCCAACCAGGCCAGTGGGCTATCGTCATCGGTGATTTCCTACTCGGAATCCCCAAAGGTATTTGATCTTCATACAACAGGTACTTGGGGGCGTACCAAGTTCATTGAGAGGAGCGAGCTGGAGCAGTCGGCTTACCTGCAGGATAACAGTCTCGTGATCGAGTGTGATCTCACGGTGATCCAGGGCGAACCAATTGTTGCGGAGACTGTGACGAGAACTGTAGAGCTTCAGACGCCGCTCTCCGATCTGTCTGATAATTTCGGAAAACTGCTACAGACAGCGGAGGAAGTGGACGTGATATTTGAGGTTGAAGGGGAGGTTTTCCATGCACATAAGATCGTGCTTGCAACCCGGTCGCAAGTTTTCAGAGCGGAGCTCTATGGGCCCATGAGAGAGAAACAGAGACAAAACATAACAGTCAAGGACATGCAGCCTGCTGTTTTCAAGGCGTTGCTACACTTCATCTACACAGATTCGTTGCCTTCCATGGACGATCTCGATGGTGAAGAGAACAAAGACATGGTCCAGCACTTACTAGTGGCTGCAGATCGGTATGCCATGGAAAGGATGAAGACTGAATGTGAAGGCATTCTTTGCAAAAGTCTTGATGTGGAGTCTGTGGCAACCACGTTAGCACTAGCTGACCGGCATCACTGCAACAGGCTCAGAGATGCTTGTGTTGAATTCATCATGTCATCAAATAGAATGGATGATGTATTGGCAAGCAAGGGGTATGTGCACATGAAAAGATCATGCCCTGCTGTCTTAGTAGATATCTTCGAGTGGGTAACAAAATCTCTCAGAATTCGGTGAGCTCGTCCTGGGTTAACTATAGAATAGTTAGCTTAACTGCCATATAGCCATCACCACCTCAGATGAAATACTCTGATCCTTCACTTGTTACTTTCTAGAGAACCTTTGGAGGAGCAATCAGCACATAAGTATTACAAATTTTGGTATGCTCATATTGGATTGTTGTGTTAGCTAGCTTCCCCATGGTAACACGATACCACCTGGGAGGAGAGTGTCCTACCTTTAGTTTTTAATTATTTTTTAAGTCTTTTTGGAATAGAAAAGGCTTATCATATGCTGTAAAGTTCACATATCTGTTGGAGCTCTTTTGTTGGCTTTCGGAATAGAAGAGTCGATCTCTTTCCTATAGAGTTATTGGATCATTCTATATATGAAATTATAAATCTTTACCAGTTCACTAGTTTTTTTAAAAAAAATATTGTCATCTTCTACTGTCTTCAAAGTTACATTTTTCTCCTTTTTAAAGGAGGAAACCTTTGAGTTCCGATCGATTATTTCTTAATATATCTACCACCTGATTTAGACATTTCCACGTGAAGAAGAACAGCCAGATTTCAGTTAGGGAAAATGCTAAGTTCAAAATTCTTTTCATACATGAGTGGTTGAGCCAATAATGATGGAATTAACAATCATTAGTCTTGTGGAGGAGGTAGTGCTCACTGGAGTTGAGATACATCAAACACTGGGTGCCTTTGCGATGAAGCCAGCAATTGAGGCTTATAGGTGACTGATACAATCTTTTGCAGCACTTGATGAGGTCCAAAATAGCGAAAAAATAGCTTGTGGTTATCCCTGCGCTCCACTGAATTCTGCACATACGACTATTCAGGAAAAACTGAATGACCCACATCAAATGAATGTTCAGTACTGTTCTTATCATTTGACACAGCCTTATCAAATGATGATGCAGTAACTCACGGATTCTACCACGTTCTTCTACCCACTTTTACAAGTCTGGAATAAAACAAGCTATTGCACTATCAATTTCCCAATGCATGTCGCGGTTCATGCCCATATAAAACCTTACAGGTGACTGTCCTAGAGTGGAATGACAATAAATGTTGTACTCCCTCCGATCCATATTAGTGGGCACAACTTTGTCTAGATACACATGTATCTAGTCTAAATAATTAACTAGATACATATGAATTTAGACAAAGCTATGCCCACTAATATGGATCGGAGGGAGTACCAAAATTCCGTCAAATAAATCTATTATTTAGGAAGAGTGCACAAAGCAACGCAAATATGCCTCCAAGGATTGGTTCACACTTCTTGTATAACCATCTCATTGTGGATGATACAAAGTGCTCATCCTCAAGTGTGTTCCTCATATTTGCTCATTTATTCATATGCTACTTGAGCGGGTCAAAATGAATGAGAAGGGGGTATAAAGTGACCGGAGGAGTAAGGCTATTATACACAACAAGAAATGATGCTGAATTTAGCAATAAAAGGAAGAACGAATGGTAAAGATAATTTCAAGGAAGCTTTGTTAATATCGAATATTATCAGGAATATTTCTATTAGAAAAGCCAGAGAAAAGCTTTGTTATATGATCGAAAGATCAACGGGGATTTTACCATGCAGCGGATCATGCAATTATGAGATTAGTAATCCGCGAAAAATCCATCCCTATATTTCTTTTCTTTCTCTTGTTTAATAGACTAAATCGTCTCGAAAAAAATATAGAAAGATAATCTTCTTTCATCTGCAATCTAATGGGCCTAAAAAGCTAGCAGCGTCGCATATTGCCCAAATTCCAGGCCGTGTCCAAGCAATGTGCTCATGGGGCCCGTTTGGCGCAGTTACTTTGCATCTCACCAATGCAAGCCCGAGGCAGGGCCGGTCCTGGCGGGGGGGCGAGCGGGGCGGCCGCCCCGGGTCCAGAATTTTGGGGGCCCCTCCCAGGTCTGTGTAACTAGGCTTAGTTTTGTGTATACGAAAAAGAAAAAAATTAATTAGCTTAAGAAGGCCATAACTTGAGGGCTTTGATGCTTGGCAATCTGGGCCCTTGCGCTCGTACGTAGCTGCACAGGCCGCATGGTAGACTCACAAAGAGGATCTTTTCACAAAATTTTGAAGAAGAACACAAGCACTTCAACAAATCCAGATGAATTGGCGTTGGTTCTTGTGGGTGAACCAAATAATATTAATTTGGAAGACAATGAAGACACCAACACGGATGATAGAAATGTGAGTGATCATGAGCACACATTTAATTCATCTCCTACAAAATCTGCTAGTTTTGATGAGGAACCAGTTCGTGTGGATATTTATGATCCGGCAAATTGGGATAATCTTGATAACAAATCAAGGGACACAATAGTGGAGAAGGGGCCTATTAGAGAGAAAAATATTGATTTTCCTTTAACTGAAAAGAGAAGACATTTTCGTACTTATACTTTGGGGCCCCAAATTCTAGTCTCGCCCCGGGCCTCCGAAATCTCAGGACTGGCCCTGGCCCGAGGCCCTCTTTTCCCTGCCTCCCGTTCTCTTCCTTGAATCCCTCCCTTGCTCAAACTCCATTGATCCATTTCCTCATACCGCCGCAAGGATCGTCCAACCCTCCGCCTCCACATCGCCGTCGTCAAGGTGCGCGCTTTCCTCTCCTCAGCCCTCCCCGCTCCGCTCTGGGATGTATACTACCGTCTGCTCGAGTTCCTCGAACCCGTGATGCGATGTGACTCCCCGTAGCAGACCGCGCGATTCGTATTTTTTTTGTTTTGTTTTGAATGTATTCAACGGAGATCTATGAACGGTGCGATCTTGGATCTCTCGCCCTATGCGGAAAGCTACGCGCATTCATGATCCGGCCGCCTTCGATTCTATTGCCAGCGCGCAGTTCAGGACCACCTGCTTCTATATATGCCCGGCTGTTCGATCTTGTCTGATTCTGTCTGGGATCGCATGGCATTGTTGTGCCATGCGTTCGCATTTTCATGAAATTCCTTTGGAATGTTAGAATGGAACGAGTGATTATGAATGTGAATAACTTTGTTAGTATTATATACGATCATCATGTGTCTTTTGGTGTAGCAAGTCACACTAGTGCTAATGCCTGATAGTTGAATCCGTGGTATTTCTTTTGTTTGGATTTAATTACTCTTTGGAATATACGACTGATTTATTGCACACATAAGAAGTTAAGAACACATAAGACAGTATGCTCTTTGGAATGTATGACTGATTCATTGAACATGGTAGACGATGTACAATTCTCGAGTTTTATCCACACGGAAGTGTGTGCTTTTCTGCCAAATACCTATGGGCATTTGAACATGATTACCAACATTAAAGAAGTGCTGGGTTGATTTCTTTTTAATGTTAGGGTTGACGGCATTGATATCGTGATACAATGACTATACTAGAATTGCCCATTACACTGCTCAGTTCTCTCTGAAGATGTGCACTATATATAGTAGCGTTTTCTTTTCCATCTCGCTACAATTTGACTTGGTTCCTTTTGCTTTAATGCACTAATGCAGATGACAGAAGCACCGTTTTTGCCACGTGAGAGGCTTTTTAAGCAGCAGCAGTATTTCCAGAACTTGAGCAAGTACACACACCTGAAAGGGCGTTATGATGTGATCACCTCCGTCGGCATTCCCCTTGTGCTTGCTGCCTCCAGCTTGTTTATGATTGTATGTATTTTTTTCCTGTTATATATGTTGCGCAATTTTCTGCTTGTATTTCTGTTCAGCCACTTACCTGCATCTTGTTTCGCAAATAGGGTCGTGGTGTCTACAACATGTCTCATGGGATCGGAAAAAAGCAGTGAAGTTCAGTGGGTTTGCTATTACATAGGCCCTTTTGATCACAAGAATGATGCTTTGAGCATTATGAGCCTGTGATGTTTTTTTTAGTTGCAAAAATAATGCCGTCAAAGTTTCATCTGAATACATTTCTACTTCTACTTTTGTTGGGTTTTGTAGCTTCGTGGTGTGAGTGGCTTTTTTTTTCAAAGGGACAGTGACATGTTGAAATATCGCCAATGGTGCTATATATTTCACTTAATTGAATTGGTCCTACTATGTAAACTCTTTTAACATGTGTTGTATTTATAATTTATAAGCCTTAGAGGCGATCATGGTGTATTTTTATGTTGATTGGTATGCAAAGCCAGTTCATGCACATTTCAGGTTGAAACCCTGAAAGTGAACAGTGCAACAATACACAGACTAATCTTGGGTGCGTGATGCTCCCTTTCGCTTGGAAGAATTGTACATCGTCCTTGATCAAATTATTTTTTTCATTTTGGGAATATCTAACACTTAACATCAGTTTGTTTAGGCGGGGAGACCCGAGATTAGCAAATGAAAAACCACTTCCTTTTTTTTTTTGAAAGGATCTACATCTGCGTATTCAACACCGAATACAAACCCGAAAACAAATAAAGCACATAAATACGCAGGCATACAGGCCAAAGAAGCCCAGCACAACAGCGACGAACGCTGAACCACCGCCGTGCTTGGAGAAGAACCTCAACGCCGGAGAAACGCCGGAGAAGAAGATCCCAAGCTGCCGCCAACCCCGGGAAGAAGCCACCCCACTCATGTAGAAGCCGCATGAGCCGCCCGCCGCAAGCACCGGGACCGAAGAACTCTGAACGAACACTTTTTTGGAAACATGAGGACCTGAAATTAGCACGAAAATAATTACAAAAGTGTAGCTGTCTACAAAATAGATTGGAGGTAAAATACAGGAATATATGAACACGTTGTATACAATTTGCTTGCTCTCTTAGTTTTAACAAGCAGAAATATCCATTTTACAGATCCAGCAAGGTAAGAGGTTGACATTGTGCAGAAAAGAGGCTAACATTTTCACTAAACTTATCCAAAAGGATATTAAGAAACAGAACACAGGTTGTTGCCCCCAAACACTACGGGAGAGCAAGACTTTGCCGTGTGCCTTGGTCTTTGCCGTGCGCCGGATGCCGGCACACGGCAAAGAAATCTTTGCCGTGTGTCAGCACACGGCAAAGACAAACAAAAACACACGGCAAAGAAATGAACACGGCAAAAATTAAGCAAAACACACGGCAAAGAAAATGGAGCCAAAGGGAAGCGTGGACGACGCGCTCTTTGCCGTGTGTTGATTAAATCTTTGTCGTCCGCAAACACACGGCAAAGACCAAATTTAATCTTTTTAAGTGTCAAAATTGACTTTTTTAAACAATGCTAAAAAATGAAATACTTTACACATAGGTGTGTCTTGGAATGGCAAACAATGTTGCCAAAATGAGTTTTCAAATTATTTTTGTAAATATCATTTTTCATTATTTAAGTGTCAAAAATGACATTTTTTGTGAAGCAAGTACAAAGGATATGGTGCAAAATGGCACCCATA
Source organism: Poa pratensis (assembly GCA_947311845.1). Classification (NCBI taxonomy): domain Eukaryota; kingdom Viridiplantae; phylum Streptophyta; class Magnoliopsida; order Poales; family Poaceae; genus Poa; species Poa pratensis. The sequence continues at coordinate 21,889,148 of CAMZMU010000033.1, read as the reverse complement.
CAGTTTTCACACAAGGTAGTTCATATTTGATGGATAATATGAAAATATTAGGAATTTTCTCGCTTTCTACCTAATTTCGCCAATTTACACGACTTTATGCGATTTGTCGAAATTAATTCAAATTCAAACTACAAGTGTGTGATAGTTTGGTCCAAAATTTTTACAAAAATCATTTTAAGCTACACAAGTAGTGGTTATATCACAGGACCATCGATAGTTTTGAAAAATTCGACCCCTTTCAATGAATAGCCACAGCGGCCATTTTGACCATTTTTCAAACAAAAAAAAGTGAAAAAATACTCAAAAAAAGAAATCCTTTGGCATGGAGTCCTTTTATGTGTATTAGTTGGTAGGAAATTCTCACAAAAAGGTATATCCTCTAAAAACATGTATAAGTTTCCTGCGGGCGCTCAGGTCGTGCGAGCCTCCCTCCTGGACGAGGCTAGCACGGCTCTCCTCGCGGTCAAGGGGGTTCTGCACGTCTGGTGCTCGCGTTGCCGGCACTGGCCATCGGTGCCTCGCCGGCTAGTCCCCGCCGCCAGCTCGTCCACCTCCGGCTCTGGCCGTCGACGTCGTTCTCGTGCCTCGTCCCGTTGGGACGGTTTTTTTTTACCACGTCATGCCTCTTTACCGTGTGCTTTCACACGGTAAAGGGAAGGGTCTTTGCCGTGTGTTTGCACACGGCAATGAGCGACGGGCGGGACCCACCTGTCAGGAGCCTGCCGTCACTGTCCGTCGTTGGCATCAAGTGGTAGTGGGGCCCACATGTCCCTTTGCCGCGTGCCGCGATATCTGGCACACGGCAAAGAGCACTTTGCCATGCAAATCTTTCCCGTGTGCTCTTTGCCGTGTGCAGCACACGGCAAAGGCTTTGCCATGTGTTTTATAGCCTTTACCGTGTGCAATAGGCACACGGCAACGATCGACTCTCCCGCAGTGAAAGAACAGTCATCGTGCATTAATTGTTTTTTGCAAGAATATTTACTGGGGAAAGCTCATGTTCTTTTAGAAAAAGAGTGGGATCAGATAGTGACATTATAAAGCTGCAGCTCGTCTCCTTAATTGATTCGTAGGTGAAGTTCATCTCTTCCTCAAAACATAGTCAATTTCTTCTTGTTCGCAGGGCAGTGAACTAACCATGGTGCAGACTGGTGGTTTTTGAGTGGCAACTAGTGTTCGCGTTGTAGAACCATCAACCAATGTAATATCTCGGAAAATGCTGAGCTAACATCAAGAGCCATTCAACTTGGTTCAAACAAGAGTTTGTTGCTCTCCATGTCAGTGAAAACAAAGTTGTATCAGAACTACCTACACGTAGGGCCAACCAGCTTTCGCCTATTTAAGTGCGGGAAATCTATGTTTAGAACGGTCGGTGGTTTGTCTTACGCGTAGAACGCGTCCCGCACCGTCCGATCCGCACATCGGGGTGATTCCATCTTATCTTTTCCGTGATGAGAGGAGGCGTTGACTGCCGTCCCCAATGCCTCAGCAGCCTGGCGCTGCGTCCTCGCCCGCCTCCGCCTGCGCTACTCCGGCCTCGCCGCTGGTTCGCGTGAACATGGACAGCGCCGTTCCTATCTTCGGCATCGCCGCCTCGGGCTCATGGACCGGCACAAGGTGTGGCTGCCGTCACAGGATGAGGATGAGGTGCACGGCTGCGCAGTCCTCGACGTCCGCTGCGACGCTGAGCAGGTATGACCTGCCGGAGATCCGGCGCCGTGGCCGGAGATGGAGGCTTCGGAGCCGAGGTGCGCATCCAGTAAGAGAGAGAGAGAGAGAGAGAGAGAGAGAGAGAGAGGGGGGGGGGGGGGGGGGGGGCAGAAGAGGAAGCAGTCGGCGTGGGGGGCGCCGAAAGGACTGCGGCGTGGGCGGCCTTGGGCGGAGCACGAGCTGCACGACGCGGCTGGGGATAGCGCACTTCTCCCTTCCATTTCCCAGCACACACCTCGCTGAGACGCTGGTGTGCCCTCGTCCTCTCCATTCCACAGCACCGGTGACACACTAAGCATATTCGTTCTTATTGGAGGCACTGATGGGGTAATTCTGAGCACCGTTTTGTGATAGGGAATGACACCAATTGATTCTTGAATGGGCTCCGTTCTGTGTTCACGCTTGTGAATGGTTAACAGATAAATTTACATTCCATTTTTTGCCTTGCAATTTAAACACTTGAATGGTGCATGTGTTTTGTAGAAAAGATGTATGCCTCAGTTTTGACCATGCCTGTTCTTGTGGCACATAAAGATTGTGTTAAAGTCATTTGGATCCGTGTTCCAGATCTGTATTTGTATGTCAGTGATACATTACCCTAATTGGAGAGAGAGACCAAACAAATTGTGCTCCAGATTTTTTCCATCAGTGAGGAAAATGTAAAAATATCTATCTTTAGAACGGTCGGCAGTTAGACAAACTCGGCAGTCGCCCGATCACCGTCCGATCCAATGAAAATGCGAACGACTCGGATGAAACGGTGGGGGTGAAGTTCATGCGCGACTTCCGCATACGCAACGCACGGGGGAGGCACCCGAGCCGATCCCCTTTCTCTCTCTCCCTGCATCGACCAGCGCCGCCGCCGGTTCCCCATCGCCCACCCTCCCTCGAGCTCCTCTCTCCCTGCGTCGAGCCGTTGACCAACGCCGATGTCGGCTCTCCATCGCCCCCTTCCCTCGAGCTCCTCTGTCCCTGCTCCCCTCCTTCTGGCCTCGCCGCTAGCGAGCACGGCCATCCCTCGAGCCTCCGCCCGCCGCCGCCTGGGCTCGCCTCCGCCCTCGCGCCAGGCCGCCTCCACTCCTCCTCCTGGTCGAGCACGCCGGACAGAGAGCTGAGCTCCTCCACCGCGACCACCTTCCCATGCTGCTTGCATGACCTTGGTGTCGTCCTCCTCCACCAGAAGCTACCGCGGAGGGAAGGGAAACGAGAACTATGCACTTGAGTTATTCGATCTTGTCCCTGGTACAGTTGATTTTCTTGTGAATTAACTAGATTGTGTACGTCTCCAATGAAGTATGCCAATACTGAATCAAGGTTGTGTACTACTTGCTGAAAATTATGGAGGACATCATCAGGTTGATCTGTGGTGTGGCACGAAATGCAGCAGCATTGTGTTTATTCCTCACGATGTCATTGTATGAAATTAAGCGATCTAGATTGTGTAGGAAATAAGTGCAAAATCCCTATGACCTGGTAACAATAGTGGTGCATCTTGTTGATGAACGAAAGGTTTGAACTTTGAAACTATCCCCAGCCCCACTACCACCACATGACTTGGTTAGTGCAAATGCAGATGGCAACCTGAAATGTTCAAATGGAAGTAGAGCTGCGAAAATAGGCTGGGGCACATGGGTACCACATCACCCGATATCGTTTAAAAAAACAAATTCAAAATTTTTGAAACTAACACTCGGTCAAACATTATTATCAAGTATTGCACATGCAGAAAAAAATTCGCAAAAAATTAACTTTTGTTACACCCTGGGTCACAAATTTTGCACATGGGATCTCGTCGGAGTGTCGCCGGACCACCATATACTAATTGAGTTATCCTACTCTCTGGGTAATAGTTACCCAACCCATATTGGTGTAGTTATCCACGCCGTACTAATTAAGTTACCCATGTTTTCATGATGTGTCTATCCACCACGAAATCGATATAGTTACCCTTCTATCTCGGTAATATTTACCAACCCAAACTTGATAAATTTATCCATGTGTTCATGATGTGTCTATCCACCACGAAATCGTTGTAGTTACCCTTCTATCTCGGTAATAGTTACCCACCCAAGCTTGATACCATGTGTTTGTGATAGAGTTATCCACCACGAAATCGAGATAATTACCCTTCTCTCTCGGTAAGAGTTACCCGTACGGTACTGATGGAGTTACCTACAATGTGCTGATAACATTACCCATGTGTTCACGATGAAGTTATGCACCACGAAATCGATATAGTTACCCTTCTCTCTCGTTAATAGTTATCCACCCTGGACTTATACAGTTACCCATCCAGTACTGATAAAGTTACTCATGTGTTCATGATGAAGTTATCCACAACGAAATCGGTTTTGTTACTCTCGTCTCTCGTTAATAGCTGCCCACCCTGTACTGATGGAGTTACCCATCCATCAAGTACTGATAAAGGTACACATGTGTTCATGATGTAATTATCCAATAAGAAATCGTTGTAGTCACCCTTCTATCTCGGTGATAGTTACCCAACCATGTATTGATGGAGTTATCCACTCAGTACTGATAAAGTTACCCATGTGTTCATGATGCAGTTATTTACCACGAAATCGTTAAGTTACCCTTCTCTTTCAGTGATAGTCACCCACCATGTACTGATGGAGTTACCCTCCAAGTACTGATAAAGTTACCCATGTATTCATGATGCAGTTATCCACCACGAAATCAATGTAGTTACCCTTCTCTCTTGCTGATAGTTACCCACCCTATACTGATAGAGTTACCCACCTAGTACTGACGAAATTACTCATGCGTTCAGGATGTAGTTATCCGCCACGAAATCGTTGTAGTTACCATACTCTCATACTAATAGTTATCCACCAGTTCTGATTGAGTTCCACGTCTATTCATAATATAGTTATCCACCATGAATCAATGTCCTCTAAATAATAGTTATCAACCCAATACTTCTGAAGTTGTCCATCTATTTTATGGTGTGATTATGTATACCGAAGTTGGTACCTCACTTATGAAACTAGGTGCAAACTTCAAAAATCGGAAAAATAAAAATGAAAAACCAAAAGTGGTATCTAGTTTCAATCCGAAAACTAATCACTAATATGGTGGGTAACTTACATACCGCGGTCTGGATAACTCACGTGTTACTCGTGGGTAACTTTTGAGTCCAAAAAAAAAGTTGTCGGAACATATCAATATGGGATCTAGTTTCGAAGATCTCGTCGCGACTAGTCCAACGGTGAAAACGAATGCTAAATCGGATGAACGATTTGAGTTACAAAACTTTTAAATTTTCGGAATTTGCATTTAATGCGGATGACATAAGCAATTTTGTTTGTTTGCTGCATATAAGAAGTAGTCCCGTGCATGCGGGTGAGAGCAAACCGTGCATGCGAGATGTGTGTGGTTTTTTCCTAATGTTCTACGGTTAAGATTAACTATAGAACGTTCTAAACGTAGTCGCGTCCTTTAAGTGTTTGTTTTGCTCGCTTACTTTTGTGTCCAAGTTTCTACAGATTATAATTTTAAAATAAGCACAGTAAAACACACTTCACTGACGGAAAACTGAGCTTTAGTGAGCTGAATCTTTGAAAGTTAATTCACAACTAATATCCGTAAATTATAACAGTGTCTTAAGCCAGCAACCATATCCGCCAATTAAATAGCATAGTGCATTTTTATCCTAGACAAAGTCATGATGGTAAAGGTTCCACGCATCAAAAAAAAAAAGGTTCCACGCATCCATGAAGACTTGAACTGGTGTGCCATGAAGCTCTTACAATGTAATGCACGTTCCAGCACGCTACCCTGCAGTATGAACATATAACATACTCATTAAACTCGATTGTGTCAACTTTTCTTTGGCACATGATTCTGTTAACTAGAGCAGCAGCAAAAGTAAGTAGACACTAGTAATAACTCGGAATTTGCTATAGAAGTAAAATATATAAATATACATGCAAACTTGTTGTACAAGTGTTAGCCCTCAAGTAATTCTAGTTCTGTACAATTGTCAAACCCAAATTTTGAAGGAAGCTACTATTGGCTATCAACATAGGTTGGCGGATTGCAGCCACTTTACCAAACCAATACCTTCACATCAGATCAGGAAAATGGCACTCCAGAAGAACGAGTATTGGTGTTTTTATATTAAAATGACAAAAAAAAAATCACACTGTCTAGTACATGTGCTGCCATCCACAATACTATGTCAAATTTAGACTTTGGCAGTGGCTACTTAATGTTTGAACAAGCAGATTGTGAATCCAGTGTGTGTAACTTTCCAAAGAAAATTCATTCCGGTATAAGTAGCATCAACATTCATATCACAGGAGAATAAAAGGATTGCCCTGACGGCCTGACCCCCTATACGCATCTATAGAAACAAATACAATTAAAATGGAACTCCAGTATTTCTATGCCTGGAAAGAGGCATACATCAATTGCGAATGAAGGTGACATGTTGTTGCTCTCCTTAGTGTCATATAAAAATGAAACTTTAGTCCAACGAACACTTACAACAGAAAATCTGAATGTCCCATTGATAACTGAACTTAGAAAGGGTACAACATTATCATGAGACGTGATCTCATCAGATACCCAAATACCCAATCAAGCAAACTCAGACAGATTAAACAAATCGATTGGACTAGCATGTACCATCCGAACTTCTGTTTTATTAGAACAATGTAAAAACGTTCATCGTAGCAAATTTGCATAAAAAAGCATCTATATACTGCAGATTCATAAAACCTCTACTTTTCAACAAGTTGTGAATTATTATGAACTAATGTCCATAATTATTGACTAGCAAGAAAAAAATAGAGATGACGGCAAAGAGAACATCACTAACATGGAGGCAACTGAGTTCCAAGCTTAGCCACTTCCTTCTTCAACCACAGGCCACGGAGTCTTGATTCATAGCATAGAAAAAATTCTCGGCTTGCTGCATCCTTCAAAACATCAGATGCAAGGACCTTGATCTCGTCGGACACATCATCCATGCCATGTAACACCTCCAAGCATCTTGAGATCGAGTATTGTTGTCCTTGCTGTGACACTTTCTGTTCCATGCTTGATTGTTCTCTCTTACTACGATCAATAAAAGCAAACATGTTGTCTTCAATGCTTGGTACTGATGTGGTACCCTTATGTTTCTTCTTGGGTCTTCCACCATCCCCTTTCCCTGATTTTTCATCTTCAGTTTTTCTGTCTTTTCATCCCCTTGGCTATCTTCAGTGCTAAATTGTTCATCGTGGTGATTTTCTAGCAACTGACGATCCAAAAGTACAAGTTTTTTCCGCTTCGAGAGGGTGGGCCTCTTCTTCACAGAGGTACTTACCGCCCTCTTGGAGGAACGTAGTGGGATCTCGTCGTCATCATTGTCAAAAATAACAGGATTCGCAGCCCAGGACCTGTTCTTCACAAAGGTAATTGCCCTCTTGAAAGATGTTGGGGACTCATAGTCATCATCATTGGCAAAAATAGCAGGATTCACAACAGAGGGCCTGTTCTTCACAGATGCAGTTTTCCTCTTGAAGGATAATGGGGCCTCATCATCATCATATTCATCATCATCATTGTGAGAAACAACAGGACTCACAGTCGAGGGCCTGTTCTTCACAGAGACACTTGCCCTCTTGAAGGATAATGGGACCTCATCATCATCATCACTGTGAGAAAGTATTGGGCCCAACTCATCGTCAGTGTCAGAACTGGCAGGCAGCATTGGGCGGCGGGACCCCAGATTCAGTTCACGGAGTCTCTTCCTATATCTTCTTACTTCTTTGCGCGGGTTCATCATATGGACGTGAATTGTCGCCTGGGAGGTCTCAGCAACACCTGCAAGTTCAGCTCAACCATGTAAGCAAGCATCTCAGAACAAAATAGGGAGTACACGCGTTGGATCAAAGAAAGCAGCTCGTGCACTCAATCGCAATATCGCATCATCTGAATCTGAGGGTAAACCATGACCAAATTAGGGTCTGCGGCGTCTCGTGAATCACACGATTACGAACATAGAGGGCCCCAATTTTGACACTGAGATTTCTCCTCAGATCGACATCCCCCGCCGGAATCGAAACGGGAACGAGTCCCTCGACCATGCCCAGATACACCGCCAAGCCCCCATCGGATCGCCGGCGCAGCCTCAGCCACGCCATGCCGCGCAACCGCTGGCAGCCTGGCACTCGCACGAAAAGAACCGAACGCCAGAGAGAGAGAGAGAGAGAGAGAGAGAGAGACGCACCTAGGCGCCGGGGCGCGGAACCGTAGCGTAGCGGGGCGTCTGGCGAGTCAAGGTCCGTCACTCCGTCCTCCGGCGAGGCGGCGGCGCGAGTTATAGGGCTCGCGACTTACTCTGTTCTGAACCAAGACGATTCGGCCTCCGGTTCGTCCTACACTCGGACTCGGACCTTTTTTTTTCTGCGAAAACCCTTTTCTTTTTCTGGAGAAAGTAGACGACGCTTGTACCTGTGATGACATAAAAAAGGAAGGAAGTTTGGGGGGAGGCGTTTTGTAGCCCGAGCTAGCTCGTTTTTGACAAAAAAAATATTAAATTTTACATTTTTAAGTTTCAAAGAATCGGAAAAAAAAGTCTCAAATGTAGTTTTCTTTTTTGAGAAAAGGGATTTCTCCTATTTCATTAATGAATCCATAGAGGTTTATACATGAAAAGTAAACATACTCAGGGACGGAGCCAGAAAATTAGTACAGGGGGGCAATGCTAGACAAATCAGTGTGTGTCATCTCATGGAGGGGGCTAAACCAGCTAAATTAGCTTAATTAAACAATGAGCCATCATGCTTAACATTACTAAGAAAATCACGTGCATAGGGGGGGCGTAGCCCCTGCTCGTCCCCCCTTGTCTCCGTCCCTGAACATACTCCTAAGTTACTAGGCTCAGAAACCACACCCCCTAAGTGCAACAGAATAGTAAAAACAGAGAGACCATCTAGCTTCTACAACAAAGGTAAGGAGATTGTTACAGGCCACCAGGTTATTTTCCCTACAACCTCATTACACATCTGAGACGGCTACAGACAATTCTTCTTGTCATGAGCCACCATCTACCATCAACAAGAACCAGCATCACCCCGTAATTCTTCTTCGTAGTGGTGCACATCCCTTTGCTCCATCAAACACCCTTGACGCCACCTCCACGGTCTTTTGGATCCTCGACGGAGAGCCCTCGTATCGTTTTCCTTCTCTAGTCCAACCCACTCATCAATAAACCGGCATTTATATTGTACAACAGCAATGTGTTCAGTAGGAAAAATCTCATGAAAATACACTTTGTTTCTTATTTTCCACATAGCCTAAAAAAAGCCGCAAGTCCCAATGCCACTTGTCTTTCCTAAGCTCCAGAAAAACTTGCAACAAAAGCAATACAACAACAACAAAGCTTTTTTTCCTAAACAAGTTGGGGTAGGCTAGAGTTGAAACCCATAAGATCTCGAAACCAGGTCATGGTTCTAGCACATGGATAGCTAACTTCCACGCAACCCTATCCATGGCTAGTTCTTTGGTGATATTCCAATCCTTCAGATCTCTCTTAACAGACTCCTCCCATGTCAAGTTTGGCCTACCACGACCCCTCTTAACATTCTCATCCCGCTTTATCCGTCCGGTATGCAATGGCGCTTTCGGAGGCCTACGTTCTATATGACCAAACCATCTTAGACGGTGTTGGACAACCTTCTCTTCAATTGGTGCTACCCCAACTCTCTCACGTATATCATCATTCCTAACCCGGTCCTTTCTTGTGTGGCCACATATCCATCTCAACATGCGCATCTCCGCTACACCTAACTGTTGGATATGTCGTCTCTTGGTCGGCCAACATTCTGCGCCATACAACATCGCAGGTCGAATCGCCGTCCTATAGAACTTGCCTTTTAGCTTTTGTGGCACTTTCCTATCATAGAGGACGCCAGAAGCTTGGCGCCACTTCATCCAACCAGCTTTGATTCGATGACTCACATCTTCATCGATATCACCATCCTTCTGGAGCATAGACCCCAAATATCGGAAGGTGTCTTTCTCAGGTACCACCTGTCCATCAAGCCTAACCTCTTCCTCCTCGTGCCTAGTAGTACTGAAACTGCACCTCATGTACTCAGTTTTGGTTCTACTAAGCCTAAAACCTTTCGATTCTAGAGTCCGCCTCCACAGCTCTAACTTTCTATTAACCCTCGCCCGACTATCGTCAATTAGCACCACATCATCCGCAAAGAGCATACACCATGGGATATCTCCTTGTATATCCCCTATGACCTCATCCATCACCAAAGTAAAGAGATAAGGGCTCAAAGCTGACCCCTGGCGCAGTCCTATTTTAATTGGAAAGTCATCGGTGTCGCCATCACTTGTTCGAACACTTGTCACAACATTATCATACATATCCTTAATGAGGGTAATGTACTTTGTTGGGACTTTGTGTTTCTCCAAGGCCCACCACATGACATTCCGTGGTATCTTATCATACGCCTTCTCCAAGTCAATGAACACCATATGAAGATCCTTCTTCTTCTCCCTATATCTCTCCATAAGTTGTCGTACCAAGAAGATGGCTTCCATGGTAGACCTCCCAGGCATAAAACCAAATTGATTTTTGGTCACGCTTGTCAATCTTCTTAAACGGTGCTCAATGACTCTCTCCCATAGCTTCATTGTATGGCTCATCAACTTGATTCCACGGTAATTAGTGCAACTTTGAACATCCCCCTTGTTCTTGAAGATTGGCACTAATGTACTCCGCCTCCATTCTTCGGGCATCTGTTTGACCGAAAAATGAGGTTAAAAAGTTTAGTTAGCCATACTATCGCTATGTCTCCAAGGCCTCTCCACACCTCGATGGGGATACCATCAGGGCCCATTGCCTTGCCTCTTTTCATCCTCTTCAAAGTCTCCCTAACCTCAGCCTCCTGGATACGCCGCACAAAGCGTCGGCTGGTATCATCGGAGGAATCGTCTAGCTCAATGGTAGAGCTCTCATTCTCTCCATTGAACAGGTCGTCGAAGTACTCTCGCCATCTACGCTTGATCTCTTCGTCCTTCACGAGGAGTTGATCCGCTCCGTCCTTTATGCATTTGACTTGGTTGACATCCCTCGTCTTCCTTTCTCTCGTCTTCGCCATCTTATAGATGTCTCTTTCGCCTTCCTTCGTGTTTAGACGCTGGTAGGGGTCCTCATACGCCTGACCCCTTGCCTCGCTCACCGCTCGCTTTGCGGCCTTCTTTGCCCCCTTGTATATCTCCATGTTGGTTGCGCTCCTGTCCAGGTATAGGCGTCTGAAACAGTCCTTCTTCTCCTTAATAGCCTTCTGGACCTCAACGTTCCACCACCAGTATCCTTAGCATCCCTTCTACTTCCCCTGGTCACCCCAAACTCCTCTGATGCAATCTTCCGAATGCAAGTCGTCATCCTCATCCACATACTGTTTGCATCGCCTCCTTCCTCCCAAGGGCCCTCCTTAAAAACCCTCTCCTTAAAAGCTTGAGCTGCCTCTCCCTTTAACTTCCACCACTTTGTCCTAGCAACTTTTGGGCGCTTATCCCGCTGGACACGAATCCGAAAACGGAAGTCAGCCACCACCAGCTTATGTTGATGGACAACACTCTCTCTAGGTATCGCCTTACAATCAAGACAAGCGCGTCTATCTTCTCTTCGAGAGAGGACAAAATCAATCTGGCTAGAGTGTGGCCACTACTGAAAGTCACTAGGTGGGATTCTCTCTTTCTAAAGAGGGTGTTAGCTACGACCATGTCGTAGGCTAGGGCGAAGCTTAAGACATCCTCCCCTTCTTGGTTCCTGATGCCATAGCCAAAGCCCCCATGCACCCCTTCAAAACCTGTGTTAGATGTACCCACATGGCCATTGAGGTCTCCTCCTATGAAGAGCTTCTCACCAGTAGGTACTCTCCTAACCAAGTCCTTGAGACCTTCCCAGAACTCTCTCTTGGTGCTCTCGTTGTGGCCTACTTGCGGGGCATACGCGCTGATAACATTGAGAACTAAGTCTCCAACAACCAGCTTGACTAGGATAATCCAGTCTCCTTGCCTCTTGACGTCCACTACTCCATCCTTGAGGCTCTTGTTGATCAAGATGCCTACCCCATTTTTGTTTGAGGTTGTCCCCGTGTACCACAGCTTAAAGCCGGTATCCTCCACCTTCTGTCCCTTCCATTTGGTCTCTTGGACGCATAGGACATCAACACGCCTCTTTATCGCCGTATCAACTAACTCCCGCAACTTGCCCGTCAGGGACCCTACGTTCCAGCTACCTAAGCGGATCCTCCTAGGCTCAACAAAAGCAATACATTGTGACAAATTTCTAGGTTTGCTAGGAAGATCAAAAGCACACTGAAAGAGGCTCCAAACAAAACTAGCAAGAGAGCAATCAAAAAACAGATGGTCTATACTCTCCTTAGAGGAACAAAAAAAGACATTTTCTTCACACAACCCTCCACGCCGTTTTCAAGTGTCACGAGTTAAAATACTCCTTTTCAAAACTAGGCAAGAGAAAACTTTAACCAGAGGTGGAATTTTCATTTTCCATAACAGCTTATTGTCACACTTAGGCAAGTGCACATGGAGATGTTCATAAAAGTATTCGATCTACAAGTATGTAAAATTTCAATTCGAAAATTACAAATGGGTGAATCTAGATGGTGAAGAGTACATAGTTTCAAACACTTGAATTTTTTCCTGATTTTTCTTTTTGTGTAGCCCAGCATATAACGAATTTTGAATTGAAATTTGCAAACTTGTAGATCTCGACACTATCTACATCTAACATTTTTTCTCGATTTTTTGCAACTAAAAAGTACCGATTTTGAATATATGAAAAAACAACCTACATGGAGCTTGAGCTCCATTTGTATTTTCCTAGAAAATTTACTCTAGAACTTGCCAACTTTATGATGGGCTTCCTAGGCAAACGTTCAGGCCATCAAAACATCGATTAAACCAATCGTACTAGACCCGTCTCCTCCAAAATATGGATAAGTGCACTATCGATCAAAACTTTCACAACAGCAAGAATACAGTCGAGACATTGCTCATCCACTTCGCGTCTCTCACTCACCCGCACATTCCCCTCCCGTCACCCATGGATAGGGATGTAAACGGATTGGACGAGATCGGATTTTGCATCTATCATATTCGTTACTACATTTTTGCATCGGATTATGAGCAGAGCGGATAATAACCGGATGCGGATTTAGAGGAGGAGATATGTGGTCTCGAATACGATAAAGGAAACAGAGCGGATTCGGAACTGAAACAAAATTCATCGGATAGATACCCGCACAAGGAAATTGTGAAACCATACAACCAAATACAATTTTTCATTAATCTAGCAACTAACAAAGTTACTCCATGTTCTTTACAGTGTTTATTTAAGTGAGTTGTTTTTCAACGGACGAACTCGACAACACGCAAGCTGCAAATTATGCTATATTATGTTAGACGTTTTGGTAGCTTAATATTATTGCTCAATTTATTTTTATTGGAGTGAACTTATTGTGCTATTGCATGGTGTGTGTGACTTGTTGTCTTTGGTTGCTCCACTAACCTAAAATGGTTGACATCTGCTTAAAAGCAAACAAATTTAAGATTATACCGACGAATTGACCTTTGTTTAGTAAGCAATTCACACAGGCATAGACCATACTAATTTTCGTGTACAATGAAAGTTATGTATTTTTCATTTGAAATATTACTACTAGAATTCATTATTGGTGTGGATTGTGAACTTTGTGAATAATATAATATATTATAATGGTGTCAGATTAAAGACCAGCAAAATTACGAGTTTTCTTCAATGTGAATATTACAAAACTGCACATATAAATTTATATCTCAATGCTAAGTTTCGATAAAATTGTACGTGTAAGTTATAAATTTGTTGTGCTTAAAATAAGTTTTTGCAATGATGGCTCACGATAGCCGGAGGCAAAAACTCGACAAAGATTAGGCAACACTAGCTAAGTGCTCGTGCGTTGCCACGGGATATAAAGATGTTGCAACGACATGTAGTTTCTATTTGTACAACGAAAAGTATAAATTGTCTCCCTTTTTTTCCTAATTTTTTGAAGTTTAGCCAATCGAAGAAATGGTCCTCGCATATAGTGAGAGATGTTGAAATATTAAATATCTATATACAAATACGCGCATAGTGCAGTGACTCTGTTTGTCTCTCCTTACTTTTCGACGACAACAAACCAAGAGTGTCGTTTTGGAGGCCAAGCTCCATGGAGCTCGATATTTGAATAATTTAAAACCAATATTTGAAAGTTCCATGATTCGTAAAAAAATTCGAGGTGTAGATAATGTCGAGATCTATCACTGTGCAAAATCTTAATAAAATATTCGTTATATTTGGGAAAAGAAAACAAATATGGTGTATATATGAGAAAATAAGATTTAAAATAACGATGTCCCCTTATTAAACTTCTCCCATATCTAACATATATTTTCTGTGATCCAGAAATCACAGAAAGCTAGGAGATGTACATCATGTATTTTAGACACGCAGATAATAAAACATGCACGCTCTAACCGACCTCCGGTCCTGAATGCATTCCTCATGTTCTCCAATCAACACAACAGATACAAAATTTCAAATGCAGAGACAATCGGTTCAGGCTTTCAGCCTCAAGGACACAAACAACATTTCAGGCTGAATGCTCAGCTTGCCAAACACGCGGTGGTGATCCTCCAGCGCCGGCTCTTACATCCGACGCAGCGGTGCTGCCCTTGTGGCTAGCTCTCTGCTGTTGCCGTTGTCGACACAGTCGCCGCCCAAGCGCAGCATCGACTTCATGCGGCAGCACGGTCGATCAGGTCGCTCCAGGCCGCAATCCTGTACACCGTCTCCATCAAGTACGACCACCTGGTCCAGCTGCTCAACCGGCCACGGCAGGCTGGAGTCCACAGACCAGAAGAGCTTCCTGCAGGCGAGCATGGTGCGCGCCACCTGCCCAGATGGCTTGGCTCGAGAGCTGTAGCTTGGAGTAGAACGTGATGCACACCACCAAGGCACCAAGTCCAGCCGGCAAGCCGCGGCACGCGAGGAATCGTCCGTCACTGGCGCGCGCTGCAGCCCCAAGTCGGACCAGCACATCATCCAGAGAGGTGAATTTGAGGTCCTAGCCGCCTCAAGTCGCCGCCCTCCCGGGCACATCGTACATGAGCTAGAAGAACCCGGGCGCAGCCACCGTGGCCGGCCGCGGGTGATGTGAGGAGAGATGTAGGTGATGAGAACCTCCTCGGACATGGCGGCCGCCGGCCTCCTTGCGCGTGGCCACCTCCATACCCGCGCCTCCGGCTGGCTGGAATCCGCCCTGATTCGTTCCTCTTTCCCCAGCGCCACCGCGAGCGAGAGGAAAGGATAAGGTGAGGGAAAGCAAACCGGTATAGAGGGATGGTGGGTTGATTTTCAGAATATTCAGGGGCTAAAATATAAAATACCGCGTATCACTTGGCGGTGGCATATGGTGTAATATTTTCTGACTCAGCCTAGCAATTTAAGGGTAAAATTGGAAATTTAAAAAACGTACCAACCATCACCCCTACCTATATTATACTAGCAAAATTGCCCGTGCGTTGCTACGGGCTGATTTTAATTGAATATTTCTATGCAATCCCTACGTGAAAACTCAACAAGAATCTATGCGTTGATGCTTATTGTATGGCAAGACAATTACTATTGAGCATTTGTGTTGATCACATGTATGGCAAGTTCAGATGCATAAATAACAATTCAACTATATATTTTTATGAAATTTATACCACAAGAAATATCCGATGAGCAATCACCAAGTAAATAGCATTACACATGCCGCTAATATTTCTAACGATAGACATACAGAAGGAAGGTACGAAAAACTTCATGTTGTATGCTGCAGTTGGAGGAAACAAATATAGAAGCAAAGCTTATTCAGACGGCACTATACAGATCTTTGCGTATTTCCAACAAAATTCTGTCCGGGCACTCAGATTTGAGGTATGACACTTAGACAACCAGACCAGAAAAAAATTTGTCTGAAATACTCAAAGATAACCAAGATCAGAGATCGATAATTCTTAAATCTTGTCATAGGATAGTGGGGACTGGAAGTTCTACCAGTGTGGTTCGGTCTTGTCATTACTCTGCCAGCCCGAGAAGTCGTCCGCTGCCGGGAGCGCCGTTTCCGGTAGAGCGGTGGCTTGACAACTACAAACTTGGCTGGGGGATCCGCCGGATAAGCATCTCTATCGGCAGCCTTGTTTCTGAAATCAATCGATTGGTTTTCTGGGTTGTTTTACTGCCGTCCATGTGAGTGGCCGGATGGAGAGGCCGAGCAGGGCCGTGCGCCGGTGGGTGGTGGCTTTGCTATTACCGCCTCCATCACGCAAAGACCCCAACGAAGTTGCAGCCGCCATGAATTTGGACCGCGAAAGCGTCCCACCTGGCTGCACGCTGCGGTGTGTCCGGGTCGCCCCGCGTACGTCTCCTCATGTGCTCTCGAGAAGCTGCCGCCTTCGCCGTGCGGAATCTTGACGGGAGGACATCTCCACTCCCGCCCATGGCACTTCAGGATGCAGCCCACAAGCAGATCACCCGGGGGAGACACCATCGAGTGGGAAATCATCAGATCCCGACTGCAGACTCCGATCCAAGGGCTTGGCCTTCTACCAAAGCCTCTGGCCCAGCTTAAGGTTCTTAGATTCGTCCGCCTATCTCCATCAAGACACTCGCCGGAGAGGAAGAAAGGTCGGGAAGATAAAGCAAACGCTAAGATATAACGGTTCGAACCGTTATTTAACTTGGCGGTGGCAAAAAGGGTAATTATTTTCTAAATCTGCCTAGCAGTGAGGGGTAAAACCGGAAAATTGAAAAACACACCAACACCTCCTCAGACCATATTATTATATATATAGTAGAGATAGTAGAGAAATGTGACGTGCCCCTGCGCTCGTCGGATAGTTGGTGGAGATTGCGTGGTGGAGATGAGCCGGAGACGTAGCCATCAGACAGACGGAACCGTCACGGCACGGGATTCTTTCCCCACCCCGTCCCGTGATCCCGTCCCGATCTACCTTAATAAATACCCGCCCCTCCTCGCTTCCAAATTCCAATCCTCACCACCGCTCCAAGCAAATCCCCCACCAATCTCCTCTCCAATCGCATCGAGGCTCGTCGAATCCCCGGCCGCATCAAGGTACGGCGCTTCCTTCCGCTTCTTAGATCGGTTTCCGCTCGCAGATGTTTGATCCGACGTTTTGGCTGCTTAGATCCGTTTCTGCTCGTAGCTGTTCGATCTAATGCTGTGGCTTTGTAAAGCGGTTTCTGGTCGTAGATGTTCGATCTGATGTTGTGGCTGCTTAGATCGGTTTCTGGTCGTAGATGTTCGATCTGATGTTGTGGTGGCCGAGGCATCGCGCTCGATCTGTCCGCTCATGTTAGATCGGTGACGCGAATTTGTTCGCCTCGGGCGATTTTACTTGTAGGTCTTGGGGGATTGTGTAGACCTGCTCCTGTTAAGGTTGAGTTCCTGATGCCACTGCTCTAGTTCCTTTGCTTTCATCTGTTGATACATGCCGTATCCTTTCATCTGTTAATATATGCCGTATGCTACTACTCTAGTTCCTTTGCCCCTGCCTGTTAGCTATGAGCCATGATTTTGTTCTCCATGCGCGTATACTGCTTGGTCAATTGCAGTTGATTGGATCGTCACCATCATAATATGCCATCTTAACCCATATATAAGCTAGTGTTTGTAGCTTGGCCGGTCTGTAGCTTAGAACATATCTAAATAGATCGTATATTGATTCGTGTGCAACCTGTCTGGCATGTCATCTCTTTGATTAGATAGATCTGCCACTGTTTGTTGATTCATAAGCTAGATCTTATTTACTGATTAACATATGATGTTTGGTCCTATTCTTTGCTCTGTTTCCTGAGCTTACCATATTTTTTGTTAAATTATTCTCTGCAGATGCAGATCTTCGTGAAGACCCTCACAGGCAAGACTATCACCCTTGAGGTGGAGTCCTCTGACACAATCGACAACGTCAAGGCCAAGATCCAGGACAAGGAGGGCATTCCTCCGGACCAGCAGCGCCTTATCTTCGCTGGGAAGCAGCTGGAGGATGGCCGTACCCTTGCTGACTACAACATCCAGAAGGAGTCCACCCTCCACCTGGTGCTCCGCCTCCGTGGTGGTATGCAGATCTTTGTCAAGACGCTGACCGGGAAGACCATCACTCTGGAGGTTGAGAGCTCGGACACCATCGACAATGTCAAGGCCAAGATCCAGGACAAGGAGGGGATCCCCCCGGACCAGCAGCGCCTCATCTTTGCTGGCAAGCAGCTGGAGGATGGCCGCACCCTCGCCGACTACAACATCCAGAAGGAGTCCACCCTCCACCTGGTGCTCCGCCTCCGCGGTGGCCAGTAAGTGTGTTGATTTTGGAGCTGCTACTGTGCCTTGGTCGTCTGGTGGGCTGCCCCTGCCGCCTTTAATTGAAGTGTCTGTCCCATTCGTGTGAAGTCTACCATGTCTGGTACATTGGACCATCGAGTCCCTCTATTTGTGTTGGTGTTGTGCAAACAGTTGCTGGTACAGCAGTATCGTTTAAGTATGAATAAGTGAACTTCGAACTAATCTGCCTGTGGTCGATTATATGGTTTCCTGTATGAATAAGTGAACTTCGAACTAACCTGCCTGTGGTCCATTACTGCTGATTTTATGGTTTCCTGTTGTCTAGCTTCATGGTTATTTGCGGTTTTTCTTGCTTCCAATCATACTGTTACTGTTGCATTTGCATATTTTGATTTAGGTTGAGGATGAAAATTGTTGTTTTTTGATTCCACACATACTGTTACTGGATGTATCTATGTAGACATTCAGTTTGCATCGCTCCTTGGAGAAGAAGATGCCAAGATTGGTCCAAGGCGCTCTGCTTTTGCATTATAAGAGGGGAGGAAAAAAAATGTACTCTGATTTCTGGAGTACCCACTATATCATGGTTCAGACATAACTTGCCTGCTTTAAACACTATATAATGTCAAATGAATCACCATTGCTTGGTCACTACGTTCGTCGCAACAGGACGTCCGAGATGTAGCTTTAATAAACAGTATGTCTGTTATTAAACTAAATCCACTGGTTGCTACTCCAGCTGACATTATTCATTGATCCTATCTACAACGGCTAAGACAACTCATCTTTTTAATATAGACGCAACTTCTTTTTGCGGGAAAAAGAAAGTGATATTATAGCCTCGAACTTACAGAAAAGTCCAGAAACAAAGGAAAAATACAAACAAGACCCCTGGACCCCGATGTCGATGACGACGACCTCGATGCCGCCGGTGTCGCGCCGCCACCGCTGCACCCCATGATGGCTTGGATCAGGCACAGCCCCTCCGCGGACGGGAAGTCGCCGACTCCTGAGAACCTACACCTCGTCCACCATCTTCATTGCGAGACTCAACACCACTTCCATCTTCTTATTCTGCAAGATCCGGCTCGACCGCCACGCCGAAGCCGGTGAGGGATTGACGAGCTCGACGGATCCAGAGACCCTTGAGCTCGAGGACTCGAGCACGGTGGAGACTCGACCACGGAGCTCCTGAGAACGCCGCCGCCGGAGAGGGAAAGCTCCACAACAAAACGCCGCGCTCCACAACAAAACGCCG
The DNA here is from genome assembly GCA_947311845.1 of Poa pratensis. NCBI lineage: Eukaryota > Viridiplantae > Streptophyta > Magnoliopsida > Poales > Poaceae > Poa > Poa pratensis. Next base: position 21,869,759 of record CAMZMU010000033.1, on the reverse strand, counting down.
CGCCGACCGCACCACCTCCTCCGCGCCGCCGGCAGGCCACCCAGTGGCGGAGCTAGAGTATTCAGCACCAGGGTGCATACGGGTGCAAAATTGGATAAAATTCATCGTTGAGGGGTGCACACATGGTGAAAAATTGCTGTTTTGCAAAGGATTTTCCATTTACCCGGTGTCCTGTGCACCCCCTAAGCTAGCTGCAGATCTGCCAGTGAGGCCACCTAGAGAACCCTACGCTATATACATGCCGTGGATCGACGATCCCCCACCCTCCCGCAACTTCTTGACCCGCAGAACAATCATCGCAGGCGTCAGTGCGGTACTGCGTGTACATGGAACAAATATGCTTCCAGATAACCTAATCCGTTGGTGGTAGCAGATTGTGACATTATAAAACAAGAAGTTTCATTTGCATTGGTTCCATTTGTCTTCTCAGTTTTTAAATATTGCACTAGTTCTTTGCTGCTAATAAGTTCCAACCACTCACCTGCAAAAAAAAAAGTTCCAACCACTCGGGTACCCTACCACTAATATGCATAATATTCTCTTATGACAATTGCACCATTTTTGGTTCAGCTGTCCGGAGAAAAAACTATTGAGCTATCCAGAGCATCAAATGGTCCAGTATTTAGACGCAACCAGTATTTAGACTATCCATAGTGGGAGTAACATAGGTAGTAACATAAGTGCCACGTAGGTAAAAATGATGACGTGACATGCAATTAAAGAAGAGAGAGACAAATGGAGTAACTAGCTATGTTACCGTAACATTACACAACCCAAGACAATATGAGTCTTCAACATAATTAATGAAGAGTTACATGACACCACACACATGTTACTATGCACTATAGAGATGGTAACATAGCCTAGAAATATGTGTATGATACTAGTCTAAGTTACTCCCCACTATGACTAGTCTTAAGCAATCTTCTTAATTTTATGCGGGAAAGGCACTGAAGGCCATGGAAATTGCATTAATGCGGTGTACAAGTTACAGAGAGAGCCCCGAAGAACTACATAGAGACAACACAGTCGAACAATACTCAAAATATGAAAACATGACCACAGAAAATAAAACCAAAACACGATCAGGTCATTGGTCTTGACCACCGAACCAGCGCCTCATATATATGTGCGAGGTGATGGCCGATTGAAAGTAAGCAAACAATCGACAACCTATCAATACAACCCTAGTTTCTATTCTTAAACCCTTGTTCTTGCTTCCGTTATTCTGAGACCTCACCGCGAGGTCTCGAGTATCGACAACCGAGATCCCGAGCGGCCAAGTCCTGCCAGGTCTCACCCAATCGTCGCCGGCTTCCTCCGACGGGGCTTGTCCCGAGGGGCTGGGGCGTCAGGGTCTCAAAAGAGCCGCTTGCTGTTTTGCACATCGCGCTGTAAGCCGGCCTCCCGCGGGGCGAGTTGCAGAGTATCTCCCCCGGCACCGCGGGTACACGAGGACGTGTTCGTGTGACGTGTTTCGAGCGCAACATCGGATATGCTCTATTTAATTATAAGATTTGGTTCATCTTCGTGTTATTGAATGGCTCCCTAGTTTGACGCCATAGTTTGTTTCTCTATGTATACAGTGCAAAACAATAAATAAATATGTATTGCAGACCCAAAATAAACCACTTATCGTTGGATGTTGATGATGAACAGTTTGTATTATTGTTCTTCAATTAAATTTGACATGTGCTAATTTTTTTGTACAAGGGGTGGGGTCCAGAGACCCCGGTGGTGCATTTATATTAAACCACGTGGCAGGTACATATTTTCACTTAGTCCCTTTACATTTATTGCACTGGGAAACCTAATATTCGAAGATAAGGCCAGTGCTTTTACAGAAAACACCCTAGAAAAAAAATAAAACGCAATCAGGTCCTAGGGTTGCGCTGCCACCAGTCATCGGCATTCTCCAGGTGAGTGAAGCACCGAGATCAGAGCGAGAAACACTCGGGCGCTCCCTTCCGGCGATTGACCACTGACGCCGGCAAACTAGACGCAGCCGGGGACGAACCACTTGGATGCATCGAGTAGCCGAGCTCTGGCGTCGGATCCAGCAGGCCTCCATCTTGGAGGTTGAAGATTGGCCACCTTCTTGGCCATTGATCGCGGCAGTGAACAAGACCACCGCGTGTGGAGCTCTGGGATGCAGCAAGTCCCACTCCGCCGATGTTGAGGAAGAGCAGCAGTGCCTCTTTCGCTCCTCGCCGCCACGGCCAGCCAGGGGAAGATGCCACCGCCACATCCCGCGATCTGCAGAGCAGGAGATACGGCAATCGAATTTATTGAATCGGCCTTGACCATCTCCATCCCTGCAAGAGATGCTCCATGGATCCGACGTGCAGAAAGGAAGAGGCCTGGCTCCAGCGTCGCTACGAGTCATCGGAGACCAGCCGAGGAGGAAGAAGAAGAAAAGCAAACGGGCATCCGCCACGGTGATAACCCACAAGTATAGGGGATCGCGTGTAGCCTTTTCGATAAGTAAGAGTGTCGAACCCAACGAGGAGCTAAAGGTAGGATAAGTATTCTCTCAAGTTCTATCAACCACTGATACAACTCTACGCACACTAAACGTTTGCATTAGAAAATAAAACTACGGTAGCAATACGGGTATGAGAGGTAGTTTTGCAAGATAATAAATACAAGAAAGTAAATGTTAGTGCTGCAGCAATAAAATACACTAAGTAACCATATACTAACAGTACCATGAGTGTGGAAAAGTGGTGGTAATTGTGGTGGCTTTGTCCAAGATTAATTAGTGAAGGTACTTGGTTCATTGTCTTCGATGCAGTTTTCTATGTGGGAGAGGCTAAATATACATGCACTCCACTACTTGGGATTACAAGTACTATATGATTGGATTGTTAGAAAGCATCCGCAAATACTAACAATGCATTAAGGTTTCCCCAACCATAGCCTTAAGTTCAAGGTCCTCTTACTCCCATACGTGCAACTAATCGGTTCGCGTTCTCAGGTTTCTGTCACTCCGGCAGAACTTCCCCCGCTTCGTTACAAATACTACCAACCCTAGGGTGTTTGATCCATGCGCGCACAAGTATAATGGACACCAAAGGACAGCACCATATAGACATACAACTCTAATGAACCTCATGCATTCAATTAAGCAATCAAAAGACAAATAAACTACGGAAACATGATGTAAATCATAGGATAAATATTATAGCATCAAACACCATGTTTACATAGGACGGTACAGAGGTTTGTGGGAGGATGAACCACTGAATACAAGGAGGAGATGGTGATGGAGATGGCGGTGAAGACGGCGGAGAGGGCAGCGCGGCGGCGCAGGGCGGCGGCGGCGCCGGCGGTGCGGGGAACTCCTTTCCCCGCCGCCGGCAAGCTTGGGGAGCGCCGCCCCTTAGCCTCCCTCCTTCATGGCTTCTTGGGAGCCCTCCCCCATGGAGATGGGATCCATGGGGGAGGCAAAAACGTGGCTTTTGGTGGCTGAAATTCGTGGGTGGAGGAGTCCTCCACGAATTAGGTTTCCTCCCTTTATATATCTTCTCGGATTTCCGTCACCCCTTTTAGGGTTCCACCAAAACGGGCCTACAGGCCGCGTCCGAACTCCGATTGGGCTGATCTCGGGCTTAAAATCTTCGTATGGAAAATTGTGACAACTTTCGTAACAGCCAGGTCTCCATTGACGTCATCTTCGAGGGTCAAACTGGCAATCTTCGTAAAAAGTTCTCAGACAGATTTCAGGAAAGTCCCAATTCGACTCCAACAAGGTTTCCTCTTGTATTCTTGATAATTTCTACACATCAAAGAGTAAAACAAGAACATTGTGCACTTTTGCAACTATTAGTAGGTTAGTCCAAATAAATAATAAACTTAATATAAAACAAGTGCTAAAAGCATAAAAATGGCATGAAACAATCAAAAATTATAGATACGTTTTGGACGTATCAACATCCCCAAGCTTAATTCCTGCTCGTCCTCGAGTAGGTAAATGATAACAAAATAATTTTTGATTGTAAATGCTATGATCAGGTCTTTAACAATTGCATGATGTATGGATAATAAAACTTAGCAATCATGTTTCCTAATGAAAAGTATCAACGAACTAAGAGCTTATAACATGAAATTTATAAACATCAACAAGATTGTAATGACCATAATAAAGCATGATAGAGTGGTATCTCGCTTGCCCTTAATTGTGGAGCAAAACATAAATGCCAAGGCACCTCTGAAGTTCAAGTGAAGACTAGATATAGAGATATCAAAGATAAAAGCATCATGGTTATACCTCAATTAATCGTATTCTGGGACAAGCACATTACACTAAGAACGACAGCTATGCTCTCGAAGAAGTGCTCAAAGAAAGGATGGTGACTCAACATAAAAATAAAAGATTGGCCCTTCGCAGAGGGAAGCAGGGATTAACACGTGCTAGAGCTTTTTGTTTTAAAAACAGAGGTAAAAATGTTTTGAGAGGTGTTTGTTAATTGTCAACGAATGGTAGCGGGTGAGAACAGTATTCTACCTGTCAAACGGACTTTTAAGAGCGGCTCCCATGAAGGACGTTATTTCTACCAGCAAGGCAGATCATCCCTCTTTCTCTTTGGTTTACACACATTCAGGTATTTCACTGTTTGTCATTGCTTACTGATGAATCAGGGCAAAAGTGTGAAGAGAATTAATTGGTTAAAGTTGTAATTAATTGGGACTGGGCACCCCGTTGCCAGCTCTTTTTGCAAGTTATTGGATAAGCGGATGTATATGCCACTAGTCCAGGTGTAAAAGTCCATTTGACAAATAGAATAAAGAATAACCACACTAATTCCTCATGAGCTAGTAAACATTGACACAAAAAGAGAAATATTTTGAAGGTTTTAAAGGTAGCACATGCAAATTTACTTGGAATGGCTTGAAATACCATGCATAGGAATTTTTTGGTGGACTCTTTGGGATAACTTGGTTTTAAGGATTTGGATGCACGAGCAGCATTCCCGCTCAGTACAAGTGAAGGCTAGCAATAGACTGGGAAGCGACAACCACGAGAGCGATAACGGTCATAATCATGCTTGCGACAAAATAAAATTAACGGAGGCATAAAAACGATACTAAAACTCTGAGGCAAAATAGATCATCAAGGCTTAATTGACTTTTATTTTTCAGTCATAACATGTGTGAGCATGTGCCAAGTCGATTCAAGTGAATTATTCAGAGGAGGATACCACAATACCATACCATCTTATGAACAGGACAATGCATGTTGATATCAAAATAACATAATATGCACTATTAGCTAGTTGAGACTAACCATAAGAAAACATAAACTACTAAACAGTATTATTCACACATCATTTTTAAGTTTCAACAAGTAATCCATTAACCAAGTAAACATTGAAAACAGAGGATAAATAAAATATGTGACGATCCACTTATTAATGTAACTGGTGTTTGATGCTAAGATAAATAGATAATAAAATACAGCCGCTTCAAGTTTAGTTAAGTTCCTATGTTGCTCAAAAAACAAAGTTTAAAGGTTTGCAAACCGTGGGGTTATTGATGAAGAGGGATGCGGGGACATCCCCAAGCTTATGACTTTGGTAATTCTTCAATATTCCATAGTTTGGTGTTCCTTCATTCTCTGTGAAAAAACTTCAACACAAAAACTTTCCCATTCTTTTCTGCGGTTAGACATTAGTACAATAGATAATATTTCCCAAGTGCTACTATTAAACCAAATAAAATTTTGTTTTTAAGTTACAGAAAGGTTGCTTAAATGGCCAACTTATAAATGAAAGGTAAGAACCATTAAAAATCAAATGAAAACGAAAAGAGGCCACTCTTGCAACAAAAGTCAGAATCTGTCCAGAAAAACAGCAGCTGGAAAACGCAATTTTTAGGTGCACTTAAACATGCCCGAAATTTTAGCCAATTTTTGTACATGCAGAGGATTAGGTGCTACAACATCAGTAATTTTTTCGTGATTTTTAGAGCTTCCAGTAAAATATGAAAAATCGCGCAATAAGCAGTAGATACCGAAAACAGAAAATCACTTTTTACATATGTATCAACTAAGCTAAATGGATAAAACTTGGTACTTTATTTTTGATAAACTAAGAAACCAGAGGCTAAGCAAGACCTAAACATGCTAGCTACAGCAAGGAAAACTCTAAATAAAAATCAAAAGTAAAACCCAAATAAAATTAAAATAAAGAACCAAACAAAGAAGCAAAACAAAAGAAAATATTTTTGTTATTTTGAATTTATAAGTGAAAGTAAAGAAGCAATCGAAACCAAATAAGGAGCCTAATAAAACTAAAGAAGGTAAAACCAAGACATATAAAAGCAATTATAATACAAGTTAAGACAATACATATCATGTGGACGGGTAATATAGAGTATGAACGAGACAACCTCATGTTAGTTGATGAATAGGGGGATGACTCGGGCATCCCCAAGCTTAGATGATTGTATCTTCTTGAATATGTTCTTGGGATGCACCTACACATCCCCAAGCTTGAGCTCTTGCGTCTTCTTATTCATCTCATATCACCATATTGATTAGATCTTATAAGCTACATCCACATAAAACTTCACAAAACTCATTAGTAGGGTTAGTACTCATTAAATAAAATCCACTCATGTTCAAGCATTGACAAGTTTTATAATTTTTACTCAACATTAGCCACTGTATATACTAAGGTGTTCATGATTTCCGTTGTCCGTCGAAAAACTAATGAAACTAACAACACCAAGTACAATATTGAATAAACAAAGAAATCTGTCAAAACTGAACAGTCCGTAAAGATGGCATTCAACGAGATAGTTAAGTAGCTCAAATCGAAAAACTTTAGTCTAATGAAAGAAAGATAATAATCTCAGGTTTATGCACAAAAATTTTCAAGTCAAAATACTATTCTGAGATTTATCACGATTTTATTTACAGAGAAGCACAAAATCTGTCTAAACAGAACAGTCAGTAAAGATCGAATTTTTCGACCTATCTACGTACCTTAAATCAGAAAAAGTTAGTCTAATGAAAGAAAGCTAATAAGCATCACTTTGCACTCAAGAAATTTCAGATCAAGATCACGTTCTGGTGATTTTAAACATTTAATACGGTGGAGCACAGAAAATCTGTTTCTGGACAGCAAAGTAAAACTATCAACTTTCAATTAACTAGACTATAATTAGCATTTTATTTTTATGTACAGAGGTATATACACAATATTTACATGTTTTTAATGAAAAGCTTCCATGGAAAGATTTGTTTTGGTTTCATAGGCATGAACACAAGTGTTCAAGGTCGACCCCCATTTAACCATTACTCATCTTTCCAATCACTTTTCTTTTTGAAAACGTTTTTAGATAACAACTACACCTAATTTTTTTTGTAATTCGCATTCCCTATCCATAGTAAGATAAAGAACAACTTAATACTGAAAATAAAAACTACTTAGAGATAAAGCAAACAAGTGCACACAAGAACATTAACCTACGCTATGGCTCCCCGGCAACGGCGCCAGAAAAGGTCTTGATAACCCACAAGTATAGGGGATCGCGTGTAGCCTTTTCGATAAGTAAGAGTGTCGAACCCAACGAGGAGCTAAAGGTAGGATAAGTATTCTCTCAAGTTCTATCAACCACTGATACAACTCTACGCACACTAAACGTTTGCATTATCTAGAAAATAAAACTACGGTAGCAATACGGGTATGAGAGTAGTTTTGCAAGATAATAAATACAAGAAAGTAAATGTTAGTGCTGCAGCAATAAATACACTAAGTAACCATATACTAACAGTACCATGAGTGTGGAAAAGTGGTGGTAATTGTGGTGGCTTTGTCCAAGATTAATTAGTGAAGGTACTTGGTTCATTGTCTTCGATGCAGTTTTCTATGTGGGAGAGGCTAAATATACATGCACTCCACTACTTGGGATTACAAGTACTATATGATTGGATTGTTAGAAAGCATCCGCAAATACTAACAATGCATTAAGGTTTCCCCAACCATAGCCTTAAGTTCAAGGTCCTCTTACTCCCATACGTGCAACTAATCGGTTCGCGTTCTCAGGTTTCTGTCACTCCGGCAGAACTTCCCCCGCTTCGTTACAAATACTACCAACCCTAGGGTGTTTGATCCATGCGCGCACAATATAATGGACACCAAAGGACAGCACCATATAGACATACAACTCTAATGAACCTCATGCATTCAATTAAGCAATCAAAAGACAAATAAACTACGGAAACATGATGTAAATCATAGGATAAATATTATAGCATCAAACACCATGTTTACATAGGACGGTACAGAGGTTTGTGGGAGGATGAACCACTGAATACAAGGAGGAGATGGTGATGGAGATGGCGGTGAAGACGGCGGAGAGGGCAGCGCGGCGGCGCAGGGCGGCGGCGGCGCCGGCGGTGCGGGGAACTCCTTTCCCCGCCGCCGGCAAGCTTGGGGAGCGCCGCCCCTTAGCCTCCCTCCTTCATGGCTTCTTGGGAGCCCTCCCCCATGGAGATGGGATCCATGGGGGAGGCAAAAACGTGGCTTTTGGTGGCTGAAATTCGTGGGTGGAGGAGTCCTCCACGAATTAGGTTTCCTCCCTTTATATATCTTCTCGGATTTCCGTCACCCCCTTTTAGGGTTCCACCAAAACGGGCCTACAGGCCGCGTCCGAACTCCGATTGGGCTGATCTCGGGCTTAAAATCTTCGTATGGAAAATTGTGACAACTTTCGTAACAGCCAGGTCTCCATTGACGTCATCTTCGAGGGTCAAACTGGCAATCTTCGTAAAAAGTTCTCAGACAGATTTCAGGAAAGTCCCAATTCGACTCCAACAAGGTTTCCTCTTGTATTCTTGATAATTTCTACACATCAAAGAGTAAAACAAGAACATTGTGCACTTTTGCAACTATTAGTAGGTTAGTCCAAATAAATAATAAACTTAATATAAAACAAGTGCTAAAAGCATAAAAATGGCATGAAACAATCAAAAATTATAGATACGTTTTGGACGTATCACACGGCAACTCCAAATGCAACTACTACATATCTAGATCTAATGCTAACCCTACTATCTACAGCCCGCGCTGCGCATCCTCGTCCGCACCGGCCGGCACCGCCGCCGGAGAGGAGAGGGGAGCGAGCCGGGACGAGATCTGGGGGGCGGAGGTCAACTCTCAAGATGGGGAAGGAGAAGGGAAAGGATGCATTGTTGCAACAAGTGTCATACTTGTAGCATTCACAATGAACAAATCGACTATGCAAGTATATTTTCGTAACAAAGCATGTGTATTTGACCATTCTTGATTGTAAGGGAATCTAAGTCATCACAAGTATCGTATTTAAAAATTTAAAATATACAGTCGATCGCTTCTGACCGATGAACAACCTTATGAGACAGGTGCCATTTTTCTAGTTTCGACATCTCATAAAATAGAAAAACTTCTACCCTTAACTAGGAAAATCAAATCAGAAAATTCTCCACATCTCATAAAATAGAAAGTATTTTAACCTTAACCAGGAAAATCAAATAAAAATTTCTCAAATAAATCAAACATTCTAGAAAACCATCAAGTGCCATCTGGCCGCGCCAATGATAGCCGCTTGACACACATCAAGGAAAATCTCATGTCACGAAAGAGAAAGAGAAAGACAACTTTTGTTTGCGAATGACAATTTCAATATTGAAGAAAAATCGCCGGCGATGGGGACGGCGACTTCTCCGCGGGGGCGAATGGGAGAGGAGAGAGAGAACCGACACTGTTTTCGAAATTTGAATCGTGGTGGGGAATTGTCCGGACGTGCGATGCATTGCAGGTATACCTGGCCATACGTTGGGACGGGCCGGCTTCGGGTCGGGCCAAGAAAAGCCCGACGCAGAAAACTCATGTCCAAGCCCGGCCCGACACGGCCAAAAAGCCCAAAAGCCCGTCGGCCACGGGCCGGGCTTCTTCCTAAAACAGCCAAAACGCAAAGCCCAGGCCTGACCCAGTGCAGCCGTCGGGCCTAGATTTGAGGCCCAAACCCGAGATTTTCGGGCCGGGCTTCCCATGGCCAGGACTAGTTGCAGGCGAATCTCCATCGCTCGTACCGATTGGTCGACTGCGAGAGGTGAGCACCGCGTAAGACAAAGATGGAGCCCAGGCAATAATTAGATTTTGCGAAATGGAAATCTTCTAACCTTAACCATGGAAATAAAAAAAATCTCAAATAAACCAAATCATTCTAGAAACTCATCTAGTGCCATCTGTCTGGCCGCCCCAACGATAGCTTCTCAGACACGAATCAAAGAAAATCGCATGACACGAAAAACAAAGATGAAGACAACTTTTTGTTGTTGTGGCGAAAGACAATTTCAACATATATTGAAGAAAAATACACCGTCGACAATTATTGTCGAATGTCGACCATACACGCCGGCAACACTGACAAACGAGCGGCCCAACGGCGTGAGCCGCACCTCACGGCCACCAACCCGAATGCCCAACGCCAACGAAACGGCTCAACCAGAGTCGCCATCCTTCTCGAACCCTCCGCACCGTTCGCCTGCCGCGTCGGATACGCGTGTCCACGAAGGATTCCTCCCCCCACCCGGCTCGCCATAATCGCCATAATTGGTGACGCGTTGCCGAATCCGTAGGGATTTTACATGTAGATCTCGTGTCGTTTTCGCGAATTTGTGTATTGTTTAGATCCGCTCGTTCAAATTCGATTCATGGTGCCGTATGGTCCCCTACTGTTAATTAACTAGCTCCTCTGTTCCTGCTTGTTAGGTGCGTATAACTGAGCATAGCCGAATCTAGTAGTAGCTTGTGAGCCGTTAGGTCTCCTGTTAATCTATGCATGTTGAAGCAACTAGCTCCGCTGTTACTGCTTGTTATGTGCATATAACTGGGCATAGCCGAATCTATTACTGTAGTAGCTTGTGAGCCGCTATTTTGTTCTACATACGTGTATACTGATTGATCTGTTAAACCAGATGGGATAGGTTTTTCCTTGGCCGATCTGTTGCTTAGATGATGTGCATGCACACATGGTTTTCTTATATGGATGATATCTTAGATTTTTTATGGTTAGATGTGTAGAGATACCTCTCAGTCTGTCAGGCATCTTTTTTATCAAAGTTTTATTCTGCTAATGTTGGTTGATTCTATATAGCTCGATGGTTTATGTACAGCTTAATATATGTCGTTTGGTCCTGTACTTTGGTCTGCTTCTTGATGCTTACCATCCTATTTGGTTGTTATTCTCTGCAGATGCAGATCTTTGTGAAGACCCTCACCGGCAAGACCATCACCCTTGAGGTGGAGTCCTCTGACACCATCGACAACGTCAAGGCCAAGATCCAGGACAAGGAGGGCATCCCCCGGACCAGCAGCGCCTCATCTTTGCTGACAAGCAGCTGGAGGATGGCCGTACCCTTGCTGATTACAACATCCAGAAGGAGTCCACCCTCCACCTGGTGCTCCGCCTTCGTGGTGGTATGCAGATCTTCGTCAAGACGTTGACTGGCAAGACCATCACCTTGGAGGTTGAGTCCTCTGACACCATCGACAACGTCAAGGCCAAGATCCAGGACAAGGAGGGCATTCCCCCGGACCAGCAGCGTCTCATCTTTGCTGGCAAGCAGCTGGAGGATGGCCGTACCCTTGCTGACTACAACATCCAGAAGGAGTCCACCCTTCACTTGGTGCTTCGCCTCCGTGGTGGTATGCAGATCTTCGTCAAGACCCTGACCGGGAAGACCATCACTCTGGAGGTTGAGAGCTCGGACACCATCGACAATGTCAAGGCCAAGATCCAGGACAAGGAGGGCATCCCACCGGACCAGCAGCGCCTCATCTTTGCTGGCAAGCAGCTGGAGGATGGCCGCACCCTTGCTGACTACAACATCCAGAAGGAGTCCACCCTTCACCTGGTGCTCCGTCTCCGTGGAGGTATGCAGATTTTTGTGAAGACCCTGACTGGGAAGACCATCACTCTGGAGGTTGAGAGCTCGGACACCATTGACAACGTCAAGGCCAAGATCCAGGACAAGGAGGGGATTCCCCCGGACCAGCAGCGCCTCATCTTTGCCGGCAAGCAGCTGGAGGATGGCCGCACCCTCGCTGACTACAACATCCAGAAGGAGTCTACCCTCCACCTGGTGCTCCGCCTCCGTGGTGGTCAGTAAGTGTCTTGGTGTTGGAGCTGCTGCTGTGCCTTTTATGAAGAAGACTGGCGCCTACTAAAATAAGGGGGAGTAAATGATGGAGACTAAAAAAAACGATTTAAGGTGGCATTGTCCACGGAGAAACCACCCCAAAGCCAAGTCACTATGGTATCTCCTACTACTGGTATGGCGCTAGCTAAGCTTGTAATTACTGTTGCTCCCCAAAAGCTCATCTGACCCCAAGGTGGTACGTATCCTATAAAAGCTGTCACAATCATTAATAGGAATATGACAACTCCGAGACACCGAACAAATTCCCTAGGACTGCTATAACTCGCATGATATAGACCACGAAAAATATGAAGGTGAACCACAATGAGAAACATACTTGCTCCATTAGCATGCATATAACGGAGCAACCAGCCCCTTCAACATCTCTCATAATGTGTTCTACGCTGTTGAAAGCTAGATCCACATGAGGCGTGTGATGCATAGCTAAAAAAACGCCAGTCACTATCTGGTTGTCCGGTGGGCTGCCTTGTCGCCCTTCAAGTTGAGTGTCTCGTTTCAAGTACTGTGTTTGGTTGATGGACCATCGAGTCCCCTATGTGTTGCAAACTATTGCTGGTACAGCAGTCCCGTTCAAGTATGAATAAGAATAAGTGAACTTCGAAGTTATTTGCCTGTGCTCAATTTACTATCCCATCTGATATCTTGTGGTTCTTGTGTGCTTGCATTTTTCTCGATGCTGTTTCTCCTGCGATCTATGATGGATTGTAGTTCATAATTTCCTGTTATTTTGATTGTTCGTGTGAAGGTCTGTAGCTTAGTTGTATGCTGATCCATGCTGTAGATGATCTGCATCTATATATGTACCTGCTGTCTTAGCTTTTTCTGGTGGGGGAAACAAACTGGAGCGTCTACCTTGACATTAATTTCTGAATCACTCTTGTATGTGAAGAATTGCCCTGCCCTGTTTCCGTCAAGTTTCTCGCTGATCTAGAGGTGCTCACTCATTTCCTGGGTGCGTTCCAACATTGCACTTTTGTGTTGGTGATGACTGGGCATATGCTCAGTTTTCCTTGAGGCTGGCAACCATTTGTCCTTCCGATGGGAAAAACACATGCACATGTTCTATACTTAACATTAACCATAGAACACAACATGCTTTGAAACGGTCAAAATCATTGCGGGTGGAGTGTGTCGTGTGCTCTCTACCATGCATGCAGAAAAAACAAAACTGATAATGTCATCCGCATTAAATGCAAAATTAACAAATTCAAAAAGTTTTCTAGACCAAACCGTTTATCCGATTTAGGATCCTTTTCATCGTTGGACTAGTCGCGACGGGATCTTCGAAACTAGATCTCCTGTTAATATGTTTCGACCACCTTTTTTTTACCCAAAAGTTACCCACCAGTAACACGTGAGTTATCCAGACTGTAGTATATAAGTTACCCACCATATCACAAATTTCTTTTGGGCTTGAATTAGAGCCAACTTTTTGATTATTCTTTTCATTTTTTTTCAAGTTTTAAAGTAAAAACCTCATTTTATTGGTAAGTATTATTTAGAGGACAAGACAACTAATTCAATTTCGTGGTGGATAACTACACATTAACCCATGGATAACTCTATCAGTACTATGTGGATAAATATTACCGAGAGAGTATGCTAACTTCAATGATTTTGTGGTGGATAATTGTATCATGAACACATGGATAACTCCACATATTTTAGGTGGGTAACTCCATTAGTACTTGGTGGGTTACTATTTTCGATAGAGTATGGTAACTAAATTGTTTTTTTGTGATGGGTTACTATATCATGAACCATAGATAACTCATGAGTACGTGGTACTTAACTCTATCGATACTAGATGGATAATTATTACCGACAGAGTAGGGTAATTATATCAATTTTGTGATGGATAACTATATCATGAATACATGGCTAATTCCATAATTTTCTGGATGGTTAACTCCGTCTTTACTTGGTGGAATGGTGGGTAACTATTACCGATAGAGTAGGCTAACTAATCAGTATAAGGTGGGTAACTATTACCGAGACATAAATGTAACTATATCGATTTCATTGTGGATAACTCTATCTCGAACACATGGATAACTTTATCAAACTTGGGTAGATAACTATTACCGAGAGAGGAGGATAACCACATCATGAATATATGGGTTACTTAATTAGTACAGAGTGGGTAACTACACCAGTATGGGGTCGGTAACTATTACTGAGAGAGTAGGATAACTCAGTTAGTACATGGTGGTCCGGCGATACACCGAAGACACGTTGTGGTCCGGCAAGAGCGTCGCGCACCGATGAGGCCGGCGACGCGTCACCCGACGAGAGACGTCCCTCGGGTCCCGGCTAACAACATATTCGGTCTGCCCGGGGCGACGCCTCAACTACGTTTTGGACGTATCAAGTGCAAAAGGCATAATATTAACTTGAAACAATCAAAAATTATAAATACGTTTTGGACGTATCAAGGTGCTCGGGGCAGGGCGGGGCGGTGAGGCGCCGCGGCCGCGCGCCGGCCGCGGGCGGGGAAGACGGCGGTCCGGCCGGTGGTGGTGGCGGGGGGTCGCCGGAGAAGAGGAAGAAAACCAGGGAGGAAGGAGGAAGGAAGTCGACCGAGCGCGTTCTTATTTCTCGGTCAACTGAGGGTTATCCACTCCCATAATGAAATGGATATAGGGGTGGTTGCAATCGGATGACCAAGATCCAAACACATGTGTATTTTAGTACTACAGTACAAAAGGGAAGCCAGTACTGCGTCAGACTAGTGGCTAGCACCAAAATCCATATTTGCTGAATCGCAAATGCTCAAAACTTGACAAGAAACGCTAGAAAATGTAAAATCGTTCGGTTCAGGGGTCTGATTCGTCACACTCTACGTAAACATACAGAGCGCAGTCAAAAGAAACCTTCTGCACGAGCGGCAGGTCGAGGAAGGCCGGAGCAGCTCCGGTGGACGCCAACAGCAGAAGCTTCGGTAGGCGACCGGTAGCTCTACCTCCGTGCCTCTCCGCCGCCATTCATGCGCCGCGGCGAGCTCCTCCCGATGTCCCCAGACAGCGCCGAACGCCACCGTCGCCCCGCCTTGGTCGTACCTTCCGCCTCCCCTGCATAGGCTCGGTCGCCCATGCCCCGGCTCGTTCGCCGTGGCTCGGCCACCCTGTGCACGAGCGCGAGCATGGCCACCGGCCGGCGCGGATGCTCTCACGCATCCTAGTCTGCGGGGTGCTCTACCTGTCGTGGGTTTGTCACGTCAGGTGTCATGGATGACTTCGTAGGTGTGGGATTACGCGAGTCAAGCATCTCCGAGCTTAGGATCGCAGGAACAAAGATCAACACAGATTTACCCAGGTTCGGCCCCCTCAATGTGAGGTAAAAGACCTACTTCCTGCCTACCCTAGATTGGTATTGATATGATAATCGAGGTGTTACAATGGAGGCGATCCGATCTGGTACTCGCCGTATCAGCTAGGGTTTTGGGCTTTTTTCCCCTCTAAGTCCTGCGAGTCCTCTTTATATACACAGAGGCTCGTCAGGTTTACAAAGGAAACTTCCCCCTCAAGGAATATATTAACTGGGACCTATCCGGAGACTGGCTCGCCTCCGTGCCTTCTAGATTCTTCTCCTTGTGGCGGTTAGATGTTGGGCTTGATCCCATGTGGGCTTTGTCCGTGCGAGTAAAGTAAGTCGCACTGGGCCGCGGGTTAATCCAGAAAGTATTCCCCCGACATTAGCCCCCAAGTTTAGCTTGGATTTCGAGTGAAGCTTCTTTGTCTTAACAAACCCCTGAGCCGCGCACATGAATTATCCCAGCTGAACTCCAATTTTCATATTTCCAACCTGCGACTTATAACTCTTCTTGGCGGCTCAAGAGCGCGACTTATCTTGCCTTGACGGTTGATTTTCAGATCTAAACGTCTTCCGCGTCTGGGCTATTTATCCTGGCTCATCGTTTTTCCTAGCGTTCTGCATCAAGACTTGTATTACGCATCCGCTGCTCCTTTCCGCCGCCTCCAATCCCGCTTCTCGTACTCACAATCCTTTGGTGAAGATCTCCATCAATCTGAGAAAATGTCTCGCCGCAAGTGCAACTGGGAAGGCTCGTGGATCGACGAGATTTCCTGGAATCTAACTGCACGCGGCCTTCTTCCACCAAAAGATCAATGCGAATGGCGAGCGGCTGGTGAGGAGGTAATTCCCAACCCTCGACCAGGAGAAGTAGTGGTATTCGCGGAGCACATCGAGCGCGGGTTCAAGCCCCCAGGCTCTCTCTTCTTCCGCTCCTTGATGCAGCGGTTAGGCCTCCGTTTTCATGACATTGGTCCAAATTCAATGCTCCAAGTGAGTAATTTCCACGTCCTTTGCGAAGATTACCTGGGTATCCCTCCCTCAGTAGATTTCTGGCTTGCTCTTTTCAATTGCAATAGCCAAAGGGAAACCACAGATGGTCCCTTTCTCCAATGCGGCGCCGTTTCCTTCCAACGCCGTAGGGGTAGTATTTTCCCAAAACTAGCCCTTGCCAACAAAATTAAGGTTGGCAAAGAACATTCTTCTATTGTAAAAACACTTCTCCTGAGGGTGAAATTCCTCTTCCTCTTTGGTCTCCTCTTCCCTTCGAGGCTACCGATGCTCTGTCTTCTAAATCTGATCCTTCTTCGTTGCCCTTTATCGAATCCCTTTTGGACAAGGTGAGGGCGCTGACACTCCATGGTCTCACTGGATTAGATCTCATATCTTGCTGGACTAAATGGCGAATTCAGCCTGTGAGTCGCCGCTCGCGACTTATGATGGATTTCACTTGTCACGCAAACGATGTCGACCGTACTTGCCCTGAGATTGGGACAAGGGGGAATGGATAAATTTCATTCGCCGAGTGACGGCGAGGATATCGACTCATACGATAACGTCGGGCTTGCTCCCTTCTGGGCTGAGCACAAGCCTTTTGTGGTAATGTTTACTTGTAACTTGTTTCCTCCAAGATTCCTTCTCCAAAATTAATTATTTCTGACCCGAGCTCCTTTTCAGATCGACCCCTATTTCTGGGTTCTTCCCTCAGAGGACCGACTCGAACCAAGAAGCCGCGGCTGAGTCGTCAAAGCAAGCAGCCCTTGGCAAGGATACAATTATGCACGATATTGTCTCCGAGCCTGAGGGTAGCGCTTCTGAAGAGGAGCAACAAATGGCCAGCGCCCTTCTGTCCACAATTCCAAGGACACCTTTCTTGGAACTTCCTGAAGTGCCTCGCAGGTCCTCAAAACGTTTTTCATGCAGAGCTCAGAAGACCCCGCGCAACCTGAGAAACGCCGCAAAGCCTTGGCGCTACTGATAGAAACAAGAACTGCCAAATCTTTAAAACTTGCTGATCCTGACAAGACCGCTTTCTCTTCCGAGGCTGTTGCAAAGAACTGCTTCTCAATGAGCTCGGGTAGTTGTTTGCGACTTTCTCCTTTTCCTTTTGTGCTTGCGTATTTTTGGCAAGGAATTGCTGATCACCACTTCTTTTCATACTCTGTAGGTTCAGATTTGCAAGGTTTATCTTCTCCTTCCTCTGGTTGCCTGATGAAGAGTATCCGTGTCGCCTCTGGGTATGGTTCGCCTTCTTTTCAATGTTACGGCTCTGCTGGGTCGGCTTATTAATCCATCAATATTTTGCAGGGCCATGCTTGAAGAGGATACCAAGTCTAATTCTCATACCGCTTCTTCTCAGCCAGCTATGAGCGAGGATGATGCTGCTGACGAAAACGTGGGAAACAGTGATGGTGCGACTCATCCAAGGCCATCCCTGGAGGAAGGTATTGCTGATGCGGCTCCTGCCACGACTCCAGTCGCAGCTCCATCCGCAACTCCTGCTGTTGGTAGGGTATCTACTGAAAATAGAATTCCAGCTCCAGGAAATAGTTCCAGTCAATTGCGGATGCCATAATTGCTGCTGGAGATAAGCATGCTGCTCTGCTGCGCGGCCTAGTTGAGCAATTTTCTTCAAGTCGCCAGGTACATATACCGTAGCCCCCAAGGATCAAAACCTTGTGTCATTGCACGGGGTGTTGATTCTTTTCTTGGCTCCAAATCTCGAGCCCCCAAGTTCCTGGATAGTTTACCCATGCATTTTGCTCTGTTTATTTTCAGCTTGAACTGTCCTTGCTTGATGCTTCTGGCTCAATAAAGGGTAAGGGCATTTCCATAGATCAGCCTGAAGTGATGCAGTCTCCCCTGGAGCAGCATAATGAGGTCATTAGGGACCAGGCTCAGGAAATAAAATCTCTCAAAGGTCAACTCGACTCCTGTGAAGAGCAATTTAAAGAACTTGAAGCAGATATGCGCAGCGACTCATGGAGAAAGACGAAGTCATTAATCTTTGCGAGAAGGGCTGACTCTTAAATCTGAATTGATTGATCGTCTGAAGGAGACCACGCAAAGGAACTCGCCGCGCGAGATGAAAAATATAACTCGCTGTTCAAAGCCTTTGAGGGTTTTGGCTCCATCGTCAAATCAGCCATCCTGCAGCTTGCTGGTTCGTCTTTTATTCCTTTAATCATATATATTTTGGGTAGCCAACGTGAGTCGCTGACTTGTTTCTTGTCTTTTCTTTCTTGACATAGGGCCTGAGGCCCCAGTGTCCCGCTCCAACTTGAAGGATCAACTGGTATATCTGTCAGACTTCAGTCAGCGCTTCTTAAAGGTTACCAAGGAAGTCATGACGGTAATCTCTCCTGCGACTGATGGCCCAACATCTTGCGAGTATTGGATAAATAAACTGCTCAAGGCTCCGCATTATGTCTCTGATTGGAAACGATCCTCTGCTCGCACCGGAGCCGCGCATGTCTTGACATTGCTCCGAGCATACTATCCAGAAATAGATGTTGGCAAGATTGCTCGCCACGGCCGGCGATGAGCGCGGATGATACTGAACTGCCAATAAGCGAATACTTCGACATCTGGAAAGGGATGCGCGGGTATGCCACAAAATTTGTTGATAATTTAGACTTGGGCACTTATCTCGAAAAATTCAATCTTGATGGGAGCAAGGTGCCAAAGGAAAAGTCCACAGGAGCTGAGTCATCCCGGGCTACTACTCCATCAACAGGATCTGGTGGCCCTTCTGCCTCGTCTGGCAGCGCCCTGATCATTAGGGCACCTGCGACTGCAACCGCGAGACAAGCCGCGCCAATTCCCGCTCCTGTAGCTCGGAAGAAAAAATAAATAGTGTGGGACATGCCCGTTAGTCTGTAAGACATTCATGTATTATAAACAGTATTTTGGTGACCTATAAGCAGGTTCTTTTCATGATAATTCCATTAAGTAGACGCTCGCGCGGCTCAGTATTTCCTAGGAACATGTGTGTTCAGGGTCGAGAGCGGCCATGATAGGCAATCAAGCTCGATTGACGCCACACCCCAGTACTTTGGCCGCATAATGCAAGACGCTTCTAGCTTAAGGATTGCCACTCGTTTGGCAAAATTTGAGGTGCGATTGGTACTCGCGATGCTCGTAAGGAGCCCTCAAGGGTCAGTGATATATGAAATTCAAAAGACTCAGCGACTCAATGATAGTTGAGGCGAAACGACAAGCCCTTGAATGTCAAGGGTGCCGGCTTTATTTCATAATCACTCGATTTCTTACAGGGTGTTACAGGATGATGCAGGCCCTTTAATGCGAGTTTTCTGTTCCCCGCAGGCCATGCATACTTGATACTCATCGCACTTAGTTGCGAATTAATACTCCTAACGGAGTGGGTTGAACACCTGATTGGTTCAATTTTGAGTCGCTAAAAGCGACTCGGGTCGAGCATGATAGCTCCGATGTGTGTTTCATGTTGAAGCAGAGAGCAAGTTTGTTAGGAGATTAGCCGCACTGAGCTGCGACTTATGTTGAGTTGAGTCTGCTTTGTAAGGACTCACGATAACTGAACCTCTTTGGCTGGGGTTGTTGATCGAGGCTGGGTCTATGCATATGCGCCATTTCTTGTCTTCTTTTTGTATCAAAGCGACCTCTGGGGCATTATCTTGCTGATGCGCGACTTCTCGGTGGGAATTTACCATCCGGTGGCTGCATCCTGTTGGCCGCCTCCGCGGTACCTCCAACGCGACTCGTTTTGAGCTGCGATTACCGATCTGCGACTGATATCCGTGTGAGGAGTTGGCGATGCAAGCTTCTTCTGCGAGTGCTGAGCCTGCGTTCTCGCATTCTAACGCTCTCTGCCTGTCTCCATATATTGTAATAACACCGTTTGGTCCCGGTATCTTTAACTGTAGGTAGACGTAGCAGGGGCGGGCGGTGAATTTGACATAGGCTTCTCTTCCAAAGATCGCATGATATGAGCTCTTGACTGCTACAACCTCAAAGTCTAGGAGCTCTGTGCGGAAGTTCCGCTCTGTCCCAAAGCTAACTTCAAGGGTTATCTTTCCGATTGGTCGCGTAACAGCTCCTGGGATTATGCCTTGAATTTCTTTCCTGGATGGTCGCAGCCGCGACTCGGGTATATTCATTCTTCGGAGCGTGTCTTGATATAGGATGTTTACTCTTCCTCCTCCGTCCATTAGGACCTTACTTAACTTGTATCCCGCGACTTCAGGCGTGACCACAAGAGCTGGCTGTCCTGGATCTTTTACTTCTGGGGGGTGATCGTCGCGACTCCAAATAACCGATCGCTCTGTCCAACGACGGTACCTTTCTGGCGTTGAAATCTGGCCATCTCCGGCTTCCATCCGTTGTTTGTACTTCCACTGTATGAAACTGTCCTATGTTCCTTCTAGGTAAAACGTCAGGCCCTTGATGAGAGCTAGATTTATTCTTGTGCTGCATTGATCCACTGCGGCCGCATCTGGCGTGTCGCCTTCTTTCCACCTCCGGTAATAATGACATTGCGCCTTTGTGTGACTCGCTGGCCTGCCATCTCTCCTGCGATGTAAGTCGCAGGGAACGTCAAAGATCCCCTTGCAGTTATTAGGGAATGAGGCCTTATCACTTCCTTGCTCCTTCATCTGGTGTGCACGATGTTCAGTTTGCGCGACTTGCAATTTCTCTGTTGGGTTCTGTGATAAGCCGCCTGTCCCCTTATCTGTCTTTGCGTACTTGTCAGCTGTTGCCAAAAGCTGGTCGAAACTATCAATCTTGTGCTCAGCGCGACTTAACTTGTGCACCAGCGGCTCAAATCTACAGTTCTTCCTCATAGCTTGTATTGCAGACTGTACTGTTAAGTTCTTGGCGGAGCCAAGGATCTCCGCGACTCTTTTGATCCAGTCACCGCTTGATTCGTCCTCCTTTTGAACGCATTGTCTAAGGTTTTTCATGTCTTCTGTTTGGAATCTGTTATGAACTTGTCCTTCAAGTCTTCCCATGTGCTTATTGATTTTGATGGCAGCTTTAACAGCCAATCCCTGGCTTCTCCCTGTATTGCCAAGTGGAAATATTTCGCACGCACTTCCTGAGTTACATCAGTCCCTGTCATGCTTGCCTCATAATCTTCTATCCATAAGGCAGGGTCTTGGTTACTGTGATAGGTGGTGACTCGCTGCGACTCACCGAAGTTCGGGGGGAAACGAGTGAGCCGTATTTCCTCTCCAAAACATGCTGGTCCTTTAATAATGAATAGGAGTTTACTGGCGCTGAATCTTCATCTGAGTCAGTTTCAATCTGGGCTGGCTGAGTCGCTCCGGACGTCTGTGACTCGCCTTCTATCTTCTTTTCTTTTTCCAATGATACCTGCAAACCTGCTAGCTGGTTGACCACTTCTTCGACGCTGCACTTTTCTCCTCCCCATGATACCTCGTGTTGCGGCTCATTGGGCGTGACTCCATACATATTTGCTTGTTG
This sequence comes from Poa pratensis, assembly GCA_947311845.1. NCBI lineage: Eukaryota > Viridiplantae > Streptophyta > Magnoliopsida > Poales > Poaceae > Poa > Poa pratensis. The sequence goes on along the minus strand of CAMZMU010000033.1, from coordinate 21,847,771 downwards.
TAAGGCAGCGGTTTGCAGTAGATCGATCGCATGGCGAGCTTCCTTATCAGCTCGTGTGTCTCCAACCGGTGCTATCCTCGACAATATTCCTATCGCGGCATGCACGTTGCTCCGGGTCGCCGTGGAACTGTGGTTTCATCTCTCCTCTGTCCATCTTGATCTGATGCTTTTGCTGCCAACGACGGAGTCGCCAATCTTCTTCTTGGAGTTTCTTGCGCTCAGATGTCGTCTTGGTCGGACCGCCTGATGCTTTTGCTGCCAGCGACGGAGTCGTCGATCTTCTTCTTGGAGTTTTTCGCGCTCAGCCGCGAGTCTTTGCGCCTCTTCATAGAGTTCCGTCCTGATAGCTTCAATTTCTTCAATCTTGAGGTCTCCTTCCTGATTTGGTAGAGATCCCCAAACAGGTCTTGTCGGAACGGGGATGGGTAGTCTGTAGCTTGCTGCAGTTCCTCCAACACGCGGACCCTGACCGGCCGCAGTTTCTCCCCGACTCGCTTCCTTGAGTCGCATCTATAGGTATGCGACTGACGGATCCGACGAAAACTTTCACTGATCCGATGGGAACAATGTATCCAAACTCGATGTGATCCCCTCGGGTCCCCACTCTGAGTCGTCGATGAAGGGGACTCCATTGATGTCTTCAACTGGCCGATGGCGATGTCCTTGAAGCCTGATTTCGATCCTGCGCGGAACGTGACGCTTTTGACCGCAGGCCCCACGGTGGGCGCCAACTGTCGTGGGTTTGTCACGTCAGGTGTCATGGATGACTTCGTAGGTGTGGGATTACGCGAGTCAAGCATCTCCGAGCTTGGGATCGCAGGAACAAAGATCAACACAGATTTACCCAGGTTCGGCCCCCTCAATGTGAGGTAAAAGACCTACTTCCTGCCTACCCTAGATTGGTATTGATATGATAATCGAGGTGTTACAATGGAGGCGATCCGATCTGGTACTCGCCGTATGAGCTAGGGTTTTGGGCTTTTTCCTCTAAGTCCTGCGAGTCCTCTTTATATACACAGAGGCTCGTCAGGTTTACAAAGGAAACTTCCCCCTCAAGGAATATATTAACTAGGACCTATCCGGAGACTGGCTCGCCTCCGTGCCTTCTAGATTCTTCTCCTTGTGGCAGTTAGATGTTGGGCTTGATCCCATGTGGGCTTTCGTCCGTGCGAGTAAAGTAAGTCGCACTGGGCCGCGGGTTAATCCAGAAAGTATTCCCCCGACACTACCCGGTCGCCGAAAAGAGGTCGCAAAGAAGGAAGGCCTAGGAGGGTCACCGTAGAGGTGGTCCGGCCGGCGGCGAGGGGCCCGGTCGCGCGGCGCGTTGGCGACGGCGCATCTAGATCGAGCTATCGGGAAGAAAAGGGGTCGAGTGATGCGTGGCCGGCGAGGGTAGGTGCGTGGCCGGCGAGGGATGCGGCGGTGGCCGGCAAGTGAGCAGGAGCAAGAGCAACGCCCGTGAGACTCGAGAGAAAAGATAGCGACCGCACATGGGTGGGACCAGGACAATTGGTGGTGGCTCTAGAGGTTTGATTGGTCCGCCGCGTATCGCTAACTACCGACCGTTCTAAACAAAGAAATTCCGATACTATATAAATTAAAACGAAACAGGCAGGAAGATTGAAAGGACATTTCTTAATCCCTTGTGTTTTGTGTGTTAGGCAACAACACTAGTGATGATTTAACATGTGAATCAAGTGATGCAGGTTTTAAGTGTATAAAACATCTTTGTATCAAATCCAAAAAGGGAGTTGAAAAGAGCCAGTTTTGTTGCTGAAGAAAATCGGATTATCCGATGTTGGAAGATTCGGATTATCCGATTTGCAAAGTCTGCTGAAATTCTGCTAAGGACTAGAAGAAACTTCACACTGAAGATATTCGGATTATCCGAGTTGGGAAGTATCGGATTATCCGATGTTCAGGATTTGCTCGAAAACTGCTAAGGACTAGAAGAAACTTCACACTGAGGATCTTCGGATTATCCGATGATAGTCTGATCGGATTATCCGATTCCATCGGATAATCCGATGTTGACTTGAATCGGATTATCCGATTTACCTGTCTGCAACGGCTAGAATCTGGGGGCAGTATATAAAGTCCTTCTCCTACCTTGGAGAGGGCACCACGACCAGAACTAAATCCTCCACCATTGTTGAAAGCTTCAACTCCATAGATCTCTCTCCCTACCCACTCAAACACCTTGTCCTTCTAGGACTTGGGAGAGATGGCCTAGATCTACACTTCCACCCAAGCGATTTGATTTTCCCCTCCGTTCTTGAGAGGGCTTGAAGCTTGTAAGTTCGTTGATACTTTGGATTGTCGTTGGTCGTTCTTGTGGCTTTGGGAGCCGCGGGGACTAGCCGGGAGCCTCCAATTGAGTTGTGGAGTCGTGCCCCGGCCTTGTGATTCTTGTGGCTTTGGGAGCCGCGGGAATTTGGTGAGAGCCTCCAATTCGGTTGTGGAGTGTGCCTCATCCTTGTAAAGGTTTGTTGCCGACCTCGAGGGCATCATATAGTGGCTCGTGGAACTCCTCATCGGAGGATAACACGAGGGAGATACGGTGTGCCATATCAAGGCTATTCGGAGTTCACTTTGTGACTCCGCACCGCTCCAACGGAGACGTAGCTTCCATTGGGAAGTGAACTTCGGTAGAACATCTCCGCGTCACCGTGTGGTTATCTCTTAACCTTCCTTTACTTGCATTGCTAGCTTATTTTGTGTAGAATATCTTGCTATCTTGTTTATTGCTCATCATATAGGATTGTTCACCTAGTTGCATATCTAGAGAACTTATATTTGAGCAATTCCCAAATTTGTATCAAAAGAAAAAGAAAATTTGTAGTTGCCTATTCACCCCCCCTCTAGTCAACCTACTTGATCCTTTCAAAGATGGATGACATCCTTGGTTTCGATGAGCTCACCCTTCTCCTGATTCGTAATACTGAACCCAAGCGATTGGTTTTGCAACACTCACTTGTTGGCGGGAGATGATCATTAGAGTGATAGCAATTAAACACTGCAGTTACGGTGGCATCCCTGAGTACCAAGGTTTACGAGTCGCACGACTAGTCCATGAATCGCAACCTGGAGAACTCAAAGGTTCGACTCGAGTTGGACGAGTCGAGCAACTCGTTCGACTAGTCATGGCTAATCTCGACTAGTCACCTCTCCTGAGTTGATCGACTCAAAAATGGCCCCACGTGTCATTTTTTCCGATATTGGCGAAAACCTAGATCGAACTGGCCCAGATTTTCCCCGTGAAACCCAACCAGAGCCGCCACTCCCGCCACCAAGCCTTTGCAAATCTGATTGCAAGTATTAGACTACTAGTAGTTACTATATAATATGGTATTATATAGTACGTATTACTGTATACTCATGTCAACTACTCCTCCGTTTTTTAATATAAGATGTTTTAGCATTTATCCACATTCACGTATATCTACATCTATGTAGACATATTTTAGTGTGTATATGCACTCATATTAGTATACGTGTAGACAACATGTTGGATAGCTAAAACTTCTTATATTCATGCACGGTGGGAGCAGTTGATATGCAGGGACGGATCCAGTGGGGGTGCCATGGGTGCCATGGCACCCCCTCCAAAAATGCTAAATTTGTTTTACCTACTACTCCAGTATTTAGGATATTCGTATGTATAAAAATGCAAAATTAGTGGTCAACTAGTGCAAGCCCATCTATTCCTGGCTAAATTCAAAGCCCAACTAGGCAACAAGCCCAGCCACTGTTCTCTCCTCACCACCAGTCCACCACGGACTTTAACCTTAAAAAAAACACGGTCTGCTCAGACTCGCTCGCATCAGGGGAATGGGGATCGAAATCTGATACCCAACAAATGAACCAAATCCCCACTGCCTGAGAACTGCTGAGAGATTCACGGCGGCGGGCTGCTGTTGCTAGCGGCGGCGGGGCGTGGAGCGAGCCAGCGACCACGACCAGGTGAGCGGACAGCCGGCGACCAAGTGCGCGGCCGCGGCGGTGCTCAGATGTGCGGCGAGCCGGCGAGCCAGCGACCAACGGACCAAGTGGCAGCGAACCGACGAGCCAGCCAGCCGGACGGGTGCGCGGCGAGCAGAAGACTGAGCCGAGCATCCTCTCCTCGAGGTCGAGGGTCCGAGCAGCATGCAGCGGACTAGCGGACTGGGAGAGCCGGAGCAGGTAAGTAAAATTTTACTCTTTGTGAAATTGTGATTGAAAAATCAGAAAATTGAACCACTGTCCTACTTCGGTGCTATCAGTTGTGTTAATTCAAGAATTGGTGTTCATTTTTGTGCAGATTCTTGAGATTTTGAGACATGAAGAGAAACAAGGCCATATTCCAGAAGCATGAAGCTAAGGTGAAAAAGAATTCACTTGTTGAGAGAGTTTTTTTCGCGAGATGAAGCTAGTGAAGACCAATTTGAGAACTACCATGGGAGATTTTTTTTAGATTTAAAGGGGTCGCTCCCCGGTTCCATTAACTTGTAACGAAACCAATAGTGTCTGAACAAGCCTGCTTTAAAACAGGTCTAGAAAGGAAAGTAAACGACAACTTAACTACCACCATTACAAATCTCTGAGAACATAACCAACCGATCAGCCCCAGCACCGGTGAAACCAGCACTTCCAAAAGCACTCCACAGCTAAAAACTACACCTAGACTACTGCCATTGACAACAAAACACCTCAGCAGCTTCGGCAGACGAGCATCACGCCATCATCTTCACATCACAACATGAATCTTCGCGGAGTCCTCAGGGTGGTCATGAAGATACGCCAGCGTCGCCCTGCCTCTGTGCGCCGCCAACTTCGCTGGAGCCCAGGAAGCAATCCAATCAAAGCTGATACACCTCCTCTTCACCCCACCTCCAAGCATAGCGGGCTTCTGAGTTTTGCGGTCAAGAGCTCCATGAATAGATCTAATTTTCCTCCTTCGAGCTACCATGGGAGATCAATTGTTGAATGATTGTTTGGTCACATATATTGAGATTTGAGAGGGACATGTTCAAGAAAGTGACCGACAATGATATCATCGAGCTATTCATGGCAACGAAAACATGTTTTTTTTTAAACGGTTTTAATTGGCAACGTTTCAAAAAAAAGCAACGAAAACATGTAGAGCTGTGTAAGATTGAAATGTTGTAATTAGGGCTGATTTTGTTATCTTTTATTGGCATAACATCTTATTAGAACTTCATGTAATTTCTTTTGACACATTCTGAACCACTTTGTTGGATTTATTATGTTATGAGAAAAATTAAGTTACTTCTATTGTCACTTTTGCAAAATTTTGACTTATGTGCTATTTTTTTTATGCTTTTTCAACCGTGAGTTTTAAACTTGGCACCCCCGCCAGTCAAATCCTGGATCCGCCACTGACTTCGCTGGAGCCTAGGAAGCAATCCAATCAAAGCTGATACACCTCCTCTTCACCCCACCTCCAAGCATAGCGGGCTTCTGAGTTTTGCGGTCAAGAGCTCCATGAATAGATCTAATTTTCCTCCTTCGAGCTACCATGGGAGATCAATTGTTGAATGATTGTTTGGTCACATATATTGAGATTTGAGAGGGACATGTTCAAGAAAGTGACCGACAATGATATCATCGAGCTATTCATGGCAATGGAAACATGTTTTTTTTGAAACGGTTTTAATTGGCAACGTTTAAAAAAAAAGCAACGAAAACATGTAGAGCTGTGTAAGATTGAAATGTTGTAATTAGGGCTGATTTTGTTATCTTTTATTGGCATAACATCTTATTAGAACTTCATGTAATTTCTTTTGACACATTCTGAACCACTTCGTTGGATTTATTATGTTATGAGAAAAATTAAGTTACTTCTATTGTCACTTTTGCAAAATTTTGACTTATGTGCTAATTTTTTTATGCTTTTTCAACCGTGAGTTTTAAACTTGGCACCCCCGCCAGTCAAATCCTGGATCTGCCACTGTTGATATGAGTCATGACTAGTGACGATTAGTCTGAGTCGCTACCCAAGATCGACCAGTCGACTCGTAATCCTTGTCCAAGACACGGCATTATTTATGATGAGGAATAGCACAAGCCACTACTAGTATTTGGGTGTGTGTGTGTGTCGGTGAAAGTGCTAGAGCCATAAATCTAGAAGAATCTAGCAAAAAAATGTGAACTTAGCTTTTACAAAGGATCGGAGGAAGCTTCAAACTAGGCCCGAGCTTTCGGGCAGAGGCAGGAAAGGATATGTTCTTTCCTTCCATTTTCTTCCATCCATCATCACCCCATCATCAGCATGGCATCTCCTCGACGTGGAGACCAAAATTAACCTGGTGCCTCAATCATCACCATGGAAGTAATATTTTTTACAAATGGGCATATCACCATGCAAGCAGCAAAGATACGAAAAAAAAGGAAAAGCGGAAGGAGATTTGGGATGTCGACCTCTTGTAGGCGCACGTCGACCTCTTTTCCGCACATGCGGGGAGATTTGGGATGGAGACTTGCACTGCATGCTTCCCTTATGGGAAATGGGAAATATTGCACGTCAAGGGTATCGATTTAGTTGCTTAGCGAATCTAGAGTGAATGCTTCTGAATTTGAGCATATTAAAACTCTTTTCTTTTTGTAACGGAAGATTTTACCAACCCTCGTCGAGCTTATACAACATCGCAAGAGTTCGAAAACTTGATCTTCGTACATAAAAATGCACGCAAGATAACACACGAAGGGGTTGCTTGATTTGGGAGTTGTTCGCTTGTGATTTTGTTGTATGATATCGCCCAGTTTTTCGTTAATTAACAACTCTTTTCTTCTCAATTAATAGATTGGGACAAAAAATTGTCCCCGTTACAAAATAATATTTGGGAAACATATGAATGTCGGACCGAGCTTCAGTGACTTGCAATACACAAGTCACCGAGCGACTTGTGGCAATCTCGTCCCTCTGTTTTCGATCCGATGGATAAGATTCATCCGAATCTGAAACACAAAAATAAAACTTTTCAGAAAAAATCGAAAAAATTCCAGTAAATCATAAATGCTTCTATAGCTATTCTGTGAATTTTTTATCTGATTTGGACTAACCGTTTGCGAATATATAGCTTTTTTAGTTTGAAACATAAAACGCTATTTATACGCAAACCATTAATCGAAATAGGATGTAACTTTCAGAGAATCCAAAACGAAACATTTATGATTTACTGGATTTTTTTCGATTTTTTCTGAAAAGTTTTATTTTTGTGTTTCAGATTCGGATGAATCTTATCCATCGGATCGAAAACAGAGGGACGAGATTGCCACAAGTCGCTCGGTGACTTGTGTATTGCAAGTCACTGAAGCTCGGTCCATGAATGTCAACCCGGAGGCTAGTTTGCTATAAGTACATGCGAGGTAAATACCTCCCTTACATAACCAATGAACTTAATTAAATGATATGTCAAAAAACTTAATTAAATGAGGAAAATGTAGAAACCACCAATCGTTGGTGCCAAGGACTAACTATGCGAGTTTGTTGCAGAAACACAAACATTTGGTGTAATATATTGTAGATATGTCCAAATTCTGGTCTTACCTAATAATGGTTTTAACGATTGGTCCTGCAAATCAGTGCTAAGAGCATCTCCAGTGGAGGTCCTGATAGCCCTCCATATCCGCAGGGGCGGAGCTAGAAAAAAAATCGCCTGGTGCACAACATCAGCTAGGAAGGTGAAATGAGACGTCACTATGCTTGTTTGTGGGTAGTTTGTGTGCAAAATAGTGCGCCCTGGTGCACTGTCATTGGGTTTACCTGGTGCACATAGCAAAATTTGGACCTTTTTACTAGTAATTTTTTTGTGTCACCCTGGTGCATGTGCACCATGCAAGCCCTATGTAGCTCCGCCCTTGCATATCCGACAAAGGTATAGCATCCAACGAGACCCCCCCCCCCCCCCCCCCCCCCCTCTTAATTTTTTGTCCGGACCGGCCTCTTTGGGCTATCTCTATCCGGACATCCTATCGAGACATGTTGTCCGGACGCCTCTAAACAGACAATATATTGGGGGGGGGGGGGGGGGGGTGTCTAAACATGAACTTGGGTTGTTCGCTGGACATGCTCTAACATGTGAGTACCTGACCCCAAATCAACTTTAAAAAAAAACTAAAAAAATTAAGTATATGAATCAATATGAGTGATGAATGATAAATACTTTTACGAACCGTTTGAAAGGTTGCTCAATATTTCCTAGATTCACCTGATTTTTGGTCAATTTTCAAATTTATCATAAATAAATAAATCCACTCATTCAATTACTGTTCATTATTAATCCGGTGGATTTTGAGAAAACATTGACCATCCATTTTAAAGTTTGGTCAATTTTTGTTAGATTTAGTCATATTTTGGTTAAATCATTATGGGTAAAAATTCTAATAACTGAAGCAAATCTCATTAATTAATCTGTGCAATTTTGCAACAAATTTGATAATCCATTTTAAAGTTAGGGCCGTGTTATGTTCACTAATTAAGTTGGAAAGTTTGAGAAAATTGAGGACCAGCCATTTAAAAGTTTGATCAGCTTTTATTCTGATCCTGATTAATGTGAGCATATTTAATAATTTTTGTTCTGAATCGAATTTTAAATAGGTTTTAAAATTTAAGCATACTATACGAGAATCAAACATCTCTTGAGTGGTTAGGTTTTTTTTTCTTTTCAAAAAGGAGGTTGAGATTCTCGACCTCTGCATCAAAAAGATGCATTCAGTCTTTATTAAATTTTGTTCAACAAACCTGAATGGTTAGTACTTACGTATATTAGTTACTCCCTCCGTTCCATTTTAATTGACTCACATATATCTAGATATGAGTAGTAGACATGGTTGTAGTCGGTAATCACCAAAAAGATTTTTCTACGCAGTTAGGTTTTTCTTGCAAAAAAAAAAAGGAGACGCGAAAGGAATGTAATTTGTGGACATTGGCGCAAAGTGCACGTGTAAGTGGCAGCACGCACGCTTTGGTGTGTTGCAACCCACAGTACCACCACGTCTAGCCTCACGCCACTGGTGTCAGTCCCAAGTAAGCTCGGGACCTACACAACGATACCCACTAGCAGTGCACCATATACCTCCACTGCCATCCGTATATAACACAGCCCAGTTCTTCACCATCGATCGGCGAGACCTACCTTGCTGCGTATTCTACTGCAATTCTGTTGCCACACATCACTCCCAAGGAATTGACCGGAGACTCTTAATAGTGGTGAAAACAGAGTGGTAATTAGCAGGCCGACGCACGCGCGCACCATGGCTGCCGCAGTGCCATTGCCGGTGATGGTGATCCTTGTCGTCGGAGTGGCGGTTACGCAGCTTATGCTCGTCAGTGCCGCCGGCTTGCGCGGTGGTCAGCAGCAGCTGAGGATGGGGTTCTACGACAAGAGCTGCCCGGCGGCGGAGCGGATCATCGGCGACTACGTCCGGCAGCACGTCCGGCGCGTGCCCACCGTCGCGCCCGCGCTGCTCCGGACGCACTACCATGACTGCTTCGTCAGGGTACGGATGTGTATACGATTATTCTAAACGTGTGCGTCACTCAACGCAAATCGCAGGGCGTGAGTGACTCATACGCACACTGACATGATGTACATGCAGGGCTGCGACGCGTCCATCCTGCTCAACTCCACCGGCGCCGGCGCGGCGGAGAAGGACGCGCCGCCGAACCTGACGCTGCGGGGCTTCGACCTGATCGACCGCGTCAAGGCCCTCGTGGAGGAGGCGTGCCCCGGCGTCGTCTCCTGTGCCGACGTCCTCGCGCTCGCCGCCCGGGACGCCGTCGCCGCCATCGTACGTAGCCTCCACTCAGCTCGCCCAATCATCTGAGAACTAGCATTGACCTTGCACGTGCGGTGCAGGGAGGGCCGTCGTGGCGCGTGCCGACGGGGAGGAGGGACGGCACGGCGTCGAGCATGCAGGAGGCGCTCCGGGAGCTGCCCTCGCCGGCGATGACCTTCCCGCAGCTCGCCGCCCTGTTCGCCCGCAAGGGCCTCGGCGTGCGCGACCTCGTCTGGTTGTCAGGTTCGTGCTACACGCAACGTATACCGCACTAGCTTAATAATCACACGACTTACACTAATGGAGCTCTGCTCGTACCTCTGAATGTCTGATCATGGTCTAAAACTTGTGCCACCGACACGACGAAAGGCTGTCTCTTATAAACCACTCTTTGTGTGTCGAGAGCGACATGGAGAAAGAGCACGCAGAATCGTTGCTTTCTCTCTGTCCGTCTTAAACCAGATAGGCAGATTCCTTCAGGATAACCCGTAGTTTCTGAACTCCGCGGCGTCGAATCAAACACTTTTTCAGACTTCAGTAAAATGTTACAAATACTTAGCACAGTTATTCGAGCTTAATTACTTCATCTTAGTTTGTTTCGCTTCTTGTTTGGTTGCTTCTGGTGTTATTTGCAATCTCCTGGTTAGATCCTGCCCAATCATATCGTCTGCTTCCTCTAATTTTGGAAGCCATTTCACCATCCTTCTTGCCACTTGTTGTCAGGTACTGATAATCTATCAAGTCACCGATGCGTGCCTCTGAGAGGCATCTATTTGTGACGATGCCAAGCTCATACTTACACGTCTACTTCATTTCTATTATCGGTCGAGTCCAAACAGATAGCCTTTGCTTTATACCATGTCCCCTGTTCCATACGTCAGCATTTAGCGCCAACTTTGAACTAGCTTTCCCTAAGCTGTGTTCTCCCAGTACATATTGATTGATACCTCTCACTGAGAATCCAATAACAGCCCTTCTTCTCTACTAAATTCAACCAAAAGAATCATCACCGAATTATATAAGCTACTGAATTTCAACTCGGCGGTTCTGAATATGTTTCTGAACCGAACCTGAGGTGCAGGTGCGCACACCATCGGCATCGCCCACTGCTCGTCCTTCACCGACCGCCTCTACGGCTACGCCAACGCTGCCAACGGCACAGCCCCGCCCCTTAATGCCGCCTACGCCGCCAACCTGCGGCAGCGCAAGTGCAGGATGGGCGGCCGCGACGCGGCGGTGGAGATGGACCCCGGCAACTTTCTCACGTTTGACCTCGGCTACTACCATGCGGTGCTGAAGCACAGGGCCCTGCTCCGTTCCGACGCAGCTCTGATCACAAACGCCGCAGCGAGGGCTGACATCGCCGATGTAGTGGCCAGCCCGCCGGAGGTGTTCTTCCAGGTGTTCGCGCGATCGATGGCAAGGCTGGGGGCTGTGCAGGTCATGACCGGCTCAGAGGGTGAGATCAGGAAGAGCTGCTCCGTTGTGAACAGCTAGGTCGAACTGATATGCACATGTGCATGGTATTTTTCCTGGAAATTGTTCAGTGGATGCTGTGATTTTGCTCTTATACATTCTGTGTTGATTTGTAACGGATTTTATTCTGATCAAATTTTGGTTGCGCGTGGCGGTAAACAGTTGAGTCTGCAGGGAAAACAAGACAAGTATGTGCATGTCAAACCGCAAGCACTATGTCATCTGAAACCATGCAAGGAAATCCAAAGACAATAACCCTCCTAAGTTATGCAATAGTGGCAGAAAACAATGCCTGCATGCTTTAAGTACCAGCAAGCTCGAAAATATATTGACGTTTACCACAAATCCACGACATATACATAACTGCAACTTTCAAAATTGAGAGAACATATAATCTACACGGGAATTTATAGTTACAGGCTTACGGAAATTGGCGAAGGGAAACAATGAATAGGATCATGGAAATTCTGAGAGCACTTCAAGAACGCTCAAGTGCGCTAAGTGGGAAGCAGAGCGTCGCAGTGTCAGGTAAGCTTCATCTTCTGCATAACATTCTGTTGCATGGCATCGTTGAAACTGAAGAAAGCAAACCTCTCAAGAAAGTGTGAACAGCTAGATCAAACTGATATGCGCTTATGCATGGCATTTGCTCTGGAAACTGTTCAGTGGATGCTGTGATTTGTGCTATAATTATGATCAAATTTTTGTTGCTGAGTGGTGGTAAAACAACAGAGTCTGCAGCTTAACTGTGAGCACAGAAAATACGCCACAAGTATGCACGAGTCATAATATAAGATTGAAGTTCTATTAACAGGTAGTAGCAAAGATGAAAAATAGGATACAGCATCGACAAAACATACATAACTGCAACTCACAAATTGAGAGTAACATATATTACAAGTCTATAAATTGTACCATTGGAAGTTCAGAACAACTGTAAACCAGCTCTGCTCACACAAGGAACTATCATTACAACTTATTGGTGAAAGAAAACAGAGAGCAGTAGACAATACATGTATTCCCATCGCAGACAATGCAAGTCTGAGGAAACTTCAAGAAACTCTCAGGCGATAAGTGCGAAGCAAAGTGGTGTGCTGTCAGGTACTCTTCATCTTCTGCATAAACGTTTGGTGCAGTGCATCGATGCAGCTAAAGAAAGCAAACCTCCAGATCTTGCAGAAAAACAATGCTCCAAACCATACCCAAAAACCGAAGACAACTCCAGCAATCACCGAGTAGTACAGCCACAGGTCGTGGTGATGTTCGTTCGCTCCATCCACTGATGTTGCAATACTGGAATTGTTTGTGCACGCAATTCTTAAAGGGGGACCACAAAGTCCCAGATTATTGCTATATATCGATGGGTCATTGAGTGTTTGGAGCTGACTGCCGGTAGGTATCTCTCCAGATAAAAGATTGTTGGAGAGATTAAGAGTGTTGAGGAACATCAAGTTCGATATGCTTGGAGGAATAGGACCTGATAGTTTGTTCCACGAGAGGTCAAGAGATTCTAACAGCTCTAGATTTCCAACGTCCTTCGGGATACCACCCGTTAGATAATTTCTTGACATATTTAGTAGTCGGATGCCTCTAAGATATGTCAACTCTGAAGGGATTTCACCAAATAGAGAATTTCCAGAGAGATCAATTCCAGTGACAAATCCATCACTTCCCTGAAAGGCGTACTCATGCCCCTTCCATATTATGTCCATGCGGCCCCCGTCAACGGTATGCATGTAATTGCCAATAGCATAGAAAAATGGGTTGTCGATTATTATTGATGGCTGAACAATGGATGTCTGTCGCATTAGGGAAAAGTTGACGAAGCTTCGTGGTATGGTACCAACAAACTTATTTTCAGCTAGATCAAGCAGTTGGAGATGGGATAGTTGTGATAACTGCCAAGGAATACTTCCGTAGAACATGTTTGATCGCAGCCCGAGAATCCTCAGCAAGGGAATGCTTTCCCCTATCCACGGAGGAAGGGTACCACTAATCTTATTGTTCCCAAGATCCAAAATAAGAAGGCTACTGAAGTTCTTGAATGCTGATGGAAAGCAACCTGTCAGTTTGTTGTTTGACAAGTGCAGTGACTTTAATGAAGAGTTGTAGTAAGTTCCGGTTGGAACTTCTCCAGTAAAATAATTATTCGACATATCCAAGGATTGCAATTCAGTTAAATTCCACAGGCATCCAGGGAGATCTCCAGACAGATGATTATTTGATAGATCCAAGAGTTGCAGATATGTTAATTGACAAAAGGCTGATTCTCCCGAAAAGCTGCTATTGTTACCCACGTTAAGACCAACGGACAACTGCCTGCTGTCAACGTTAGGAATGATACCTGTGAACTTGTTGCCGGACAAGGAGAGAAAAACAATATTTACCAACAAGGAGATGTTTGCTGGGATAACATCAACGAGGTTGTTGTCGTGAAGATCAAGCACATTGAGGGTTTGGAGAGCTGGAGAGTACAAGGCGTGTAGAGTACCATGAAGCCCCATGTTGGCAAGGCGTAGCTCGGTAACATGTAGAGAAGCACCACAGACGACGCCGAGCCATCTGCAGACATCACTGGAAATCAGTATCGACCAGTCGGAGGACAACGAATTGGCGCCAATCAAAGTGGACTTCCATTGTAGAAGTGCTTCTGCTTCCGGGCTGATTGCCTTGGATGTGCATACTAGCAAAAAAATTGAGATGTAGAAGAGTTTCTGCGGCGCCATTGCAGCGGCTTATGGTGTTGGTACGAAAATGTCAAGCTGAAGGGTGCTCTATGTATTGCCTTCAGAAGTATAAAAGTGCACACAGAGCATTGCAGAGAACACCGTTGGGTACCAAGACTTCAGACTTGGGGCCACGTCTGAGAAGATATCAAATCATGTCAAGTGTTCTGCGGCCACACCCTTGGAGGTCCAAAATACCAAACTTCTCTCGAAAGTGATTACTAGTCACCAGTAATGTGAAGAATGACTATTTATGCGGTTGTGGTTGCCCGCAAACACAAATCCAACCAGCTGTCCAGATGCTATGATATTTGCACTTGATATCTCCCGGCCTATGCATTCTAGGATACACACGAACATTATTTATTAAGAAACCTACAAAATCTCAGAATAAAGCAAACATCGGGCCGCATTGGTTATGTTGACCCGCATGATTAAGCAGTTTTTGACGGTTTGGTTTTAAACTAATTTAATCAACAACTAAGTAAAGCACACACAACAACATAATAAACCTTGGGGGTTCAATCAAACTTAGCAATCTAAATATTTAGAGGAATATACTCCGTATAAGTTAACTAATCAATAGTTAATAGTTATCATAAACAAATAGCTTTGAAATTCTGCAATAGAGAAAATATCTAACCATGGTCTTCCTTCTTTTTTTTACATGAACCATGGTCTTCCTAATTGTGTATAAACTGAGACACAAGATTTTCTGCAGTGCCATTGCAGCGGCGTAGTGTGTCGGTAAGAAGTGAAATGGTAAGCTGAATGTTGCTCTACGCAATGCCTTCAGAAGTAGCTAAGAGTGCACATGAATACAAAAGATTACTGCAGAAAAAACGAATGCATTGTGGTGCTCGTTGGACTAGCATATGCATACAATAGACTTCAGACTTGGGGTCAGTCTTGTGGGAGAAAATCAAATATGCCGGTGTTTTGAGGCCACCCAATTCCCAGCTTCTCATGGAAGTGATTGCAATTTAGGTGTGTTAGACTATACGTGTACAACTAGATAAACTAGAAATTAGAGTACGTCTTGTATTCCAAGTCATTGGCTTCTTGCCTCCCAAGTTTGTACCACTATATATATCCCATGAGGATCATGGCAATACAACAACAAAGATTATGATTCTATATTTTCTATATGGTATCAGAACGGTTTGTCTCACGACGCCGATCTTAGGTTCTAAACACTTCCGCATCGCGCCGCCCCCGAGGGCGCGGCACCCGATTTAGATCAAAAGATCAGATCGGTTCTTTAGAATAGATCTTACCCAATTTCGAAATTTCCAATTCTATAGATTAGATTCGATCACTTAGTCAAATAAATCCTTCCAGATCCGCCAAATAAATTCCTAAATCTTTTGTGACCCTCCCGGCGAAAATCTGTGCGAAATTGATGGCGGCGCTCATACACGACTACAGCTTCGCAGAATCAGCCGGCTCCAATCCGTCGGCCACAAGATGCGACGCGATTTCGGTCGGCACACGAAACTGCATCGGCATCTACGCCTGTGATCTACATCAGCACGTCACGGCAGCGCACACCACGCAGCGGACACGCAACGACGACGACGCGCGGACGGAGGACTTCATCATGCACACGGCAGTCCAAGTCGCCCACGAATCTCGATCTACATCAGCCAGCCAAGCCAATCTACGCCGGCACCAAAGACATCCATTCGTTGCATGTGAATACATGCATGCGTACGCAGTGGTTAATTCACATCCAGCAGTTTATTTAACATGCAACAGGTCATCATCTTGGACCACGGTGCACCGTCGCGCGTGAAACTTCTTCGACGTCGTCTACATCGAGCTACACTTCTGCGATGTGCACTGCATCTACATCGAGCCAAATCACGACGTCTTCGAGCTGTACGACTACATCATGATCGTCGAGTTCTACATCGCCAACCCAACCATCGTCAAGGTCTACATCCACGTGGTCTTTTGCCTCCGCCGCCCAAAAAACCCACCGCCGCCGCAGATCACTGTCGTCGCCGCACAATGACACAAAAACCCGCCGCCGCAGATCGCTGCCGCCGCCGCATAATGACCCAAAAACTTGCCGCCGACGCAGATCCCTGCCGCCGCCGCACAAAACCTACGACAATACATACAACATTGCGCAATTTTTTGCGCCTCCGGCGCTATAGGCTACAACAACCACGGCCACGACAACATCGACCACGGCTACATCACGACCGGCTATCTCAACATCGACATCAACAAGAACATCTACAACAACACATCGGCAACAACTCCAGTCAGCAGCGTCCGCGTCGTCACTTGCGTCCACGCCACTCCCGCTGTGACTACGGGAGGGAAGAGAGGAGAGACCATCAGAGACGCAGTCGATGATGACGGAGGGGAGAAGACGACGGAAGTGCAAGACTTCAAATCCAGTCGAAATCGTCCGTTTCACTCCCGCTACGACTGAGGGCGAATGTTAGACTATACGTGTACAACTAGATAAACTAGGAATTAGAGTACGTCTTGTATTCCAAGTCATTGGCTTCTTGCCTCCCAAGTTTGTACCACTATATATACCCCATGAGGATCATGGCAATACAACAACAAAGATTAGGATTCTATATTTTCTACAAGGTGATGTCTGATGCTGAGAGCCTCAGACTGCCATGTATGTATGTGGTTGTAGCTGTTTGTTAGAACTGGTTCAAACCACCTGGATTTTCTCAAGTGCAACGTCCAAATCTGCAATTTAATATCTAAGAGTGAAATGACAAGTCTAGCTCTAGAGTCTAGACCATCATCAGATCCATTCAAGATGGAATTTTGAAAATATCACAAAGTAAGAAAAATAAACCTTTATGCATTTAGTACTAGCACCTTGAGATGAGACCTCCATTGTTAGCTCAACCCCTCGATGGAAAACTCCATATCGATGAGGCTGAGAGCGACGGCAGGGGGCAGCGAGCAGTGCTGATGGGTTCGCATCTACTCCCTCTCCTTGGGTCCTCCAACTTGATCTACCATATGCGATGATGACTAAGGCCGAGGCTGAGGAGAGGCGCCCACACTGCCATACAGGAGAGGAGAGCACGACGTGCGGTTGCCGGAGAGGAGGAGCCCAGCGCAGCGGGGTCCAGGAGGAAAGAGGTACGGAAGGGAAGATGGCGCCGAGCTCTCAGCCACGATACAAATCAGCTCTCCGGGCCGTTGGACTACTTCCTACTCTCCAGTTTTCGGAGTCAAACATATGTTCCTATTCACATTCAGACATGTAGAATTAGAACAGGAAAAAATGAATGCACTTAGGCAAAAATGCCAGCCTGAACTCAAACTTTATTTCAACCCAAGATAGTACAAATTGTTATGACCAAACTTTTACATGAGAGATTACAAGATCCGCTGCTGACACAATCATTAATTATTGTCTTTACTGAATCAACAAATGTAGCAAGCAACAGAGTCCATGGAGGTACCAAGGCACAAGTGGCCAAGAGTTGCCTAAAGACGGGGCTGCATTCATGCTAGCGAAACTCAAATATATATAAAAAGCGACAACACATAAGCCAATTGTCAGAGACTACAACTCACATAATTTATAAGAGAATAAACCTAGACACATAATTTAAATTCATAATACTATAAGCCAATTGTCTGTCCACGTAAAAAAAAAATTGCAGCTTATTGGTGAAAAAGAAAAGTGTACAGGGTTACGAACCACAAATTTTTATCTGTTGTCCATAATGCAAGTCTGAGGAAATTTCAAACAAAGGTTACTAACTGGGACAGAGAATATCATGTTTTCAGGTACGCTTCATCTTGTGCATAACATTCTGTTGCATGGCATCGATGCAACCAAAGAACGCAAACCTCCAGAGCTTCCAGAAAAACAATGTTCCAAACCATACCCAAAACCAAAGACAGTTCCAGCAATCACGGAGTAGTACAGCCACATGGTTTCAAGTCGACGTTGATCTTCATTTGCCCCATGGAGTGTTGTTGTAGAGATCGAATTGTTTTTACATGGAATACTCAGAGGAACACCACATAATGCCAGGTTGTTGCTATAAATGGAGGGATCGACGAGTGTTTGGAGCTGATTTCCTGTAGGTATCTCGCCTGACAGGAGGTTGTTGGAGAGATTCAGAGAGCTGAGGAACATCAAGTGTGATATGCTTGGAGGAATGGGACCCGAGAGCTTGTTCCAAGAGAGGTCAAGAGACTCCATGTCTTTCAAGTTACCAATGTTACTTGGGATAGGACCAGATAATTTATTTCTAGACATGTTAAGGAATCGAAGGGCTTCAAGGTTCAGCAATTTTGCAGGAATCTTTGTGTGCTTGCATTTTTCTTGATGCTGTTTCTCCTGCTATCTATGATGGATTGTACTCCTAGTTCATAATTTCCTGTTATTTTGAATGTTCGTGTGAAGGTATGTAGCTTAGTTGTATGCTGATACATGCTGTAGATGATCTGCATCTATATGTACCTGCTGTCTTAGCTTTTTCTGACATAAATTTCTGAATCTCTCTTGTACTCCATGTATGAAGAATTGCCCTACCCTGTTTCCGTCTGCAAGTTTCTCGCTGATCTAGAGGTGCTCACTCATTTCCTGGGTGCTTACTATTGTTCCAACATTGCACTTTTGTGTTGGTGATGACTGGGCATATGCTCAGTTTTTCCTTGAGGCTGGCAACCATTTGTCCTTCAGATGGGAAAAACACATGCACAATCTATCTTAGCAAGCAAAATAACATACTACTTATATAAATTAAAACGAAACAGGCAGGAAGATGGATGACATCCTTGCTTTCGATGAGCTCACCCTTCTCCTGTTTCGTAATACTGAACCCAAGCGATTGGTTTGCAACACTCACTTGTTGGCGGGAGATGATCATCAGAGTGATAGCAATTAAACACTGCAGTTACGGTGGCATCCCTGAGTCAGGTTTATGGTTCGCTTCAGATCGGACCACGATCTATAGTATTTACCGTTTATGAGTCGCGATACTAGTCTATGAATCGCAACCTGGAGGTCAAAGGTTCGACTGGACTAGTTGGACGAGTCGAGCGGACTCGTTCGACTAGTCATGGCTAATCTCGACTAGTCACCTCTCCTGGGTCGATCGACTCAAAAATGGCCCCACGTGTCATTTTTTTTCTGATATTGCCGAAAACCTAGATCAAACTGGCCCAGATTTTCCCCGTGAAACCCTAGATCGACTAGTCGACTCGTAATCCTTGTCCAAGACACGGCATTAATTATGATGAGGAATAGCACAAGCCATTACTAGTAGTAGGGTGTGTCGGTGAAAGTCTAGAAGAATCTAGCAAAAAAATGTGAACTTAGCTTTTACAAAGGATCGGAGGAAGCTTCAAACTAGGCTCGAGCTTTCGGGCAGAGGCAGGAAAGGATATGTTCTTTCCTTCCATTTTCTTCCATCCATCATCACCCCATGATCAGCATGCCATCCCCACGACGTGGAGACCAAAATTAACCTGGTGCCAGCGACACTCGACCCTATTTCTGGAATCCTCCTCTCTCTACAGTGCTCAGAGGCGAATCGGAGGCGACTCGGATTTTCCCGGCGGCCGCCGGCGTATCTGCGAGATTCCTCACTCTCCGTCGGCCGCTCCGGCGGCGGAGGGTGGGGAATCCCCGGATCTGCGTTCTGGCGTGTAGATATGGGGTTTGTGGGCGGCGCTGGCGTGGTGGGGTCGTCTGCGTTGGCTTTTTGGTGCTCTGCGGCTTCCCCTTTTCGGCGTCGTCTTCGACGGGGCTGCTGGCTGCAGGTGAGTCACCTCTCTACCGTTCTCTCCGGCGGCGGCGGCAGGTTGGTGGCGGGTGTACAGGAGGCCGGCGGAGGGGTTTCAAGGCGGCGGCTGTGCGGGATCATGGTGTGCAGGTGGAAGATCTGGCCATCTCCGATGAGGTGGTGTGGCGCTGGCCCCAGGTCTGGGGCAGTTTGAGCTTGGGGTGTGCCCCCGGCCGTTGCTCTTCATCGTCTTCAGATCCAGCTCCTCGGAGTTGGTGGTTACTGCAGCTCTTCAACGCCTCCGGGCTAGGAGTTCTTCTGCTCCCGCGGTGGTGTTCCAGGCGGCTGGCTCCTTCGGCGTCTCCGACGGTGGAGGCTTGTGCGCCCGGTGACCTCGAGGTTGAAGATGGAGTGTGCCAGCTTTCCCGTTCTCTGTTTCCTCTCTGTTTTTTCTTTGCTTGTACTTGGCTGTGTAATGTGTTCCTTTCTGTATGAATACAAGTATCTACGTTATAAAAAAAAATTTAACCCGGTGCCTCAATCATCACCATGGAAGTATTTTTTTTCAAATGGGCATATCACCATGCAAGCAGCAAAGATATGAAAAAAGGAAAAGCAGAAAGAAGGGGAGGAAATCTCTCACGCACACGCTTCTTGTAGGCGCACGTCGACCTCTTTTCCGCACATGATTGGTCGCCTCGTGCACATGATTGTAGGCCCTGATAGCCCTCCATATCCGACGGTATAGACTCCAACAACACCCCCCCCCCCCCCCCCCCCCAAACCCCCACTCCCCCACTGGTCGGGACGTCCCAAATTCTGTCCAGACACCCCTTGTACGCCCCAAGTTTGGGGAGTAGGTAGGGTGTCCGGACACTATGGCACATAATTTTTTGTCTGGACTGGCTTCTTTGGTACATTTCTATCCGGACATCCTATCGAGACATGCTGCCCAGATGCCTCTAAACAGACACATATTTTGAGGTGCGTAGACCAGAAATTGGGTTGTTCGTTGGACAGCTCTAACATGTAAGTACTTGACCCCAATCAACTTTTCGAAAAAACTAAAAAAAATAAGTATATGAATCAATATGAGTGATGAATGATAAATACTTTTACGAACCGTTTGAAAGGCTGCTCAATATTTCCTAGATTCACCTGATTTTTGGTTAATTTTCAAATTTATCATAAATAAATAAAAATTTCTCATGCAATTACTATTCATTATTAATCTGGTGGATTTTGAGAAAAATTTGACCATCCATTTTAAAGTTTGGTAATTTTTGTTAGACTTAGTCATATTTTTGGTCAAATATTTATGGGTAAAAATTCTAATAACTGAAGCAAATCTCATTAATTAATCTGTGCAATTTTGCAACAAACTTGACAATCTATTTTAAAGTTAGGGCCGTTTTATGATCACTAATTAATTTGGAAAGTTTGAGAAAATTTGGGACCAGCCATTTAAAAGTTTGATCAGCTTTTATTCCGATCCTGATTAATGTGAGTATATTAAATAATCTTCTTTTCTGAATCAAATTTTAAATAGGTTTTAAAATTTAAGCATACTATACGAGAATCAAACATCTCTTGACTGGTTAGTTTTTTTTTCGAAAAGGAGGTTGAGACTCTCGACCTCTGCATCAAAAAGATGCATACGGTCTTTATTAAATTTTGTTCAACAAACCTGAATGGTTAGTACTTACTTATTAGTTAGTAGACATGGTTGTACTGGGTGATCACCAAAAAGATTTTTCTACGCAGTTATGGTTTTCTTGCAAACAAAAAAGAAACACGAAAGGAATGTAATTTGTGGACATTGGCGCAAAGTACATGTGTAGCAGTGGCAGCACGCACGCTTTGGTGTGTTGCAACCCACAGTACCACCACACGCCTGGCCTCACGCCACTGGTGTCAGTCCCAAGTAAGCTCGGGACCTACACAACGATACCCACCAGCAGTGCACTACATACCTCCACTGCCATCAGTATATAACACAGCCCAGTTCTTCACCATCGATCGGCGATACCAACCTTGCTGTATTCTACTGTACTTCTGCTGCCACACATCACTCCCAAGGAATCGATCAGAGACTCAGGGTAGTAGTGGTGAAAACAGAGTGTAATTAGCAGGCCGACGCACGCGCGCACCATGGCTGCCGCAGTGCTATTGCCGGTGATGGTGGCCCTTGTCGTCGGAGTGGCGGTTACGCAGCTTATGCTCGTCGGTGCCGCCGGCGTGCGCGGCGGGCAGCCGCAGCTGAGGATGGGGTTCTACGACAAGAGCTGCCCGGCGGCGGAGCGGATCGTCGGCGACTATGTCCGACAGCACGTCCGCCGCGTGCCCACCATCGCGCCCGCGCTGCTCCGGACGCACTACCACGACTGCTTCGTCAGGGTACGTACGGTACATACGGTTATTCTATACGTGTGCGTCACTCAACTCAAATCCCAGTGTCATACTCATACTGACAAGCCGATGTACATGCAGGGCTGCGACGCGTCCATCCTGCTCAACTCCACCGGCGCCGGCGCGGCGGAGAAGGACGCGCCGCCGAACCTGACGCTACGGGGCTTCGACCTTATCGACCGCGTCAAGGCCCTCGTGGAGGAGGCGTGCCCCGGCGTTGTCTCCTGCGCCGACGTCCTCGCGCTCGCCGCCCGGGACGCCGTCGCCGCCATCGTACGTAGCCTCCGCTCAGCTCGCCCAGTCATCTGAGAACTAGCATTGACCTTGCACGTGCGGTGCAGGGAGGGCCGTCGTGGCGCGTGCCGACGGGGAGGAGGGACGGCACGGCGTCGAGCATGCAGGAGGCCCTCCGGGAGCTACCCTCGCCGACGATGGCCTTCCCGCAGCTCGCCGCCCTGTTCGCCCGCAAGGGCCTCGGCGTGCGCGACCTCGTCTGGTTGTCAGGTTCGTGCTACACGCAACGTACATTGCACTAGCTTAATAATCACAAGACTTACACTAATGGAGCTCTGCTCGTACCTCTGAATGTCTGATCATGGTCTAAAACTTGTGCCACCGACACGATGAAAGGCTGTCTCTTATAAACCACTCTTTATGCGTCGAGAGCGACATGGAGAAAGAGCACGCAGAATCGTTGCTTTCTCTCTGTCCGTCTTAAACCAGATAGGCAGATTCCTTCAGGATAACCCGTAGTTTCTGAACGCTTCGGCGTCGAATCAAACACTTTTTCAGACTTCAGTAAAATGTTACAAATACTTAGCACAGTTATTCGAACTTAATTGCTTCATCTTAGTTTGTTACGCTTCTTGTTTGGTTGCTTCTGGTGTTATTTGCAATCTCCTGGTTAGATCCTGCCCAATCATATCGTTTGCTTCCTCTAATTTTGGAAGCCATTTCACCATCCTTCTTGCCACTTGTTGTCAGGTACTGATAATCTATCAAGTCACCGATGGGTGCCTATGAGAGGCATCTATTTGTGACGATGCCAAGCTCATACTTACATGTCTACTTCATTTCTATTATCGGTCGAGTCCAAACAGATAGCCTTTGCTTTATATCATGTCCCCTGTTCCATACGTCAACATTTAGCGCCAACTTTTGAACTAGGCTTTCCCTAAGCTGTGTTCTCCCAGTACATCTAGATTGATACCTCTAGATTGATACCTCTAACTGAGAATCCAACAACAGCCCTTCTTCTCTACTAAATTCAACCAAAAGAATCATCACCGAATAATGTTATATAAGCTACTGAATTTCAACTCGGCGGTTTAAATACCTGGATTTACAACAGGCATGAAAGTGAAACACGCATTCTGAATATGTTTCTGAACCGAACCTGAGGTGCAGGTGCGCATACCATCGGCATCGCCCACTGCTCGTCCTTCACCGACCGCCTCTACGGCTACGCCAACGCCGCCAACGGCACTGCCCCGCCCCTCAATGCCGCCTACGCCGCCAACCTGCGGCAGCGCAAGTGCAGGATGGGCGGCCGCGACGCGGCGGTGGAGATGGACCCCGGCAACTTCCTCACGTTTGACCTCGGCTACTACCATGCGGTGCTCAAGCACAGGGCCCTGCTCCGGTCCGACGCCGCTCTGATCACAGACGCCGCGGCGAGGGCTGACATCGCCGATGTAGTGGCCAGCCCGCCGGAGGTGTTCTTCCAGGTGTTCGCCCGGTCGATGGCAAGGCTGGGGGCTGTGCAGGTCATGACCGGCTCAGAGGGGGAGATCAGGAAGCACTGCTCCGTTGTGAACAGCTAGATCGAACTGATATGCGCATATGCATGGTATTTTTACTGGAAATTGTTCAGTGGATGCTGTGATTTTGCTCTTATACATTCTGTGGTGATCTGTAACGGATTTTATTCGGATCAAATTTTGGTTGCGCGTGGCGGTAAACAGTTGAGTCTGCAGGGAAAACAAGACAAGTATGTGCATGTCAAACCGCAAGCACTATGTCATCTGAAAACATGCACCAGGGAAATCCAAAGATAATAACCCTCCCAAGTTATGCAATAGTGGCAGAAAACAATGCCTGCATGCTTTAAGTACCAGCAAGCTCGAAAATATATAAACGTCTACCACAAATTCACGACATATACATAACTGCAACTTTCAAAATTCAGAGAACGTATTATCTACACTGGAATTTATAGTTACAGGCTTATGGAAATTGGCGAAGGAAAACAATGAATAGGATCATGGAAATTCTGAGAGCACTTCAAGAACGCTCAAGTGCGCTAAGTGAGAAGCAGAGCGCAGCAGTGTCAGGTAAGCTTCATCTTCTGCATAACATTCTGTTGCATGGCATAGTTGACACCGAAGATTGCAAACCAACTGATATGCGCTTATGCATAACATTTGCTCTCGAAATTGTTCAGTGGATGCTGTGATTTGTGCAGTGGTATAATTCTAATCAATTTTTTTTTGCTGAGTAGTGGTAAAACAACGGAGTCTGCAGGTTAACTGTGAGCAGAGAAGATATGCCACAAGTATGTACGAGTCATAATATAAGATTGAAGCTCTATCAGCAGGTACTCCTTAGTAGCAAAGCTAGAAAAATAGGAAACAGCAACGACAAAACATACATAACTGCAACTCACAAATTCAGAGTAACATATATTACAAGTCTCTAGGAAATTGTACCACTGGAAGTACAGAACAACTGTAAACCAGTTCTGCTCACATAGGAACAGTTCATTACAACTTATTGGTGAAAGAAAACAGAGAACAGTAGACAACACATGTATCCCCAATTTCCCATTGCAGACAATGCAAGTCTGAGGAAACTTCAAGAAACTCTCAGGCGATAAGTGCGAAGCAAAGTGTTGTGCTGTCAGGTACTCTTCATCTTCTGCATAAACTTTTGGTGCAGTGCATCAATGCAGCTAAAGAAAGCAAACCTCCAGATCTTGCAGAAAAACAATGCTCCAAACCATACCCAAAAACCGAAGACGACTCCAGTAATCACCGAGTAGTACAGCCACAGATCTTGGTGATGTTCCTTTGCTCCATCCACTGGTGTTGCAATACTGGAATTGTTTGTGCACGCAATTCCCAAAGGGGGACCACAAAGTCCCAGATTATTGCTATAGATCGATGGGTCATTGAGTGTTTGGAGCTGACTGCCGGTAGGTATCTCTCCAGATAGAAGGTTGTTGGGGAGATTAAGAGTGTCGAGGAACATCAAGTTTGATATGCTTGGAGGAATAGGACCTGATACTTTGTTCCACGAGAGGTCAAGGGATTCTAGCAACTTTAGATTGCCAATGTCCTTCGGTATGCCACCAGTTAGATAATTTCTCGACATATTTAGTAACTGTATGCCTCCAAGATTTGTCAACTCTGAAGGGATTTCACCAATGAGGGAATTGCCGGAGAGATCAATGCCAGTCACAAATGAATCTTTTCCCCAAAAGGTGTACTCCCGTCCCTTCCAAATTATGTCCATGTTGTAATTCTGAGATAATATGAAGGTGCTAGTTTGTATGTTGATTTCTTTAAGTGGCTGCATCATGGATGTCTGTCTCATCATGGAAAACTTGACGAAATTTTCTGGTATGGTACCTACAAAGTTATTTTCAGCCAGATCAACTAGTTGGAGATGGGAGAGTTGTGATAGTTCCCAAGGAATACTTCCACAGAACATGTTTGATCGCAGTCTTAGGATCCTCAGCAAAGGATTGCTTTTCCCTATCCATGGAGAATAACCCCAGATATATTGTTGTTCCCGAGATCCAAAATAACAAGGCTTTTGAAGTTCCTTATCACTGCTGGAAAACTATGAGTGAACTTGTTGTTTGACAAGCGCAACAATCTTAGTGAAGTATTGTAGTAAGTTGAGCTCGGAACTTCTCCAGCAAAAGCATTGCTCGACAAATCCAACGATTGTAAATCTTTTAAATTCCAAAAGCAACCAGGAAGCTCTCCAGAAAACTGATTATTTGATAGATATAATATTCGCAAAAGTGTTAGTTGACAAAACGCAGAAAATGAGTCTCCCAGTAAGCTGCTATTCTCAGCTACCTTAAGAACTGGCAACTGCTTGCCATCAAGATTAGGAATGACACCTGTAAACTTGTTGCTATACAAGCTAAGAACAACAAGATTTACCAACAAGGATATGGCTGCAGGAAGCTCACCCTCAAGATGGTTGATGCTGATGTCAAGGAGTTTCAAACATGTTGCACTGCCGATATCTGATGGCACAATTCCAGTAAGGTGATTGTTTGACAAGTCAAGGAACTGTAAGTTTGGTATGCTTCCTATCTCCAGTGGGATCAAGCCAGTAAAGTTGTTGCCTGACAATGAGAGAAACACTAGCTCCTTGCACTCGCTGATCTGTGATTTGATTCTTCCAGTTAGCAAGTTGCTGGATAAATCAATGACCTGAATCTTGCGCCAGTTTGTAAAAACCTCTTGTGGTATGGTACCACTGATACTGTTTTCCTTTATTCCAAACTGCCTCAGTTCTTGCATCCTGGCAAAACATGGTGGCAAACTTCCAATAAACCAGTTATATGATAGGTACATGTTCCGGATGCTTGTAAGGTTCCCGAGCTCAGGTGGAAGAGTAGAAACCAAACTAGCGTTTCTAATGCCGAGCTTCTCTAATAACTGAAGCTGCCCGAGTGAGGCTGGAATAGACCCACCAAGTGAGTTGCTGCCCAGATAAAGCATTCGCAATCCAGATATCATCCCCAGCTCCTCTGGAATTCCACCAGTGAGATTATTTATGTTGAGACATAGTATCTCGAGCTTTTGGAGCCTTGAAAATGAACGAGGTATCGAGCCAGAGAATCCATTAGAGGATAAATTTAGATACCGCAACCTTGGAGCCATCTCCGGCAATGAAGCTGGTAATGGTCCTGAGAAGGTGTTACCCGATAAATCAAGCGACCTCAGCTTCGCATTGGTGCAGTTGATGATGAATTGTGGGAAGGTACCGCTGAGGTCATTATTAGCTAAAGATAACAGTTTCAAACTGAACATAGGTGAGAACTTGGCATATTGTGGGTTGGTCAAGTGGTTATTTCCGAAATCTAACTGAACAATCATTGGGAGTTTGCTGAGTTGGTAAGGGATGGCACCAACAAGATTATTGTTGCTCAAGTCCAGAATAGTGAGGGTGATAAACAAGGAGATGTTTGCTGGGATAACACCAACAAGGTAGTTGTTGTGAAGATCAAGCACAGTGAGTTTCTGGAACGCTGCAGTGTAGAAGGCGTGTAGCGTACCATGGAGCCCCATGTAGGGAAGGTGAAGCTCGGTGAGATGTCCAACACTGTCACAGGTGATGCCGAACCAAGAGCAGGTAGAGTTGGCTATCGACCATGAGGACAGCGAGTTGGAGCGAATCAAACTGGACTTCCATTGGAGAAGTGCTTCTGATTCCGGGTTGATTGCCTTGGCCGTGCATAGTAGCAGGAAAACTGAGACATAGAAGAGTTTCCGCACGGCCATAGCAGCCGCTTGTGGTGTTGGTAAGAAAGAAAATGGCAAGCTGAAGGGTGCTCTATGTAGTTTGCACAGAGATCATTGCAGAAAACACCATTGCGTACAGAGACCTTCAGACTTGGGGTCGTGTGGGACAAGTATCAAATCAAGTCACGTGTTCTGCGGTCACACACTCTTTTTTTTTAGATAAGGGGGTGCGGATCCCCGGCCTCTGCATCAAAATGATGCACACAGCCTTCCGCAATTATTTAGACTCCAAAGTATTAAGTTTTACAATTCACGGATCACATAAGGTGGATACAAAGATCAGCCACTCAAACAAAGATGTACTAAACATCGATTCTTCTAGTATGAAGTCACCCATCCCGACTGAAGATAGCCCGCACGAGTGTCAACATACGGGTGCATCCGGCATCCATAAGGCCACGTTGGTCCACCGGCAGCAGGAAAGACCAAGAATGAATCCAGTAGCACGCCTTGTGTATAACCTGCAAATAATGAGTAGAGTTTGTTTTGTTAAACACAATATCATTTCTACAGTTCCATAGTGCTCACAAAATGGCCGCTACACCAATTCGAATGCGAGCCTTCGTCACTTTATCTATCCCATTTAGCCAGCTACCAAATAAGTTCGCAATACTAGTAGGCGGGTATACGTTAAAAGTAAAGTGAACTAAACGCCAAATGTCTCTAGCAAACGTACATTTGATAAATAGATACTCAGCAGATTCATCCGCATCACAGAATACGCATTTTTTTCATCCTATCCGGCGCCTTTTAGTCAAATTGTCCTTTGTCAACAATTCCTTTCTATGAAGAAACCATAAAAATATTTTAATTTTCAATGGTCACACACTCTTGGAGGTTCAAATACCCAGCTTCTCCGGAAGTGATTACTATTTATGCGGTTTTGGTTGCCCGCAAACACAAAGCCAACCAGATGTCCACATTTGCTATTGATATTCTAGGATGCACAGGACTGTTATGTTGACCGCATATAATTAAGCGGGTTTGTGACTTTACACCTGTATTTTTTCTCCTACTACATCAATGAAATCCAGCGATCTGCTGGCTTTTCGTCAAAAATAATTAAGCAGGTTTGATGGTTTGGTTTTAAACTAACATAATCAACCCTATTTTCCATGTCCAAACGCGGATCCCTGAATTTCTACAATAAATTAGGTGCTAGCTCAATGGCAGTAAAGGCCCAACTTGACGTATTTACAGATCATTGCTAGAACTAATGGTTTTTCTCTCTTTTTAATATGCAGTTAACTTGTGTCACACTTACATCTCCTTCTATATTCATGCTAAACAAGCTTGTGTCTCCTTTTGGCATTCTCTAACTAAGAAAAGTTTAGACCGCAACATAATAATAAACCTTGAGGGGTTCAATCAAACTTTGCAATCAAAATCTTTAGAAGACCATAAGTTAACTAATCAATATTAATAGTTGTCACAACAAAATAGCTTTGAAATTCTGCAATAGAGAAACCCAATGGTCTTCCTAACTGTATATAAACTGAGACACATGTAAGAGTTTGTGCCGCACTATTCCAACGGCCTATTATGTTGGTAAGACTAGTCACAATGGGGAGTATCATAGATCGGTATCATGCATTTGATACCAGTGTATGATACTACCCCTACAATGCATAGTATCATATAGTAGTATCATAGTCACATCTCATTTATTTGTTTTTAGTATCCCAATACAAATATGTGTACAAGATTAACATGCTATTAAAATATCTTATTTTACGTGCTATGATACCGTAACATAGGTAGATACCACTATCCTCTTTTTCTTCATTAATTACTGTGTCACATCAGATTTTTGCCAACATGGCATGCATGATACTAGCTATGATACCCCCATTGTGGCTAGTCTAAGAAACAAATTGGCAAGCTGAATGGTGTTTTCTATGTTGCCTTTACAAATAGCTAGAGTGCACATAGATAAAAGAGATCAATGCAGAAAAGCAAATACAGTATGGTGATGTCGTTGGACTGGCATATGCATACAAAAGACTTCAGACTTGGGGTCGTCGAGTGAGGAAAATATCAAATATGCAGGTGTTTTGAAGCCACTCAATTCTCAGCTTTTCAGGGAAGTAATTACAAGCAAGTTGATGGCTGAACTGATGACTGAAACTGCCCTGTATATATGTGGTTGTAGCTGTTTGTTAATACTGGGTCAAACCACCTGCATTTTCTCAAGTACAACGTCTAAATCAGCAATTCAATATCTAACAGTGAAATGACAAGTCTAGACTCTAGACGATCTTCAGATCCCTTCAAGATAGAACTTTCAAAAGATCTCAAAGTAAGACTCTCATGCATTTTACTAGGTAAATTTGGTGCGGCGCACGCCGCACCTGTTGGGTTTGAATTTTTTTTGAAATTTGTTGAAATTTGTTTTGTGGAGTATATTTAAATATCTAATGAATTAAAATGTTAAAATTATATTCTTATAGTAATATTTAACTTAAGTCTATAGTGGTGGAAATACACATTTGTTGAATTGAATTCTGTAATCGAAATAAATTAATTTAGATTGTATCCAAATAATTATCAAATTGGAATGTTCAATTTAAGTCTGTAATTAGAGGGGATGTAAATTTAATTTCATATAAGTGGGGGGGGGGGGGGGGGGGGTGCATTTGTTTTTTCCTTGAAGTATTTATCAAATTGGTATGTTTAAACAATTTTTTTCTAAAAACAGTCAGCATTCTTTTTACTGAATTGGAAAGTTAGGTAGGTGTTAATGCTTTGTTTCTTTTTGTTTAGATGTACAATATATATTGCAAAGAGAATTAGTTTCTTTGATTTTTTTGGTGTAATTTTCCAATTTAAAGTGTTAAAATTCGTTGAAAGATGTTGTTTGGATGAGTTTCAAGATTTCAGCAATTATAAATGCATAAAAATATGTAGGTTTATGTTTGTAGTTTGACATATTCAATTAAGCTCCATAATCAGTGGAAATACCGTGTGTATTTTTTTAATTCCAACTCCATTTAATTAGGGGGAATGTAATTAGGTTTTCTCTAAATATTTGTTAAAGTGAAATGTCCAAAAATGTTTGTACCTTGATGTAAATAGTTATTATGATTTTTTTGTGGATATTTTGATATTTTTTTTTGTCACATTACTCTGATGGCTAGCTTCAAAATTTCAGCATTTTTAAATGTTCAAATATATATAGGTCTATGTTTGTAGTTTGCCATATTTAATTGAGCTCCATAATTAGTGGAATTATAGTGTGTATTTTTTTCTTTTTTTAAATTCAACTCCACTTAATCAGAGGGTATGCATTTTGACATTTATCATTTGGAGTAGCTTCATAATTTCAGCGATTCTAAATGTTCAAATATATATAGGTCTATGTTTGCAGTTTGCCATATTAGTGGAAATATAGTGTGTAATTTTTCTTTTTTTAATTTCAACTTCACTTAATTAGAGGAAATGCGTTTAGATTTTCTCTAAATATTTACTAAATTAAAATGTCAAAAAATGTTTGTATGTTGTTGTAAGTAGTTAGAATGTATGTCCCTGGATATTTTGTTATTTTTGTCACATTTTTTCTGGTGGATAGATTTTAAATTATTGATTTTACAATAATTATTGTTTTTCCAATTTTTCCCCTATGGAAATTGTGAGAATGTCTACTTTTAAAACTGTTTAAATTTGTAAGTTGTTGGATTTTTTTTTCTTTTTTTAGAAAGTTTATGTTTGCAGGAAGGTTTAGATCTAAAAATTGTTGATGTTAAAAAATACGAATTGAATTGTTTTCATATTCGTAAAATAATCAGATTTGGAAGAATGGTAAATTTTTTGAAGATTTAAATTTGGAATTTGGTTTTAAATTTGGTCTTTTTTGTTTTTTTTTTTTAAAATCTGACATGGTGGGTCCAGTCTAACGTATGCATGACGTCAGCAGGAGGAGAGAGTCCCACGGTGACGGCTCCGGCGACCACGGCGGCAGCGCACCACGTGTGCTGGGACGTGCGTGTGGGCGTCGCGGGTGCGCTCGGAAGCGGGGTGGCCACAGGCAGCGGCGTCACCGCATCTGGGTTGCCGGAGTGGCGCCAATGGCGTGCGGACGCGGCGGCCCGAGCGAGGACGGCGGCGGCGATTGCGACGCCTCTGGGGCGGCTCGGCACGCGTTCGTGGGCGAGGTGATAGAGGATGCGGCGGCGGAGGCTTCTGTGGCCTTCGATCTGGATGGAGAGAAGCCGAGCGGCGGAGCTAAGCGTCGGCGGCGGCGGCGTTCTCCAAACGCGCGCGAGAGAGGAAGAAGAAAGGGGCTGTGGTGTATTTTTTGCAAAGAAGCCCCTGGCTTTTCGTGAATTTGTGGTAGGTCCTCGCGAGCACTGTTATGTGGGGTAATTTTACAAAGAAGATCCTGGACTTTCACGAAATTACAAACAGGTCCTCCCGCGGCACTGTTACACCGTAGCGGGGCACAGTAAAACAGTGCGAGGGTGCGCTGGCTCGCTGTGGAGGCTCAAATCGAGTTGTCTTTAATATAGTTAGGTAATTACTAGCAGGCCCAGCCCATAGGGCAGGGCAACGGGGCGAGCGCCCTGGCCCAGTCCACAGGGAGTACGTTCAGAAGACACGCTGGTAACATTTTATATTATAAAACGGAGGAAATACTAACAAGGCGCTGGTGCGCAGCCGTGGACGCGCTCGCCACGGGACGCACTGGAGAAGGAAGAGGGAGGCGGGGTGTGCTGCAGCAGGCTAGGGACCGAGCAGCGGACGGCCGGAGGAAGAAGGCGGCGGGGCGTTCCTAGCGGCGGCGGCGTGCTGGTGGAGAGAAGTCAGAGAGATGAGAGGATTTGAGTAGGCCGGGTCGGAAGCGCGGGTTTATTTCGTGTTTTAGACGGGTGAAATTGCAAAACGCCTTGAGGGCCCACAAGCCAGTGCTACACACGAACTCCAATTGTGCGGGCCCACTAGAGAAAGACACAGGAATGGCAGATGCCCTGAGAGCGCTCGCTGCTAGCCGGGCATCAAGTTGTAGATAATACGCCTCTATTAATTTCAGGAAAAAAAAGACAGGCCAAGGTGCGGCCTGCACGACGCATCGGAAATTGTCTATTTTACTGATGCCTCGACTTTGACTACTCCAATCGATTCCCTGGATGCCTCAACTTCCGAGAACAACGCCGCCACTCATGTGATGTGCCTTCTCAACTATACGTACGACGTATTTACGTCCGACACTCATCCGACGTTGAAAGCACACCGTCCGTGACAGTCTGTGAGCAACATCGAACGGCACAGTGCAACTGTCGGACAAGCATCGGACGTAAAACATCGGATGCACAGCTATTGAACTACCAACATCCAGATCGACCAACACATAGCTAGCTCTCCTCTTCTTCTTTCAATGTGAGGTCTTCTCGTTCTTGCTGAGAATTGAACTACCAACATCCAAATCGACCAACAAACAGGTACTTCCAGTCCTTGTCATGACCATTCTACTAGTTGAATTTGCGTGGCGTCACGCCACGCCCTCGGTGATTTTTTTTGTAAAATATTTTGTTTTTTTATTCGACAAAATGTTAGCCAAATTGGAGTGTTGAAACATGTTTTTATTTCGATATATGAATAGGCAGCATTTTTGTGAGCATTTTTGATATTGTGTAGGATATTGAAATATTTAGTGGTTTGAAATGCTCAAACATGTTTGTATTTGGACAGCAATATTTAATTGAAATTAGAAAAATCTGTCGGAATTTTATTCGCCATTTGGGGAAATTTTATCTGTATGGTGTCCAAATATTGGTCAAATTAGAATATTCACATATATTTGGAATTCGGTATTAGTAAGTAGAGTTTTTTCTAGCATTTTTGATATATTTTGTAGAATATTCAAATGTTTAGTAGTTTTTAATGGTCGGGCATTTTTTTACTTCGGCGTCAATATTTAACTTAAATTATAAAAAATGCGTTCGAATTAACTCCAAAGTGGGAAGCTATTTGTATGTTTTTTTGTCTTTCAAATACCCAAATTTAGAAGCTGTTGGAAATTTTGAATCTTTCAAATTTAAAATTTGGTCCTACGGCATAAACAGAAAACGTTTTTTTTTCTTGTTCATGTTGATATATTTGTCATATTTGTGAATACGGTGGTGGGTGGAAGTTAAATTTGAAGATGTACACATTCAAAAGTTGTTTAGATTTGTTCCATTCTTTTCGGCGGCATCCTTCCG
The DNA here is from genome assembly GCA_947311845.1 of Poa pratensis. Lineage (NCBI taxonomy): Eukaryota > Viridiplantae > Streptophyta > Magnoliopsida > Poales > Poaceae > Poa > Poa pratensis. Next base: position 21,813,905 of record CAMZMU010000033.1, on the reverse strand, counting down.
CATTGGCGGCGAGGTTGTCTAAATTTTAAAATCGGTAAAAGCTGCTCGCATGTGAATTTTTTTTTTGTGGTTTTTAAATGCTCAGCTTCAGAAGGCATCGGAAATTGCAAAGTTTTCAAACTTGAAATTTGATCAAGTGCTGTAAATAGTAGGTGTGTTTGGTTTTTTTTTTGTGGTTAACGTTGATTTATTCCTCATATTTGCGAATATTTGGTGGGAAAACTTCAAATTTGTGAACGTGCACATGCAAAAGTAATCTATGTTTGAATATGTTGAAATTTGGTAGAAGAAGTTTATATTTACAAATCTATTTCAATTTAGTTAAATAGTCTAGGCCCACACGTCAGAAAATCTATATTTAGAGGGAAATGAATTTGCGATTTTTTTTGGAATGTGCATGCAGTAAGGCATTATTTTAATTTCACTATATAATAAGGGGGAATTAAGTTCTGTTTGAACATTCATTAAGTTGAATTGGAAAATCGGAGGGAGTGCAGTTATATTATATGTAAATATTAACTTATTCGAATTGATGTGTTATGTGTGTGTTCCGTTTTAAATATTTGATGTAACCCATTAATGAGAAGAAGTACATTGTATGGCTATCTAGTAAATTCAATTTAAAATCAGTCCATAATTGCATAGTTGGAGAAAATGAATTTTCATTTTCTCTAAAAGTTCATCTAATCTAGCTCAGAATTGTTGAAGTTAGAAAATTAGTATGAATTGAATTGGTTTCGCGTTTGTAAAATGTTCAGGTTTGAAAGAACGATGCAATTTTGAGAAGACTCAAATTTTAAATTCTGATTTAAATTCTTTAACATGTTTGTGTGTTTCCCTCGAATTTATGCAAATACGTAGTAGTTCGGAAAATTTAAACTTTTCTTTTGCTGCCTTTTTTTTTCGCCTTCTTATGGTCATATTGATAACTTCTAACATTTTTTGGATGTTCATTTAAGGAGATGTTTCTATTTTTTTATTTTTTTTGCTTCAAAATACTTATTGGAAATGACGATGTTATTTTTTAGATTTTTTTTAAGTTGGACTAATTTGAGTATTATTCCAAATTTGAAAGACTTGTAATAGTTTAGAAAAGGCCCCAAAGAATTTGTAATGGTTAATTTGGTTTTCACAAATTGCTAGAAATTGGTTTGAAATTTTTTTGGAGTTGCATTTTAAAAGTTTAGGAAGTTTTGAAAAGCAGGGAAAAAAGAAAAAAAAATCGGACGCAGCAAGCAGCCAGGCCGGCCCAGCACGCGGCCCAGCCTGCCAGCCCAGGCCCGCTGGGTGCCGTGCCGACGTCAGCGGCATCTGGAGCCGCAGCGGCGGCGCGGAGCTCGCCGGCGGCGCCCCGGTGCCTTCTGGGACGCGCGCGCCTGCGCGGAGGACGCGCCTTGTCGCGGGGCGCCCGAATCCGGCGGCGCCGCCGCTTTAGGGTCGCCGGAGCGCCGGCTGCGGCGTGCGGACGCGGCGGAGGGCTGCGGCGACGGCGGCGCCGATTCCCGCGACGGCGAGGCGTCCCGGCACGCGGCGCTCAGCCAGGAGGGGGAGACGGCGACGGTGGAGCCCGCTGTTAGCTCCGATTTGATCGGGGAGTGGCAGCGGCGCGGCGCGTCGGCGGCGGCGGCGGCACCGCGGCGTTGCGGGAGAGAAAAGGGGGAGGGCGAGAAGTGATGACATTTTTTACAAAAAACACCCTCGAGTTTGCCGTAATCTTGCATAGGTCCTTTTACTCGCATAACTGTGGACCATGGTGCCATTTTTCGGCAGTGAGGGGCCGTTTTGCAAAATGCTCGCGCGCTCTCTGGCTGACATGTGGGGCCCACCCGGCACTGTTCAACACTGTAGATGAACAGTAACATGAACAGTGCATGGGGGCTGAGAGCTCGCGATTCTGGCCAACTTTCATATAGTGAGTAATAATGCAATTTTGTGTGATGGTGTATCTCCTTGAACGTATTGTCCGCTATTGGCAGAGGAAAAAGGCAGGTATATACGCGAGTAGACAAGGAGCAATTGGTAGAAACAAGTAGTTATCCCAATCAATGGAAAATATGTTCGTAATAGAGACCATGCATTTGTGTAATATAACGCACTAATTATGTGCTTTGTTGCTGCAATATAGTAAAAAACTGTGTTGGCTCCTAGTAAGCTGGAGCTACGGCTCGTAGTAAGCTGGTTTGTAACTGTGTGTTGGCTGGCTCCTGAACAATCGGCAGGGCTTTTTTTTTTTGAATTTTTACCGGGAGAGTTAATCCCCACCTAAATATATTTTAAAGGTTGCCTTGAGACTTTGCAATGTCTACAAGATAGATTCAAATGAACCGGAGAACACGGGAACAAAGGGGAGAGATAAAATAAAAACACACACACAATCACAATGGAAGGAGGGGAACGGCTTGCCACCTGACAAGACACCACTGAGCAGAACAAGAGCCCAAACCTAAAGAAGCTAGCAGGCAGAAGGTCAAACACCATGAGAGGCACAAGTAGATGGGAGTGCTGTCGAGGCACCACAATACCAAGATTCAGCAAACAGCCTAGCGCACCGGACCGGCGTGCGTATCGAATCCCACGGCACAACTCAGTTGCATCCACAATCAACGAGTGCCAAAACCTAGCACCTAGCACGAACCTTGACTGGGAACCCTGCCACGGAAGGTCGAGACGATTAGCAAGCTGGGGAGGCATCATTGCGTCATCATTGAGCAAAGATGAGCCGAGACGACACCAAGAGCCGGAGCTCCCGCAACACCACGGCGACCATGGCAGGATCTTGAACAAGCACATCAAGTACAAGCAGCACAAGGGCAACAGCCATCGCCGAAAGACGGAGCCAAACATGCCTGTCCAGTAGCAAAAAGTCAAGCGCCACGCCAAATGCACCACATGGCAGTACTGCGAGGCCAAAAGCCTCGCCGCCGGATACACCCCCAAGAACAGCAAGCTCATCACGCCAATCAGGTTTAATGGCGAAGACCAGGGATCCTTGCAACGCCTTGGTCGTCGCAGAGCTTTCGCTCGGACCTCACCTGCACATCGGGGTTGCGAGCAATGCAACAGCTCCTACACCACGTCTTCAACAAGGTTAGCAACGCCCGGAGGCGCCGCCGTGGTCTGCTCACGCACAAAGCATGAGCGTGGATTTCCCCAGTAGCTGGCATCAAGACGCGCCACCGTGCCAAACCTGAACCGGAAGCCCGCAGCCGATGACGCACGCGCCAAAGGAGGAGCGGTAGAGGCCACCGCGGGGAGCTTCCGCGCGCCGAGACGGATTCGTCGTCGGCCTGCGACAGGGCCGAGAGCGGGCGCCACCTCCCATCAGCGCACGCCAGAGGGAGAAGCGGCTCCGGGCGGAGCACAGCAGCGCCGGCGCGGGGCGTCCAGGGAGGTGGACGAGCCGCAAGTCAAGGGAGCAACGGGGCAGCGGCCCGCGCCGGCCCATCCGGGGCCCAGATCGGGCCCGGAACGAAGCCGAGCAGGCCGGAATGGGGCGGAGCGCGCCGGAACGGGATGGATGGAGGCGGAGGGAGGGGGTGACCGGGCGGAGACGACACGAACCACGAACCGCGCCGGCACTGCCGGCAACGCCCAGCTGGCCAGCGCGCAGCACGGGGAAGGAACGCTGCAGCGCCAGCCCGGGAGGCCTGCACGCAGCACGGGGAAGGAGACGCCGTCGCACGGGGGTCGCCGGCGACGCGCGAGGACTCAGAATGGCAATGGATACCCGATACCCGCTAACCCGACGGGTACCCGTACTAAATGGGTAGGGTTTGGTGTAGAAAAAACCCATGGGGATGCATAGCGGTAAAGATTCAGACCCGATGGGCCTAAAATGATTCGACCCGAGAGCAACAGAGAGCTCAGCGACGCAACGTGGCATAAAAATCCTAAGTTCATATGTAGCTCCTTGACAGCAGGCGCTACACTGTGTAGAATAGCACCTTACAGATAGGCGCTACACATGGACTTAGAATTTTTCTGCTACCTCGCGTCACTGGCTCTCTGTTGCTCTCAGGTGGAAACAGTTTAGGACGTGTAGCGCCTAGGCATGAGGCACTATGATGTTGTAGCGCCTCGTGCCAAGGCGCTATGCGTACTAAAATATAGAGAGCCCAACGACGCGAGGCAGGAGAAAAATTCTAAGTCATGAGCGCGTCGCTGGGCTCTCTGTTGCTCTCGGTCGAACCATATTAGAGCGCATAGCGCCTTGACAATAGGCGCTACATCCCCATAACTCTCTGTTGTAAGGCGCTATGGCTGCAAACTGGGCCAAATCGAAAACTGGCACACAGCAAGGGAAATATACAACAATGGAAGAAATATACAAAACACACAGCAACTTCATAATGCTACAGATTACACAACAACTTCTCCGGCTACAATTAACTAGCAACAAGTTCATAATGTTCGGAATAACGGCAACAAGTTCATGACCACATCAATTAGCAAAGTACCATAGTGCTACAATTAGCGACACAATTACTGGTTTAAGATATCCTTCGGCTTCTCAAGCTTCAAGCAGGGCTTTCACCCCGGCACATTCGGCAGCCCCGGAACTCCGCCGGAAGGGGCGGACTTTAGTCACCCTTGGCCGCACCGCTAAGAAGAGGAGAGCCGAACCTCGATGACGGCGAAGGGAAGTGCAGACAACCGTTCCACCTGTACCAACAGACGGACTGGACGGTGGAGGTCCAGCCCAGCCGCCGCCACCTGGCCGGTCACCGGCACCACCCCATAAGGTCGCTGCTGGCAGTCGGCACCACACCCTCCTGCTACCATGGACCAGCCCCGCGGCCCGTCCGGGCCCGGAACTATCGCCTGCCGCAGCTAGGGCACCACCCTCGAGCAGAGGCTTGAGCCCCCACTGCCGTCGCCTAACGCCGGGATCCCGCAGCCCCACGCCGCCAGAACCAGTCGGGGCCGCACGCCGCCGCCTGCAGGGGAGCCGGCGCCCGGGCAAAGAGGCCCCGTCGCCGCCGACCCCACTGGGCTTTGCCCGACGGATCGTCCCGGCGGCGGCGAGGGGAGGGGATGCTGTAGAAGGCCCGTCGTCGGTGCGACCTAGAGTTTCCCCTGTGTCGCCTCTAGGAGCGGTGGAAGCCACATTTTTCACGAGTCAGGACCCCATGGAAGGACAGGACAGCCCCAAGTAAGATGCAGCGACACCGACGCAGGAATCCAATGGGAAGACTGACAAACCCAAGTCGTCAAATCTCTAGCTTTGAAATGTGTACTTCAGGCCATCATCACAGCCCAGAAATTATGAACAGAAATGCAAAAACCTTCGAAACGAATCGGATGGTTTCATACCGGTTGGGAGGAGCGCGGCGGCGATGGGCCCTCCAGTTAGACCGCCTATATGCCTACACAGGCGTTTTCATTGAGTTGCATAACATCCACGGTGGAGGATGTGGCGATCGATTTTTTTTTTTACCTACGACGTGGCAAAGTAGGATGTCGATCTCGAGGGCACTGAGATGCCCAAGCATAAGAGCATCTCCAACCGGAGTTGCCAAATTTGGCCCCCAAAGTGTCCGCGGATAGCGACCGGACACACCCCAAAAAAGGTGTCCTACAACCATGCCCCCCCCATATCCACATCCTCAAAACCATACTAGCCATGCAACGTAAATAAAGAACGTAGATCGGAGCTAGTTCGATCGGAGTTCATAGTTTGGATTACATACATAGGTGGGCTAAACTATATAGACAAATTGTAGCAAAAGTAGGCAAACCGGCGGCGCCGCCATCCTCTCTGTCCGCCGGTCCCTTCGCCTCCATCGGCGGCGCTCACTGCCTTGACGCCGGCCCCTTCCCCTTGTCATCAGCGGAAGGGCAGTGGCGGCGCAGCAGCTCGAAGGCCGCGTACGGGTCGTCGTTGCAGGAGGCGGAGCTGTTGGAGCGAGCGGCGAGGACGGCGCGGGTCTGCTCCTCTGCGAGCCTGGCCGCGCGGTCGTTCTTCACCGCCTCCTTCTGTAACATCCCAATTTTCACAAAATTTTAAAACTTTTCATTTGCATCATGCATCATGTCATTGCATCATTGTTTGCATTGTGATCGTTTTCAAATTTTAAAAATATAGAGAATTTGTCTCAAAAACAATATTTGCATTTTATCTGCAAATGCTTTTCAAACCTATTTCAAATTTTAAATAAAGTTTTTGAATATTTTATCCCCAATACATGCTAAACATGTGGGGCATGTTTTTACAAAAGTATAGAATTTGGTTTGAGTGGATTTGGTTTTATAAATCAAAAGTTATTTGAATTTGGTTAAAAACAGAAAAGAAAAACAGTTTCTGGAAAAAAAAAGCGAAACGAGCTAAATGGGCCGAGCCCAACTAACCTACGCGCGGGATCGACGGATAGCGCAGCCCAACCGCGTGCTCTCCCTCGCTGCCACCCCGGCCCCACCAGTCAGCGCCTTCCTCGCCGTATCCGAACGGCATCGACATCCGTGCTCGACACGGCCTCTGCCCGCCGCAGCCCTAGCCCCTCCCCCACGTCTCCTGCCCCATAAAAAGGAGCGCCTCGACGTCCGCGCCCCCAATCCGCAAAAACCCTAACCCTAGGTACCGCCGCCATCGCGAATCTCGTCACCGGAGCGCCACGCCTCCGCCGCCGTGTTTGGTGGATTCCGGTGAGTTCAACGACCCGCGCCGCCCCTTTTGGTCACCAGAGACTCCACGCAACTCGGCGCACCTCTCTGACACCTTGCGGTTTTGTTTTGCACGCCAGATCGACGAGTCCGTCCGCGACCGAAGCAAGCCGGCCGTCTTCGTCTACTTCGGCGAGTGATTCCCGGCGAGTCCGTGCACCCCGACAACGACTACTTCGCCATCGACCTCGCCTGACCTCCTCTTCACACGGGTATGTCCCAGCGGTCCCAGCTCGGTCTCTAGCGCGTAGCCGTACCATCGCCGCCGCGTAGATCTAGGTCGTCGGAGTAACTCCGGCGAGTAGCGCCGGCCGTTTTATGCCGCATTAGATCTAGGTCGTCGGATCGTGATTCAGCGGTGGGGATTAGAAGATCTGCGCGAAGAGGTATCGGCCAACCAGATGTCGCCACGTCGTCAAGTTACCCACGAGGCCGCATCCGTCCACGTCCGTCCGCGTCCGCATCGCCCGCATCTGCCCACGAAGGAGGAGCGCACCAATCGGAGGCCGCCGCGTGGACGACACGTCGCCAGGGACTTCAGCGCGAAGATTCTTCTGTTTTCTTTACAGTTTAGCCCCTGCGCATCACAGATTAGTCCCTGCGATTAGATCTATTATTAATTTTTATTCCTTTATCAGAAAATTATGAAATTTATATTTTTGGATAGCTACTGACGTGTAGAAACTTTTGGCATAGGTAATTTTAGGTTTTGTCGAATAAATTTTGTTTAATTTAAAAAGTGGCTTAATTAGTATTTTGGACATAATTCTAATTTAAAAATTGATATTTGATTAATTTCTTTTGCTGTAATTTTATATGTCTAATTTCTGGCCGTAGTAATATTCAGTATTTTTGCAAAAGTAATTTTCTACGCTTTGGTAATTAATTATGATTAAATGCTTTAGGTGGTAATTTTAATAATTAAAAATTGATTAAAATTTTCTTTCTTCTTATATTCGGCCAATAAAATGACTTAGCCATATTTTTGATCATCCTAGCTATAAAAGTACTTAGAAATATTCTGCCCTACAAATAGAGTAACTTTCTTCCTTAGAAAATTTTGGGTAATAAAATTTTGACAACACTTTACTTAGAAATTTTCAACACATTAAAAGTGCTAAACTTGTCCTTAGAAATTTTTAGCATCTAGAAAACTTAGTTGTTTCCTTAGAAAATATTCTAAGTACTTGCTATAACAAATGTTGGTCCTTAGAAAAATTTATCAACTATTGTTTTCATACCTTTTTCCTTAGAAAATTTTAGCACTTCTATTTTGTTTACTTTCCTTAGAAATTATTTTGGACATGATGTGTTAGCTTTAGTCCTTAGTTAAATTTCGACCCAAGTGTTAGGACCTTGGTCCTTAGTCATTTTTGGACCTTCTTGATTGTCTTGTTTTAACTTAGAATTATTTCATGGCATGGCATGCATGCATCTCTAGTCCTTAGAAATATTTTGCACATCATGCATGACATATTTTCCTTAGAAGTTTTATGAAACTTGTTTGTTCATTATGTATTGTTTGTTGTGTTAGAATCTCCGGAGGGAAACGAGACTGTTGCAGCTGTTGTTGCTATTCTGCTTGTTGCCAAGGCAAGTGGCACACCCCCATAAATTTCCTAAGTATTTTTCTATGCATGACTTAGTGTATTTCTTTATATGCATGTGTAGGATAGTATTGCTATGCTAAAACTACTATCTCCTTTACACTAGTTGTGTCTAGAATCCTATTGATAACTTAGTAGAATTATTGATGCTATGCAAATTGTTTTATTAAAGCTTAAATTCTACTAAGTTAATTTATCACCTGGGTGGATTTGGGATTGCATGGCTGAGAGTTGAGTGTTTATTCACTTGTGGATTGCCACCCAGGATTAAAGGGACCAATGTTTCTCTAAGTGAAGTTGCTTACCGTGCAGCCATTAGTCAATGGGCTCTGGCTAGATGGATTAAGTTGCGTGGACTCCTCCCGGCTTGACAAGCAGATGTAGAGGATGTAGAGGGAACGGGTCAAGCCGGTATGGGATGGGAATATGCTTCTGAAAAGTCTCGTCTCAACTCTCTCCTTTTCCTTAGCACAAATTGAGTGCTTGAGGATAGTTTGGGTTTGTTGGGTCTAATGGTGAAAGTGCACAACCTCTGCAGAGTTAAAACTAAGTACTTAGCCGTGTCCCCGGTTACGGACAATTGAAGCAGCTGATCAAGGATGGCAACGGAGGCTCCCAACATCTTATTTCTCTAAGTAAAATTTTGATGGGTGAACAAGGGTAGAGAGACTATGGATTTCATGCCATATTGTCTCAAACATTTGAAGAAAATGTTTTACAAAGTGTTAGGCAAAATTGGCTTTTATGCAAAATAGCCTTGAACTCCACCAGCCAAATATGCATATAGGCTATAGAGTTATTCCATTAAGTGTCCACATAGTGTCACTTGCCAGATCCATTTTTAATGGTATCTGACCCACTCTGTTGCAAATTATTAATTGTTGCAGAATTTTCTGACGATGAGTAAGGTACGTTTGGGTTTCGAGTCTACAACCAACATGTTTTCGCCTGTGGCGCATCATGAAGATGGAGGCTCTTTGAAGATTTATTTCCGCTGCTTTATTTTTTAGCTAGCTTAAGCTATGCAAAGATGTATCGAACCATTTATTTTTCCAAGTCTGGATCATTCGTGTAATAATTGATACAATGTTGTGATATTCATCTTAAACTGTGTGTGCAAATGAAACGATCCAGGGGTTTGCACTATACACAGGTACCTTGCCATTTTCTAAGTGCAGGTACATTACAGATGGTATCAGAGCATAGTGTTGCCTGTAGGATCGAAACCCTAGGTTTGGTTAGAAATAAGTTGGCCAAAAACTTAATTTATTTACTAAGTATAAAAGCTTCTATGATATATTCTTGCTTTTTCTTCTAAGTACTCGTAATTCTTTACTTATGCATTTATCTCATACTTGTTTCTTCCTAAACTAAAGGATGACGAAGAGGTTCGAGTACATTGACGAGGAGGACTACCCGGTGACCCGCTTCGGCAGCATCATGTTCGACATCCTCAAGCACCTGAAGCTACCTACACCCATGATCAAGGGATGCATCTTGAAGAAGTTCAAAAGAGAAGGCCTTTGGGGAATCAGGGTGTTTCAACAAGGACGTGAAGGCGAAGCACCCATTGAGTACAGAGTAATGGGAGTCTCCATGGAGAGAGGAATCGACATCATCATGCAACACGTGATAGCTTGCCTTTGTGGACGCTACTCCAAGGAATTGGAGGGGCACTACTCCTTCCCTTTTGGAAGGCGTGACGATGAAGGATCACCCTTCTGCTATGGCACCGAGAACATGGGCAAAGATGAGTTCGTGAGCGACTATTTCCAAGGCTTGGAACTCTTAGTCCATGATCTTTACTTTGATACCAGTGAAGAACTCCACAAGAATGATGAGCTTTGCGCCCAAGTCCAAGTGAATGATGAGAAGATAAAAGAGCAAGAAGAGAAGACCAAGGAGCTAGAAGAGAAGTTCAAGGCCCAAGAGAAGAAATTCATAAGTCAAGAGAAGAGAGTCAAGCAAAGAAACAAGCAAATAAGGGACTTGAAGGAAGAACTCTCCACCAATGATGTGGAGCTTGAAGCTGATTGTGACTTGATCAAGCGACTTCGTGCTGAGAAGAAGGAACTCCAAGAGAGAAACTCAGAATTGGAGAAGGAAGTGAAGGATCTCAGAAGCGTGCTTATTCAGGAAGGCTTTGAAATCCAAGAATTTGAAGAAGAAGTAGATGAAGGCGCCATGATTGAGGACTAGGATAGTTAGTGAGACTACCATTTTACCTTACGCACCATTTTACCTTACGCCTTTTAAATTTCGAATTTTAGTTTGGAACTACCAACTTGTGGTAGGACAATACCTAGTACCCTTTGATGTTTAGTTCGAATTGACAAGAGAAAATTTGGAGTTGAAGTTTTGCTTGATGTGTTGTTTGATTGCTTTCTATGTGATGCTTGTATGGGTAGAATTATTTCTCATAGACCTGTCTATCTTTTACTCACCTATGCTAAAACCACAGATGCCTCCCCGTCGTGCACCACAACAACAACAACAACAACAACGAAGCTATGATGCAACAGATGATGGCAGCCCAGACTCAGCTGATGACCATGATGGCTCAATTCATGGCAAATCAACATGGACCTCCACCACCACCACCTCCTCCCCAAGTGGACAGACTTGCCAGGTTCCTTAGGCTTAGGCCAAACAAGTTCTCAACTACAACTGACCCAATTGTGGCTGATGACTGGCTGCGTTCTGTGCAAAAGGATCTGGTGACAGCTGAATGTGAAGATGCTGAGAAAATTAGGTTCACCGCACATCTGCTTGAAGGACCTGCAGCCCAATGGTGGGAAACTTATCAGATTACTCACCCATTGGACACTTTGACTTGGGAGGAATTCAAGGAAGGATTTCGTAATGCTCATATCTCCACAGGCATTATGAATCTGAAACAGGAAGAGTTCCGCAATCTGCGTCAGGGGAACAGAAGTCTTAAGGAGTACATGGATGACTTTCATGCCTTGTCTCGATATGCTCCTGAGGACGTTGACACAGATGTAAAGAGGAAGGCTAAATTTCTCAAGGGACTAAGTGATGAGCTGAAGATACCTTTGACTGTGGCTTATGCTCCAACTTATCAGACACTTCTTGATCAGGCAATCACCCTTGAGGATAGCATGAAGAAAGCTGAAAACAGGAAGAGGAAGATGAATTCAAACAAGCACCACTCTGAACCCTCATTCAAGAAGCACTTTGTTCATGATGGGAACCATGGTCATAAACATGGGAACCACAATGGGGGCAACTTTCACAAACCCCATGCTCACAATCACAATGGAGGATTCAAGGGAAACAATGGAGGATCAAATGGAGGACACAGGGGAAATGGACATGCTGGACATAACCATAACAATGGACAGCATCGCCCAAATTCTGAACCCAGGAAGGATCTCAGCCAAGTGCTTTGCTTCAAGTGCAACAACAAGGGCCATTATGCCACAGATTGCCCTGAGAAGAGAGTGGACACTCCTACCAAGCCCAATCCTTTCAACAAGGGACATGTGAACCACATCAATGTTGAAGAAGTCTTGATGAACCTGATGCTGTGATTGGTACGTTCCTAATCAACTCTTGTCCAGCATTAGTTTTATTTGATACCGGAGCATCGCATTCATTCATTTCAAGAGAATTTGTAAACAAGCATGGGCTAGTTGAGGAAACCATAGGCAAACCAATTAGAGTAAGCTCTCCTGGCGGAGAATGTTAGTAAACTCTGGGTGTAGACAACTTAACCTTGAGATTGGAAAGCACCAGTTTCCCGCAAACCTAATCATCCTAGAAACCCAAGGTCTAGATGTCATTCTGGGAATGGATTGGATGACTCATTTCGAGGGATCATAGACTGTGCAAACAGAGCAATCACCCTCACCACTCCAGAAAAGAAGAAGATCAGATTCAAGTCAAAATTTGAAATGAAGAAGTTAGGTTAATTCTCTTAAGGGGGTTAGCCTCGGTGATGTGCTCATAGTAAGGGAATACCCAGATGTGTTTCCTGAAGAACTACCGGGAATGCCACCCGATAGAGATGTTGAGTTTCTCATTGAGCTTAAACCAGGCACAGGGCCAATAGCCAAGAGGCCATACCCAATGGCACAGAGAACTGAAAGAACTCAAGAAACAGTTGGAGGAACAGTTGCAGAAAGGTTTTATCCGTCCAAGTTCTTCACCTTGGGGAGCACCAATCTTGTTTGTTGAGAAGAAAGACAGTACTCAGAGGCTAGTCACGGACTATAGAGCTTTAAATGAAGTAACCATTAAGAACAAATACCCACTTCCTAGAATCAATGACCTCTTTGATCAATTGAAAGGAGCCTGTGTGTTCTCAAAATTGATCTCAGATCTGGATACTTTCAGATGAAGGTTAGGAGTTGGACATACCTAAGACTGCTTTCACCACCCGGTACGGTCTGTATGAGTACACAGTTATGCCTTTTGGCTTAACCAATGCGCCGGCATACTTCATGAATATGATGAATAAAGTGTTCATGGATTTCTTAGACAAGTTTGTCGTTGTGTTCATCGATGACATCTTGATCTACTCCAAAAGCCACAAGGAACATGAGGAACATCTACGTCAAGTTTTGCAAAGACTTAGAGAGCACAAATTGTATGGCAAGTTCAGCAAATGTGAGTTTTGGCTGGAACAAGTTGGATTCTAGGACACATTGTGTCTAAGGATGGAATAGCAGTAGACCCTGAAAAGGTTTCGGCAGTAACCAACTGGGAGTCGCCCAAGAATGTGGGAGATATCCGTAGTTTTCTGGGACTAGCAGGATACTATAGGAGATTCATTGAAAATTTCTCCAAAATTGCTAAGGCCTTAACAGAACTACTGAAAAAGGGCAAGAAGTTTGTGTGGACAAGAATGTGAAACTAGTTTTCAAGAACTGAAGAAACGTTTAGTATCAGCACCAGTCCTGTGTTTGCCTGACCTAGAGAAAGATTTCCAAGTGTATGCGATGCTTCACATCGAGGACTTGGAGGTGTGTTGATGCAAGAAGGCAAAGTGGTGTCATATGCCTCAAGGCAGCTCAAGAAGCATGAAGTCAACTACCCCACACATGACTTAGAATTAGCAGCTGTAGTACATGCCCTGAAGATTGGAGGCCCTATCTATGGAAAGCGTTGTGAAGTATTCACAGACCATAAAAGTCTTAAATACTTCTTCACACAGAAGGAAATGAACACGTCAAAGGAGATGGCTGGAATTGATCAAGGACTATGACCTGAGTTTGCAATATCACCCAGGAAAAGCCAATGTAGTAGCAGATGCCTTAAGCCGTAAAACTTATGTTAACGGACTCACGGCAGGGGAATTGCCAGAAGACCTATGCAAGGGATTCAAGGATCTTAGGTTGGAGATAGTACCTGAAGGTTTTGTAGCATCTCTAGAAGTGCAACCTTGTTTGATGGACAAAATCAAAGAGGCTCAGAAGAAAGACAAAGTGATGGAAGAAATCAAGAAGAACTTAAGTGAAGGCAAGGCCAAAGGATTTCGACTAGATGAAGAAGGCACAGTATGGTTCATGAAACGAATTTGTGTTCCAGAAGATGTTGATCTCAGAAAGTTGATACTTCAGGAAGCCCATGACTCACCTTACTCCATACACCCGGGTAACACCAAGATGTATATGGATGTGAAGGAGAGGTTTTGGTGGAACAATTTGAAAAGAGATATTGCGAATATATTGCCAAGTGTGATGTGTGTAGCCGTGTAAAAGCTGAGCATCAGAAGCCAGCAGGGTTACTTCAACCTTTGCCAGTACCCGACTGGAAATGGGATCAGATTGGGATGGACTTCATCACAGGTCTACCCAGAACCAAGTCTGGTTATGATTCTATTTGGGTTATTGTTGATCGTTTGACCAAGGTAGCTCATTTCGTGCCTGTGAAGACAACTTACACAAGTGCCAAGCTGGTAGCTCATTTCGTGCCTGTGAAGACAACTTACACAAGTGCCAAGCTAGCAGATATTTACATGAAGAGAATAGTATGTTTGCATGGAGTTCCTAAGAAGATTGTGTCAGATAGAGGCACCCAATTCACTTCACATTTCTGGAAGCAGTTACATGAAGTCCTGGGAACTAGGCTAGAGTTTAGCATAGCCTTTCACCACAGACTGATGGACAGACTGAAAGGGTAAATCAAATTCTAGAGGACATGCTGAGAGCATGTGCATTAGACTATAAGTCTAGTTGGGATGATAATCTCCCATATGCTGAGTTCTCTTATAATAATAGTTATCAAGCCAGCATAGAAATGTCACCATTTGAGGCACTGTATGGAAGGAAATGCACTACCCCACTTTTATGGAGTGGAGTAGGAGAAAGAAGTCTGTTTGGTCCTGATATAATCGAAGAAGCTGAAGAAAAGGTTAGGCTGATTAAGGACAGATTGAAGGCAGCTCAATCCAGGCAGAAAAGTTATGCTGATTCCAAACGGAGAGAAGTCACGTATGATATTGGAGATAGAGCATATCTTAGAGTCTCACCCCTTCGTGGAGTGAAGAGGTTTGGAATCAAAGGAAAACTGTCACCAAGGTTTATTGGACCTTATAAAGTTTTGTCACGTAAAGCAGAAGTGGCTTATGAATTGGAACTACCGGAAGCACTTTCCGCAGTTCATAATGTTTTCCATGTTAGTCAGCTGAAGAAGTGTCACCCTGAAATGGCAGAAACTCCGCTGAGGGATACAGTGCCACTAGAAGAAGTTCAGCTGGAAAGTGATCTCACCTATGAGGAAAAACCCCATAAAATTTTTGGAGACAGCAGAGAGAATTACCAGAACCAAGACTATCAAATTTTGCAAAGTACAATGGAATCACCATTCAGAGGAAGAAGCTACTTGGGAAAGAGAAGATGACCTTAGAGAAGAACATCCTCACCTATTTGCTAGCCAAACCGAATCTCGAGGGCGAGATTCATCTTAAGGGGGTTAGGTTTGTAATATCCCAATTTTCACAAAATTTTAAATCTTTTCATTTGCATCATGCATCATGTCATTGCATCATTGTTTGCATTGTGATCGTTTTCAAATTTTAAAAATATAGAGAATTTGTCTCAAAAACAATATTTGCATTTTATCTGCAAATGCTTTTCAAACCTATTTCAAATTTTAAATAAAGTTTTTGAATATTTTATCCCCAATACATGCTAAACATGTGGGGCATGTTTTTACAAAAGTATAGAATTTGGTTTGAGTGGATTTGGTTTTATAAATCAAAAGTTATTTGAATTTGGTTAAAAACAGAAAAGAAAAACATTTTCTGGAAAGAAAAAAATGCGAAACGAGCTAAATGGGCCGAGCCCAACTAACCTACGCGCGGGAGCGACGGATAGCGCAGCCCAACCGCGTGCTCTCCCTCGCTGCCACCCCGGCCCCACCAGTCAGCGCCTTCCTCGCCGTATCCGAACGACATCGACGTCCGTGCTCGACACGGCCTCTGCCCGCCGCAGCCCTAGCCCCTCCCCCACGTCTCCTGCCCCATAAAAAGGAGCGCCTCGACGTCCGCGCCCCCAATCCGCAAAAACCCTAACCCTAGGTACCGCCGCCATCGCGAATCTCGTCACCGGAGCGCCACGCCTCCGCCGCCGTGTTTGGTGGATTCCGGTGAGTTCAACGACCCGCGCCGCCCCTTTTGGTCACCAGAGACTCCACGCAACTCGGCGCACCTCTCTGACACCTTGCGGTTTTGTTTTGCACGCCAGATCGACGAGTCCGTCCGCGACCGAAGCAAGCCGGCCGTCTTTGTCTACTTCGGCGAGTGATTCCCGGCGAGTCCGTGCACCCCGACAACGACTACTTCGCCATCGACCTCGCCTGACCTCCTCTTCACACGGGTATGTCCCAGCGGTCCCAGCTCGGTCTCTAGCGCGTAGCCGTACCATCGCCGCCGCGTAGATCTAGGTCGTCGGAGTAACTCCGGCGAGTAGCGCCGGCCGTTTTATGCCGCATTAGATCTAGGTCGTCGGATCGTGATTCAGCGGTGGGGATTAGAAGATCTGCGCGAAGAGGTATCGGCCAACCAGATGTCGCCACGTCGTCAAGTTACCCACGAGGCCGCATCCGTCCACGTCCGTCCGCGTCCGCATCGCCCGCATCTGCCCACGAAGGAGGAGCGCACCAATCGGAGGCCGCCGCGTGGACAACACGTCGCCAAGGACTTCAGCGCGAAGATTCTTTTGTTTTCTTTACAGTTTAGCCCCTGCGCATCACAGATTAGTCCCTGCGATTAGATCTATTATTAATTTTTATTCCTTTATCAGAAAATTATGAAATTTATATTTTTGGATAGCTACTGACGTGTAGAAACTTTTGGCATAGGTAATTTTAGGTTTTGTCGAATAAATTTTGTTTAATTTAAAAAGTGGCTTAATTAGTATTTTGGACATAATTCTAATTTAAAAATTGATATTTGATTAATTTCTTTTGCTGTAATTTTATATGTCTAATTTCTGGCCGTAGTAATATTCAGTATTTTTGCAAAAGTAATTTTCTACGCTTTGGTAATTAATTATGATTAAATGCTTTAGGTGGTAATTTTAATAATTAAAAATTGATTAAAATTTTCTTTCTTCTTATATTCGGCCAATAAAATGACTTAGCCATATTTTTGATCATCCTAGCTATAAAAGTACTTAGAAATATTCTGCCCTACAAATAGAGTAACTTTCTTCCTTAGAAAATTTTGGGTAATAAAATTTTGACAACACCTTTACTTAGAAATTTTCAACACATTAAAAGTGCTAAACCTTGCCCTTAGAAATTTTTAGCATCTAGAAAACTTAGTTGTTTCCTTAGAAAATATTCTAAGTACTTGCTATAACAAATGTTGGTCCTTAGAAAAATTTATCAACTATTGTTTTCATACCTTTTTCCTTAGAAAATTTTAGCACTTCATATTTGGTTTACTTTCCTTAGAAATTATTTTGGACATGATGTGTTAGCTTTAGTCCTTAGTTAAAATTTGAACCAAGTGTTAGGACCTTGGTCCTTAGTCATTTTTGGACCTTCTTGAATGTCTTGCTTTAACTTAGAATTATTTCATGGCATGGCATGCATGCATCTCTAGTCCTTAGAAATATTTTGCACATCATGCATGACATATTTTCCTTAGAAGTTTTATGAAACTTGTGTGTTCATTTTGTATTGTTTGTTGTGTTAGAATCTCCGGAGGGAAACGAGGATTGTTGCAGCTGTTGTTGCTATTCTGCTTGTTGCCAAGGCAAGTGGCACACCCCCATAAATTTCCTAAGTATTTTTCTATGCATGACTTAGTGTATTTCTTTATATGCATGTGTAGGATAGTATTGCTATGCTAAAACTACTATCTCCTTTACACTAGTTGTGTCTAGAATCCCATTGATAACTTAGTAGAAATATTGATGCTATGCAAACTTGTTTTATTGAAAGCTTAAATTCTACTAAGTTAATTTACCACCTGGGTGGATTTGGGCTTGCAAGGATGAAAGAGTTGAGTGTTTATTCACTTGTGGATTGCCACCCAGGATTAAAGGGACCAATGTTTCTCTAAGTGAAGTTGCTTACCGTGCAGCCATTAGTCAAATGGGCTCTGGCTAGATGGATTAAGTTGCGTGGACTCCTCCCGGCTTGACAAGCAGATGTAGAGGATGTAGGAGGGAACGGGTCAAGCCGGTATGGGATGGGGAATATGCTTCTGAAAAGTCTCGTCTCAACTCTCTCCTTTTCCTTAGCACAAATTGAGTGCTTGAGGATAGTTTGGGTTTGTTGGGTCTAATGGTGAAAGTGCACAACCTCTGCAGAGTTAAAACTAAGTACTTAGCCGTGTCCCCGGTTACGGATAATTCAAGCAGCTGATCAAGGATGTCAACGGAGGCTCCCAACATCTTATTTCTCTAAGCAAAATTTTGATGGGTGAACAAGGGTAGACGAGACTATGGATTTCATGCCATACTGTCTCAAACATTTGAAGAAAATGTTTTACAAAGTGTTAGGCAAAATTAGCTTTTATGCAAAATAGCCTTGAACTCCACCAGCCAAATATGCATATAGGCTATAGAGTTATTCCATTAAGTGTCCACATAGTGTCACTTGCCAGATCCATTTTTAAATGGTATCTGACCCACTCTGTTGCAAATTTTAATTGTTGCAGAATATTCTGACGATGAGTAAGGCTATGTTTGGGTTTCGAGTCTACAACCAACATGTTTTCACCTGTGGCGCATCATGAAGATGGAGGCTCTTTGAAGATTTATTTCCGCTGCTTTATTGTTTTAAGCTAGCTTTAAGCTATGCAAAGATGTATCGAACCATTTATTTTTCAAGTCTGGATCATTCGTGTAATAATTGATACAATGTTGTGATATTCATCTTAAACTGTGTGTGCAAATGAAACGATCTAGGCGTTTGCACTATACACAGGTACCTTGCCATTTTCTAAGTGCAGGTACATTACAGATGGTATCAGAGCATAGTGTTGCCTGTAGGATCGAAACCCTAGGTTTGGTTAGAAATAAGTTGGCCAAAAACTTAATTTATTTACTAAGTATAAAAGCTTCTATGATATATTCTTGCTTTTTCTGCTAAGTACTCGTAATTCTTTACTTATGCATTTATCTCATACTTTGTTTCTTCCTAAACTAAAGGATGACGAAGAGGTTCGAGTACATTGACGAGGAGGACTACCCGGTGACCCGCTTCGGCAGCATCATGTTCGACATCCTCAAGCACCTGAAGCTACCTACACCCATGATCAAGGGATGCATCTTGAAGAAGTTCAAAAGAGAAGGCCTTTGGGGAATCAGGGTGTTTCAACAAGGACGTGAAGGCGAAGCACCCATTGAGTACAGAATAATGGGAGTCTCCATGGAGAGAGGAATCGACATCATCATGCAACACGTGATAGCTTGCCTTTGTGGACGCTACTCCAAGGAATTGGAGGGGCACTACTCCTTCCCTTTTGGAAGGCGTGACGATGAAGGATCACCCTTCTGCTGCTTTATTGTTTTAAGCTAGCTTTAAGCTATGCAAAGATGTATCGAACCATTTATTTTTCCAAGTCTGGATCATTCGTGTAATAATTGATACAATGTTGTGATATTCATCTTAAACTATGTGTGCAAATGAAACGATCCAGGGGTTTGCACTATATACAGGTACCTTGCCATTTTCTAAGTGCAGGTACATTACACCTTCTTCGACTCGGCGATGGCGGCGTCGAGCATCGCCTTGTTCTTGCGGCGGAGGCGCCTGGCGTCCGTCTCCGCGGTCGTGTACGACCGCTCCAAGACGGCCAACGCACCGGCTCCTTCGCCGCGGCGCGCAATGCCCGCTCCGCCGCAGCGGGGTCGGCCTTGCGGAGCTGCCGGAAAGCCTTCCCCTCCGTCTCCGGCGCGCGCATCCGCTTCGAAGACGGCGGGGTCTTCGGAAGAAGGCGCCATCCGCCGGCCCCGTCCGGCAAAATCTTCCACCCAGGTGGAGCTTGGACGGGGGGGGGGGGGGGGGGGGGGGGGGCGCGGGGAGGCGGAGATGGGGAGGCGCAGATCTTACCGGAGCGGAGCGCGGTGGAGGAGCCGATGACGCCGCCACAGATCCCTCCGGCATTGCACGGCGCCGCACCGGCGCAAGCTCGGACCAGCGGCAGCATTGGCCTCCGCTTGGCGGCGCCGCCGCGCTGGATCCGCCGCGGCCGACCTCCTTCAAAGATTGCTCGACGGCAATGCGGATGGCCTCCGCCTCCGCCGCGTCCACGGGTTCCGGTGGCGCCGCCGCATCGGAAACCTCGTCCTCCGGCTCCGAGCCCCAGTCGATGGATGAGGAAGACATTGCGCCGGCCGCTCGAGCGGAGAAGGCGAGGTGGCGGGGTGGGGAGTGGAGTGAGGTAGGGTTACGGCCGGTGGGGATATTTGTGGGGACGGAGCTGCCACGCGGCGGAAGTCAGCGGCGACGGCCGGCCGTTCAGCGGCGACGGTCAGCCTCCCGTAGTGGGTCCGCTTTGTCAGCGAGTAAGGGGCGGACGCGTCCGGGCCGCCCCAAACCCGTCCCAGATTTGGGCTGGGTTTGGGGTGTGCCGGACCGCCCGGTCGTTTCGGATGGCTATGGGGGCCGCGCTTGGGTGGCCGTTTTTGGGTCAAATGGCTTCCGGACCGTCCGCCCGGACGTATAGGGCGGGTTTGGGCCTCCGGTTGGAGATGCTCTAATGCCTCAAACGGATATCATCTCTAGCCGGACGAGGCAATTTTTTGTCCAGACTCCCCCATTTATTGCATGTTTGGGCGCGTTCGGACGCAACTTGTCGACAAAACTGGGTCAGTGCCTAGTGCCTACAACCCCCAGCGGACCAGCCCATATCCATTTAGGCCAAACTTTTTCCTATGTGGCTAGTTTTTGTGCCATTCGACCATTGTTTTGCTATTTAGCTGAACAATTTGTAATTAAACAACAATTGAAACATTCAAATAATATAATTATACAATAACGAAAACTGAAATAAATATTTGGAAAAAAAGTTCAACCCACTACAACGCATGGAAATTAAACTATTGGTTTCCTTTCAATGTCCATAGGTGTTCAACTAGATAATCTTGTAGTATGGCGAGGAAGTAACCGAACTCGGTCGGGACTCCGGCTCGGCAAGAGGGCCTATGAAACCGCACTACTGATCAAATATTTGTTGATCATCACGCCCAATCTCTACGGTCATGTGAAGCATAGTGACACAAGGAGTCATGACCTAACACATTTGATCGATTGACCATGTTCTAGCGGGTGTCGGACAATAGCCATTTTGGAACACACCAAATGCCCGCTCCATAACCTTTCTACAACCCTCTTGTTGTGTTGCAAAAATCCTTTCTACAACCCTCTTTTTGTGTTGTGAAAAAATATCGTGTGTTGTTGCATGGGGTTGAGAATTGTCTTCACAACTCCAACGGGCCACCGCAATTGGTCCCATATTTGTATCTGTCTGGGCGGCCAAAACCTTGGTCCCACATTTGTATATGTCCTCCTCTATCTCGGGTTGCCAGAGTAGGTGAGGAGGACGGTGGAGCAGGTCCGCTCCGGCCTCCTCAACCTCGATGACAAGGCGTACGGCGTGGGGCTCGTAAGAACCTCGCGCACCTCCGTCACAATCCCGCCTACTCGCGAGGAGGAGTCCGAGGAACATGCCGGCAAGGAGGAGGAGGACGGCAACCCAGAGCCGGCGCAGGCCATACACAGCTCCCGAGAAACTTTTAAGGATGAGAAGCTCCACGCTCGAGATTTGCCCGCCACTTCAAGATCATGGGGAGCACCACATGGTGGAAGCGATCCGACAATCGCTGCAGACTATGGAAGTGTGGAGGCACCCTCCGGCAGCTCGCGGTGAAATATTCTAGACCCGCCCCGTCCCACCAAGGCATTTAGTATCGCTCACGGTGGCCTATGTATAGATTTTTAGCTTGTATCGCTGACGTCAATTAAATCTATGTTTAACTAAATATGAACTGTGTTTTACATTCTCGTGAGAACTATGTTTTTAAAGATAGCCATGGAAAAGACTGGACCGATGAGGGGCGTCGTTGGGTGACATGGCCCGGTCCAGGCTGACATTGTCTGGACGTCTGTCCTATGCGTCCTCCAAGCAGAGTCGAGAAAATATTTTCATTGGGTTCATTGCTTTTGCAAGTCTGGGTATAACGTAGTATATGTAGTAAATATATAGACCGTTACATGTGAACCCAACCGTTACATGCTGGCTCCACCACTGCCTCCAAGTGGAAAGAAACATAAACGTTACTTGTCCGGAAAACAGAATGCAGTAGTCCGTTGGAGTTGCCCTAAGTTCTAACTAGAAGCAATAACATTATACTAATTGAACTTCTCTTCATCTCTAAGAAATTGGAAAAAATCAAGTACAAGAAAGCATTCCAGCTTTGCACATGCCACTTTCATTTCTTTTAATCGAACCGAGGTGGTCACGCCATGGGCATCGCTCATCCTCCGCCGACTGCTTCTACAACTACGCCAGAGCTGCCAACAGCACCAACCCACCCCTCGACGCTGCCTACCTGCGGCATCGCAAGTGCGGGATGGGCGGCCGCCACTCCGCGGTGGAGATGGACCCTAGAGCCAGCTATATACATGGGTGTAAAGTTGTACACCTGTCATTTTTTGAAGGAAAAGCTTTACCTTTCTAACATGTGTATATTTAACGGGAGCGACTAGATCTCACTCGAGTGAGAATTAAGTTAACTGTCACTCAGATGACCCCCATTCAGTTACATGTGCAACTGAGATTTTTTAATTGAAACTCACGAATCACGATACAAATCTGATGAGATTAAAGTCGAGTCAGCTCTAACTTAATTCTCACTCGAGTGAGGAATATCAAAACCGTTATTTTCCAAATCTAACTCAGCAATCAATGGGAGCTTGCTGAGTTGGTAGGGGATGGCACCAACAAGATTGTTATAGCTCTAAGTCCAGAACTCTGAGAGTGAAAAACGAGTTATTTGCTGGGATAACGCCAACAAGGTTGTTGTTGTGGAGATCGAGCACAGAGAGGTTCTGGAACGCTGCAGAGTAGAAGGCGTGTAACGTACCATGGAGCCCCAGCTAGGAAGGTGGAGCTTGATAACATGTCTGGCACCATCACAATTCACAGGTGATGCCAAACCAAGAGCAGAGTTGGCGGTCGACCATGACGACGAGAGTTGGCCTGAATAAAAGTGAACTTCCATCGGAGAAGTGCTTCTGCTTCGGGGTTGATTGCCTTGGCTGTGCATATTAGCAGGAAAACTGAGACATAGAAGAGTTTCTGCAGCACCATTGCAAGGGCTTATGGTGTTGGTACGAAAATGGCAAGCTGAAGGGTGCTCTATTGATTGGCTTCAGAAGTAGCTAGAGTGCACATAGATAAAAGGGAGGCAGAGAAGAAAATACGTTCGTTGGACTGGCATTGCATACAGATCGACTTCACCTTGGGCTCAATCTTGTGAAAGACAGGTCAAATATGTGGGTGCTTTGAGACCACAGAATTCCGAGCTTATCAGCGAAGTTATTACAAGTAAAGCGAGTACTGGTGACTTCCAAGTCAAAGCACCTGCATTTTCTCAAGTACAACGCCCAAATCAGCAATTCACATCTCTAGAGTTGAAATGACAAGTCTATACTCTAGATCAACATCACAGCTCTTCAAGATGGAACTTCCAAAAGATCACAAAGTAAGAAAAATAACCCTTTGTATATTTATTTTCTTGTTAGTCAACCCTGTGGCAGTACCAAGACACAAGTGGCAAAGAGTTTCCTAAATTTGGGGCTGCACTCATACTAGCAAAGCTCGAAAATATATAATAGGTGACAGAGGATACATACATAACCACAAGTCCATAATTCATCAGAGAATAAAAACTAGGACACATCATAAAAACTATAAGCCAATTGACTGTCCACGCAGGAAAAGATAACTGCAGCTTATTGGTGAAAAAAAGTACAGGGTCATGAACCATACATTTTTATCGGTTGTACTTGTACATATTGCAAATCAGAGGAAACTTCGAACAAAGTTTCCTAATTGGGCAGAGTATCATGCTGTCAGGTATGATTCATCTTGTGCATAACATCCTGTTGCATGGCATCGATGCAACCAAAGAAAGCAAATCTCCAGAGCTTCAACAAGAACAATGCTCCAAACCATAGCCAGAAACCAAAAACAGTTCCAGCAATCACTGAGTAGTACAACCACAGGGTTTCAAGCTCATGGTGATCTTCCTTTGCCCCATCGAGTGCTGGTGTCGAACTCGAACCGTTTTTACATGGAATGCTCAGAGGGACACCACACAGTCCCAAGTTGTTCCTATAAATGGAGGGTCGTTGAGGGTTTGGAGCTGATTGCCTGTAGGTATCTCTCCTGACAGAAAGTTGTTCGAAAGATTCAGAGAGTTGAGGAACATCAAGTGCGATATGCTTGGAGGAATAGGACCTGAGAGCTTGTTCCAGGAGAGGTCAAGAGACTCCACATCTTTCAAGTTACCAATGTTACTTGGGATAGGACCAGAGAAATTATTTCTTGACAAGTTAAGGAATCGAAGTGCTTCAAGGTTAAGCAATTCTGCAGGGATCTCGCCGGAAAGGGAGTTGCTTGATAAATCAATACCAATCATGATCATAATTGTTCTACCGAAAGTGTAACCTTCCCCCTTCCAAATTATGTCAATATGTTCTTTGTATGAGTAATGTGCAATCACACCGTTGCCTTCATGTGCTTCTGGGTATGGCCTTGTCTCATTCGTGTGATTAAAGTTGGAAAAACTTGCTGGTATCAAACCTATAAAATTGTTTTCAGCCAGATCAAGCAGTTGAAGATGAGAGAGTTGTGATACCTCCCAGGGAATACTTCCACAAAACATGTTTGATCGTAGTCGGAGAACTCGTAGCAAAGGGAGGCATGTCCCTATCCATGAGGGGATTTTGCCAGAGAACCTATTGTCACCAAGATCCAAAGATACTAGGCCTTGCAAGTTCAGCAGAACTGGTGGAAAGCATCCTGTGAAGTTGTTTTTTGAAAGATCTAATGAAAATAGTGAGGAAGTAACATTCTCCAAGGCTTGAACTTGGCCAACAAACGAATTGTTTGACAAATCCATGTATGTAAGACGATGCAAATTCCATAAGCAAACAGGGAGCACTCCGGATAGGAGATTGTTTGATACGTCCAGGACTCGAAGATGCCTTTGCTGACATAATGTCTTGTCAATGATGCCTGTGAATCTGTTTCTGGACAAGAATACATAACTTAGAGAACGGAGCCACAAGCTCGGAGGAATCTCTCCCTCCAATTGGTTTGTGCTAAGGTCAAGGAGATTTAGAGCTGACAAATTACCAAACGCCAACGGTAGCAATCCACTAAGGTAATTATTGGACAGGTCTAGCACAATTAGCCAGGAAAATCCTAGCTCTTTGGGGATTGTACCGTTGAAGCAGTTGCTAGAAAGGCTCAGGTATTCTAGGGACTTCCACATACTGATCTCCGTTGGGATGCTTCCAGAAAAGATGTTTGAAATATTGAAAGATGAGAGCACGGTCCAATTTGAGAAAAACTCAAGTGGAATGTTGCCACTGAGATTGTTGCTCCCCATCCCAAAATATCCATTTGGTTCATCCTGGAAAAGGACAGTGGTAAACCTCCAGAGAGCATGTTAGAGCTCAGTTCCATGATGAAGAGATAAGTAAGATTACCGAGCGACTGTGGTATGACTCCAGAGAACATGTTGGAGCTTAGATCAAGACTCTCTAAATTTGGGACCATATCTGACAAGTTCTCTGGAATGGAACCTGAGAACGCGTTACCCGAAAGACCGATGTGCGCCATCATAAAACTTGTGCGGTTCAGGATGAACTGCGGAAAAGTACCATTGAGGTTGTTATCATCTAGCTCTAAGTACTGCAAAGTGGACATAGGTCTGAACTTGGCAGTGTCTGAGTTTGTCAGGTGGTTACTTCCTAAACATAACTCCATAATCTTTGGGAGCTTGCTGAGTTGGTACGGGATGGCACCAGCAAGATTGTTATTCCTCAAGTCCAGAATGGTGAGGTTGGTCAACCGAGATATGTTTGCTGGAATTGCGCCAAAAAGATTGTTGTTGCCGAGGTCAAGCATTGTGAGGTGCCAGAACGCGGCAAAGGAGAAGGCGTCAAACGTACCGTTGAGCCTGGCATTAGAAAGGTCAAGCCCGGTGACATGTTCGGCATCATCACAGTGACGCCGAACCAAGAGCAGGTCGGATTTGCACGCATCCATGATGACAAAGAGGTGGAGTTGAGCAGAGTGGCCTTCCACTGGAGGAGTGCTTCTCCTTCTGAGCTGATTGCACTAGCCATGCATAGCAGCACACAAAAAGTAGTTGAGAGACACAAGAATTTTTTGAAATGGGGCGCCGTCGCTGAAGGTAGCAGATGGATGCGTTGCATGTTTGCTTGCCTCAACAATCAAGTAGTGAGTTTATAATATAGCGCAAGAGATTGAATTGAAGGAAATCCTATCCCCCCCCCCCCCCCCCCCCACACACCCACCCACCCACTACCATTTAGCTTCATATATTTTTATCGATGTCAGCGTATTAGTGGCTATGCTGAAGAGAAATCAGCACTACAGATTAGTGTTAGTTAAATGTGCACTTGAACGTGATTGTATTAGTCAGGCACCCACTGACGATAACTACAGACCATCGTCTTTGACCCGCCAAGCAGTAACTAAGTAAGATAGCGAGAAATGCATCACGACTATGGACATGACTCTTACACCTCATCAGATCGCACCAAAACGAAATAAAACTGTATATGTGGTGTGAAGTCACCAGAAGGTTACTGTTTTAGATTTTACAGAATATATAACCAGGCTGGAGGAACAGTATAACAAAAAAAAATTCTAGCAATCGACTGTGACATGGGAAAAAAAGATGACTAGTGCATTAGTCATTATATTTTTCAATCCATATTATGAAAAATCAAGCAAGTTGAGTAACCGACCCAAAATGCAGACCATCTGGAGAGACTGGTTTTTCAATCTTTTGCAAGGAAAAGCAAAGGTTGGATAAAAAATTCCTTACACCTTCGGATCGTTTGGAGCGTTGAGGTTGGCCAAATGGTAGAACTTGCCCTCATTTGCCGCCGAGAAAATGAAATGGCGCGTCATCTCCTCTTCACTTGCCGTTACACTACTCGGATATGGGGCATGGTCAAAGATTGGCTTGGCCTAGTGGATTTTACACCTTCGGATTGGGTCGCCTTCGATGACATTCACCCTTGGTGGGAACATCTTCTTCTCACGCACCCTGGAAGGCGGAAGGCGCTCGCCACTCTTTTGATGTTAGTTTCTTGGGAGATTTGGAACGAGCGTAACCGACAAGTTTTCAAGAAAGTTAGCACCATTTTTTTTTTTGAGAACCATGCCCTCTATCATCTTTGCACGTATTAAATTAGAAGCCCACTCTTGGATTCTCGCGGGTGCTAAGCACTTGGGTCGTGTAATGCCGGAGAGTAGTTGTTCGGTGTTGTCGGGCTTGTAACCTCAAAAACCTTGTTCTAAACTTCTTCTTAGTCAATGAATTAAGGCAAGTCTTTTGCCTTTCTTTCAAAAAAAAAAAATCCTTACACCTCGTGTGGCTGGTCTGTCGGCTTACATCTCGCCCAGCACGGCTCGCCTTTATCGAGAGGAAAAGCGCATGTCTAATGTGATCGTGGAACCACGTTCAACGGCGGGACAGGAGCCAGCAAAGGGAGGGCGAGTGTGGCAGTGCCAGTCGTGGAAGAGGCGAGGCTAAGTGTACTGCAGAGAAAAAGGTTTCAGGACAGGTGCGCTGCAAATGGCAGACAAGAACAACTCCAAGCTGGTGGGGCCCAGAGTGACAGGCTGAGAGCAGCCATATACTCCCTTTCCTTGGGGTCCTCCGACTTGATCGCCCGGAGCCTCGAATCGCTGGCAGGGAAACAGCCTCCAGCACACATTGACACGGGAGAGGAGAGTATGATGCCACGATCGCCGGAGAAGAGGATGGCGCAGGCAGGCTTGGATAAGAGATGCATTGGAAAGAAAGATGGTGCTGAGCTCACGGCAACGATACAAACCCTAAGCAACTGAGAATTGAAGGGAAGACGAAGTAGCTTCGGGGACCCCACTTAGCATCACAATTTCCCGCTACTTGTCTAGCTAACGTGCGCCCTCACATTAGGAAGTTAGCCAACGTAGGTCAAGGGCCTTGTCTCCCAGCGTCGCACACCCGCAGCGACGACATCGACCTCGCCGTCAGAGACTTAGTCACTACTATTGTAAGCTCAGGCAGTCAGGATCAGCTCGCTCCGACTCTAGTAGTTATCTGGATTCTGGAGTGGCACAGGCCTGGCATAACGCTCTTAGCAACAATCGCGAGGAAACTTTGACAAACTTCATTCCAAGCCAAGCTAGTTGACGCTGTTTTTCTTTTTGAAAGATCCAGCAATTTCTGGCTTAGATATATTAGCAGCTACTAGCAAAAAATATGTGCCACCCGCAAAGCAGGATAGAAGGAGATAAAATCACAGAAGAAAAAGAAAGTGCCCAGGAGAACACAAAAACAGAGGATTCAGAGGGGTTTCCAGATGATACAAACCAGACCTGCGGCAGCCCCAAGATGCCAATTTGAATGACATTCATAACTACAACTATCAAATTTCAGAGAACAAAACCTAAAGCAATTATGTGGGAAATTGGTCTCTCTCATCATAACAACTATAAGCCAATTCTATCCACATAGGACCAGATAACTAGATAATGGTACCTTATTGCAAAAAGAAAACAAAGGACAGGCTGAAGAACCATACACTTTCATCCATTGCGGAATGTCAATAAAGCCGTCGTGGGGAAACTTTGACAAACGCTTCTATATGCGAACATGCACATGCCGTCGCGAGGAAACTTTGACAAACGCTTCCAGAGCTTCAAGAAAAACAATGCTCCAAACCATAGCCAGAAACCAAAGACGGTTCCAGCAACCACCGAGTAGTATAGCCACAAGGTCTCAAGTTCATGGTAATGTTCTTTTGGCCCATCCAGTGTGGTTGCAGAACTCGAATTGCCTTTACATGGAATGCTCAGAGGGAGACCACATAGTCCCAGATTGTTCATATAAATGGAGGGATCGTTGAGTGTTTGGAGCTGATTGACTGTAGGTATTTCTCCTGACAGAATGTTGCTGGAGAGATCCAGAGAGCTGAGGAACATAAAGTGTGATATGCTAGGGGGAATGGGACCCGAGAGCTTGTTCCACGAGAGGTCAAGAGACTCCACATTTTTCAAGTTCCCAATGTTATTTGGGATACCACCGAATAAATTATTTCTGGATAAGTTAAGGAACCGGAGCTGTTGAAGCTTTAACAATTCTGCTGGGATCTCACCAGAAAGGGAGTTGCTTGATAGATCAATACCAGTCAAAAACACAATTGATCTACTGAAACTGTAATCTCGTCCCTTCAAGATTATATCCATCTGACCATCTTGTGAATCCATCGAAGAATCGAAGCCACTTGGAGTGACGGATGGAATAAATTTTTGCAATGTCTCCATGTAAGTAAAGTTACCAAAACTTACTGGTATGGAACCTGTGAGATTATTTCCAGCTACGTCAAGCAATAGGAGTTGAGAAAGTAGTGATATCTCCCAAGGAAGACTTTCATGGAACATATTTGATCGTAGTCATAGGATTCTTAGTGAAGGAAGGCTTACCCCTATCCATGAAGGAATTTTGCCAGAGAACTTGTTGTCCCGGACCCAGATCCATCCAAAGTCGCTAAGGATTCTAGCCTCTTTATAGCAGGTGGGAAAGATCCTGTGAATTTGTTGTTTGATAAATATACTGATACTAGTGAAGAAGTATGTCCAGTTGAGGTTTGAATTTTTCCAACAAAGGCATTGCTTGACGAATCCAAGTAACTAAGAAGAGGCAAGTTCCATAAACAACGAGGAAGCACTACAGACAAAAGATTATCTGACATGTCCAAGGCATGTGGATTATCTAGCTGACAATAAGCCTCGTTGATGCTTCCGGTGAAGGTGCTGTTTGCAAAATTGAAAACTGTGACATCGGTCCAGTTAGAGAACCATTCCACTGGGATGTTGCCCTTGAGATGATTGTTTCCAGCATGAAAGTCTAGCATCTCATGCATCTCGGAAAAGGTCCGTGGCAAACCCCCAGAGAGCATGTTCCATGACAAATCCATGATTGAGAGATCATCAAGGTTACCAAGCTCCTTTGGGATACCTCCAGAGAACATGTTCCACGACAGGTCCAAGTACGTGAGATTAGTGAGGTTACCAAGCTCCTTTGGGATTCCTCCAGAGAACAAGTCCATGATATCGAGACTATTAAGGTCACTAAGCTCCGTTGGGATTCCTCCAGTAAGATTATTCTTCGCAAGATTGAGATAGAATAGTTTTGCAAGTCTTAACAGCGACATCGGTATGAGCTCTGAGAACCTATTGGAGGACAGATCAAGGAACCTTAACTTTGGTGCAATGTCCTGCAAGTTTGCTAGAATCAAACCCGTGAAGGAATTTCGTGATAGGTCGAGGTTCTCCAACCTAACAAAGGTGTGGTTGAGGATAAACTGTGGAAAGGTACCATTCAGCTTGTTATCACCGAGATGCAAGACCTGCAGGATGGACATGAGTGAAAACTTGGTAACATCTGGGTTGGTCAAGTGATTATTTCCCAAATCTAAATGGATGATCCTTCGGAGCTTGCTAAGCTGGTAGGGGATGGCGCCAACAAGATTATTGTTGCTCAAGTCCAGATGGGTGAGTTTGAGCAACAGTGAGATATTTGTGGGGATGGTGCCAACGAGATCGTTTTCACTGAGGTCGAGCATAACGAGGTGCCGGAACACAGCAAAGTGGAAGGCATCAAGTGTGCCATTGAGGCTGCAACCTGAAAGATGGAGCTCGGTGACATGACCAGCATTATTACAGGTGACGCCATTCCAATAGCAGATCGAGTCATCAGGCGACCATTAAAACAGAGAGGTGGAGTTGAGCAGAGTGGACTTCCATCGGAGGAGTGCTTCTCCTTCTAGGCTGATTGCACTAGCCATGCATAGCACTATAGCAGCACACCAAAAGTAGTTGAGAGACGCAAGAGATTTTTGAAATGGGGTGCCATCACTGAAGGTGGCAGATAGATGAGCTGCGTGTTTGTTTGCCTCAGCAATCTAGTGACTATAATATAGAAGGGGAGCCGAGAGGTTGCAACCCAGGATGTCCCATTCGCTCACACCTCCATTAGTCCTCCACTCCTAATGGTCTCTATTTGTGTATAGACTTTTCTATATTTTATTAATGTGAGTGACTGAGTGCATTATTAGCTATGCTGGCAAAGAAAAATCAGCACTGCAGATTTGGTGTAGTTAAATTAATGTGCACTTAAACGAGAATGTATTAGTCACTCGCCCACTGACCATAATTACAGATCATTGCTTTTGACCCGCCAAGCAGTGAGAAAGTGAGAAACTCATCCTAACTACGAGCATGACTCTTGTCCCATACCATATCACACCGATATGATGCGCATGCAGGTGGGCGCAAAGCTGAGGTTGACGTTATCTGCCTACAGAGGCAGATATGGTATGTTGGGATAAATACACTACTAGAAGAACTGTTAGTGAAGCCACCGATATATGTGGAGGAGAGAAATCACAAGAAGAATATTGTTTCATAATTACAGAATTCTAATCAGGTGGGAGAAACAATCAAATTAAGATCTGCTCGGGCAATTGCTTGTGGATTTGGGAAAGAGGAGGATGGCTGAAAACTGAAAAAAAAATGCACAAATTTCCGGCCAAGAGAACACATGCGACTGTGTGTAAACAGTTTCTTTTATCAGATAAAATGTGCAAAATAGATATCTGATAACCTTGCCATACTATACAAAATCGGTAATTGCATTTCCTAGCGCTTCCCAAATCAACCAACATACAAGACGGCCACGAATTTATTTGTATATTTTCTAAAAATGACTGTAAGTTTTTTCTTCCATCCATTCTACGAAAAGTCGGGAATAAGCAGGTTGAATGACCGAGCTAAGAAATGGGGACCTCAACGAGGAAAGGGCGCATCAGTGGGAGTGAAGCGCGGGTCCTGAAGGTAAAAGGGAAGAGTAACGGTGAATGTTCCACAACACTGTGATTATAGCAAATCACCGGCCAAGAAGAAAGCTAAAAGCGACAAAAACCACGACCCTAGAAAAATTTAAGGCCTGTGTACTCTGAAGTCTGAACCAGTATCGCAGCCCACAAACAACTGCTCTTGCAGTTTCTAGGGAAGTAAATTAATAACTGTGTGTCACGTCTAAAATTAAGAACCCCTGTGACTGTGAAGCTTTTGTTCCTAAATCGCCTAATTATCCAAATCATTCAAATGCTTATTTAGCTCTTTTGGCGAACCTCCTACTGTATCCAGAGTATGACTACTAAAAAAAATTGAAGGGAAGAGGATGACTAATAATCGTAGATGAATGCAAAACCAATTGAGATACAAATGTAAAAAAAAGGTCTGAAAGACTCACTCCGGTTCGAATTGCGACTGCATCTTGTAACAACTTTTAGATTGCGTACTGGGGCCTTCAGCTCATGAAAAGCTGAACACTGCAAAAATTTGTACCTGAAAGCAACGGCTTCAAGTTGGACATCTGAACAAGCCCGGCTATCGGCCGAGTTCCAGGTGAGCACGTCCTTGCCGGGCATCGTGTGGAACGCCCTCGTTGCTCCGGCCAGGTCGCCGCGCTTGCCTTAGGTGTCCACCAGAGCGTTGCCGACGTCCCACTCCAGGGCTAGCCCGGTCCTGACCACCACGCCATGGGCGCATCTCAATGCTCTGGTTTCCGCGCAGTAGGGGCATGCTTCGAGGATGCTCAGCATGGTGATCGAGTTGGGCATCACCACAGCCTCCTTCATCACGACGGAGCACGCCATTGCCACGTGTGGCGTGCCATTGTGGGCGCAGACGGCAATGACGGTGCTCCAGATACCAGATGATCGCGTTCTTGTCGCGCAACGCTCGGAACAGCCGGAGCGCCTGTTCAGGAGGCTGCACCTGGCGTAGGCGTCCAGCAGCGCGTTCAGCAGCGACAGGCCCGACAAGAAGAACCAAAGCCTCCTTACAGCCATGGCATGGCCCATCAAGCTTCTTGCACTGCTGCAGCACCACCACCAACGTGGTCTCATCAAAACCGACATCATCGCCGCCCTTCATGAAGGAAGGAGAGCCGAGAAGCTCCAGCGCCTTGGCGCAGCGGCCGGTGTGCACGAGTCCTGAGAGCATGCTTTTCCAGGACACCACGTTCTTCTGCAGGTCGAGGCACCTGGCATACATGTCGAAGAGCGAGTTGGCGATGAAGACGGCGTCGGCCTGCAGCCTGCAGCACCCCGCACGGCGTGAAGGGAGCCTCCGGTGGCCAGGTGGTCGAACGTGGCGCACGCGAGAAGGGCGACGACGAGGATGACCCCGTCCAGCTCCAACATGCCGGCGAGCATATCTCTGATGGGCCCAAGACCTGGGCGGCAGAGCCCCTCGCCAGGCAGGCCCCGATCATGGACGTCCAGGACAAGACGTCTTGAACGCGCATTTCGTCGAACAGCTTGGACGCGGAGGTGTCTTACATGGATCGCAGCGGAGAAGCCGTCCAGGCTGATGTAGGCCGTCTTGCTGAGCCAGGCGTGCACCGCAGCGAGGTTCTCGGAATACGAGGCGCGGCGGAGGGTGGCGAGGTTGGGCCGGAAGAAAGGGAGAGACGCGAAGCAGAGGCGAAAGGAGGCCGGCGTGGGCGGGAGGTGGGCGACGAAGGCGTTGTAGGTTACGCCATCGGTGTGGCTGGAGGAGCAGAGGAGGTGGGCGAGGGCGAGGTCCAGGCGGGCGGCGCGGTGGTAGCAGGTGAGGAGGTAGTTGGAGGCGGGCAGGCGGCGCCGGAGAGGGGATGCTTGCAGGCGTCGGCGTGGAGCTGCGAGGCCAGGGCCAGAGCACAAGGTTTGTGCTGGCTCGGCAGGAACAGTGTGCAGCAGCGCTTGAATAGCGCGGGGAGGAGCGCCGCTGGCTTGCCGTCGAGGACTCGAGGTACCGCCGGACCGCGTCCGCCACCGGTGCCATTCCCGCTCGAATACTTCCTCGAAAAAAAAAATCCCGCTCTAATAGAAATGGTTTGATTGGTTCGGTGGCCGTAAGTGCAACTGGCCAACTGCTTCACGCGCTGCTCGTTTAGTGATTTAAATTTGTGTTTTGATCTACTTGTTGAGAAACTTGAAGATGGTTCTGAAGAGAGCTGCTACAAATTCATTTATCAAGAGAAGAAGCACTCCTAAGTTTCAGATTACTCCACATATTATCTTTCATTAGGACAAGCATTTGACCAACCATTAAACTGCTAGTAGTATGCAACTTTTGTGACACAAAAATCATAACCACAAACAAGTAGTTGGGATAGAAATTTAATTATACCAACTTTATATATTCAAAAAAAGTGCATACTACTCCCTCCGTTCCTAAATGTAAGCCTATTTAGTAACAGATGGAGTAATAGATAAGGAACAATTGGCGCATCAAAACTTCCATCAAGCAAAAGAACTGAAGGAGTTCCAAACATCATCTTGGTCGGCCCAGCCAGCAACTCATCGAGACTCCTTTGTGAGACGAAGTGCGAGAGTTTAACAAAGGGCTTCGATTCTTGAGCCGATTGCCGAAGGGTAATAAGTCGGCTTTGATTCCTGATCGCCCCTAAGATGTGACAGTTCTCCTCAGGTTTCTAAATCAAAATTGGTAGAAATAGTTGTCTCTCCCATTGCCGCACGCCGACAGTGGGGTGTGATGCACCACCGTCGATGTACAGACACGGCGTTTTAGAGGCGCCCATGCTTGCCATATGATCCAATTGTAATCCATAGAAATGGTACCATCGAACTGAATCTGAGATGCCGATTTGGCAGGACAATCGCAAAATGTGGTGCATCAACCACATCGCTGACATCTGGGCACAAGGCATATCCTGCGCCATATCAGCTAAACAAAGGTAGCATGCACAACCCAGACACTAAAATAGAGACATAGGTTTAATTCCACGAAATAGGTTAGTTGGCTGCATCCAGGCTGAGCCACACGACTCAGACACCGACAAGGATGATGCCACTACTACAAAAGGAAGATTATAAGCTAATAAAGTCCCAATATGTGTCAATATAGAATAAGCACTTTGTACACTAGAACACTGATTAACTGTCTTCACCGCCACGACCGCAGCTGGCCGCTACATCATCCAGCTCCGCTTATTCCACGTCCACTTCCTCGTCGACATCCTCGTACTGGCAAAAAGACAAACACAACATTCTGTTCAGCAGCAGGAAGTGTGGAATTTAGGCGGGGCGAGCAGTGCCATGCTATTCCAGTGCGCGCATAAACAGTTCCGCAAATTATTGGACAATGCAAATGTAGTCACCTGCGCATAAGCATTTTGGGCCACCGGTGGAGGTTGTAGGGGCATAGCAGGTGATCTGCTTCTGTCGTCAGCGTCATTCTCTAGTGCGTCGTCTAGCAACGCGTCTATCTGCTCGTGTCTATCCTCCAGTTCAACGGCCTCGTTAAGGTCATACAAGGCACGGGCAGCCATGCCGGTGGAGGGCAAAGAATGTTTGACTGGAGATTCTTTCACCTGTAAAAATTTATTAAAATAACTATTCAAATAAAGTGTTCACTCGGAATATGAAGAACTCACGGAGGTGGTTCATTGCTAATAGCCTAGAGACTACGATGATGATGATAGAAAGCTATCAGGTTCACTTGTTATTTAGATGTTAAGCAATGGGGAGGGGGAGGGCAGCAATCACAAAATGGCATCCATCATGTAACAAAAAACTGAGATGGCATGAGAAAAATACCACACCTGGTCTGCAGAGGAGACAACATTTCCAATCTTATTCTTTTCATCTTCCCACAGTCTCTTTTTCAAATATATAGATTTTGTTCCATCACTCCCCTTGCTTAGTTTATCATAATCTGTAATTTCACCTTCTGACCTATATTTATCTGACCTGGAGACTGTGTCAGAGTCTCGCTCTCTTCTTTTCTTAGCTGAGAAACGGGGAAAATATTAGATGTGGGTATACAGGTAATAGGACAGGACGATATTTCTGCAACAATGTACAGAATGAAATGTTACTAGCATGAAAGGAAAATTTACTCCGTGTTTCTACATAAATAGTATTTAATCACATACTATTTACTTCTTAAGATTAACATGGAGGAAACCTTTTGCTATTGCCTAATAAGATGGTTGCTTAAACACAAGTTCAGATGCTTATGGCAAGAAAAAATGTACATCACATCATAACAAGATTCACATTGTATTGATCACCATATGTTCTCCACGAGTATATAATCTTCCAATAAATGAAGCTACCTACCAGCTTTTGCCTCATCACTGGTTGAGTATGGGATTGGTCTCTTTTTAGCTGCAGTAGCATTTGGACTCCTTTCATAAGCATTTGGATCTTCATCAACATGGACACTGGAAGCTTCTTCATTAGCACCACGCTTCAAAATATCTGAAGCAAGCACATCACCAAGCCTCTCAAAACGAGCTTGTGACCTGCACACTCCAATAGTCAATACTTCGTTAGCTACACATTATTTTACTCATGGAAAGATAGAAAGTAGTGTTGTAAGCCAAGACAAGAGCATATCGTTTTAAGATTTAACAAGATGAAAGGAGTATGCACCTTTTCAATTCTTCCTGAGCTCTCAAAAAACGCACATGAGCTTTTATGAACTTCTTAATTTTTGATGTCATCCTACATTGGAATCAAAACCCAATATGAAAATAGTGTATAATATACTTGATAGAACTACCCATATATTGATATAATAATAAAGGAAGGTATCAAATTGTCATGTGCAAGTGTTGCTTAAATACCTATGACATTCTTCTTTCTCCCTCCTCAGTTGCTGATCAAGATCACTTACTTTGCTAGAAATCCTGTGCACTTCCTCCATTTTCTCATCCAAAACGATCTACAGAGTAAATGTTAATTAGAGTGGAGTGAAGATTTTAGAAGATTGACCGATGTAAAGGGCATACATCGAATATAAAAGATTTGAGCGCCAAAAAAGGCTGCAAATCATAATTTAATCTTATAAACGTTAATCTTCTAACATGGTATACTAACATTTACTATCTCTATTCAGGAAATATGACATTCTGGATAGCCATAAAGTCTGCCAACTTTGACAATCATTTTCATATGAATGCATTAGTATGCTATATTACGGATATATGTTGTTATACACCTTATCAGACACATGTTAAGAAGTTGGACTCCATGTTTGGTAGAGCCATGTACATTTCCATACGAATGTGTAACATATGTACCAGGTTGCACTGAAACAAAACTGACCTCGAGGTGAGCTTTATCTTCACGCAAAGCCTCCATATCGAATCTAACTTCTTTCAGCTGCACAATATTCACTTTCTGAAAAATATATAATGGCAAAATGTGCCAAAGGTACATGTGAGCTATAAACTGGATTGCACGGCTCTAAGCCTCATACCTGCTTTTCATGATCGCCTTTGTCATCACCACTTGAGATTTTTTCCTTTTTTCTATCATTATTATCAGAAATAGGAGAACTCTTAGATGAGTTGGTTTCTCCACCAGTCTTCTTTTCATGCCTCCTCTCGCTGAAAGATAAAACATAGTATGTGAAGTAAATTACATAAACAAGACTCAATCGACATTCAAAGTAGACAGAAAGTATATAGTAAACCCATGGACTCACTGAGACTGAATTAAAGTGGACACTGCATTCCATTTAGATTGGAACAAACCATAGTTATGTTCTATGGTGAACACAAATTAAGCATATATAAATACAAAAAATGGCTTAAAAATACTAACATATGTTTTGAAGTATAATTATAAGTTAAATGGCTCCAAAAGAGGAAGATCATATCTCGAATGCATTACATACCTCTTCCTGCTGGGAGACCGTGAAAAGCTAGACTCTGCAAGCAAAATTACATATAAGAACTTATAGCAGGAGCAATCAGAACGTAAAAGTGAACAGCTTCGTATGTAGAATAACTAACATGCCACCAAATCATGGAGCCAAGAGGGAGAGAGAGAATATGTTTACCCCTTTCTAGAGAAGTTGGCCTCCGATCGTGAAGGGAACGATGACCCCTGGGATCTCTTCCAGGGGAATGCCTCCTACGAGGTGAGAACCTTCTATCAGGCCTGCCTCTGAATTCAGTGCTTCTATAATCTCTGGGATCTCTTCTCCCTAGAAGTAAGGAAGGTTTACAGATTTAATACGAGGAAGCGCTCATGGCAGCCAAAAAAATGGAATAATAGGAGAAAGGACACCCATAAGCCTGTTAAGCTTACCACGACCTTGATCTACAAGATTATTCAATTAGCAATAAGTAGCAGCGGCTCCAGGATAAGGTCATTAGCCACACACACAAAAAGCAGGGCCAAAAAATAATACACAACCAGACACCAAGATACAATGATGCACCGTTAAGATAGTACCAATACTCATAATGTTGATCATCTGAAGTGAAATAGATGGAAGCTCCATATACGGCCCGTCCGCCCATACATCAATTATGATGAAGAAAGGTCTGCCATAACCCGGATATCACCATAAAAATGTACTAACATTTGTCCAGATATCTCCGGCGAAGGATGTCAACGAATTGGAATTGCCAGTGATAAGCATACTTCCCAATGAAACTAGTTGATGTGCCATAATCAAAAGATATGTGACTTGGTTCATTGCAAAACTTGCTAATCACTCAGTGGGCTCTGCCATAATCATAGCACATCGAACATATTATGGGCATCAATCAATAGAAGCCAAGACCCTCAAAAGTTCACCTTCTCATACAGCCCAAGCATTTAGTGGTCATGGAAAATCGTTGAAGTACCAATTGAAGAAATCTATGAAAACGGTTCCTCTGGCAGCAGTTGAGTCTAATAAATTTGCGATGACAGTTAAATCAAAAGACAACCAGTAAGAATGCCACCTAATTCTGCAACAAGCTTCCAGTTGTTAGAATTGTTCTCTATCTGCACAGCTGATGTTCAATTCAGGCACTAGTATGAAAATACAGTAATATCACACAAGCAAAATAAAACACAAGACATTAAACACATAAATCACAAGCATCATGAAGGAAGAGTACGAATCTCTTCATAGTTCTCACTAAAATAGAAAAATAAATCAAAAAATGTCCATCCATAAATCATCCAATTCAGGTATGCCAATAATTCGAATGGCCTAGTATGGGAAAGTTCTCATGATTGATTCCTTCCAGTAACTGAATCTCCTCGTGCACCCATAGCACGTCAGCAATTTGCAGTACTAATAACTTGTTTTTTTTTTGTGTGCCAGGTGAACACCTCGTAAAGTCCGCCATGTTCTTCAGAGACAACTTTTCCTTCAGCTAAGCCTAATTTCGTGAAAAACATTCTTGGCAGGGTCAAAGACCTAATCTTTTTCAAGCATTGTCGATTTTTGGTGATATTTCCGACACTATGAATTCCCAAGATTTCATTTGCATCTAGCTATCGGCAGATCTATGGCCACCTACCATGAAAAGAAGAAAAATTGCACGCATCCAGCCCTCCCCTCCCCGCATCCTGATGCACACAAGAAACCCTAAACCCCGGCGTGGGATCTCGGCGAGAAACAAACACCAAACAACCGAACAGGAAGGCAATGGGGCGCACGAGGAAAGGGCTTCCATACATACCGACGTGGTGGGCGGGAAGGAGGGGCGGGAGGTAGGGGGCCGGCGGAGCTCGGAGTTGCCGTGCGCGAAGCTGCAGAGCTCGCGGTCGCAGTTGCCGTTCTGCCAGAGCGCGCACAGCTTCGTCTTGTACGCCGGGCCGCGGCGAGGAGGGGGCAACATCTCTCGCCGGCGGGGGGGTTCCGATCGCGATGGCTCGAGGGCTTCGATGGGAGGCGGAGCACCAGGGTCGGAGGGGCGAAGACTGGAGGAGGGAAGGGCTGGGCTGGGCTGGGTTCGGGCACCGTGTGCAGATGGCTGATGGCATATAACTGTATGTTTTTTCTAAAGAAAAGAATATCACTGTGTGAAAGTTGGGCTGGAATTGGCTTTCTGGAATTGCTGGGCCCAATTCAACTGTTTGGAGTGGTCACGGAATTGGGTCACGGAAAGGGAGAGCAATTCCCAGCGCATCTGCCCCGTGCCTGTTCGCTCGCTCCAAAGTTTCCTAGCCCGCACCCTCGAAAAGGCACGTAATCGTGAAACGCGAGCTCGCTCGCTCTTTCTCGCTTCGCTCCGGCCGTCCTCTCCGTCGAACCTGCCAGCGGCGCCGCCCTGGGTGAGCTCAGCTCCGACCTCTCCTCGCGCTCCTCTCTCCTCTCGCCGCGTCCTCCTCTCTCTCTGAAACCTGGCGGCGGCGGCGGGCTCGTAACCCTAGATGGCGGCGGGGATGGGAAGCGGTGGCGGGACGCGCACGGCGGTGGTAGCTGGAGGAAGGCATGGCCGGCGGCGTGATGCGCACGGATGCGTCCGAGCCCGACCCTCCTCAACAATGTACTTTGTTGTTCGCGAATTATCTATTTTGTGTTATGTGTAAGAGACATGAACTATCTACTTGTGCTATTTTTAGCGACAAAATTATTATCCATGTGTTCTCCGTACTTCGAAAGTATTTAATTTCTACTTGTGTTGTTGTTTGTGACTTGATTTTGTTTTTTTAATGTTATTATGTGTGCAAAATAATATATCAATATCCAAATATACACATACAAATGTTTTCATACATGTAACAAGTTTTACACTGCACAAACTCAACAAAACATTCAATTCCAAGATTCATACATCCAAACAGGAATTGGAATTGTGTTTTACCCCCCGATTCCAGCCATACATTCCAGTGACAACCAAACAGCGGAATTGGAATTGGAGTCCATTTCCTTTCCATCTGGGAAATGGAATTGCTAGTCCAATTCCATTTCCAGGAAACTTTCCTACATCCAAACATAGTGTATGTAAAATCTTGAAATACAGAAATAGCACGTGAAAGTAAATCATTAAAGCATGAAAAGGTATTAAAAATAAACGGAATTTTGAAATGCAGAACGTCTCCAATAGGCTAATGACCTTGATGCTCGAACGTGGCACCGTCCCCTCCAGTCGGGCAAAGATTGTCGTAGTAGAGCTTTAACACGAGAAAAGTTGTCGTCGTGCTAAGCACCAAAACATCACCGCAACAATCATCACAATGATAAGAACCATATATCGGGAGAGTGACCTACAACCACACCAATAAATATGAAAATCGACCGGATCTAAGTAAATATGTTGGTCACACAACTTCATGCGTCGTTCGTCGGTCAATTTGCAGGATGTTGTTGCCGACTCACCATTCTGAAGAAGGCGCTTAAAATTCAAAAATAAGAAAAAATTACTCCCCCGCCAACAAGGGCATGCACGTGGTTCGCCACACTTCTAAGGCCCCAATAGCCACCGAGACGGTGAAAGTGCATGTGTTGCCCCATGTGGTTTTGGTAATTAATGACAATCATTATGGACTAATGTTTGTATTGAGATATTCTTGTAGATCTTGTCCGTAGGAAAAGATTGGATTTCATGTGTTGGACTCTAGAAGATTACATGATGACCAAGGTTCTATCCAAGGGTTTATATGAAGAATGGTCATGTGAAGAGTTGAGCTTATTGCAAGCATGGCTTGGAAAAGAAGATTGAGTGAACATTCATGTTATCTCCAAGCCATCATATATATCAAGATAAGAAGATGAAGTTCAAGTGGATTCATGAAGACGGAGCTTAGCAAGGCTCTCCCATCCCATCATGGTGTATGGGGAAGTATTTGGAGAAGTCTACATCAAGCATGTGCTAGCAAGCAAAATCAAGAAAGGTGTTCCAACTTGAGGGAGTCAAGATCGTCATCATCTAGCTCAAGTAGAATGCGCAAGGCAAAGGTATGATGTTGATAGGGTTTCTATTTTACCGGTCTCATGGTGTTAGTGAGAGACCGGGTTATAGGGTAGACGGCGTACTATCAAGAGGGGCTCTCAAGTGAGTAACTTGATCGCATCTTTGTGGAGAGCTCAAACCTTTGCATTCTTGGCATATCATCTTTCTTGGTTCTTATTTGGTTTTTCTTCTTGTTGGGTTTTGGTGATTGTCGTGATCTTCATGACATGCCCAAGTTATTCGAAAACGGATTTTGGATGAAAAACTTGTTGCGTTTTTGTGTTGGAAATATTATCGGTTTATCCTTGAGGAAAGTTCCACACCTTCCCATGGATGGTGACTTTACTCTATTTATGGTTCTTGTCGTTACCTTTCTAACAAAGTTGGTTTCATCCCATTTGGTGTTTTCTCGCAAAAGTTATGGGTGTTACAATTTCGGGTTCTGGGTGGCCAGCCCCCAGGTCGGCCTGGCCGGCTCCCAGGCCGGGCGCCTCTATTGGGTGGCCAGCCTGGCCGGCTCCCAGGCCGGGCGCCTCTATTGGGTGGCCAGCCTGGCCGGCTCCCAGGCCGGGCGCCTCTGCTGAGTGGCCAGCCTCCAGGCCAGCCAGGCGGGGGTCTCTGCGTGATGCCTGTTAGGCCAGCCTGGGAGCCGGGCTCCCTGCACTGCCCAACGGGCACATTTTAAGGGGACCTATTTAAGGGGGTTTCTTCCCCAATGGTTCTCTAACCTCTTGAGCACGTTTTCCCCCTCTCTCTCCTCCATTGTTGACCTTTGGAAAAGCTTGCCTTCCTCTCAATCCCTTCCTTGATTCTTGTATATCCTTGAGGGAAAGTGAGAAGAGATCTAGATCTACATTTCCACCAATCCATCTCTCCTCTAAGTGAGGGAAACCTAGTAGATCTTGATCTTGGAGTTCTTGGTGCATCTCCTCTTTGTTCTTCCTCTCTTATTCCCCCATAAGCATTTGTTGCTTTGTTGGAATTTGAGAGTGAAGGATTTGAGCACTTGTGCTCTTGCCATTTGCATTTGGTGCATCGGTTTGCTCTCCACGAAGATTCGTGAAAGTTGAAAGTTTGTGAGCTTGTTACTCTTGGGTCTTTGGACACTAGACGCCTTTGTGGTGGTTGAGACCCTGAGTGGTCACTTGTAGCTGTTCGGGAGCCCCCAATTCGGTTGTGGGTGTGTGCTCCGGATCGTTGTTGTAAAGGCTCCGGTTTTCGCCTAGAAGGATTCCGATAGTGGAAGGTGAACCAATCCTTTGTGCTGCGGTTCATCGGAGAATAGAGTGAGCTTTTGTGGCGTTGAGATCGACCTTTGTGGTGTCTCACACCTCTCCAACGAGACATACTCACCTAAAAAGGAGAAACTCGGGAATACATTCTCGTCTCCGCGTGTCTCGGTTATTTCTATACCCGAGCTCTTTACTTATGCACTTTACATTGTGATAGCTTTCGTGCTTGAAGTATTCTATATTGCTATCACTTTGTTGCTTGTCTTGCTTAGCATAAGTTATTGGTGTACATAGGTGAGCCTAGTATATTTAGGTTGTTGGTTTGTTAATTTAAATACCTAATTTTATTCCGCAATTATCAACCCCAAACCGGAAAAGTTTAAATCGCCTATTCACCCCCCTCTAGGCGACATCCTTGTCCTTTCAGACGGGACGGGCCGACGATGTCGCCGATGAGGTAACCAAAACCTAGATGTTTTTTAGTGCCTCCTCTCTCTAGCAGTTGTATCGGTTCATCGTTTCATGTACTTTGTGACTTCCTCCTTAATAAACCTTTATTGAACTTCACAGGTTATAGCATTGATTTATGTTGGGAACCAAACCATACATATTCATATCATAATAAAGGACACTTAAACTAGAATGTCAAATGAGACAAAGCAAAGGAGATTTTTTTTTAAATAATATTAATTTTAATAGTAATTTCGGGTAATAGCACGCGCGGCGGAGATATTTGAAAAATAGCGC
This sequence comes from Poa pratensis, assembly GCA_947311845.1. Classification (NCBI taxonomy): domain Eukaryota; kingdom Viridiplantae; phylum Streptophyta; class Magnoliopsida; order Poales; family Poaceae; genus Poa; species Poa pratensis. Next base: position 21,770,150 of record CAMZMU010000033.1, on the reverse strand, counting down.
GCTGTCGGCCCCGAGCGCGACGAAAGTCGAGTTTCGGCCGGGGGAAGGCCGAAAGTTGGCTGTCGGCGCGGTACGCGACGAGAGCTGCATGCAGGTCTGCGCGCGCGGCAGGCGGGCCCCGCAACTTTCGGCCCCGAGCGGAGCGAAAGCGGGTTTCGGTCCGGAGCGGAGCGAAAGCTCGTCCGCATGCAGTCGACGCGCCTCTCTCCTTTCTTCTTCCCTTTCTTTCTCTTCTTCCTTTCCCTGGTTCGTCTTCCTCCTTTCCTCTTCCTGCTCTTCCTCCCTCCACCAAATCCAGGCCAAAAAACTTGTGCTGCCACAGAATTGATCGGTAAAAAAGAGAGAGGAGGGACGGGGCATCTAGGATCTGTGGATGGGATAGCTTTTTGTGGAGTCGTTTTGAGGTGTGGAGGTGGAGGATTGGGAGCAATGGTGGTCAACAATGGTGCCTAGTGATGGTACAAGTTGTTGTTTGAGAAGGTGGTGTTGTGCTGGAGCAGTGGTGGCGGCAGATTGAAGCCGGAGAGCGGCGCTGACCGGATCGACACGCGTCAAGGGTAAACCCTTATTAGTCACTAGACAATTATTGTTTAGTGTAATAATACTCTGTTAGTGGACCGGTGCATATTAAGTATTTTGTTGGTGGTTGCGTTAGTAGTAGTGTAGACACTTTTAGTCAATGGATTCGTTAGTATTACTGTCGGAATAATTTATTTGGTGGATGCGTTAATATTATAGTACTATTATTTTGTTGATTAATGCAGTGTAGAAATTTTGCGATCGGTTAGAATAAATATTATTCATTGGGCGTCATATTTTTCAGTGATCGGCATCTAATGATGCTATAAATTTGTTTAGGTCATGGAAGTGGTTGAAATTGTTGTGCACTATGGCGCCGGTAATGTCGGTGTAACCGAGTCAGGTGTTGATTTGAGTGAATTTGGGAATATGTCGATTCAGCTTACAGACCCAGTGAATTTGAGAATAGCTGCCATTCAGCAGTATTTCACGATAAATTTCGGGTTCGATCCTAATATCTGGACTGTTAAGATTCAGTCTGTATGGAGCAAATCCCGTACAAATATTTTTCGGGAGTTGTTGCCGCTTGATCGGACAAGTCAGTGGACATCTTGGCTAGCATCATGCAAACGCCGAGGTACACAACCTGAAATCCTGCTGGTATTTAATCTGAAAGAGAACAATTTGGAACACGGTGGCGGGGGTCCTGAGCATGGAGAGAGTAGTCAGTGTACTGGCTCAGAGAATGTTGATTTGTTTGGCTCCATGGAACATATTTCTGATAATTATGAACCGGCACTTAGTAGTCAGTCGGCAGGACCTGCGCATGAAGGGGAGGCAGATGGGGATGAGTACGCAGGAACATTGCAGCAACAGATGTTGGACGAAGATGAGGATGGCCTTGCAGAAGATCTTGATTCTGATAATGAAAATGATGCTCCTGATGAAGATGATGAAGAGGATGTTGACGATGTGCCTATTCCTGACTCTTGGAATGAGGACAAGTCGAACATGACAGTCGTGCAAGACGGAAACTCTTCGTCATGGGAGTATCACATGAATAATATTCAAGTTGGTGCTCAGTACAGCACAAAGCAGCAGCTTAGGGAAGCCGTGATTAAGTGGGCTTTGTCCACGCAAAGGGTTTTCCGCACTGAAGTCTCGAACAATAAATATTTGACTATGAGTTGTGTTGATATTAACTGTCCAGGAAGGGTGCATGGTCACTTACCGAAGTATGACGTGATGTGGGTGGTTTCAGGCTTCGAGCCGCACACTTGTGAAATATCGAAGACACTGAGTGACCATCCAAATCTGACTTCCACTCTCATTGCACGCCTCTTGTATGATGAGATAGTGCGGACAAAATACATGGTGGCGAGAAACATCATCTCGACAGTTAAGGCTAGATGGAATACAACCATTAAGTATGGGAAGGCATGGAGAGCAAAGCAGAAGGCTCTGGAGATGAGGTTTGGGACATTTTATGATGCATATGATAATGTTGTCCATCAAATTACCACATTGAGCGAGAGAAATCCTGGCACCCATGCAGCTTTGCAACTATTTAAGATTCCCGAGGAGCCAAACTATTCTGTATTTTGCATGGAACATCAAAAATTATAGATACGTTTGAGACGTATCATTGATCGGTACGTGAAACCTTATGTTCAATTATAAGCATCACTAGTACGCTAAAAATTGTTGACAGACTCGGGTCTTCTGTATGCAGGTTGGCTTGGTCTGGTCTGTTACTTGCTCGTCTAGTTGAGATGAGTCCAGAGCTGTCGGTTGTGATTCGGCCAGAGGCTGACGGACAGGAGGCCCAGCGCCTCCACCGTAGTGCTAGTAGTCGTGTCGGCGTGGACAAGTCATTGGTGAGCTGCTTAGTTGATCGGTGGAGGCCCGAGACCCACACGTTCCACTTTCCGTGGGGGGAGATGGCACCTACTCTTCAGGATGTGTCATACTTGTTGGGACTTCCTTTGTCGGGCGAGGTGATTGGACCGACGGACTCTCCAGTCGGTTGGCGTGACGCCATGCAGGCACGGTTCGCAGGCGTGCATCCGGAGAATCCAGAGTTGGTGTACAGTTCTCATGGTGTGAGACAGGCATGGCTGAACAATTTTCAGGTAAACCCATCGTTATTTTTAATGTTTAGTCTTTATCGATCGGTACGTCAATACTAACTAAAATTCTTATTCATTGCAGATTAATAACTTAGGGTACCCTGAGATGGCTTTGAGTCAGCCGCAGATTACTAGAAGTCTGGAGGCCTATCTACTGTGGCTATTTGGCAAGGTGATGTTCACTGAGACTCACCAGGACACAATTACTGCACGCTGGATACCTGTGGCGCACGAGATTGCAGAGGCGCAGAGGGAGGAGGACATTGTGCCCCGGAGTTTCGGGTCTGCACTCTTAGCCGCTACTTACAGAGCGATGTGCAACGCGTGCGTGAAGAGCGAGAGGACATCTTCACTACTTGGATGTCCACTTTTTCTGCACCTTTGGTCTTGGGAGAGGTTCCCTGTTGGTAGACCTGACGTGAATGCGCACATCCCCTGGGACTACACACTCATGGAGCATAACCTAGCCGAAGCGCCTACGTTTGGCAGCACATGGGCACAGCGAGAGGTAAACATTTACATCATTTAGTTGTGTTCGCTCGACTTACTTTGTTATTTTACGGTCAACTAACTAGTTTGTTTATGTACAGAGAAGATTCAGGGGAGTCCAAGTCAGGAATTGTTATAGAGCATTCACTGAGTGGTTCGATGCGCTTCAGGACCACCAGGTTATATGGGAGCCATACGGGGATGTCGCAAGGCAGAGTAGATTCCCCGGCGGGCTTTCTTACCTGTGCACGAGAGATCGGAGGTACTGGTTGACTACAGCTCGTATTGTGTTCGACGTCTCGGTGGAGCAGATGGCACAACATCGGATCATGAGACAGTTTGGAGGACGGCAGTTGCCGGTGCCTCCTACTCGACCTCAGCTCCCTTCCCACGTGCACAGGTAACTCTTCTAGATGAAACTATTTTTTCTATTTTGTGTACGCATCCAGTTGTTTTTAATTGCTCTACACGTATATATGCTACAGGTTAAGTCGTCAAGGAGACAGACCACTTGCAACTTGGCTACAGAAGCTCCAACCGTACATGGTAGAATGGGCGACTGCGACCGCGATTGAAAATCTATGGCTGGACAATGAGGCGTTTGTGCCTGCTGATTTTGATCACTACCTCCAGACATACAGACAATCCACTCGCACACGGTTACTTCCGACGCTACAGCCTGATCAGATGCAGCCAGCTAGTGTGATCGACATGTACCCACTACACGGTATTGGGGGGCCGCGGTACTCTGCGGTACGTACTAAATTTATGTGCCTCCATTGCATAATCTATGCCTTCATACAAATTTCTAACATTTTTCCCTTACTAAACAGGCTGAGCAGATAGCAGAGATTCAGCGTGATGTGAGTAGGTACAACCCGCCACCTGAGTGCAGGCCATGGTTCAGACGACTAGAGGAGAAGCTACGACGTGTGTACAGTGTGCTTACCTGTTCCGGTGTTGCCGATGTTGTGCCACGCCAGCCAGCTCCGCGTCCTCCGCGCCACTCTACACCCACTCCGGATGCACAGGTATCACCTTCCGCACACTACACACATCGACACGACCCGAGACCTCGTTTTACACCTCCTCAGCCTAGGAGCACACGACCTACGTTCGAGGTCGGTTCATCATCTCACCAGCCGGAGCATTTCGAGCCGGGTCCTTCTCAGCCAGTTCCTTCCCAGCCGGGTACTTCGTCGTGGGTCATGCCCCCTCATATGATGATGCAGCAGCCTGGTATGCATCAGTGGGGCATGCCACGTGATCAAGGTTTCGGGCAACACCCTAGTATGTACGGTCAACCGTCTTATGCAGAGATGATTTGGAGCGGGGTTGCACCGCCTATGACTCAGCCAATGCTCGATCTCGGTTAGTATGTTTTATTTTTTCCCACATATTACTCTTGTTCATCAACATCACATACTAACATACTATCATCTGCAGGTGGAGGTGGTTCGGCATACAACTCTCCACGATTTGACCAGGAGAATCCGATGTACTGTACGCCACCGCCCGTCACACAGCCTACGCAGGACGAGGACGAGGAGTCGCCGCTGCAAGGTAGTGGGACGCAGCCGCGACAGGATGACGTGGAGTTGACAGTGCCTCGTCAATTGAGGGTAGCTCACAGGTACGGCAGATCAACGCCCGTCCAGCCCCCTCCTCGTCAGGCTCGGCCACGCAGGGGTCAGTGATATATTTGGGACATACTCGTACTTAGGTGTATGAGACATATCCGTATATCTATTTCTATGTGAGACATATTCATATTTATGTTCGTCTGTACGAGACATATTATAATCTATGTACGAGACATATTATTATCTATGTACGAGACATATTATAATTGATACGAAACATCCCACATTGAATCGATAAATTAATTTAACATACAACTAGAGATCTACGTTACAACTTCACTAATTCTAAATACTGGATAGAACAAATTAAGGTACAACTTCAAATTACGATACAACACAAGTAAAACAAAGACTCTACCTATCTCCCATCGATGCAGCCTGCACCATCCGCCGTGTTGCCACCCTTGCCCTTTGACGAAGATTCTGCCTTCTTGCCTTTGCCCTTGGACGAAGCTTCTGCCTTCTTGCCATTACCCTTGCTCGATGCTTCAGCCTTCTTCTCCTTGCCCTTGCTCAGTGCTTCAACCCTCCTTTCCTTTGACGACGGCATGAAATCGTCGTCATCATCGCTGTCAACTACCCAGAGACAGGAACGACCGTAAGTGCGGTAGAACGGACTATTCGTAACTTTCCTGTCAAACTTATCTGCAAGCCTGAGCATTTCTGCACGAATTTGGTGCGGGGTCCTATACGGAAACCCATCGCGGCATAGCTTCGCCCCAAGCAAAGCGAGATGACTCTCAGTGTGCAAAATTTCTTCAATGAACTACCCTACCATCTACCTTCAAATTGCTCGAAAGCTGGCGAGATGCTCGATGCGGTATGTGAAACCCGGACACACACTTCTCGCAAGGACCAATACACACCATGCTTGCGCTCAAGTGAGTACCATGCCTACTTCGACTGGGTTTTATAGAACAACCGGTGGCGGGAAAAATTGGACGGTGCCCTTTTGGCGGAAACGGTGGCTGGAACGATAGCGGGAGGTAATTGGGCGGGAAACGGTGGCGGGAAGAAATTGTGCGGGAAAAGGTGGCGGGAACAAATTTGGCGGGCAAAACTGCGACACATTGTGGCATAAGAGTAACCAGGGAAGGGGAAGGAGGAAGAGAAGAAAGGGGAGAAGAAAGATGCGCCTGCCGACGGTGGAGGGACTTTCGGCCCGCTCCTGGCCGAAAGCTGCTTTCGGCTCGCTCCGGGCCGAAACACGCGGGCCCCGCCTGCCGCGCGCAGAGCTGCTCAGAGCTGCATGCCGACACCCTACTTTCGGCCCCCTCCAGGCCGAAAGCCTACTTTCGGCTCGCTCCGGGCCGACGCCACTCTATTTTTCAAATTTCATTGCACGCGTACTATTACCCGAAATTACTATTAAAATTAATATTATTTAAAAAAAAACTCCAAAGCAAAGTTCTAAACGGTTTTGGTAAATCTCAGTTGACTGAGATTTTGTTAAATCCATGTGAGAAAAGTGCAACCGCAATTCAAATAAAAGTGTAACTTGCATATAGTTTTGTGCAGAAAAGTGCATCTGGAACGTGTTGCACTTTTCCCACGTGACTGACACTTAAAGAAACACGTTGTGTGAATCCTGAAAATATTTCTGAAACCATCTTTCATGAGTTCCGTGATTTTGTTTTAATCCAATATGTCATGGCAGTCTTTTCACTATAGAATCATCGTCTGGATTTAGACGGTCCGGTGAATCCCGGAGATGATGAGTTGCAAGCGAGGGCGAAGACGAAATACGACACCGGTGAAAAGACTGGATCACATGCCCACAGGGTCATTCTTGGATCATCACAGTGTGGTCCGCTAACTGTAGATGATGTGAAAGAAGCGTGAGTTTTCCCTTTGTCATGGCTCCTCAAATTTGTTATTTGTCTTTGCAACCGTTACAGATTTTGTATCGATGCGGGAGCAGCGGCCCGCTGGTACTCCATTCCCAGCCAGCCTTAGATCGATCGAAGACGTAGGTGCTCACAAAGGATTTTCTGTTCACATCATATATATCAATATATCAAAGCTAACAGCTTTAGCCCTCCGGTGGAGGCATCCACGTCGCCCGCTACTGTAGAGATACAGTAGCGCACTTCTGCAGTGCATCGTGCACTGTAGCAGCTACAGTACGCACATCTACAGTCGCGCATATATATTTTTCCACTCCGGACGATGCATCCACGCCGCCCCGCTACTGCAGTAGCTATAGTACACGCAGTATATTTTACGCGTAGCATTTTTTTTGCCCTTCTCGTCATAATATTTACACGAAATATATGCACGCCGACGAGTAGGTTTCATTCCCGTGATCAGTTCCGAGTTTAGTCGACTCTAACTCCTTAATTTCGGATCCAAACTCGCAAAAACATTTGGCGAATTTTGTCAATTTCGTCGCATTCAGTCATCCGTTTAAATTTTCCTTTCACGAGTAGATGGATATCACCCTTCCGAACAACTTTCATGTTTTAACCTTTTTCTTTTAACAGACATATACAATATGTGTCGTCCACGTCACGCTTTTTCATTAAAGCGCTCGCGTTTTCCAAAAATTGTGAATCGGAGCTCCGGAATAAGACATTTTCCCAGAAAATCCCCCGCGTGCCACTTTTTTGCAGAAAAAATTATGAATAATATATCAAAACGATCCGAAAAATACGTGCTAACTACTTATGGCAAAATTCGAACATATTTGAATATTTTAATTTGGTATATATTTTGAGAAAATCTAAATGCATTTCCACTAATTAAGGATTTAAATTCAATATTTACGGCAAAATACAAACATATTTGAACATTTCAGTTTGCTACATATTTGGAGATACTCTAAACGACAAATTATTTCAACCTTTTTAAACCCAACGGGCGCAGCGGCATTTTTTTTCCTTTTGCCCTTTTCGCGATAATATTTACACGAAATATATGCACGCCGACGAGTAGGTTCCATTCCCGTGATCGGTTTCGAGCTCGATCGACTCTAGCACCTCAATTTTGGATCCTGGTTCGCAAAAACATTTGACGAAATTTGTCAAATTCGTCGCACTCAGTCGTCCGTTTGAATTTTCCTCTCGAGTAGATGGATATCATCCTTCCGAACAATTTCCATGTTCTAACCTTTTTATTTTGACGGACATATAGATGTACCGCTTTTTTGAAGCAAAGTCCTCGCGTTTTTCAAAAATTGTGAATCGGTCGTCCGGAATTAAACATTTTCGCACGCGTGCCGTTTTTCCGCATGAAAGTCCTCACGTTTTCCAAAAATTTGTGAGTCGGTCTCCCGAATAAAACATTTCTCCAGTACAGTCCCGCGTTTTTCCTCAAATTGCAAATCGGCCCTCCGGTACAATTGAACAATTTTCCCCCTCCTAATATATTTGTTTCCCTTATAGTTTAAACCTTTTTTTCCCCGCACTTTTTTTCACGAACATTATCTATTTTTCCGGTCATGCATGAACAGTCCCTACCCCTTACAAACAGATTTTTTCTTTTTTCTTTTTGGCTTCTAATATTCCCCTATTGTTTATTTTTCCACATTTCTTTTTACGAACAATGCGCGCAAATAGTGACTTCAAAATTACTTATTTATTTCTACTCCCTATTTATCCCCTACTATATCTTTTTTTCCAACTTTTACCTCCCTTACATATTTATTTTTACTACTCCAAGACTGCTTGCTTACTTCCTATTTTCCCATTTTCCCCTACTCTATTTTTTTAACTTCTTATTTTATTTCCCTCATAAATTTATTTTTGCAAACTTAAAATTTATTACTCATTTATTTGCAAATCCTGTTATCTTAATTCCCCACTTCTCTATATTCAAATTACCCCTACTTTCTTAAAAAACTTTTACTTCCCGTATATTTTTTTAACTGCTTCTTAACGGTCTACATTAATTTCATTTGGATGCATAAATTCACCAAATAAAATAACCTTCAAACACTTACTCTGTACAAAAAACACTAAATATTTTCTACCTTTTAAAACCAATTGTGCATCCCCTCTCTTTTTCCCTCTATTATTCTCTTGACGAGTGCACTGAATTTGTCCCAGAAGCCATGTACTTGGTCACATACAGTGACATATACATGTATGATCATAAGTACTAATTCAGATATCATATCTGCACATCGTATATTTATATCACTCATCTATATCATTCGTGACTTTATGTAAATTGTAAGTAGTTCATATACAAAAAAAGGATTTTATGGTCATAAACACCCTTCTCAAATTTTGGTTTATGTTTATATTGATTTTCTTTTATATCACTCTATTTAATTCTCTGCTTAGGTAGTGTCTGTTTTGTTTTGACCTTTTATACAATACCTAATCCTACGATGCAAATGTTGTTAGAAGAAAGCTCAGCTTTGTGGCGACAATTACTCTACACATTTGCGCCCAAATGAAGCATCAAATCCAAGTAAATTTTTAAGAACATATAGCGCTTTTTTTGACACCCAGCTTATTTCTATTAATATCCAACCTATGTTTGCACTAATGTCCAATGTGTCCGGTCGTGATAAATCTGAAAGTTAGGTCTTTTGTATAGTTGTTTCGTACAAAATAAGTAACTTCGACTATATCCACCAACAAAATATGAAAAATATATCAACATGACCACAAAAAAAAAATGCTGACTACTTACAGCATATGATCAAATTTCAAATTTGGATATTTGAAACTTTCAAATGTCTTCCAAATCTGATCATTTTAGAAATGAAAAAAAATCGAATCTGAAAAACTTCCCAAATTGAACGAATTTCAAAATCTGAAAAAATTTTAACCACAAGCTTTCTTTGCATTTCAACAATTTTCAAATCTACACACTTCTAAAATGTGGACATTTTCCAAATTTCAATTCTACCGCTATAACACGGCAAACAAATTTGAATATTTTAAAATTTCAGCTGCCTTCCAAATCTAACCATTTTACTAACGTAAAAAAAATTCAAATCTAAATAACTTTCCAAATTAACTAATTTTCGAAATCTAAACAATTTTCAAACATAAGCTCTCTTTGCATTCCAACGATTCTCAAATCTACACAATTTTTAAATGTCGACATTTTCAAATTTGAATTTTACCACACGGGTGCGGCGTGACGCCGCACCAAATTTACCTAGTACCATATATCAAAGCCGACCCGTTTCAGCCTTCCCACGACCCGGCCACGTCACCTCCCATTTCTGTGCCCTCCGATCGCGTGATCCGACGGTCAGGAGACGGCCACGTCGTCCAGCGGGCACTGTTCATGAACAGTACCGCGCTTCTACAGCGCGCGGCGCACTCCGCACCGTCGATCGCCGATCTAACGGCCCAGCCAACGTGCGCACGACCATTTTGCAAAAAAACAACATGCAAGCTGAAAAATTACATCGGAGACCAAACTTTTACGCTGTAAAGGACCTTTTTGCAAATTAACGAACTTTTAAGGGTTTATTTGCAAAAGCTTCCGCAGATCCCCCCCCCCCCCCCCCCTCCGCGCGCACGGCTGCAAATCGCCGGCGGCGACGCCGCGTTTCCCCGCCGCTTCCCACCTCCCCGCACAGATCTACGGCTGACAGACGCTCCGCCGGCGCCGCCTCCACCTCCTGGCCGCACGCCGCGTGCCGGGCCGCCGCGGACGCGCGGGAATCGCCGCCGCCGCGCCCGCTTCCCTCCGCCACTTCTCAACGTCGCCGGCGACGACACGACGACCAAATCGTGGCGGCGCCGCCACTCGCGGGCTCCCCGCGTCGAGCCGCGTCGAACGCGCGCACTCCCGCGTCCCAGGTCGCCGTCCCTCGCCTCCGGCGAGCTTGCCGCCGCCGCGGCAGAGCCCGGACGCCGGTGACGTCACGATGACGACCACGCGGGCCTGGGCTGGCCAAAATGGGCCGTTACGTGGGCCGGTCTGGCTGCTGGCAGCTGGGTCAGCCCTTTTTTTTTCTCTTCCTTTTCTTTAAAAAAAAAAAAAAACTTTTGAAACTTTTGAGACACAACTTCCAAAATTTTCAAAACTACACTACTTGAAAATGTGGACATTTCAAAATTTGAATTCAAACTTTCAATACTACAAACAATTTAAAAAAAATCCCCGTGACATTATACCTCTCTAAAAATATCCGATTATTTTCGAAGTTTCAAAATAAATTTCAATATTTCAAACGATTTAAAAAAAATGTATTCCCCCATGACATTATTCTAATCTAAAAATTATTCAATTATTTTAATTTACTAATTACAACAATTCCACTCAAACATACAAAATGCCCAAAAAAAAAAAATATGTTCGACAACTCACAATTCACAATTTGCATAAAATAAAAAAGTGTTCAAACAGGCAATATTTTTGAATCTATTCACCATAAAATTTTAAATAACATATCCGGCCGCTCATAAGAAATAAATATTGCTATTTATGGCAAAAAAACAAACATGTTTCCAAATACCAAAAAGAGTCAATATTTCAAAAAAAAAATTCCAAATGCACTTCCTCTAAATATATGAAAGTAAATTTTCCCGCACATGTTTGATTAGGTAAATAATTGCAGCGAATACAAATTCATATCCTCTAATTATGAAACGGATTTAAATTAAATTTCACAAATTCTCATACAGTGTGTTCCCTCTAATTATTAAGCTAAACTAAACATCTAATACAAATTCAATAATTTCCCGAATTTCCACAATTTCTAAAAGACGATGTTTCCAAATTTGAATTTAGCCACACGCCATTTCCCGAAAATCTGAACAATTTTTCGAACGTACGCTCTCTTTGCATTTTCATGATTTCCAAAATCCCACTCTTTTAAAATAAAGGCATTTCCGAATTTGAATTTTACCTCACGGGCGCGTCTCACAAATATTACCAATATATGAACATGTCTACAAAATTTAAGCATTTACTAAACGTGCAAACAATTCAAACATAAATGGCTTCCCCATTTGACCACTTTAACTAATTCAAAAGAATTCTCAACACATACATATTTTGAATTTCAACAATTTTGCAATCTAAACAACTCCCGAAAACAGACATTTCCACATTTGAATATTTAAAAAATTCAAATGTCTTTCAAACCTAGCCATTTTACTACCGTTAGAATAAAAAATCAAATCTACATACCTTTGCAATTTCATTACTTTTCGAAATCTAGACAAATTTGCAAAAAAAAAAAACTCTTTCCACTCGAACGATTCTCAAATATACGTAATTTTTAAACTCCAACGATTTCAAATTCAAAATTTACCACACGGGTGCGGCGGTGCCGCCGCACCAATTTTACCTAGTACTTGTTCAAGCTCCGGCGACATGGAAGGGATCTCTGTTGTTACATGTACCAGGACAGTTGTAAGATGTAAACCATGATTCTTTCGATTTTAATTTCTACATATACTTTATCTGAACACGTGTATCATCTATGTGCTATATCCATTTCTGTTTAGACAAGATATCATCTGATGTGATGACTGATGAGATGTGTCTCAAACTCTCAACGATGTCGTGTCACGTCGCTGTTATGAATGATTGACACCAATTCAGATCAAGTTCTGTTACTGATCGATTGTAGAAATTCATTGGATCTCACTGAAAATCAATTAATTAGCACGGAACATTCTACAGCTAGAACGCACAATCGGTTCTTGGTGAACAGAACAGATAAGACGGCTAGCTAGAACTAGAAGCAGATGATGGCGACGGCGGCGGCGACTGAGAACGCGAAGGTGGCGATGAGGAACGTGAAGTGGACCGCCCAGCTGCGCCTGAACTTGCCCAGATAGCTCTCGTGCGGCTCCTGGTAGGGCACCTCCACGTCGGCGGCCGCGACCACCTCGCCCGCCGACTTGAGCATCCGCAGCCGGTCCGCCGCGAGTGCGAGCGTCAGCTTGTGGCAGCGGCGCTGGTAGCGGAACCCGCTGAGGCAGCGGAGGTGGTGCGCGACGGCGGCGTAGAAGGCGAGGTGCGCGAGGGAGAGCAGCCCCACGGGCGCCCAGAGGTGGCGGCACTGGAGGCACGCCGGCGGGGAGGTGGCGACGGCGGAGAGGAGGACGGAGAGGACGAGGAGGAAGGCCACGAAGAGACGCCACAGCTCCTGCTTCTGCGCGTCCGCGCACCGCTTCTTCTCCACCGTCTTGTCGAAGTGGAGCTGGACCACGGCGCACAGGGACTGCGCCGCCGCGTCCCGCGACACCACGTCCACGCCAGCGGTGGCCCCGATGTAGGGCGGCGGGGCGTCTGCGTCTCGCACTGCTGCCGCCGCCTCCCCCGCATCCCCGTCACCAGCCGGTGCTGCTGCCGATCCATCTTCGCCGCGAGCGCGTGGACTATTCAATCAATTTCTTGCTTCTTGGTGTCAGTTGCTAGAGTATCTAAGCGCATGTACAATGGGGTGACGTCAGCCTTCTCTTAGCATTGACACGTACAATATTTGTCTAGTTGGAGGAGAGAGAAAGAAGAAAGAGGAGGTTGCCTTCCCTTAGCTAAGAGATGATCTCTTACGAAATAAGAGAAGCCTAATTTCACCATTGTACCACTTGTCTTCTCTTAAAAATACAATTTCCTATTAAAATATAATTAATTCTCATTAATTGGTAGGAATGGCAATAAGAGATAATGCATTGTATAACTTATAATTTTGTCTTCTCTAAATGATGTGGATGGTTAAGAGAAGGTGTGTCTTCTCTACCATTGTACATGCCCTAAGGGTGTGTTCGGAAGTCCTCCACGCTCCAGCTCCGCGGTGCTCCGGCGCGGAGCAATGCCGAACGTGCGAAATCCACGGAGCCAAATCCGCGGATCGGGCTGAATTGCCTGTACAATTTGCGGAGCACCACTTTTCGGGATCCTCGGAGCAGCAAATCGCGGAGCAGTGCAATATTACAGCAAATTGCCACCGCCAAGTCGAAGAAAAATGTTCGCTCCCGGCCTATCTCTCTCCCGAGCGAGCCCTTCTCTTTCCCGAAACCATTCCTGTCGCCTTGACCTAGCCGCCGCCACGGGCTCCTGACCGGCCGCCGGCCCCCGTCTCCGTACGCCGCCGCAACCACCTCGCCGTCCTCCCTACCTGCCTCCTCGAGTACCAGCGCGGAAGCCCGAGCTGCTTCCCCGAGTCGGCTCCCCCCACCAGATCGAGGCTTCACCCGCGACCATCTTCTTCTCCCTTCATCCTCGGTGAGCAGATCCTGCTCGTGTATTTGTTTTATTGCAGAACATGTGAGCAGCTCGTGGGGATTTGCTTGATTTGCTCTAGAAAATGTGGTACGGGAGTACTTGCTTGATTTCTTTTTTTTAGTTCAAATGGTGATGTTCCTATATTCCTTTGCTATGTGTAAATTGTAGTGGTTATTTTCTATGTGCAGTGTGTATTTTCTATGTTCATTTGCTATCTACATTTATATTATAGTGCTGTAGAAGTGACACCAATTTTGTAGACTTGTGTCAACAATGGTTGCTGAATGGACTGAGGACAACACTAGGATAATCACTGATTTGTTTGTGAAGCAAGTGCGTGCTGGTAATAGGCCAAACACCTACTTGACACCTAGAGCATACGAGGATGTTGGTAAAGAATTCGAGAGTATAACCGGACTGGACTATAAGCAGCCCCAACTTAAAAACAAATGGGACAAGCTGAAAGCTGACTACAACACATTCAAGAAACTCCGATTGGGGGAGACTGGAGGAGGATGGGACAGAGAGCGAAATACTGTAAAAAAAGATTCCGAGTGGTGGAAGAAGGCACGACACAAGTGTCCTTTATCATGCACTTGACAAGGATAGGCTCACGTTCCCCCATCCTCTAAAGGGTGAGCATTTAACAAGTACTCTCTTGTAATAGTTCACATGATATAATATCGGTCACAACTATTATTCAATATTCTGATTGTTTTGTCTAGGCAAGTACTACCTTGTTGACGCCGGCTATCCTAATAGAAATGGATATCTTGCACCATACAAAGGAGAAAGGTATCATGTTCCTGAGTTCCATAGAGGTGTTGAGCCAAATACTGTTGTTGAGAAGTTCAACAGGATTCACTCGTCCAAGCGCAATCATATTGAGAGAGCCTTTGGGGTATTGAAGATGAAGTTTCAAATCCTTCTCAAGATGCCAAAGTATGACATGGCTACCCAGAAGATGATTGTTGCTGCGACTATGACAGTGCACAACTATATCCGTGCCCACGATAGAGAAGATATCCATTTTCAGCGTTGTGATAGGGATCCGGATTATGTGCCAGAAATTCCGGATCGGTATAAGCGGTATGTTGTTCCTTCCGGTGCTTCGGATTCGTCAACTCCGGAAGCAAACGGTGCTGACATGGATGCGTTCAGGGATGTACTAGCTACCGCCATTGCTCTAGGATGGTGATGATCTTGGCACGTTACATATAATTGTCCATGTGATGCTTTTGGACTTGATACCGCCACGTGATGCTTTTGGACTTGATACCACCACTGAAATTATGCTTGTATGAGACTTCATGCCACTGATATATTGTCTTATATTTGTGTTCAAATTATCTAAATGTTTTATATGTTCTGCTTGCAGATGCACAGCCAAAACTGCTATTTGTGTAGCCTATGTACAGACAAAACTGCTCTCTGTGAGTCTCTGTATAACCAGAAATCGCGAGAGAGAAAAACGAGTCGAACTCAACAATCTGCTGCTTCCGAATGGCCCAGCCTACCCAGCAAAAAAGCCCAACCGAAATTGCCACTACTGCTCACAGGCCTAGCTGCACGGGCTGAAAGTCCTATTTTTTAACAGGCCGACGTACAGAAGATGGGCTTCAGGGCCAGAAATTCGGTGGAGCTGCGCCGAACGTTTTCTGCTCCACTGGAGACGCGGAAATCGCTAGGCAGGAGCCGGATCGGTGGATTTCCGCGGAGCGGACCACTTCCGAACACGCCCTTACTCTCGGCCGGAGCTAGCTCGCTACTGTCCACTGAGCTGAGTGGAGTGGTGGTGTAGTAGTAGTAGTACTGTAAGAAGGGGAGGTGTGGCACTTGTCGTGGTCTGAAACTGAACCTGATGTACAGATAAATAAATTTGATGATTTTACTCTATGGATTGCATCGGATGCTTCTTCCCCTGGAGCGTGAACCTAATGCGTAAAAATTTCTGTTTCTTACTGTACCTATCAAGGAAGAAGATGAGATTAGAACGGAGGAAGATGACATAGGGAGTGGCAAGGGGCACATGGTGTAGCCTACCCGTGTACTACGATGCATGCATATATACAGTTCACATACGTACATACATGCTGGTTTGCCTTTGATTGGAGAATTTTTTTTTTCTCCGGCTCTGGTGCTAATGCCATTAAAAAAAAATCAAAAATCATATTTACGAGTTTCGAAATTTCTGAGAAAAATTCTGGATATTGCCAACGGTGTATCCTACAAACATGCAAAAAAATGAATTTGAAATACTTTCTATCCCGTGCTACACAAAAATGATAAAAGTGTGGATAAATCTCTTAAAATTATCAGATTTTGTGATTTTATTTAGCTCATAATACAAAGTATTTGAAATTGATATTTTACACGTTTATGAGATACACCATTGTCTACATCCAGATTTTTTTTAGAATTTTTTGAAACTCCAAAATAACATTTATGAATTTTTTTAATTGGCAGGAGCACTTGTGCCCAACAGCAAAAGACACTTTTCGGTTTGCCTCTCCCTCCTTTTGTCATGGCCTTCGATCGCACGGTATATAGTTCTCCTGTTCCATCCAATGCACCTTCAGTACAATAATGTACCATTCCCAGCGGAAAATAGTTTTGGCTCACGGTTCAGTGCTCTGCTTATTTTAAAAAGTTCAAAAACTACATTTACAAATTTTAGAAAATCTGAAGAATTTTTGTTTGGTGTAGTCATTGATGCATGTAAAATCCCAATTCAAAATTCTTTTTATTATGGGTTACAAAAATGATACAATCTTGTATATGTTGGAGATTTAAAAGTGTGTTTAGTCAAATCTACACAATTGTCATTTTTGTGTAGATTGAAATATATAGTATTTAATATTGAGCTCTTACATGTTTGTGAGGTACATCATTAACAACATGCAAAAAAATTTAGATTGTTTTAAACTTACAAATATCATTTTGATTATTTTTAATGGATCACTGCATCTGGGAGCCAAAAATCTTCACTCCATTCCAAGTGAATTTATCGTTGTCAGACAGAATAGTTGCTCTGCTACGGACCATTGTGTGAACTACTCCAACCGGAGCAAACTAACCCTTGTCCTCCCGATAAACCCATGTGCTCGTGCACGTACATTTTCTAATCACAAACGCAGTTGGCAGTTGGTGCCCTGCTCATCCCCGACAGATTCTATGACTTAGTGCCTCTGACTTTTTCCTGACTTTAACTCGTTCAGTTTTCTATGCATTTTTTCTTCTGGTTAACTTTTTTATTTAGTGACAAGTAGCACGATGGACCTCACAAAAGCGAGGGCCTAGAATTTATTTAAGAAATAAACTTATGTTTTGTTAGGGTAATATACGAAGTGAATAGCAAATAATTTAACTTTCGCTTATAGGTAGACCATAATAGTAATAATTTTTTTATAATTGTATTACCTTGTCAAGAATTTTCTTCCTCTCTTCGCTCCTTCAGTTTAACATACATTACATTTTTCAAAAAAATATGTTACATTCGAAATATGGACGCGTACTCTAACTGCAAATTGGTGCAATATTTTTTACATGAATATGTTGCTTTAAAATAAAAGAAGAATAAAATATTATGAATTTAATCATATAAATTTATTCGACCACTTCCAAAAAGGCCAGCTAATTCGGGGGAGAATCTACATGTTTCCCAGCCGTCCGATCCACTTAAATGGACAAATTTATAGTGGCAACCACACTGAACATAGTCTATAAGGAAGTCGTTGGCACTTGATGTTGCTGGACCAAATTCATTTTGTTGTCACTTATTAGACCTTGAAGATGTTAGGCTGATACACGACCATATATGTTTTTATCTTTAGTGCAAAGTTAGCCTCTTTAAGCTGTAAGATAAGTTCTCCTTCACCATTGTAATGCCCCTTCCCGATGATAATTAGGTTAACAATTTAATCTCCATTAGTTCAGGGACAGGGATACATGATCCTTGTCAATTATTACTTTCTATATGTCATGTTATACGTGTCTACTAGCTAAGCTACATATCACTGTGGTTGAATTTTTATGGTTAATTATTGTGTTTATATTAGTTTGTTTGAGAAATTGTAGCTAAATTAGTCAGTGGCAACACATGGACACACAATTAGTGAACATACATTCCACAAAAATAAATGTAAATTAATGTATATATTTATTTCAGGATCGACAAAAGCCGTAGCCATTATAGTACTCAAAACGAAATAAGTTGCAATCCAAGAAAACAATAAGAATGGAACGTAACTAGCTAGTCTTGATGTACAAACTCCCTCAAAGGCTTTTCTAACTGTTTCATCACTGCCTCCCACCCTGCATGCGTCGGGTGCATGTCGTCCCAGTAGAAGAATTTGCTGGACTTGTCACACACGTTGTAAAGAAGCTCCGACGACGACTCGCCTTGTTGTCCACAGTAACCCTTTGAATCAAAACTCTCACAACACGGCGACAGCTTGCGCTTGAATTGCTTGGATAGCTCTTGTCCTTTACCTGCATGTGCATCAAATAAAAATTATTCATATGAAGCTCGAGCACACAATCAAATCCATATATTAGAAATATTATAACTAGTAGTGTCAACACTACTTGTGGATGTATGTATGGATGTACCTGGCACATTGTCCACAATGTTAGCGAAGGCGGTGTAGAGGTCGACAACGTGAACATTCTTCTTGTCTGTCATCGCTTGTTTGAGGTTATTGTTATGGACAGATGCACCCAAGTTTCCGAAAACATCGCACGCCGTGTAATTGTTGGTCCGTGTTTGTGATGGCGTGCAGCCGACGGGGTGCAAGTTGTTGACAATAACCTTTCTCACCCCGAGCTTCTGCAACCGCTCCACACTGGCCGCAATCTCCTTCGTCACCCTCCCAATATAGGCATTGATCTGCATATATACATGAAAAGTTAGTAAATAAGATGCAATCTATGTATATGCATGCATTGATCTGCCGCTAGCTAGCTATATACTCACATCGTTGGGGGTACTTAGGCCAATGGTGCCGGAGGTCCCGTAGTAGTCGTTGCCGGAGATGGCGACGAGGGCCACGGAGCGGCTGAGTTCCTTCTCAGTGATGGTCCCATCCTTGATCATCTTCGTGAAAGTGTCGACCTGCTTTGCGAGGGTGGGTGCCTTTTGTGCCGACGTCGTATCGAACACGCCGGCGCCACCATGAGCGAAGGTCATGCCGGACGGGTCACAGGTCTTCTCCGCCGTCAGAGCATGAGCCGGAGGTGCTTCCTCGAGCCCCAAGATCGTTGCTGCAAGTTCGTAGATATAAATCAATATGCAGAGTTAATCATGATGCCACGTACAACATGAGGGAGTGTGGGACTATGCTACTTACCGATGAAATCTGACTGAATTTTGTAGTTGGAGAAGCGGCCGGACGGGGTATTTGGACGCGGGTTTCCGTCGGCGTCGACGTACGTGGCGCCGTAGGGGTAGGCCCATTGCCGCGACATCTGGGTGACGGGGTCGGTTAGCGGGAGGTTCCCGTTGTCGGCGAAGTCATCCCCGAAGACGAAGAAGCTGTAGCTCGACGACTTCTTCTGAGGATGGCCGTCGGCAGGGGCGGGTCGAGCCTCCGCACCATTGGGACTTAGCACGAGAACGATGAGGAGCACGAGGCCGAGGACGGCCGGATGAACCTTCATGCCGCCGGTGATTGTGCTTCGAGGGCGGATCCTTGATCGAACTCGGTGGTCCGGAACGAAAGGCTCGAAATCAGAAACACGAAGCTAGGTTGTCTGCGGTGCACACCATGGCCTCGTACGCCCTCCCTTTAATATACGGAACCACTAACGCAAAGCTCAAACACCGGGATAGCAAGTCGAAGACGGACTTGCGGTCTCCATCGGACTCGGAGACTCTAGCACACAGAACAGTCGGACACGAAAGAGAGGACTTTTCCGATTCGAGAGGACTTTCTCTAAACAGGGGTACATCTACACCATCATTTTTTAAACCTTTTTAGAATTTTTCAGTGTACAAATAATTTGAAAATATTTCTACACCATGTAGTACAAAAGTTATATTGGTCTGTGAATTTTTTTAGGTTGATAAGTTCTGCTATTCGAGAGATAAAAATTGATAATTATATATTCACATGTATTTGCTACTACTTGTTATTTTTGTGTAGGTAGCATACTATAATTTTCAGTTGTGATTTAGTATCTAAAAGAAAATAAAAATTGATAGGTTGATTTTTTGTGTGACATAGTATAATCTTATACTCACTCGTCCTTTTTTTTAGATTTTTTCAGTTGTGATTTAGTATCTAAAAGAAAATAAAAATGTTAGAGAGAGTGTAGGTGTCATGGCGTCCACTCACAACTTTTCCTATTTGCAAATCCTACAGATGTCATCACCTTGACATAGTTATTTAAAATTTTCGTAGATTTCTGGTCCGTAACTTCAATCTAAAAGTGAACTCATGCATATAAGTGGCGCGGGCTAGGCCTCGGCCAACGGATCGGCCCGATCGACAGCCGTCCAAAACTGGTCCTTTAGATGGAACTAGTTGAGTGCTCGTGCGTTGCTACGGATTACAAATCAAATATAGATGGATTGCGCAGGTCATGTCTTACGTTATGTACGTACAAATCTATATTTTTTATTTCCCTTTGCCTTCCTCCTCCCTCTCTAATCCTCCATCATTCACTCCACTATATTGTGATGTCACCTTGTTGACCTTCATACATTCAAGGGATGATTTTGGTCATTTTAACTGATCATGTATTATTATCAAACTGTGCTCTCGTAATTTGTTTGTGACGCAAACAAAATGACCATTGAGATCACATTATTGTACTTTTTATGCTTAAAAACTGGATTAAAATTCCAAGAAACGTCACACATGGAGCAAAGCATAAAAATAACGATCTCTGAATCAATTCTACCAATACCAATAAATGTGAGAACTGAAATAAATCATTCATTTAGAGTAGCACAAATTAACCAAGTGTCCTTCATACATTCAAAAGTGAACAAGATGCATTTTCCCAACTGCTCAAATCTTACGAATCTCAAGCATATTATTTCCAATATTAAAAAATTCACAGATTCAGAACCCTGTAATCAATTGGTGGATCAAATGCGAGGACTTAACAATATAGGGAATACACAATTATCCACATGTACATATCAGGAGGAGGATACATCAAATACCTCCTCTTGGTGAGCATTTGAATGCCTTTTTTGGAGCTTTATGTTTTGCCTAATCATATCAATATTCGCAATTAAAAGACATGAGAATTCCCACATTCTGAGTTCTTAAAACCTGTCGTGCCAAGAGAAATATATTGTTTAGGCCACACAAAAAATTCATTTAGAATGTGCAGTCACTTACAAATGAACGATCAGGAAAACGATCTGCCCACGACCCAAAGCGCTGTGTAAACCAGAAATTATAGCTCTAGTACATTAGGCATGTTTATTTAGCATAATAATACTGGTTTCAAGACTTTCAAGGAAGGTATCCTGGTTGGACCGGCTCTCCAAATTATATACACCACTAAATTTAAATCATCACTTCATCCAATGTAATATGATTTCAACTGTTTATGGTGGCCATCAATATCACGGTTAAGTGGTAGCAGGGAAAGGGAAGGACTTGAAAATATCACATGATAACAGTTTACCACCGGAATGTAATCAAGAATTGCAAACTGCATTCAAGCTGTCAAAAATAAAAATCGTCACGGATCATGATTCTCCAGGTATCTTGGTAGCTAAAACCAGGGGCAACAAAATGAATTCTACAATACCCCAGATCCCACTTTTCCTTTGGAAGATGCATAACAGAGGTTCATTTCAGAAATGTATCACAAAAGACACAGGAAACACAATAGAACGAAACATTTCCTCGCCGCTTGTCTTGACGATATTACAATTTTAAAAGCAGTGTAACATTAAGTACAACATGGGTGAAATGATAAAAAGAAAATTCAAGGGGCATATCACTATTCAATTATAGTTATAGGATGACTTATCCACTTGCTGGTTTCGGAATTACATTTCTGTTCAACAGGGTATAAGACTCTGGCTCTCACTAAGATGTAGAAACTGATGGCATAATGCATATCATGCATCCTGATAGCATACTACAGGAACAAACTTGCTGCCAGTGATCTGAAATGAGGCTTGTATACAAATTACTAAAATAAGAGAGAAAGTCAAAACATGTATCCTAACTGGAAAGTTTTCATAGAATGTACACACCTTCAAGTTGCCTGCTGGCCTATTCGTCCACTTCTCAGAAAATAAAAGTACATACAGAATGTGATTGGTAGGTCGTTGTCTTTGCATAGGGTCCGTGGAAATAAGAACTCGTTGTGAGGGCACAACACGGACGAGTACAGGGTCCGGTCACCCTGACGAAAGGACCGTGACTCATTAGAAACACATTCATGCCAATGAAAACATAAAAAAGTTTCAGATGTGAGGATAAGAAAAGGTAAAATAAAAGCCCAACAAGTAGCCAGTTTTAGATACGACCATATAAAGAGCAAGCAAGCACAATTGCTTATGTATTCGGCACCCAAAACAAATATGAACTTCAAGACTATTCCTTGTGAGTTATAGTCTTCTTATATGCATACGCATTACTAAGTGCATATCCTGCAACAAGTTAATATTGTGTCATTATAGAACTCAGTAAATATTAATAATACTTGGAAGTAAAGTCAATCAAAAGAACATGCATATAGCTCAAGCAGGAACTAAAATTGATACCTTCTCAAACATGGCGCTCTCCATCTTTGGTTCTTTGCTGCTGGCAAGTAACAACAGTAATGCAGCAGATGAAACTCAACTGCATCGAAAGTAATACGCCCCCTCAGAAATACAGTCTGAACTCCTGAAGAAAAACAGAAAACAGCAGTCAGCTTCATGTTATTCTCAGCTCAAGGTATAAGAATGAGTACGCATACAACCCCATCGTGCTTGAATCAATATTGCCAAAACAGGTGAAGAACACAAGCAAGCACATCCTACAGCTCAAGCAGCGACTACAGAGATGTTCCAACATAGCAAAAGGAGGAAGAACCAGTAATGGCTATCAATCATCCCTGTTTGGGTAGTTTCTTTTTTGCTTATACTTATAGTTCTGTGAGTTTACAGTTTGAAATATAATAATCTAATTCTACCAAGATGAGCTTGTTAGTAACCATACATGGGGACTGAAATATGATACATTGCTACAATAAACATATGTTCTGCACCAACGGAATGAGACAAAATATTATACCGGTTAAGAAGTGAATCATGTTGTTGTTGATCCGCACAAATAATTAGCTCCAACTTCTGAAAGGAAAAAATCTATATATTTGCACATTTTTTTGCAATAAATTAAAGCAAATACGATAAAACAGTTCACTTCTTATCATTCGGTATTGTAGATAAAAATAAAATATGATGAATAATTAACTGCTAGCAGGACCAAGGTCTTCCCAACAAACATGAATCAGAATCAAAAAGATAATCCGCAAGGTTGAAGAATGTCTTTGTCCAGAGGCGAGTGGTGACCTGGACGTCAGAGGTTGACTTCAGCTCCTCGTCGGCATGTGTGACTCCTCCCTGTGTGTTGCCATGGTGAGTTGTAGGACAGGCCCCAACAAAAATTCAAATAGATTGCCAATAAAAGTTGCAAGAAATAAGATCTAGAATTAACTTCGTGCATCAGCGATCAACATATGGTTCAGAAAGCAGTGAAGCATATGGAGTAGGATCTAGGTTAACTCTATGAGCTTCATAAAGGGAGATTACAATTGATATCTCCAAGATTGTTGACGGCATGAGTAGCAGCTCGAGGAGGTGGTCACTGGAAGTCTATGGCAGCAACACCTCGGGGAGGTGACCACCAGCTCGTCCTCGGTGCCTCCCACAGGCCGCAGCCATTCCTACGCCAGGGCGAGCTCCTTTCGCCCGCAGACCTGTCGCGGCCGTCGCCGAGAGCCACCGTTGCCAAGTCACGCATTGGTCGTCCTCGTCGGCCACCACACCAGGGCCACGTTTACAGCTCCACCGCCTACCCTGCCCTCGGTTGATCGCCGGGACACGGCCGGCCGATAGGCTCGTATGCTCTAGCACGTCCGTCATGTGTGGGGTGTTCCATGGTCACCAGGAGGAGGGGAAGCGAAGGTGTCGGAGGACGGCCGACGAACGACGGTTGGAGGAGTTGGGGTGGGCATGGAGGTGGGAGGGTAGAAGAGGCGGCGGCACGTTGGATCCAGAGCGAGGGAAGGGGATCAGGACGACGACATAGGAGAGAGGGGGTCGGGAGGTAGGTTTTCGTGATGGTCCACCTACATGATCGGAGGGTGTATGTTCGAGCGGAGCCGTGGAGAGATGATTTAGCGATCAGGATGCCTCCAATCGTCTGCCGATGAGGCAGAACGTACCAACGTACGTCCGACACACCATCACGACCACAGACTCCCATTTAATAGTAAAGATAAAAAAAAGGCATTCCCCTTTCAGCTTCCCACGTGGGTGGATCCATCGTCGATACTTCCCACCTACCCTGCATCGCGTATGTGCACGAAAAACCCACTCCTCATATGCGGCTCATACATTGCTCTTGGCATCGTCACTCCGCGTGCACCTTCGCCAGATGACTTCTGGTGAGGAAGCTCATTGCAGCAAAAGCTTCTGGCTTGCAGCTTTGCATCACTGATGATCCACCTTTGCAGCATTGCATGTCATCTTTTGCAGCATTTACCAGATCAGGGTGGCTTGCAGCAATTAATGGTGGTCTACCTTTGCAGATGTGCGTCGACATGCAGTTGCAACGTTGGTGGCATCGGTATTCGCAGCAGCGGCACTGACTTGTCGCAGTGTTGGTGGTGTTTGCAGCTGTGACAATAGGCTTTTACGGCAGCGAGTGCCTCCTTTTCTAGCAAGCGGCGGAGGACTTATGTAGGGTGGTGTGTCAGCGAAGTGGAGCAGAGAGGACAATGAGAGACATCGGTGACCGTTGTTGCAACAACAACTGTCCTAATAGTAGCATCGATGTGTGGGCTTGTAGCAGTTGCGCAGCGGCTTGCAGCATAGGTGCCATCGTCGGCCGACTTGTAGCGGAGGTGCATAAGCTGTTGAGGGAGAGGCGTGGGGCGGCACATGGCGACTCGACGTGCCTGTGTTGACATATGTGGAGGTTGTTGGAGGAGCGAGTTCATGAGTTGATGCGGGAAGCAGCAGTGGAGCAACGACGCCCGCTTGGAGACCAGAGAGAGAGCGCGGCGATGGAAGATATGATGGGGAGGCACAATAACGACCGAGAGGAAATGATGAGGCATTGGTGCGTGTTGGCCCCGCAAGACATGTGGTGCATGGTGGAAGTGGCCTGCCCGCAATGGGTGGATCTGCGGGTGAACTGTAGATGGGGAGGCACAATGGGACAGGCGCCGTGCTGCCGTCGGCAGGCCGGAGGAGCGTGGCATAGCCAACGCTAGCTCTGCTAGGGTGCCGCCATGCGAGCAGGAACATGGGAAAGAAAAAACGAGCGAATAGGGGAGATGACACTCGATCAATTCAAGGTGGAAGAATCTAAGATCAAAGCAGTACGACTTATGGGTGGCATTGGTGGGTATTTTTTGTGTGTAAAGTTGATATCTGACTTATGGGTGGCATTGGTGGGTAATTTTTTGTGTGTAAAGTTGAAATCTAACTTATGTTGGCATTGGTGGGTAATTTTTGTACAAAGTTGAAATTTGAAGCCACGGAAGAGGGTATACTGCTTTCGAAATAACACTACGAAAAGCAGACCGCGTTTTGGAATACGCTGCGAAAAATACCTCTTTGGTTAGCGTTTAGCATTTTGATAGTAGAATCAGGTTGGAAACATATAAACAAACAGACCCTAAGTATAGTGTCTATCAATATAGTCTACATAGTAATTAACTCTTAATCATTATATTAATTTGTATATTTAATTGGGAGTAATTAACATACTGATATATAAGGGGATGTAGCTCAAATGGTAGAGCGCTAAATAATGCATATTAGAGGAAGGGGGATCGATACCTCCCATCTCCAACTCTGTTTTATCTATTTTGGTCGACCGCTTTTTCTTCCAGCAGAAAATGGTCGGGGAAAATCGGATAATATGGACCGAGGCCGTAACTAATACTCGCAAGTCTACGCATACGGACCGCTTAGATGGGCTGGCCTATTTCGGCCCCCTTCTTTTCAGCTTATTTTCCAGATTCTCCCAGAAGCTACCCTCCATCAGCTTCTTCCAGAATCTCGTTTTTTAAATTTGTTTAAACTTCTAAATTTGTCTTCCCAATACTTATTTAGAAGTTTAAACAAATTTAAAAAACGAGATTCTGGGAGAAGCTGATGGAGGGTAGCTTCTGGGAGAATCTGGAAAATAAGCTGAAAAGAAGGGGGCCTTCTTCTGCTGGTAAGCTGGTTCATTGCTCTTTACCTCGTGTGTCCCCTCAAAAAAAAAAAAAACCTCGTGTGTCCGCTGCTTCCATTTTCCCCGATTATTATTTCCCGATTTTTGTTTTTATTTTCCTTTTTTCTTTTCACTTTCATTTCCCTTTTTTCTGCGTTCTTTTTATTCAATGAATTATTTTCAGTTCAATGTTTTTAAAGATATGTAATACGTGAACAATATTTTGTTTACTGATTTTGGGAGAGGCGTTTTGGCTCCCGGATGAATATGCTCCTGTTATATGTTTTGAAATTAATAAAATATGAAAACTATTCGAAAACATCTAGAAAAAATTGGGCACACACATATACATGTTTTGAACATTCGTGCAAAATTTCGGAAGCAAATAACATTTTATGTGGTCTGTGCAAAAAAAGATAAAATATCTGCTTCTTTTTTGCACACCACAGAAAGTATCATTTTCTTCCGCAAATTTGCACGAATGTTAATAACTTGTATATGTTTATGCCCAATTTTTTTCAGATTTTTTCGAAGTGTTGTCATATTTTTTTAATTTTGAAAAAAGTAACAGGTGCATATGCACCTGGGAGCCAAAGTGAATTTCTGATTTTGTTTACTTTTATATTTTTGTTTGTGTTATTTTTTTACCATTTAGCTTGAAATAATTTTAAAAAGTCGACACATGAAAATTTCTTTCTGGTGTATATGAGCATTTGAATTGATACACATGACCATTTCCTTTTCCAAATAGGAACAACTTCTTAAAATATAAGAACATTACCCCGTATATAGGACTAATGTTTTGTATGCGCGTACTTACAATTTTTGCAATATTGAACACTTTTTCATTATTAAACTGAATTGTTTCAAAAAATATTTTTACTAAATACGCGATGTGTGTTTTGAATCCATTCATCCCTACCCTATTTATAGCTAAGAGACACAAATAGTAGCTCACATTAATATTACACGACAGTTCGTCATGTCATAGTTACATCGATTCTAAGAGAGGAACCAGGAAAAGGCGGGGAGGCGACTAGGGCTATAATTAGAGCGAAGCCGAGTCGAGATTGCCGCAACTCGATCTAGCTCGTTAAAATAACGAGTTAGCTCGGCTCGTTAAAACACAACATGCTTTGATTTGAAACTTGACGATTTAGTAAGCTCACGAGTTAGCTCGTTTAACTTATGCGGACATGAGCTCATATAAAAGTAATCCTTCTACTACTTCAGACCTAGAACAATGATCATTTCATAATTCTGCACTTCTACTCAGAGGGCCGACTGATGCAAAAATATATCATCTCTACATCATTTCATGTGCAAAAAACTTTTGGCAGCTTGCGCACCAGAAAATTCTAGGCTCTATATTTGAACATGTTTAACGAGCTAAACGAGTAGCTTGTAAACTCCATTCGTTTACTTTGGTCCAAAAATGAGTTCAAATCCAAAACCTGACTCAACTCATTAGACACCGAGTTTGAGGCGAGTCAGGAGCTACTCGTTTAATTAGCTCATGAGATTCTAGGCGATGCTCTGTTTAATATCAGCCATTGGATTGTAATTACGAAATATATCAATACTTTCTACATTACTAAGATAAAAATAACTCAAAGCATAAGCACAAAAATCATGATAATTTTCAGTATTTCCAGGTTATAACTTCAAATCAATTAATACATGGTTTTGCATTTTTTTTTCCAATAAACGAACCGACACAAGTAGACATTCCAATCCGAGCAGTAATCCTGTAAAAACTGAATCTCGTTTTATTAAGGATATATCTCACGTTGGAAAATGAGTGCATCAGTTTCATCATATTATAGTTTGGCTGTGTGTACTTTGTGTCTTCTTAATGCACAACCACAAGCACTTCTCTGCTTGTTCGAGAAAAACCAATTCATCAGACTGTTGAGGGTATGACATTGTGGAAGGTACTACAAAAGGGGCTGTCTAAATCCCTCTGACATTGCGGAGGGTATGATATATCCATGTATATGTGGCATGTATGTATACAATAATGCCTGTGCAAATGGACATATATATTCTGCATCATCCCGAGGAAAAGAAATTACCTAAAAAGTACATCTAAAGATTGTATCCCAAAGTTAATCGTTCGAGTCCGAACTATCTAAATGATGATCCAAAACTGCAGGAAACTGTTTCTCCTGGGGATTTAACTGGGATGCTGGGTTGCAACTGCTAATGCTCTGAGATTTACTTGCCACCTTCTTCTGTGATGCCCCAACTTCCTTGCATGCCTTATCTAGCATCACCAGGAAATCTCTTACAATGACAAAGAGGCCGAATCCATCCTCTTTCGCATCATTTCCATGGAAATACCTAATTGTTTTCTTCACTAATGATCTCAGTCTCTTCTCTTCTTTAAACAGAAAGTTGGTCTCATTATCTGCATGTTCCACGAAACGTACCAACGAGTGGTGGAACCCACTGTTCTCTTCTACAGTTGTCATGTCAGAGTTGAGGAACTCTTTTGCTTTCAGCAAGTCATGCCTGAGGTTCAACACACTGGCAGACAAAGCATCAGCATCTAGTGCAGCTATGTTCTTAGCATTAACCAACTCACTGCTAAGCCCTGATACAATCTTAAGGCCGAGGTCAGAGTAGTACTCGTCATCTTCTTGAAGAGATCCATTAGAATTGTCTCCTGAAGGTGGAGTTCTTCGACTTTCCATGGCCAACCTTGCTTCGCGGATACCTTCGGATCGAATAATCTCTTGGACAACAAAGTGAAGCAATGTAGTCTTTCCATCAGCACCCTTGACATCTGATAACTTCAGAAGGGTGTCAAGTTTGAATGCATTAGCACCACCACGGAATGTCCCGTCATTCAACCGGTTTCCAGTTTTGAGAACAGCTTCTAGTAGCTTCAGAAAAAGGCGGTGTTTCAGTTCCGCACAAGCAGCCTGACACCAAAAGGATAATAGTTTTAGTAAAGGTTGGAGTGCTTTGCAGATTTAATACAGAAGTCAACTGTTTTCAGCTGGCTTACCTCCAATTGAAGGAATGAATCCCTGAGATTTGAAGCATCTTCTTGCAAAGAGGACATGAAAAGTAAAGCAGCAATCCTCTTGTAAGCAAAAGGAATTTCAGTTAGTGCCTTCATCACTTGTTCCGCAATACCTAGTTGCGAGTAGTCCCCATCGTAAAGCCTGAGTTTCTGCCCCTCCTCATCAGTTGGTTTCATTCTCAAGATTGTCTCAAGAAGTAGTCTAGGAAGTTCATTTCCTTCATAACAGAAAGAAGCAAAAGAAAATATCAGTAAAAGTTGCTGATTTATTTGTGCAAGAACATGCATTTTTTCCACATATGAATGAGCAAGCTACATTGCCAATGAACGACAGTCTCTTATAAATGAACAACTACTACCTTCAATGAGAGCATTTTGAATGTCCTCTACTCTGACATTCATTGCCTTGAAAACCACTGCCAGGTTGCACGATTTCTTAAAATCAAGAAGAGAAACATGCTGAGGTGAAGGGTCTGCCATGGCAAGTTCCTTGTTCTTGGTGTTATCTCTATTGCCAGCGCCGTAACCAAACAATGCTTCTATCATATCCTCGTTCACACTGCAACATGCTTTTGTCAGATACAAGCCTAATGCAGAGAAATGGACTAAGAACGTAATGTTAGCATGAAAACTTACTGAAAAGAACCAAATTTGATGTCATGCCAGGCCATTGACTGGTTAGGATTAGCACGAACTTTGTCCCAATAGAAAGGCCGAAGTTTGGCTCTTGGAGCACCCACTTCAGCTTCAGATGATTCGCTGGCCTGCTCACTTGCAGACGATCCTTCAGAATGACTCGACTCAACAGGTGACAGCTGAGGAATTCTTGCTAATGAGCCTTTAGGAGGTGCAGTTGGGGGAGGACCAGACTTCTTGATAGGAGGAGGCGGCGGTGGAGGTGGCGGCGGTGGTGGAGGCATTGGTTTAGGAGCATCACTTGTGGCATTATTGCTCTGTGTACCTCCAGTACCTTGTGCAGGTATTATTGCATTAGTGGAGCTTTTTAAACAGCATGGAAAACACCAACTCATGCTGACTCCAGCCTTAGAAGGCCTGGCCCCTTGATCATTTTTGTCAAGCGGGATGATGGGAACACTAACGTTGGGCGATGAACCTGCATAAAATTGATGATATATGATATTTTACCAAGCCAAGAACAATCCGTCATAGGTTGATTAATATAAGGGGATATAGCCTCACCAGGCGTGTTAGCCAACTGCATGTGAAGAAGAGGATGATCATCTGGTGGCTCACCGACAGAGACCTTGCTTTTGTTGCATCCACAGCAGTAGAAAATCAGAAATGCAGCAATGAATGAAAACGCCGCCGTAGGAAGCACAACAGTCAAGACTAATTTTATATAGTTGTGTTGCTTCTCTGAAGGTGAAATTGGTGAAGGTACTCCCCGATGCTTCTGCCCAGCTTTATCGTGGGGATGTTTGTTGGGAGGTACGGTGTTCGGAGACTTGGGAGGTGTAAACGGTGGTTCTGTCACAGCAAGAGGAAACCGAGCTTCACCTCTAGATGACGTAGCTGGCGCAAAAGCCGGAGACATGGAAGGAGCATCTGCAATCAGCCGATCAGCCAAATTCCGTCGTGGATAAAAGTAAGAACCAAACAATGACTGCTGGTTCTCAACATGGTTGCTAAATCCAAGACCAAACTCCTGTGGAATGCCCAAGCTGAGATAATTTGCGCGGATACAGTCATGAGAGAATGAAGACTTCTGAGGTGGAAGAAGAGCTAGGAGTTCCATAAGCAGCACTGTCTTTAATTCATTCTCCGTTGACCGACTCGATAATCCATCCAAAGCAGATGATGATTGTCCAATGCCTAGTATTTCCTCTGCGCCAACAACGTCTTGCAGGCACAGTGACCATACTCTGTTCACCTGCATCCATCCATGAAATATCCTAAACAGTAAGCATCACATGCTAATGCCTCCAAAAGTAAGCACGCTGAACAGTGTAAGCAAATTGTCCATGACATATCCTAAACAGTAAGGATTACATGCTAAGCATGTTTTTACAGTGTAAGCAAATTGTCCAAGGTGCTAATAGGCAGTACCGACTCCTAATTGACTCAAGGTTCAGAAACATGACTCGAAAATTTGTCATACAAGAAGTAGATTTAAAAGGTAGTGACGGCTCCCAATTGACTCAGAGGTTCAGAAACAATATGCGACACCGAGGTGCTAATATATTCAGTAGACAAAAAGGAGCATAAAGGCCTAACTTTTGGAGCACAAGACCTGAAACTCAAAGTTTCTGGAAGATCTCAGGTGCGAGTCAAGCAAATAAACTGAAAACAGAGAAAAGAGAAGGAGTTCGCTCACAAGATCCCCATCCAGAACCATTGTAGACGGAGGAGACGAACAAGAAGGCCGCCTCCATCCCCACGAGAAATGCACCCCGCCTCCTCTCCTCCCCATCTCGACGGCCCGACCAACACCACTGCCACCGACGCCGCCGCCAAGAACAGCACCAGGAACCCCGGCCACCTCCCCATGGCTTCCTAACTCAGAAACCCACCATCTTCCGCTGGGTTCCGGCCCCCACGGAGTATGCTGCTACCAGAGAGAGAGCAAGGAAGATCTTGGGCGGTGGGATTTTGGAGGATGGTTGGTTAGGTTCGTTCTTTGAGCACTCCCAGTGTCGGTCGGCTAGCACTAGTAGATTCTAGAGGAGTCAAAACCAAATCCTACGGCGTTGTTTATGGAAAGTCGCGGATACTCTCGCTCGGAAGTTAGGCGTGACGGCACCAGCACGGGCGGGAGAGTCGGCAGGCAGCTGGTTGACCTCGACCCCGTTCACGTGACGCCACAAAAAAAAATTGCGAAAGGCGGAGCATTTCTTCGCGGCGACGGCGAAGGAACCTCTCCGCCATTTCTCGCCGCTCGTGCCATGTGCACAGATTCGGATTCAGATCACCTGTTTGCTCCCGTTGGCCGTTGCCACGGAAGATTAAGCGGTAAAAATTTATTACTGCGCGTGGATTGGGAAAGAGAGAAGGAACCTCTCCGCCATTTTTCGCCGCCGCGTCGCCAGCCGTGGCCGGCGCCGGCGGTGCATCCCATCTCCTGCTTCGTCGTGGTGAACGTCTAACCGGTTCACTGAAGATGACGAGTTCCGGCCTGTGGGCCGAGACCCACTGGACTCCGAAGGCCCTGGCTGCCGGCCGGTGGGCTCCGGGACCCACCGACGGTCGGTCACCGGCCCTACAGAGCTGAGCTGCCGTGGGCAGCTGGAGACACCTGGAGCATGTGACTGTGAAGCAAAGCAGAGGGGAGACGCGGAAACGGACACTAGTCTCGATTAAGAAAGAGGAAATGTCGGAAAAGTCAGAGAGCTCGCAATAGCATATTCGCCCATCCGCCGCCCAACTCGTCCGGCGATATCTGGGATCCACAGCGCCTCCCCGTCGGCCATCCTCGACCAGGTAACTTTGCCCGGCTGTTTGCTGCTCGCTCGCACGGGAACCGTGGGGAGATCTGCTGCTTCCGTCGGCTGTCTCAAGAACCTAGTTCTTGCCTTCTTCTCGCGCTGTTTTCCTGGCTAGTTGCTCACCCTGTGGAGAATTGGAGAATTTGCTGATGTGCTTGGTGCTAGGTAAAGAGGGATTTTGGTAGTTAGCCCCGCTCCACGATGATCTTGCTCTGTCTGGTACCGGCTAGATTTGTTTTCTCTTGTTAAATTCTTTGCTGGAGCAGCTGGAAATTGCTAAGCATCAGACATATTGATATGTGATTGTCCCTTTCGGTGTGTGTAATTTCATGCCCATAGCTGCTCAGTTCTTGTCATTTTGTACACTGTAGCTGGTAGGGTTAAGTTCCCGTCCCGACAATTGGAGGGATGCCTTTTTTTAGGCCAAGTAACTGTAGATGGTAGGCTTACAAAGTCACGACGAAATAGGCATTCCAGTTCCTGACATAATTGTCCAAGTTTTCTTAGTATTCTCCTGGACTTCATATCTGCTTGTATATTGGAAGCAACTTCATGTCCATTCGAGTTACATTTCCATCCATGTTTTTGTTCATACTTGTTCTAATTAGGATTCTTTCCATCGCAGTTCTCGACTGTTGACACCAGAACAAATTTATCTTGGAGAAGCCGGATTAAACCGGGGTGCTTTGCCTGAAGTTATCTTATTGAGTTATCATAAGGGTGTGGTGGCTCCATACTAGTTCAGTATTCGTCTTATTTCTGTCCTCTGGAGCATTGGAGAAGTGGAGCTTGTGGGATTTTATTGTTCTAGGCCACGACCTGGCTATAATAGACTCCTGTAGAAGTAGTGCATAGTGGACACTGCTTGCCCTATTCATCTTTCTGAACATAGATTGCTATAATGGGGGATAGGACTGTTTTGATGGACCGTTATGAAATCGGGAGGCACTTAGGGCAAGGGAACTTTGCCAAGGTATATTATGCTCGGAATCTTGCTACAGGACAAGCTGTTGCAATAAAGATGATCGATAAGGACAAGATTTCCAGGGTTGGGCTAATCGTGCAGATAAAGAGGGAGATTTCAATAATGAGATTGGTAAGGCATCCAAACGTCCTGAAACTTTTCGAGGTAATGGCTAGCAAGAGCAAGATTTACTTTGTTTTGGAGTATGCTAAAGGTGGTGAGCTTTTCAACAAAATCACCAAGGGAAAGTTAAGTGAGGATGCTGCGAGGAGGTACTTCCGTCAATTGATCAGTGCGGTAGACTACTGCCATAGCCGAGGTGTTTATCATCGCGACTTGAAGCCAGAGAACCTACTCCTGGATGATAATGAGAACTTGAAAGTTTCTGATTTTGGTCTAAGTGCCCTAGCTGAGTCCGCGAGACAAGATGGCCTCCTACATACCACTTGTGGAACTCCAGCTTATGTTGCTCCTGAAGTGCTTAGCAGGAGAGGCTATGACGGTGCGAAGGCTGACATATGGTCCTGTGGAGTAATTCTATTTGTGCTGGTCGCTGGTTTCCTTCCTTTCCATGACACAAATCTTGTAGAGATGTATAGAAAGATCTCTAAAGCTGAGTATAGATGCCCTCGCCCTTTTTCTGTCGAGCTGAAGGATCTACTATATAAGATTCTTGATCCAGATCCAAGTACTAGAGCCTCTGTTTCAAGGATAAAGAGAAGTGCTTGGTACAGAAAACCCGTTGAGGCAAATGAACTGAAGATCAAACAAGAGCCAAGAGACACGGTTTACAAAGGTGAAGCCACAACCTCTCACTCGCCAGAATCCAGTATTTCAGAGGCTAATCAAGCATCAACAAGCCTCACAAACTTAAATGCATTTGACATCATTTCTATGTCAACGGGATTTGACCTATCAAATTTGTTTGAAGAAAGGTATGGTCGGAGGGAGGAAAGATTTACCACTAGGCAGCCAGCAGAGGCTATATTTGCCAAGTTGAATAAACTGGCCAAGCAATTGAAGCTCAAAATTAAGAAGAAAGAAAACGGTGTCTTGAAATTGGCAGCACCAAGGGAAGGAATGAAGGGATTTCTGGAGTTTGATGCAGAGGTTTTTGAGTTTGCGCCTTCTTTGCTATTGGTTGAATTAAAAAAGACCAATGGAGACACGATAGAGTATAACCAACTGATGAAAGATGAAATAAGGCCCTCACTCAAGGATGTGGTCTGGGCATGGCAAGGTGATTCGCACCCACTCCCTGAGAAAATTGTCCAAGGATCGCAGCAGCCGCAGTCACCTTTGTCATCACAGCAGCCACATGAGTAATCGGCCCAATCGCAAGTCTGCTACCACAAAAGCCACAAGACGAGATGCGGCCACCATCGCCATGGTACCAACCCTATCGACACCATTGTTGCCACCTATAAACCATGCGGAGAGTTGCAATGGCCAGGATCGCGGCAGCTGCATGATGTGTTCGAACAGCCGAGTCAATGACTTGCTGACAGACATATCAATGGATCATCAGGTCTACCCTGTTCTAGTAGATCAATCGCCTACCATTTGGCATCTTCCCTCCTGTGAGCTCCTTTATGTTTCTGTATTTTTCTGATGTTGTATATTCCTTGTGTTTACTAAAAGAACATCCATTTTTTGGAGCCTTTGGACCACACAAAATTTTGTCCACTGTGACTAAAGATATTGAATGTCTAGAACTTCAAACTACGCAGTGGATGCAAATATGTGATACTCCCTCTGATCTGAATTATTTGACGCACAACGTGCGCTACGTCAGTAGAAATTTTATATGGGTGGCGACAATCAAATCAGATCGGAGGGAGTATGTGAAAACCTTTATTAGCACTCGATCTCTTCGTGTGAGTGTGAACAAACATCTATGTGGATTCTGGACATAGATCATAACTATTGTTATCTCGTGCCTAGAAATATATTTTCCAGTAAAATATTGGTTATCCATATTTCTAATCTGTATTTTGATGTTTATCACCAGCTTATGCCTTAAAAACCGAGATCATGTTCTGGTGCATCAGAAGTGCCTTGCTATGTGAGATGGTGGGATCATGCATCGCTTCTGACCAGGCAATTATAGTTGCCTTTCGCCGCTAGTCATATTTGCCAGCTGATGTTACCTTTCTTTGTTTGCATTTGCATGCCAGAGATGTCAAGAAACTCGAGCACCATTTTATCTGTGTGGTTACTATACTATTGCGGTTGGTTATTTGAGATGGACTGTTGTTGAGACCAAACATGTGAAGGCTTGAATCCTTCTTACACACAGTGGGTGATTTTTGTTCATATCACCGTTACACTGATGATCTGAAGCAAACCTCTTGGATTCTTCATTGCCAGATATTTTCAGATTGTGACTTGGAACCCTTTCTGTCGTTTCCTTTGCTGTGTTCCTAACCCACGCTGAGGCACACAAGTGCGTAACATATGATTACCCCTTTACCAGTTCTGTATACTGCAGGGGTACATGACATGCGCCCACTCTGTGGTTCTGGCTTTCGTAGTGCAGTACATTTCGTACCCCTCTCCTTGCTCTGTACTACTCTTTCTGTGCCATATTATAAAACGTTTTTGGCAAACTAAACACTATTTATGTCAAGCCATGGTATTCAGGTCGTATAACCATCACCCCATTGGAAAAAAGATTAGTTCCCGATATGTGATCTCTAGCAATGATGCATGCTTATTCGGTAGTACAACAACGTTTGGTAGTACAGAAGGGGGGTGTTATCTGTCCTGTGCCACACAAGCAGTACAGATAACCATCAAACCCTATTTTTTTTACAGGAAAACCATCAAACTCACTACTATTTACAGTGCACAGATAACACACAGTAAGACTAATGGAGACACCCGGTGGCTAAGAGATGAGATTGAGTTGAAAGCTTGAGATGGAATAGAAGAGGTTAAGAGAATCAAAGGGTGATTGCGTGCAGCGTCAGTGAAATCACGACACGGTTTCACAGACGCTACACTCAGTCACGCCTTTGCTTTCTCTAGAGAAACAATCGTCGTTTACATGTGTTAAACTACTGCAACAAATTTCAAGTCATTGTAATGTTAGCTTACGAGAGTTCGGAACTCTGGTTCAAGCCCCACGGGTACTCTGTTGATCGACTCCCACATTGACCAAACGAGCAACGCTTGGTTCAAAAACTACAATTTGCAACTAGTTGCGTCCGCACCTCATTATCGAATGCACTAATTCGGAGTTATGAAAAATTATGAATAAATCATGAAAATAGATTATGTTCTGTCTTGTGTACCCACGAATTTTCATCCAAAACTATGACCCTATGTAAGCTATGCAAAAAAGACAAATGAAGTGTGAATAGCACATGATACTATTCACTTAGCCCTTCTTTTTTTTTTGTTCAGGTCACATATGGTCATATTTTTGGATAAAATTTTGTGGATACACAAGATACAACATAACCTGTATACATGGTTTATTTCACATTTTTTGAAAACTACGAAGTGGGACATCTGAGAATGAGTTGCGGGTGCAACTAGTTGCGGAATATTAAACTACAATTTGCAACTAGTTGCATCCGCACCCCATTATCGAATGCACTACTTCGGAGTTTTGAAAAATTGTTACCAACCTCACCTCTTCCGGTCCAAAGGTTTAGCCTCATACTTCCAAATTCCAGCCCAAGAGGTTTAGGCAATCGAAAGATCAAACTTGCAGCTCCAAGTAACAAAATCCAACAACTAAACTGGCATTTTGGGCCTCTTTGATTTAAAAGATTCTTAAAATTTGGGAATAGAAAAAACACAGGAGTGCAATGTCATGCGCACTCCAATTCTACATGATTTCATACTCATCAAAATTTGTTTGATTTCATCATAGAAAAAACAAAAGATTCTGACAGAGAATTTGAGTGGATGTTAGATTTCCTATGAAATCTAGTACAAGGATTTCTTAGAAAAAATTCCTACGTGACTCAATCCTACAAATCAAATAATCATCATGAAAAATTCCTATGTACTCCCTCTATTACAAAATATAAGAGTTTCTAGCATTTCTACCTTTATCCTGATTCGTACGTAAGTAGACATGTTTTAGTTTGTTGATTCACTCATTTAGGAACGAATAAGGACAAAATAAAAAATTAGAAACTCTTATATTTAGAAGCCGAAAGAGTACTTGAATCATCCAAATATGCTATACAAATCCTTCGTATGAAAAATGCACTTGAACTTTTTTACGAGAGAATATGTGGGGACCCCAGACCGGCAGTCTGAGACCTCCAGTATGCATACATTCACGATCCCATGATCAGTCAGTCGTGAACAACATACTTAAGTTGGCATTGCAGATACATCATTCATTACATAACGAATACACGTTTCGCAAAATCTGGTCACATGACCCAGTCTTAAACAACCGCCACGCAGGGCAGAAAACACATATAGCAGCGGAAAACTTCAAACACAAACGTGGCAAAGCCCAAGTCATGCCTTGACTACCTACAGGCAGCTGACTGGGAAGACGGCCTAGTTCGCAAAGACGTCGACGAACTCTCAATCTTCCGCATACTCCTCATCCTCGACGTAGGTCTTCTAGTTGAGAATCTGGACATTGGAATATCCAGGGACACAGCCATGAGTACAATTACGTACTCGCAAGACATCCCGAATGAAGCTTATAAAATGCAAGTATGCTTATATGGTGGAATAGGTAGGCTGTACTTAGGGTTCACTACCCATGATGGATGAAAAATTCATCATGGTTGATTAACAATTTTATATCTCTGTTGAAAAAGATACTTCAAAATATTATAGTTTCTCTGGTGGATATTGCATACCCGAGAGATTTTGACAAAGAAGGTTTTAAGAGAAGAAAGATTTTCTTTGCAGAACTTCTTGTAAAACAACCTCCGGTTTTCCATCATCCGTACCTCCCAGGTACAAAGTTCACCTTTCCAGTACCTCCCAGGTACAATTCCTTTTCCCAAAACTTCATTTTGAAAACATCGACACAATGCTAGACGACATTGCCATTCAGCTGTCCATGACCGCGGACGCGGCTATTCGAATAGTTTTGACTCTGCAGAGTTTGTACACTTTCACCACACCATCCGGTACACCTGCCGTGATCACCACGGACTGTTCGTGACAGTATGCGAACATCAGGTAACCAATCATAACTTCCACTATGCCGATGCTAGTATGCGATTACCTCTTCAGTGGGTTTGTTCTCCCCGGCACCGAGTGAGCTAGCCGTATCGATCCGGTTGCCCCTAGACATCACACCGCCATGACAGGAGACCCACCGTTGCTTCCCGGTGGCACTCGTAGTCCACACTTTGTATGCCCATATCCAGCATTCGGTTCCGGGGACTCTAACCCCTTCTAGCCAATTGAGGTAAAGTCTCACACTAACACAAACAAGCTTCCATTAAGCCCGTGCCCATTTTGAGTAATGTGGTTGTACTGTAGGGCTGTCCGGACAAGACTAGTCTATGTGTCGTTTTCGAAAACACTTCCAAAAGCAATCTTCTTCACCATTCTCCCGTGGACAAGGTCCCACCTTTCCCGGGGTTTTCCGTAAAACCTTTGTTTTTCCAAAACACATTTGTTAGGGTGTCCACTTAGGGACTTCAAGATTACTATCTTGTGGTGGTAAATATACCATATGGTGGCTATGGGCTTGGCAACACCAAGTTGTGACTAATGGCAATATAATAATTTATATAATAACACTAGTAGTAATATCCATATCAAAAATAGTTTTGTTTGTCCAAATTTTGTAAAACTTCAGAAGTAAAACATGCATGACGTATAATGATAATTATAATAGAAAGCATTGGGATGGCTTGCCTTGGTCCTGGTTTGTCCCTGGTCTTGGGCAATATAAGATATCCAGACCTTCTCCAATAAATCCCGCAACTGTTACCTCTTCCTCGTCGTTATCTAACGTCGCAAAGAGGAAAGATAAACCTCCAATCAGAACCAAACAAAGACAAACATCACAAGCATAAGGACATACAGCAAGCAAACATCATCACACAACAATCTCCTAATTTTCAAAAGAGAAAAACAACTAGATACACATAGTTGATAAAAAAAGGCTATTAAAACTATGCCTGGGGTTGAGAAACCTATTCTTCAACCAATATGCAATGGAATCAGTGGGTGTTCCACTATCAAACCAAGGCATAAAGAGGTCAACTAGCCTCTGGTCACTTATAAAAATCACCTAAACACAAACTAGATAAAAAAAACTATCCATGCTAGTGAGTCACAAATATTCTTAAATACCATTCTAGCTATTCATGCTTGGCTAAAGGCTAAGTAATGTCCAAACAATGGTGACATGTTAACCACCCAGTAGCAACATGACTTGCTACTGATATTCAAACAACAATCTCTAAAATCATGCCACACAAATGATTTCATCCTCAAACAAATTCTAAAAACTAGGAAAAATCTAGGAAATAAGCATTCTAGTGATATTACTCCTTAACAACCACAAGCAACACCAAAAATTTTCTAACATGCTATTTATAAGAAGTAACACACTCATATCAGAGAGTATCAAACCTACACATGCTAGAAATCACAAAAAGAACACTAACACAATTTATAAAACTAAATAAAACTAAAAACAATTAATATCAGAAAAGCATCAAAACTAGTTTTGCACACCAAATTTAATCTACAGCTCAATAAATCACACCAAGCTAGGATTAGGTACTCCTAAACATATACAAGCCAACAAAATTGGATTCACATCAAAAATCATCACCAAATAAATTACAAAAATCCTAGAAGAGCTCACTGGACATTTACAAAAACACATGCCATTTTAATTGGGTTGATCTTTTGCAAGCAAGGCCAAGTGCTACTGCTAGGTATCACTTAGGGCTTTCGAAAACAGTTGAGTTTGCAAATTTTGGATCTGTAAAACACAAGTTATTTACAAAGTGGTGTTTCTGACCAGTGGCAACAAAACATTTTTCATGGATACACAAATTAATATTTTTGTGATCTGCAAGTTGGACATGGTTCTAGACTCATTGATTTACCACTGTGATTTTTGGTTTGCACAAAATCTAGATATAAGTATTTTAAACAGATTTAAAATGGAGGGTCAGAAACAGATCTGAGGAAAAAAAGAATAAACAGAAAAGGAAAAAGACTAAAACATCACCCAGCCCATTTTGTAACTCCTAAAATCATGAAAACCTAGGTACAGATACTCCTAAGCATACATAAGACAACACAATTGGACTCAACTCAGTTGGCCTTTTAAAACAAGCGCTAAAAATCCTATGGTCCAGAAAAGTTGCTGTGGGAAAAGATTAACTGCTCTTAGCCCGTTAAATATTTTTGGGTGAGGCCAACGCCAACGGCTTAGTATTTTCATAACCTTTCCACAGAATTTTGGTTCATATTATTTGGACTTATAAAACGCAAGATACACTAATTTTAGTGAGGGTCCAGTGAAGAAATCCGAAACCAAGCAATTTAAAGAGAGCAGTGCATGCAGCCTGCATGCAACCACTGATCAAGAGATCAACGGCCCAGGTGCCTCTTCAACCTCACGACGCAGGAACGCACAGGAAACAGAAATGGAGGCCTCGGCGGCTGGATTTCTCACCGTGGGGCTGGTGGGGGCGATGGGGATGGTGCAGGAGAAGTGCAGAGTGCTAGGGGAGGTTGGTGATGGCCTCAGAACTCTCCGACATGCTCTAGGTCGATGGCAGCACCGAGGTCGTCCGTGACGGGCATGGTACAGCGGCGGCAGCTCCGGGGTACCTAAAAACATACAGAGGTGCCCTTGATATAGATCTTGGTGAGAGGAAAACGTGGGTGCAAGAATGGAGATCAGAGGTGGACTGAGACGACGGCTATTTCCTTGGCAAGCTCGCAGTTTGGGCCGGAGAACTCGGAGTTCCTCGCTGACAGAGAGCTAGAGGGGCTCTGTGCTTTGGTGGGGAGGAGAGGTGAGTTGCTGGGATGCTAATGGGCAAGGTTTGGTCGTGGGAGAGGGCATGTGGCCTTATATCCAAGAGGTGGCCGGTCCCTGGTGGACTTGGAGCACAAGCTCGAGTGGGGAGGTGCACGGGGAAGGAGGTGCATGAGTGAGAGAGAGGTGGGGGCAGAGTGGTGGCGTGCTGGAGTGTGGAATGAGGGAGGGGGCACGGTGGCGTGGAGGAGTGGAGACAAGGTGGTGTGTGGGAAAAATAAGTCAACTTCTCCTCTTCTTCCTTGTCTCACTCTTCACTCTTCCTTCTCTCTCTCAAGTTGACTTCCAAAATCCATCCAATGACAGGGCTAGAGAGTGGGGACATAGGGGAGTAGAGTGGACAAAGTTTCCCTCCCTGGTTTACCCAAAAACAGCACGAAAACGTGCTCCCAAAAATCACCCCGAACAGTTTTCTGTAAAATTCAGAAATTTGAAAAACGGCTAAGTGTTGGAACTGCTAAGGCATAGCAAAAGTTCGTGCCTGTTTCACCTAGCGAATAAAATCCATTTGGAAAACTTTCAACTGGTAAATGATCACCAAGTTGAATACTTCCAGGAAATATTTTTGAACCATTTTTGAAAAATGCTAAAGGCTAGGGAAACATGCTGAACAGTGGGCTACTCTCTGTTTTTATATCTGTTTTCTGTTTCCAGTTTTTTTTTTCTGTTTTATTCTGTAGCCACAAAAACATGCATGCAACTAAGGGTTCCAAAAGTCCAAAGGGTGATCCAAGGACATGGAGTTGAAGTACATACACCATAGATCATCTCCAACTCAAAGATCCCATAAAAGCACATTTTTGCCACATAAAATAACAGGTCCAAAACAGCAAGTTTTAACAGATTTCAGAGAAGAAAAACCTAATTAGAAAATTCTAAAAATTTATTTTCCTCAAACCACAAGCACTAACATACCACACATAGATGATCAAGGCCACAAGCACAAGTTGGTTCAAACATAGGTTCAAAATTTGGTCTCCCACTTATATATTACAAAGGGGTTAAAATTTTGGGCTGTGACAGATCTTCCCCCCTTAAAATGAATCTCGTCCCCGAGATTCGTAAGCGGGTACTAAGAGAGTGAAACCAAACAAGAATGTTAGGAACTTCCATCTTCATCTCCAGTTGCTTGGTGGTTGATAGCGTTGAAGTACCAGTGCTTCCCCCCCTTTGATCATTTTTCGAAAAACTGCCGGTAGGTTAGTTTTCAAGGGGGTTGAGTGCCATACTCTAAACCTCAAACTTATTATACATAAAATCTGAAGTAACCACTCTGCATAGACCTCAAATTCTCGAGCCTTCTATCTACCAATCCAATATCTTTGGTAAGGCCACTATTATTAACTAGTTGTTCTGAACCATCACTTTTGCCCAAGCAAACATTACTAATCCACCATTAACTTCTTTGGGCCTAAACTCTTTTGTCACCCTGTAGTTCAATATATCAGATATCCACCAAGTTTCTCAAGCAAGATCTTCCTAGTACATTTTAGCACAAACCCTTGGTAATCCACTAATCATTTCTTGATTCTTTTTCCCCTTAGATAGGCATATCTCATATTATTTGGCTTTCTCAAGTAATCATTTTCTCGCAATCATATTATCAAGACTAAATCAAGAATCCAATAATCATGTAAACATATCATCCAGAACTGACATCCTTCCTATTCAAATCCATCATTTACACTCCAACCTAGGGCTTTGATCTCCCAATCACAAAATGAATGGTCCTTCTAGGAATAATCTGATCAGAGCATGACAAGCTCAAAAATAATATCTCCATAAATATCTAGCTTCTATCTCCAAGTCATTTTGATATCTAGAATCCGAAAATTGTCCATTTATTTCCACCAACTAATTTCCGGCAATCCAATCAATTATTTCACCAACTTATTTTTTTTTCCAAAACCGATCATTCTATAAAAATCCATCATGAAGATCACTTGTGCTAGGCATTATCCTTACCATTTCCAAATCAGAATATCCTTTTTAACTCACGTGCTCCTAAACAACCAATCATCATTATTTCAT
This sequence comes from Poa pratensis, assembly GCA_947311845.1. Taxonomy (NCBI): domain Eukaryota; kingdom Viridiplantae; phylum Streptophyta; class Magnoliopsida; order Poales; family Poaceae; genus Poa; species Poa pratensis. The sequence continues at coordinate 21,726,336 of CAMZMU010000033.1, read as the reverse complement.
CAAGTGCTTCCTAAAAATCCAATAACTTTCATCTTAGTTTTCTAATCCAAAAATCTTTTTCTCACAGGTCGCACATTTTAGCTTCAGATAACCACCAAGGGTTGGGGTCCACAACTGGTTATCCCCGGGTATATATCAAAATATATCATCTGTCCAAACTCAATAATTTACATATCCATTCCAAGCTTTCACTTCTATTCTAAACCTCCAATTTTTAACAATACCAACAACATCCACCAATTTTTTTGATTCCAAGAATTAGATACACCAGAGAACTTATTGACTAGTAAATCCATAGCTCAATACTCCGATATTTTCTTAAACTTCTCCTTTCTACCAACTAGTTTTGAGGCATCCTATAGCACCTTTTTCCTTGCTCTAGGAAAAACTGTTAGTAACTTTGCAAATTTTGGGTTAGGTGTTAATCCAAAGTTAGATAAAGTACAATAGTGTTGTTAGTTTCAAATAGTTTTGTTAGTCTGACGAGATACAACTAGCGTCAGCCAACAGGGCAAAAAGAGTTTTTGCAGACAGACAAAAATAAAGCAAGAGATAAGAGTATGGTTACTTTGTGTTGCCGAAAGGGTGTGTTTTTGTGAAGCACACATGTAAACATCACAAAAGCATACATGACCAGGAAACGAGTAAACATCACGCAAGACTAGACCACACAAACAACACACAATCAAAGAACACACTAGGCACCTTTATTACTAGCAAACGTTGGATACCGGGAAAAAGGGGTAGCTCAAGCAAAACAACTGAGCTTATCCTATTGATCCCAAGGGTCTGGGTCAATCATGGTTGTTGAAGTCTTCATGCCTTTAGCTTCATCATAGGTTGATGTTGTTGAGATTGAAACTTGGTAGAGTCTTCGTTCTTTGCATCAAAATAACCTTGATGTTGAAGCCTTGAGAAGGAGGCTTCGTTTTCTTCTGATTGATAAATACTCAGGCCTTTCTTGGGACATCGTCAAGTATGTAACTTTGAAGGGAGAAAAGATAATAGAAGTAAAGTTTTGATAAACCTTTAATTGAGAGAGATAAGGGTTAGAATAAGTTGAAAAGATGAGAAGAGTGGAAGCTATACATAGGCTTTCTCGGATAAAAATATTTTAGGTAGTAATATAATGATACCAAAAATATTTTTCTTTCCTATCTGACGTCCATGCTAACTAAGGTCTCCTAAAGTCAGGATGGCTCTGATACCAACTCTGTGGGGACCCCAGACCGGCAGTCTGAGACCTCCAGTATGCATACATTCACGATCCCATGATCAGTCAGTCGTGAACAACATACTTAAGTTGGCATTGCAGATACATCATTCATTACATAACGAATACACGTTTCGCAAAATCTGGTCACATGACCCAGTCTTAAACAACCGCCACGCAGGGCAGAAAACACATATAGCAGCGGAAAACTTCAAACACAAACGTGGCAAAGCCCAAGTCATGCCTTGACTACCTACAGGCAGCTGACTGGGAAGACGGCCTAGTTCGCAAAGACGTCGACGAACTCTCAATCTTCCGCATACTCCTCATCCTCGACGTAGGTCTTCTAGTTGAGAATCTGGACATTGGAATATCCAGGGACACAGCCATGAGTACAATTACGTACTCGCAAGACATCCCGAATGAAGCTTATAAAATGCAAGTATGCTTATATGGTGGAATAGGTAGGCTGTACTTAGGGTTCACTACCCATGATGGATGAAAAATTCATCATGGTTGATTAACAATTTTATATCTCTGTTGAAAAAGATACTTCAAAATATTATAGTTTCTCTGGTGGATATTGCATACCCGAGAGATTTTGACAAAGAAGGTTTTAAGAGAAGAAAGATTTTCTTTGCAGAACTTCTTGTAAAACAACCTCCGGTTTTCCATCATCCGTACCTCCCAGGTACAAAGTTCACCTTTCCAGTACCTCCCAGGTACAATTCCTTTTCCCAAAACTTCATTTTGAAAACATCGACACAATGCTAGACGACATTGCCATTCAGCTGTCCATGACCGCGGACGCGGCTATTCGAATAGTTTTGACTCTGCAGAGTTTGTACACTTTCACCACACCATCCGGTACACCTGCCGTGATCACCACGGACTGTTCGTGACAGTATGCGAACATCAGGTAACCAATCATAACTTCCACTATGCCGATGCTAGTATGCGATTACCTCTTCAGTGGGTTTGTTCTCCCCGGCACCGAGTGAGCTAGCCGTATCGATCCGGTTGCCCCTAGACATCACACCGCCATGACAGGAGACCCACCGTTGCTTCCCGGTGGCACTCGTAGTCCACACTTTGTATGCCCATATCCAGCATTCGGTTCCGGGGACTCTAACCCCTTCTAGCCAATTGAGGTAAAGTCTCACACTAACACAAACAAGCTTCCATTAAGCCCGTGCCCATTTTGAGTAATGTGGTTGTACTGTAGGGCTGTCCGGACAAGACTAGTCTATGTGTCGTTTTCGAAAACACTTCCAAAAGCAATCTTCTTCACCATTCTCCCGTGGACAAGGTCCCACCTTTCCCGGGGTTTTCCGTAAAACCTTTGTTTTTCCAAAACACATTTGTTAGGGTGTCCACTTAGGGACTTCAAGATTACTATCTTGTGGTGGTAAATATACCATATGGTGGCTATGGGCTTGGCAACACCAAGTTGTGACTAATGGCAATATAATAATTTATATAATAACACTAGTAGTAATATCCATATCAAAAATAGTTTTGTTTGTCCAAATTTTGTAAAACTTCAGAAGTAAAACATGCATGACGTATAATGATAATTATAATAGAAAGCATTGGGATGGCTTGCCTTGGTCCTGGTTTGTCCCTGGTCTTGGGCAATATAAGATATCCAGACCTTCTCCAATAAATCCCGCAACTGTTACCTCTTCCTCGTCGTTATCTAACGTCGCAAAGAGGAAAGATAAACCTCCAATCAGAACCAAACAAAGACAAACATCACAAGCATAAGGACATACAGCAAGCAAACATCATCACACAACAATCTCCTAATTTTCAAAAGAGAAAAACAACTAGATACACATAGTTGATAAAAAAAGGCTATTAAAACTATGCCTGGGGTTGAGAAACCTATTCTTCAACCAATATGCAATGGAATCAGTGGGTGTTCCACTATCAAACCAAGGCATAAAGAGGTCAACTAGCCTCTGGTCACTTATAAAAATCACCTAAACACAAACTAGATAAAAAAAACTATCCATGCTAGTGAGTCACAAATATTCTTAAATACCATTCTAGCTATTCATGCTTGGCTAAAGGCTAAGTAATGTCCAAACAATGGTGACATGTTAACCACCCAGTAGCAACATGACTTGCTACTGATATTCAAACAACAATCTCTAAAATCATGCCACACAAATGATTTCATCCTCAAACAAATTCTAAAAACTAGGAAAAATCTAGGAAATAAGCATTCTAGTGATATTACTCCTTAACAACCACAAGCAACACCAAAAATTTTCTAACATGCTATTTATAAGAAGTAACACACTCATATCAGAGAGTATCAAACCTACACATGCTAGAAATCACAAAAAGAACACTAACACAATTTATAAAACTAAATAAAACTAAAAACAATTAATATCAGAAAAGCATCAAAACTAGTTTTGCACACCAAATTTAATCTACAGCTCAATAAATCACACCAAGCTAGGATTAGGTACTCCTAAACATATACAAGCCAACAAAATTGGATTCACATCAAAAATCATCACCAAATAAATTACAAAAATCCTAGAAGAGCTCACTGGACATTTACAAAAACACATGCCATTTTAATTGGGTTGATCTTTTGCAAGCAAGGCCAAGTGCTACTGCTAGGTATCACTTAGGGCTTTCGAAAACAGTTGAGTTTGCAAATTTTGGATCTGTAAAACACAAGTTATTTACAAAGTGGTGTTTCTGACCAGTGGCAACAAAACATTTTTCATGGATACACAAATTAATATTTTTGTGATCTGCAAGTTGGACATGGTTCTAGACTCATTGATTTACCACTGTGATTTTTGGTTTGCACAAAATCTAGATATAAGTATTTTAAACAGATTTAAAATGGAGGGTCAGAAACAGATCTGAGGAAAAAAAGAATAAACAGAAAAGGAAAAAGACTAAAACATCACCCAGCCCATTTTGTAACTCCTAAAATCATGAAAACCTAGGTACAGATACTCCTAAGCATACATAAGACAACACAATTGGACTCAACTCAGTTGGCCTTTTAAAACAAGCGCTAAAAATCCTATGGTCCAGAAAAGTTGCTGTGGGAAAAGATTAACTGCTCTTAGCCCGTTAAATATTTTTGGGTGAGGCCAACGCCAACGGCTTAGTATTTTCATAACCTTTCCACAGAATTTTGGTTCATATTATTTGGACTTATAAAACGCAAGATACACTAATTTTAGTGAGGGTCCAGTGAAGAAATCCGAAACCAAGCAATTTAAAGAGAGCAGTGCATGCAGCCTGCATGCAACCACTGATCAAGAGATCAACGGCCCAGGTGCCTCTTCAACCTCACGACGCAGGAACGCACAGGAAACAGAAATGGAGGCCTCGGCGGCTGGATTTCTCACCGTGGGGCTGGTGGGGGCGATGGGGATGGTGCAGGAGAAGTGCAGAGTGCTAGGGGAGGTTGGTGATGGCCTCAGAACTCTCCGACATGCTCTAGGTCGATGGCAGCACCGAGGTCGTCCGTGACGGGCATGGTACAGCGGCGGCAGCTCCGGGGTACCTAAAAACATACAGAGGTGCCCTTGATATAGATCTTGGTGAGAGGAAAACGTGGGTGCAAGAATGGAGATCAGAGGTGGACTGAGACGACGGCTATTTCCTTGGCAAGCTCGCAGTTTGGGCCGGAGAACTCGGAGTTCCTCGCTGACAGAGAGCTAGAGGGGCTCTGTGCTTTGGTGGGGAGGAGAGGTGAGTTGCTGGGATGCTAATGGGCAAGGTTTGGTCGTGGGAGAGGGCATGTGGCCTTATATCCAAGAGGTGGCCGGTCCCTGGTGGACTTGGAGCACAAGCTCGAGTGGGGAGGTGCACGGGGAAGGAGGTGCATGAGTGAGAGAGAGGTGGGGGCAGAGTGGTGGCGTGCTGGAGTGTGGAATGAGGGAGGGGGCACGGTGGCGTGGAGGAGTGGAGACAAGGTGGTGTGTGGGAAAAATAAGTCAACTTCTCCTCTTCTTCCTTGTCTCACTCTTCACTCTTCCTTCTCTCTCTCAAGTTGACTTCCAAAATCCATCCAATGACAGGGCTAGAGAGTGGGGACATAGGGGAGTAGAGTGGACAAAGTTTCCCTCCCTGGTTTACCCAAAAACAGCACGAAAACGTGCTCCCAAAAATCACCCCGAACAGTTTTCTGTAAAATTCAGAAATTTGAAAAACGGCTAAGTGTTGGAACTGCTAAGGCATAGCAAAAGTTCGTGCCTGTTTCACCTAGCGAATAAAATCCATTTGGAAAACTTTCAACTGGTAAATGATCACCAAGTTGAATACTTCCAGGAAATATTTTTGAACCATTTTTGAAAAATGCTAAAGGCTAGGGAAACATGCTGAACAGTGGGCTACTCTCTGTTTTTATATCTGTTTTCTGTTTCCAGTTTTTTTTTTCTGTTTTATTCTGTAGCCACAAAAACATGCATGCAACTAAGGGTTCCAAAAGTCCAAAGGGTGATCCAAGGACATGGAGTTGAAGTACATACACCATAGATCATCTCCAACTCAAAGATCCCATAAAAGCACATTTTTGCCACATAAAATAACAGGTCCAAAACAGCAAGTTTTAACAGATTTCAGAGAAGAAAAACCTAATTAGAAAATTCTAAAAATTTATTTTCCTCAAACCACAAGCACTAACATACCACACATAGATGATCAAGGCCACAAGCACAAGTTGGTTCAAACATAGGTTCAAAATTTGGTCTCCCACTTATATATTACAAAGGGGTTAAAATTTTGGGCTGTGACAGAATACCTAGCACTCTAAAACGTGGTAGTCACAAAAAGGCAACTGTTATTCATGTGACAGACTTTGTTTTTGGATCGGTCTGGTTTCCGAGCGAGGTGTCTTCAATCCTGATCATCCCTTCTTTCTCCCTCATGGGTGTAAAGCAATAGGATAATTCCGACGCCAAATCTGGTTTAGACGATCAATATCTGGTTCGAAGAAATCACGCATATAAGTATATACGAATCAAAAATTACACGTGGTATAGAAAATACCGTGCGGTGACAATCTGGATATTAATTAGGAGTATCCAATAAATTTATACAAGATTATCCAATTCTTGACGCAATATCTCAAACCAATATGATTCACTTCACGGTTAACGGTTGATGAGGCGCCCAGTTCATTAGTTAAGTCACAACAAACTTACATAGGACCAAGACTAAGGAGTACTCGGAAGTATATGAACATTTGTGTACCTTTAGCCCTCAATTTGTCCATTTGCATTATTACATGAGAAGTTTTTGTTTTTGTCACACTAGTTTGTCCATTTTACTTTTACCACTCTAAATTATGACATTTTACTTTTGCCCCACCAACTCCTAGTAATACATCATTTTTGCCCTCCGGGAGGCAAAAACAAAATGAAGATGGTGATTTTTTTTTGTGTTGGTTTTGCCCCTATTGTTATTGTTTTGCTTTTGTTTTTGCCCTTCAAAAAGATAAAAGGAAAATGTCAAAATTTAGAATGTCAAAGAGAATGGATTTTGTACATGATAGCTCCTTTGCCCACTTGTGCATGTACATTTGCATTTCGGTAAATATAATACAAATAGTGTAATTAATTAGAATATTATTTTTCTTTTTAATATATAGATATTGTATACATATGTAACAATTAAAACTTGTGTTGACAATTAGTAAAATAAACTATTACGTACTAGTACAATCCAAACAGTGGATCGGTTCACTCTCTAGTATCACGTGGGATCATGCATTATGCAACAAACACTTTTTTAAACAATGAAGGACCCTAATTTGCTAGCCAGAGACAAATCTAAAAAATGGATCTCTTCACACACAACTTCACTCACTGTGGGATCATCTTCTAACAACGTCCTTTCACCGGATCTTCTGTGCAAGAAATAACCTTTACATAACTTAATTTATTTATTGTTGTCATCACTAGGGATGAGCAGTGTAGCAGAGACTACTAATGTTTAAGTGAATTCAATGGTGTATTCATACACATCATCGTTGTCATAACTCAAATTATTAGATTTTTCTCTAAGTTACATCTCTCGGAGTTTCTTATTTTTTTGAATTTATTTTTCCTAGTCTGCAACGACGCAACTAAAAAATATTACTAATTTGTCTTCCTCCTTATGTTAGAATTTTAGACTTGTTTCAGCACATGATGGTAACATTGTGATTCAAATGTGTACATATAACATTGTGCATGTGATGGTATCTATAAATGAAATAGGTGGTGTCGACATATATCTTATGTTTGTGCTATTGATATATTGAAATGTGCTTTGAAATATCAAATTTATTTGTGAAAAAATATCGGTTTTTCAAAAATATGAAAATAAAATGCTCGTTGCAAACGATAAAAAGAAAAATCCGTTACTAATGCTGTACTCACTTCGGAAATGGAGATAACACGTCCATTACCATTGAGCTCGTTCACATCCGTTACAGGATCGTGGACACGAAGCCTTTCTCCAACACCATTGAAGGTTTTGAGGTGTAGTTTCTATAGCGTTCTGTACTAGTATTCTTAGCACCCCTATGAGGTCTCTAGACAGCGTACCAATCTCTGAAAATCATTAAAAAAAACTACCAAAGCCCCTCTTTTGAATCTGTGAAAATAAGCACCTTAGTTGCGCAATAGTACATGAAATATATAAAAAGAAAATCTGCAAATACTTATCAGTTCACAAAACAGATAAAAAAGGGTAGATCCTTTGCACAAAAAATTAAATTACAAAGTTACACACTCATATGGAACAAGACATTTTGAATATTACTGAAGCATGCCTAAAAATGGTTAAAATGCAGTGCTATATTCCATGGAGATTGATGTGGATCACATTTCATATATGAAAGTAAATGAGGGAGAAAACAAAGCAAACAACATGATATTTAGCTAGGAACAGTCCAAATAAAAATCAGTCCAACTGGCAACAAAACGAAAAGAAAAAAAGGAAAACTGTAACAATTAAACAGTGGGATCTCTGTCTCAAAGAAGTGGAATGTAATACTTGAACCAGTTTAGAAATACAACAAGTGATGTAGACTACAGAGCTGTAGACAATAAATAGGTGTATTGCCACACTAGCACAGCTGCTAAACTTAGCACTAATAGCAGGCCCTTGGGCGTGATTGAGAAAACAATCATCTAATGAAAATAAAAACATAAGCAAGCCTTTATTGAAAACTGGAAACATTGCTCAGTTTGCTCGTGCCTCAGAATAAAAATGGCCTTCTCTTCCTCATCTTCAGAACATAAATACTGTTAAATTACATACGTTGACAGAAACAACAAAACATTGTGGTACCTTGTCCACATTTTGTCAAGCACCTTCGAGTTCAGGATAGACCTTGTTGTCTACCAAAGAGCGAGGCCATGCCATGATGTAGGGCCGGACATGACCGTCAAACTGCTTGTGAAAGAGCTTGTTCAGCTCCCCTGTCTCCATGCATAAAGATAGGAACCACGAAGGGATTTCAGCAGCACCGAACGTTTCACCGGTAGAGAAGTACACAAATCCATCGATAGTATCCACAATATGCAAATAAACATGTTCCACTGAACACCCTATGGCCTCAACAAACGACTCTAACCCAAACCTCTTGTCTAGCATCCATCTCTCGACGCCATCATCATCGGCTCTCCAGAACCAAACATAGAGATCAAAGTCAATCGGGCAAACAAGACAAAGCTTCCCATCCTTGGCCTCGCCAACCCTGAAGAGGTAATCTTGCCCTTCCAACCATGGCGGCAGATCCATCTGAGAGAATTCTAGTGTTTCGGTATTCAGCACGAGCATGTAGACTTCATTCGTGGCTATCCAATAGAAGAACCCATTGACCATAGTGCCAGTTTTAAGCCAGTACTTGTCCTCAGGATGTGGCGTCACAGGCTCCGACCACGGGAAGATCTGCCACTCCTTGCTTGCCGATGAGAACACGGCGGCGCGCGCCCGCGACTCGTCCTGGCACATAGAGACCACGCGGAACGTCCCGTCGCCCTCTTTGGAGGAGAGGATGCGGCAATCAAGGTTCATGGTGTAGCCGTTGCTGTCGTAGAAGATCTCGTCGGGCGTCGGGGGGATGAGATCGAGGGCCCGTGTGAGGGGGTTGTAGGCAGCTAACTGCTCCGTCCTTCCGTCGTGGAGGAGCACGTAGCCGTCGCGACAGTCTCTTACGATCCACCCAGGGGAGGCGTCGTCTTCGTCGGGGAGGCGGGTGAGGAAGAAATCGGCGCCACGGACGGCGGCTGCGAGGTCGGAGTCGGAGCGGCGGCGGATGGGGGCGAAGGAAGGAATGGCCGGGCCGTCGGGGTCGAAGAAGAGGCCGAGGAGAGGAGGCGGGCGGGCCGCGCTGAAGTGGCGGCGGAAGACGGGGGACGAGCGGACGGCGTCGAGGAAGGTGCGGCAGCTGAGGGCGGCACGGACGAGGCTTGGGAGGGAGGGGAGTCGGTGGAAGATCTCGCAGAGAAGATCGTCGCCGAGAGCGACTACGGTGGTTGGGGCGAGTGGCGGCGGCGGCGACGACGACGGCGATTGCTGGGAAGCCATCAAATCTACGCTCAATTACCGTCCGTCATCTATATCTATACCAATATAAAAACGCAATTTCTTTATATTGGTTGACCACGATCTGGTCTATCGCGAGCTCACCGTTCGGAGCCACGCGATCCGGATCCAACGACGCACGGGGATGTACGCGCTCGTGGACAACGTGGATCGTTTCGCGGGGGGCAGTTGCGCTGTGTGCCTCCAGCATTTTTACTCGATCGTTTCCCCACTCGCTCCCGCATTCTTCCTTCTCCGGCAATTCGCGCCGCATCCATCGCCATCGCTCGGTCCGCGGCCGCCGACGGTAGGAAGGGGTACTGGAGCAAAGAAGCACCCCGTCGGTAGGGAAGGGGGTGGTAGAGGAGCGGTGGAGGTGGAGGGGGAGCGCTCCCGTGTTGAGAGTTTTCTTCACCGGCGACGTCCGATCTGCGAGTTCGTCGATTTCTTCAAGCTCAGGTAACAGCACGATGCTTCAGGATGTTCATCTCGTGCGTTTATGTTCGTTTTCCACTTACAAATCTGGTTTTTAGACTAGATTTTTTAACTGTATCATCGCCTGCTGAAACTTTGGTGTGTGCAGAACTGGGGTTTGTTCGAGGGCACTGTTTCCAGCAAAAAAAAGGTTGAACCGTTTGCTAATTTTTGCGACAGATCAAAGAGACTGGTCCTTTTTTAACACTGTCTGGGATTTTGTTCATTCATCATCGAAACAGCAGGTCAGTAGAAGGAGTTACCGGATTTTTTTTATTGTGCTGCTGCCGGATGTAAATTTGCGATTAAAATGGCACCTGGCCAATAGATGCTAGATGTTAGTCTGAATCGCAGTTGCAACACATGAGCATGATTAATTTTTTTTTTGTGGGTACAGCCGTAAAGGTCTGAATTCTAAATGTAAGTTTGAAACTGCACTAGCAAACCCATAAGGATTATCCTTTTTCTTCTGTCACGGCCTATAAACTTTAAACCCTAAGGCAAATGCAAGATGTATGTAATATGCAGATCCTTTTTTATAAGCACAGCTAGATGTAAATTGTATGGGATCTGGGTAGTTGTTAGTTTTTTGTAACTTCTTGCATGGAGGGGTATGCAAATGCAACCCATACATCTGAGTTTTGTGCTGTGGGTATGCCAAAAAAATTACATACTTAGGTCTAGATGTAAGTAATTTATATCTGGTTTGTAGATGTATGTTTTTATATGGAGAGATGCTACATTTTTTTGTGCGGTGGGGGCGTGGGATGTAAATTCTTTTTTGGATTACTAGGATGGGTCACCTGGCTATAGATGATATTTGTAAGTTTGATTTTTCAGATTTAAGCACGAGGATCCATTTTGATGCTAGATATATGTTGAACAGAGCCAGTAACTGTTCGATTTGTCTTGTACTCCCTCCGTCCAGAAATACTTGACTTAGATTTGTCTAAATTCGGATGTACGTACACACTAAAACATGTCTCAATACATCCGTAGTTTGACAAGTATTTCCGGACGAAGGGGGGGGGGGGGGGGGGGGGTGTATGCAAATGCAACCTCTTAGCTAGATGCAGTTTTTTGCATGTTGAGTGGTAGAATGTAAGTAATTTTTTACATCTGATAGATGTGAACTGGATGTTATTTATCCATGAATTCATTACTGGGAGCCTTTTTTACCCATGATTTTCCTGCAGGATGTAATTGTATGTGATTCAGTCGCCTAGGACGGCTTTCTATTGATGATTGCGTGAATTGGTCAATTCAGTTTATTTGGTCCTTGTTTTGCTTGTTCATTTGTCAACTGATGTTTTTTAGGCAATTAGTTAATGCAGTTCAAATATGCAACGTAGTTTCAGTCCGCCTGACCATTAAAAATTTTAGTGGATGTAAAATGTAAAACAAAAGCTCGTTATGCCATCGTCATGTATGTTGTATCAAATGAAAGAAAATAATTATATTTCTTGTACACTTCTCTTGCAGCACCGTCAACCGAAAAGATATTCACCACCATGTCTTCATCATCAAGTTTGTACTTATAGTAGAATAGTAGAAGTTCGGATCTTCCTTCTTCAGCTCTTCAAAATAATCCAATAACTATGGAACATCTCGCTGCCTGTAACTTCCCCCTAGTTTAGCCCTGTAGTTTCTCACAACTTTGCTATCTTAAGGCACATTCTTAGCACTCCCATACAGTTCACCCATGAGCTGCATGATCCTACCAGAAGTCAGGTTGACTTCATGAAGTAGGTCAATGAATTACCTTTCTTCTCTAGGGATCTTCTTATGCAATCTCAAGTATTTCTTTAGATATGAACAGAGCCTTGTCTTTCTGGTGGTCAATTGCGGATTTCCTGGACGAGTTGATCTTCACCGAAAGCCCAACATGCTTGGCCTATCTGTTGTAGTGTACCACCGCATCCTCCGGCGACCAAATTGCATGCCAACATATGCTTAGCCTATCTGTTGTAGTGTTTTTACGGTTACTCACCTGTTATTACTCCAGTCTCTTGAAAGTAATTTATTGTTTATTTTATATTCTGGTGTTGTTTACATCCGGGAGAGATGTCAGTAATATGTGCAAAAGAATTTAAATGTTGGTAACACGAGTTTCCATGCACAAACAACCCAGAGGGTGTAACATTTCGATTACTGACCAAAGTCTCATCTTTGTCATATATAAGATCCAGTGTAAATTACAGGATCTAATGTTAGTTCACGATCTACACAAAAGTTGCTTGTCAACAACACTTTTCTCCACAGATGTAAACTCATGACTGAAGTCTAATTTTCTTAAATTAACACCGTTCTTGAGATGTAAAAGTAGCACTGCACCTAGTGCACCAAATTCCTCTCTAGGGATGTTCCTACCACAGGTTCTAACTGATGAAATTTGCTGATGAAAAGTTCAGAAAAAACTGAAAACTATGGGGCAGAGAAGATCAGAGCATGAGAATGCTGGGGAAGGATGTAAACTTCAAACCTGGGCGAGATGCTGAGCTTCCAGATCTTGCCAACAGCACAGGATGTAATTCCCAAACTATGGGAGAGAGGAGAGGGTTAAAAGGCTCGGGGGATGATCTCCTTCAGTTATCCGTTTTGATTCTATATGCGGTGAATTTGATGTAATTTTGATGGGGGAGGCAACTGGGAGCTAGGTTTAATGGCCGTCAGGATCTGGGAACCTGGGGAAATAATGGGGAGATCGCACCTGGGACCACAGCGCGCGAGAGAGAGGAAACTTGCCGTTTTTAGCGCATATGACCTTTCCATGTATGGCCTGTCGGGGTGAGCTCGCTATACGGTAGATCGTGGTCGACCACGATGTAGCAGCGTCCATTATCAATGTGACTGACGACGGAGGAAGGTCCAGAATCGGGAGGGATGCAGCCATACCTGAATTACTACTGATCGCCGTCAGGGTCTAACCGCTAGAAGACCTAGTCGCCATGGCCGGCATCGAGGTCGCTGTCTCCTGATGACGGCGCCGTCGAAGGTGATGTCGCTGCCTGAAGGTTACTGCTCCCTTGCCGGTGAATTGTCCAATGTGCCAGTGCGAGCCTTGAATCGTTGATCCAATGTTGCCTCGGGGCATGATGTAAATATGTAACTTGCTTCTGATTTAATATACTGAGGCAGTAGGGGCCTTCCCTACTGTCATAAATTTCAAAACAATGTACAACAGATCTCTTTTTTCATTGTCTACTACTTTTTATTACTTTGTTCCAACATATGTTTATTTTTCATGACATTGAAATGCAGGTTCAAGAAATTCTTAACAGTCCAGCAGTTTACACACTGAGAAAAAATGTAAGTTCTACTACTGGAGGTAACAGCTTCTGATCATATCAAAAAATTGTGCCAGTGGGAGCCAAAACAAAGTTTCTTAGCTTATGCAAAAATTTACTTCTGAATCATATCCAATAAACTAAGATTTTATTTATATCACACTGAACGAAAACTAACTAGATGTTAAGTACTGTGCAATCATTTTCAATGAATTTTGCTGAAGTTCAAAGTTTTACTCCTAACAAATCCTTACAGTTACATTTTCTGTTTTTTTGTGAAGAAACCTGATCATCCTTTCAAATTTTACATGTATTTTGCCAATGGAAATGATTGCACACCAAATATATGGCACACCATAGTTTTTGACAGCACAGCTACAAGTATTAGATAAATTCTAGGGTACTACATTCGATTTTATTTTAAGAACTTTACATCTACTTCACCAAGTAAAATCCCAGGGTCCTACATTCAATTTCTCTGCACACCACAGATTTTTGACAGCACATGCACAAGATTTAGGTCAGCTTACATCTAGTTTTCCAAAGTATATAAGTTATTTCTCTGCACACCACAGATTTTTGCCTCTGGTTCTGCTTCAATTTCTTTTTTTGCACACCACAGCACACCCCCACACTTTTTTGACAAGAATTTCATGTCCATATCATCACAGGGATGTCAAAAAGGAGCATGGATGCTGCCAGGGGAGAAAAAGGGATGTTGTTGAATTTTTTTACGTCTGGACGAATCTTCTATTGGCTAAAACTTTTTGTTGAACCCTTTTGCTAGATCTTTGAGTTGCTGAAACTTCTAGCTTGCTGATGGAGATGTAATTCGTAAGATATGAGTTCTGGATAGAGATCTGTTATGGGGATGTGAACTATGGTCTGATTTGTTCCATGCTTGTTTCTTGCAAACTGGAGAAAAAGGCATAGAAGGAGGATGGTAGGTTTTCTTTCCGCGTGATGTAATTTTATTTGGGGTGGGGAGGAACTAGGGTTCCTCTTCAGGCGGCTATGGACTAGGGAGGGTGTGAAGGTCGAAGAAGAACACCTGGGGGCAACGCGGGAGATCTCTCGTTGGTCCTGCCAAAAACGGCACCTGGGCGCGCAACCTGAGGCGGTTAAAACCAACATGCCGGGGCGATCACGTGGATTGGCCGGCCAGAAGCCCAGAACCAACGCGTGCGTGGACTCTTTCCTTTTCGATCGAATCGTTACTTTCCTTAATTGGGCTGTCGGACTGACCACGCTATAAGCTGGATCGTGGTCAACCACGACGTAGCAACGTCCATATAAAAAGGCACAAAACGGGCAGATCCAAAACATCACAGCCATCTAACCAGCATCCAAGGGCTGAAGTACCGCCCGTAATTACCGGTAAAACAGCGCCGAACGACAATCCAATCGCTAATCTATTTACGAACGATATCACCTTGCATCCCCGTCTCCAACGCCGCGCCATCCGTCCCCAACGCTGCCCGACGCCGCCGCCCCCGCCCCCGGCACCGCGCCGCCGTGCATCCATGCCTCCTCCGCCCATCCCAGACGCCGCGCCGCCCTGTATCCACGCCACCGAGGCTGTTCCCGACGCTGACCATGGATGTATCAGGTTGTACTGAATATCGATCTATAACTGACAGTAGTACAGAGTCGTCATGGCCAAGGTTTATGTTTCTTTGAATGACCATTATATTGTATGGATATATTACTGATCATCGCTAACAACCATTGTTTTTGCATGGAAATTGATAGTTGCCGAAGTAGATTGGCGAATATTTTTCAAGTAAAGTATCATTCTAACCATTCTGCATTTTTACCAGTACCTTTGTAGCGTAATGTGCATTGGAGTTAACAAAGCTAGATAAAAATATACGTTCTATGGGGTCATCAGTGTTGCAATGTGGTGAGCTGATGCAAATGAATGGTGATTTACTGGTTTTGTAAGCAGTAAGCACCACTGTTGTCAGCGGCCATGTGCCAGCTCCATCCTTCAGAATTTCTTTTAGTTTCTGATTCTGTAGACTCCAGATGGAAGTTCCTCCCAAAGTTCAAGATGACTTCCTATTTTCTGTCCTCCATACCAATTAGAGGCGTCAGGATCGTTCCTGATTGCAGTACTGCCACTTCGTAAAATCACCATCGTAACTCAAGAAGAAATCGTTTAAAACCTGTAATGCAAGTTAGATTGAACTCATGAAAGTTCAATCAATTGTCCGCATTTGTTCTGTTTTGTATTTCGATGGGCTTCCTATATACTTGGCATGCTCTGGCACCCTAAATTTTATGGCAAGCTATCTCTGGAGTGATCAGTACGTAAAGTAGTACACAAAGTCACAAAGTGGTTTAGGAAGCAGAAAACACTTTTTCTGATCCCAAGGAGAATGGAGACAAGCGGCGACAGGAGAGTGCTGGTCCAAAGCCGGCGGAGACGGCCAGGACTCCAGTCCGTTGCAATGGGAAGTCGCCAGTTAGTGTGCAGGCTGTGGCGCTGCTTCCGCTGCAGGGCGGACCAGGGCAAAGGAGACAACTGCGGGGACAAAAGCTGTTCCAGTGCCGTTGGAGGACGAACTGGGCAATGAGCACCTTCTCGAGGAGGGGATTTGGTGGTTGCCAATCCCGGTGTGGGTACAGAATCAGCACAGGATCCCACACAGAGCTTGGGTCTTGTCGTGGCGCAGAGACGGAGGTTTGCGCGCCCAGCAACGAACCAGAACCTGAGAGCTCAACCCGTGAGGATTACTTCCAGGTTTCTCTCACTGCTGACGTGTCGGCCCACGAAACCCGAGCAAGCCCACTGGTGGATGGGCCTCTGAGCGACACAGCAAACTCAAGTCCAGCCCAACAAGAGCAAGAAGAGGCAGAAACGGCGGTTTGCGAGCCCCGTAGGCGTGGAGCTGATGAACATCAAGAGTTTCTGTGCATCGATCCTCAAAACCTTGGCACCACCTCTCCTTCTGAGGTGGAGTCCTCGCGTCTCAGGGCCGAGGCTGAGCCGTTTACACCAAGGAGATCAACCAGGAGCAACTTGGCGGCGCCGCCTCCGACACCGGCCACGGCGAGGAAGAGCCGCAAAGCCTCGGCGGCTGACACTGTGCTGCTGAACGCGCTTGGCATCACGACGGGAGACCTTGTGGTTAACGAAGACCACCTGCGTGGCTTCCGCGCGCTGTTCGACTCCCCGCTACGCGAGCAGCAGCTGCGAGTCCTTGCCGGGGTGTTTGGCAAGAAGATGCCAGGAGTCTCTGATCCAGAGAGGGCCATCCGTGGGATGGCGGTGGAGGTGCGGGTGCAGTAGCTGCGCCGCACCTGCTGGAGTCTTTTTCCTCAGGTTTTTGGATTGTAACATTGAGCTAGGGAGTTGGAATGGCAGGGGTTTGAACGATCCTGCTAGGAAAGATGCAGTTAGGGAGTTCTTCGATTCCATTTAGTGTCAATTTAGTGTGTATCCAGGAGACAAAATTAGCGGTCATTGATCGCTACACTGTAATGCAATGCCTTGGCCCATCGTTTGATGGGTTTGCTTATTTGCCGGCGGTGGAAACTAGGGGAGGCATCCTCCTAGCTTGGAACATGTCAGTTCTTGATGTGAAGCACATCAGTTGCGACACTCACGCTATAACTGGAGAGGTGCACGCCAGAAATGGCAGCACGTGGTGGATCACGGGTGTGTACGGACCCCAAAGCAATGAGGACAAGATCCAGTTTATGCAGGAGTTGGTGGAGAGGAGGTCTCTTTTGCCCGGGGCCGTGGCTATTAATCGGTGATTTCAACATGATTTTGAGGGCGTCCGAGAAGAATAACACCAATCTCAACAGGAACATGATGGCAAAGTTCAGGGAGTTTGTGAGTGACTTGGAGTTGAAAGATCTTTATATGCATGGGAGACAATATAACGTGGAGTAATGGGAGAGCGGCACCAACCATGACTCGGATCGACCGTGCGCTTGTTTCGGTCGATTGGGATCTGATGCACCCTGACTGTATCCTGCAAGCTTTATCCTCTTCAGTCTCGGACCACGCCCCACTCCATCTCTCGCTGAATGCGGTTGCGAGGCCAGCTAGGCGATTCAAATTTGAGATGTTCTGGACCAAGCTGGAGGGATTCGAGGATGCTGTCAAGGAGGGTTGGGTCTGTGATGACCGCATTGTGGATCCATATCGTAGGCTTGATACGCTGCTGCGCAACACAGCAAAGCATCTGCAGTCTTGGGGAGAGAGACGTGTTGGCAATGTGAAACTGCAAATCGCAATGGCACATGCGGTCATACTGCGCTTTGATAAGGCGCAAGAAGAACGACTGCTTTCTGATGGAGAAGCTTGGTTACACAGGAACCTGAAGCTAACGTTGCTGGGTCTCTCTTCTCTGGAGCGCACGATAGCTAGACAGAGGGCCAGAGTGAGATGGCTAAAGGATGGCGACGCAAACACTAAACTGTTCCATGCCATCGCGAACGGAAAGAGAGCCAGAACCTTCATACCAGCGGTTAGGGTCGACGGAGTGATACACACCGATCAGGGAAGGAAGGAAGAGGCTTTCTACAACACCTACAGGTCGCTGCTGGGAGATATTCATAATCGCGAGCATGCAATTGATCTTGATCAGCTTGGACTTCCACGGTTTGATCTACACGAGCTAGATGAGTTGCCCTCGGAAGAGAAGTCTGGGGAGTCATCAAGGAGCTACCATCAGACCGTGCGCCAGGGCCGGATGGTTTCTGTGCTGCGTTTTTTCAGAAGGCATGGCCGTTTATCAAGCACGACGTTATGGCAGCAATCCTGAAACTGTTCTTGGGGATGGCCGAGGTTTTGGGAAGCTTAACAAAGCACTCATTACGCTAATCCCTAAGAAGCCGGAGGCGATTGAGGTGGGAGACTTTCGGCCGATCAGCTTAGTGCACAGCATATCTAAACTCTGCTCCAAAATCCTTGCGAACAGGTTGCGGCCAAAGCTGGGAGACCTCGTCAGTATGAATCATCTGCGTTCATAAAAGGAAGGAACTTGCACGATAATTTCATTCTTGTTCGACAAGTTGCTCGCAAGATAAACTCCAGCAGATCTTCAGGTGTGTTGCTCAAGCTGGATATCTCTCGCGCCTTCGATACCCTCTCTTGGTCCTTTCTCTTTGAAGTCCTGCGCCAGTTGGGGTTCAGCGAGATCTCTCGGAGACGCATTGCTATCCTTTTCCAGACTGCAACCACTAGAGTAGTAGTAAATGGTATTCCGGGAAAGAGCTTTGTTCATGCTTGTGGTTTGAGACAGGGGGACCCGATCTCCCCCATGTTTTTTGTGTTGGCGATGGAGGTGCTCACGCTCCTGATCATGCGTGCTGTTGAAGGACAGTTGCTTGCAAACCTGCCTGGAATACGTCCCCTGCAACGTATGTCCGCGTTCGCGGACGATGTGGTGCTTTTCTGCAAGCCCGAGACCTCCGACCTGCTTGCAGTCCGGGAGATACTGAACCTGTTCGGGCGCGTCAGGTTTGAGAATGAATTTCCAAAAGACAACTGCAACTTTCATCAGATGTTCAGAGCAAGAAGAGCAGCGGGTTCAGAGTATACTTGGGTGTAGAATTGAGAGCTTCCCGATCACGTATCTAGGACTTCAGTTGGCGTGAGGCCTCTCACGAAGGCGGAGTGGCAACCTGTGCTGGATAGGGCTATCGCCCAAGTGCCGGCTTGGCAAAGAGGCCTGCTGGCAAGGCAGGGGAGGCTAATCTTGATCAAATCCGTGGTGACGGCACGTCCGATACATCATTTGCTCATTGCGGAAGCACCGTTATGGTTACTGGAGGAGATTGATCGATGGATGTGTGCTTTCTTCTGGGCGGCCAAAGACAAAGTGAACGGTGGTGAATGCTTGGTGGCGTGGGAGAAGATCTGTAGACCCACCAAGTATGGCGGCCTCGGTGTGAAGAATCTGCGTTTGCAAGGTTTAGCTCTCAGAGTGCGCTGGGCTTGGTTAGCACGCACGGATAAACAGAGACCGTGGCAGGGGTTGGCGATGATGAAAGATACAGCGATCACTGGAGTGTTTCAGGGACTTGCCTGCATCAAGGTTGGCAGAGGCAATGACACCTTCTTCTGGAAGGATGCCTGGATTGATGGAAGGACAGCGTACAACATTGCACCGGTGGTGGTAGCACTTGTCAGTACAAGGAATAGAAACAGGAGAACGGTGGAGGAGGGTCTGCATCAACAGAACTGGTTTAAAGACGTACAGGGAGAGCTAACTGATGAGGCAAGAACCCAATGTGTCAGGCTATGGTTGGCTATTTCAGCGATGCAACGCAATGTACTGGAAGATGACAATTTCAGTTGGCCGTGCTCTAAATCTGGGGTTTATTCAGCTAGCGCCACATACAAGCGACTGTGTGTGGCAGGATGGAGCTAAATGGTCACGAGTGGATCTGGAAGTCCAAGGCACCACTGAAATGCAAGCTATTCGCTTGGCTCGCCATACAGTACCGCCTTTGGACCTCGGACAGAAGATTTCGACACAACCTCCAGGAGCAGACCTCGGCTTGCTTTGTGTGCTTACAAGAGGAAGACACAGTGGATCATCTTTTACTTCAGTGTGTCTATGCCAGGGAGGTCTGGTTCAGGTGTGCACAGGAGCTAGGAGTAACGCTTCCGGAACCGACGGAGTTGGATAGATTGGAGCCGTGGTGGCAGACAACCAGGCTTGGTTTCCGAGAGATGATCGACGGAGGCTTGACACCCTAATCATCCTGGTTTGTTGGAGCCTCTGGAAACATCGAAATGCTTGGGCTTTCAACAACCGTAAGAACCAATGCACCCAGAGCAGCTTGTTAGGAGGATTAGAGAGGAGTGGTTAACTTGGGAGCAAGTGGCCGCAGGAGGGAGATACCACCCCCCATGAGTAGTCAGTAGGAGTGTTGGTGTTGGAGTTGGAGTTAGGCAACCCCCTTATGTTCGCATTTGTGGGTTGCTCTCTTGTAACTAAATTCTCTCTTCTATAAATATATGGTACGCCTTTGGCGTACTCGCCAAAAAAAAACAAAGTGGTTTAGTTCGTAGCTGGCAACTCCGATCTATGTCAAATATTTTCGGGTATAAAAAACATTTCAACGGCGGTGGAGCGGGCTGCCAGTAAATGATATGACTATAGGGAATAGAGATGGCACCAATAGCTTCAGCTATGAGCTATGAGTGGTCAAGGTTATAGTAGTGATTATAAGTAATTTAATGTTACTTGCATAAATGTATTTATTTCATGTGGCATTATACCGAAAACTTTAATATAGCTGATCTCAATATGGCTTAAAACCGAAGTGTGGGCATTTAAGATTATCTTGTATGGTACTTTGTAGATTTGGCATCTTCTGCGACTACTTGTTTTTTTTTGCCAAATATTCTACAACTAAATTATGTTGTCAAATATTCTACAACTTAATTCATGTGTTTTGCCAATTCTCTTTATATACTTTTCATCTTTTGTAAGTGATGATGAATTATCATGCATTGGAGAGATAAGAAGATCAACCTTTCCCTTTAGCCACCTATGTTCAGCAAAGAAATTCGTTCCACAAATTAATTAAGAGTTTTATTACAAGTTGGACAAATAAATTGAACAAATTACACTCCATGCATTCTGAAATACGTCAACACTTAGAAGCTTGAATTTAGGTTTCGTGTTCTGATACCTTTTTGCTTGTTGCTGGTTCTAAATTTGAATGGGTTGTCAGTTTGAATTAATAATGCGGCTCTTTCTATAAACCAACCATTCTTCCGGTTGAATGTCTAAGTATATGAATATATTTTTGATTCAAGTGGTAGTGGGGCTGAAAATTTCTAAATCTTAGTCGACCAGCCTTTGCCACTAGATTAGCATTGGGTTCCTTTCTTTAGTCAATCTAAAATATATTTCATTTTTCATACTTATCACTTCATTTAAAAATGCCGAGCCGATCTAATTTATATTATGCTACACGTGCAATGCACGTGGTCAATTACTAGTTAGCGCAAACAAGACGGAACGGACAACACTCGAATCGCTAATCCTTCCCGTCACGCGAGGAAACCTTGGCCGACCAGCATAGGCCGCCGCAATGCCTGCACCCGCCTGCCCTACGCGAGGTCGCCGCCGCGCCACTGCTGACGCGAGGACGCCGCCGCATCCGCACTACGTGCACCGCCCTGGCAACGCGAGGGCGCCACCGCCGACTGCCCACCACAGGACTGTTGCGCCCCACTGCATGACGCAAGGCTGCCGACGCCGACGCACTGCGTGCGCCGCCCTAGACGACGCGAGGCCGCTGCTGCCGATACCGGCTGCCCCAGGCGAGGAAGCCGCCGTGTGCACCTGCCGTCCGTTCAGAAGGTAAAAACGCTATGCAACACTGTCCTCACTAAGATACCGGCTGGCGGCTGCCCCAGGCGAGGACGCCACCGCTATTGCAAAAAATACAATATGCTCGGAGAGTAGTACCTTTAATCACTGTTATTGGTGCCATATATGTATGAGAGTTGTTCAACCAGACAAGTGATGCTAGGATGAGTCAGAAGAGTCTGATATTTCTACTAACTGCATGCTTGACAAATGTGTTATTGGCAAGGTAAAGGAGTCTGACAAATGCTCTGTAATTTTCTGAATTGGGCTGCCCCCTGAAGGTTTAAGCGCTTAGCTATGCATTGCGATCACTATATGGGCGAGATATACATGGGTGATTGATTAATCGGCCGCACGGCCATACACATTTGATCTATTTAATCTTGTTCAATCAAGATTTGTTAAGATGCTAAATAGTTATGGTCCTTTCAGCACATCGATAGTATGTTTCCCTGACCTTAGAACTTTTGTTCTTCAGATTGAGATGTCATTTGCCACTAAACATTACTACTGTAGGCTCACGTATTCACCTGCGATCACCTATCTGTTATTTTACTATATGGCGAAGAGAGAGGTAGCAGCAGTACAATGTAAAATGGACAGATGAGGTTGAGAAGAATGTACAGGAGAAAGGGAATGCATAGTTTGGAGAAGCGTGGTGATGCAGCAACGGTTCCAGAAAATATAGATTTTTATCTGAATGTATGCATCTCCAAACTTACGAAAAGGGAATTAGATCCATTATCAATTTTCGGTGCTTATTGCTTTTCAGCCAACTATTTTAATACATGGTCAGTATGGATTCAATTTTTATCACTTCTCATTTGGAATAGTATTGGACTCATACATAATGATCACTGCTCCGACACAAAGAAAACATAAACCAATTAAGGATTACAAATAAATTATTTGCTGACACCCATAAGAAATAGTAATATTTGCAATGCATTTTTATGAAGGTTATATCAGTCGAGACGCGCATTGCGCGTGCAAGATTACTAGTTAAACTAGAAAGATACCCGCGCGATTGCAGCGGGAACTTTTATCAAAATTGTAATATAAACGAAGGGACATATGACATATGCAACGGGAATAATTTTCGGAAATATTCAGGAATCGATTGGGCACCATAATCGAGAGTCTAGATTTAATCAATGTAAAATCTTTGTATATCTAACAACTAAAATTGATGAGGTATTGTATGGATAAAATAATTTATAATGCGAATAGTTTTCATGGATGGATATAAAATCATTAATAAATGTTTGATGACATGAATAAATAATGACTCAAATAGTGGATTAAGGAATAGATGATGTGTGATTAATAAGTATTAGTGGAGATGACATGGACAACTGATTGGTTAAGAGAATGGATGATGTGGATAGCTTGCATTTTGAGATAGAAAATAATTAATGCAAAATAGTGGGGTTTTGCTTTATAAGAAGTATAGATTAAATTTACGATGTTTTCGTAATTACTTTTTCCAATTCGTAAAGTTTCATTTTGCTCAAGAAATCTCCCTTGAACACCCTCCTTTGAGACGGTTCCGACACACGAAATACGAGCCGACTATGGACCTAAAAAAAGACATGTTTATATAAGATTATAAGTTAGTTCTCGAGAAGATATGAGAGGTCATTTTTAGATTTTACAGGGAGACGACAGGTGTTCTATGCATGGGCGGAATTGTACGTGTGTTTATGCTGAGTGAAATGAGAGGAGGGGAGAAGAATGTGGCACCATGAGAGTTGACAAATGTCTCCCAAGCTACAAAGAACTCGTTTGTTTGTTTTTTTTTTTGGAAATGACGTTTTAAAGTTTCGAAATTAAAAAAACCTGATGTAGATAATGATATGATCTACAAGTGTGTAAATTTTTAAATCTAAATACAATGTATTGTGGGTTGGGCAAAAATGACAAATGGGTGGATCTGGATGATGAAAAGTACACAGTTTTAAAAACTAAAATTTTCTCGATTTGTGTTTTTATGCAGCCCAAAATAAAACAAATCTTGCATTATACATGCTCATAGATCTCCACATTATCTATATCTGGATTTTTTTTATCATTTTTTATACTCAAAAGTGTTGATTTAAATTTTTCTCAAAAAAAAAAAGCTCCATGTAGCTCGGGGGCCATTTGAAGTTTTCGGTGGCACCATTACTCATTCACCAACTCTCCTCTAATAGTAAACCCTATATCACAAATGCAAAATTGCATAGTAATTTTTTGTGTCCCTTCTAACTAGTTAAATTGCTGGTAAACACATCTATAGTTGCAACTAGTCAAAAGTGGCCGTTTCTTTTGCGGGAGGCAATTTGCTACCCAATGGGTCAACCATCGATTCAAGCCGTATAAATCTATTTCAGATTATCTTCCTACTCAAACACAAGTTTATGTATACTAAACTCTTTTAAAAAAATTGTTGGTATTTTTGGGTCATTCTCTTGGTTGATATTTTTGTGTTGAATTGGAGTGTGTGCTGCTGGGATTGGAAAATGACTTTTGAAGTCTCAGATCACTGCCATTGCTCTTTATTTGCTATAGTAATGACATCCTTGTTTTGCTACAGTAATTTACTTTGTCTGTACGTGTCGCTTTCCTGACAGGCTTACTACTACAGCTACAGAGCTAGAACCAGTGGACTGAAATGATTCTCATTCTTCCTTCCTTAGGAGATATCCCGGGGGATTAAGAACCTCTATCAAAAGGGATACGATCTCACCTGGGCCAGCTTTCTATCACGCTTACTTTTATATCAACTTTCTTACTTGGGACTTCCTTTCTTCCTGACTCATCGCCTTCCTCTAGCGCTAAAACTCCTACTGGCTGGGTTTGCTTGCTCGCACGAGGGCTATAGGCTTGTGGAGACAGGATACATTACATACAGAGTTTGCAAAAGGGACTGAGCACAATAGCAAAAGGGTTAAAGGATTAAGCGTGGTGCAGCTACCCCGGGAAGTCATTTTTGTTCTTTTGGTTCCTTGTGCCGAGACCATCTGCGAGGTGAGCTTCACATCCAGTCCAATTCTAGTTTGATTTCTAGCCACGATTTCCTTTGCTCGGTCTGGTTAAAATTTATGTATGCCCAGACCTGGCATCAGATCACAACTATAGTTAAGAGTTGTTTTGTCAGAAACATCTTCTGGCGTTGAAGGCGGTGGGTCGAGTGTGGCGATTAGCCGATTAAGACAGGTGAAGAATCTCCTAGACGAAAGGAGAGCATATTGTTGTTTTGCTCGAGCGGATAAGACTTAGGAAATAAGAGCTTGCCTATTCGAAGGTACCTCCCAAATGAGAATAAAGTGGATGGTTTTGGATAAGGTTCACACGTGGAACCATTTCAGCATGGTGACTGAGGACATTAGCTATTGCTCCATGGGGTGTAGAGCGAGGACAGCCTCACCATCACACCGACAGAGGAAACACGAAACTAAAAACCTTAGTACAAAAACATCACAGTTTTAAGAGTCGGAGCTCCACTCCCCCTCGTGCCGCCAATACGACGAGCGGAGGGGAAGGGGACCGGCGGTGGAACCAAAATTTATATTTTTTTATGAAGGAAGCGAAAGGAAAATGACATAGCAACCAAACAACAAACCTATGATTATCTCAACGAGTATTCTCCTATATTTTTGTTCTTCAGCCGCAATGTATGCTCTGGACGCAACCACTAAGACTAGTAACCAAATTGACTTGTCAGCGTGTTGGGGAGCCAAGCTTGGGACAGAGCGAGTACTATATAACGGCTTTTAATTTTAAAAATAGAAATAACAACAAAAAACGAATACTAGTACACAGGCGTTCATTTTTTCGTTCCACGTCGGAACAGATCGACGAAAAGTGATCCTTTCCTCTAGCGCGTTCATCAACGCCTTCGGGCAAGGAGCTCTTCTGCTCCATGGGCGCGAGCTCCGGGCGGCTGCTTTCTCCTTCGTCTCCGGCGTTGGAGGTCGACCGTGCTGGAGTTCTTCGTGGTTGAAGACGGCGTGCTGCAGTAGCGACGTTCTTTGTATCCTTCTCGGTTTGTTCTTTGCTTGTATCCGGCTTTGTAATCCTCCTTTTTATCTATGAATACAAGTATGAAAAAAAAAAAAACACACACACCTGCATACGTACAAAATAGCTGACTTCATCGCCATGCAACCTATTCTATTTTTTCAAAATCCACTAATTTTAAACCAAGCGTCTAAATAAGAATATGTTTTGTTGTCTTTCTTTCGAAACGCCAAGATCTTCGATACTAGATACCATACTAAAATGTTTCAATGAATATTTTCAAAAAGCAACTTTAGAATAAAAAAGAAACTTTATAATATAAACATGCTTTTCTCTAACAAATATTGCTTTAATCACCATTATAATGATTGTTAATGGTACCAATGAGTCACTCGAAATATTGCTTTAATCACAAATATTGCTTTATTCGTGATACAAATTTATTCTTAATGGTACCAATGAGTCACTCGAAATGTTGTTTTAATCACCATTATATTGATTGGATAACAATCAACTAAATAAACTTGATTTTCCAAAATAATTCTCAACTTGTTGATCCGGTCTATAAAGCAATTTTGGTATCACAAATAGGCTTTTATCGTGACATAAAGTTTTCTTTTCAAATTTTTTTGAAACCTGTTTTCTTTTCAAAATAATCCTCAACTTATTGCTCCATTTTACAAAGCAATAATTCTCAGCTATGCAAACTTGCTTTTAGCTAAATAAATTTGTAACTTATCGATCCACATTCTATGAAAGCAACTTTTTTTTAACGAAACCGGCATTTTGTGACAAAAAATTGCTTTTCAAGAAGTTGCTAAAAAAGTTAATACTGTGAAGAAACAACTATATGCTAGTGCTTGCTTCCTCATCAAAATGTTTTGCAAACATGCCAATCTGTATAAGATAACATGTTTTTATCACAAATTTGTTTTTTTTTGAGGTTACAAATTTGGTTTAACATGATAAAAACTTTCGTTTCAAAAATAATTATCAGAACATGTTCATGTAAAATCTAACTTGATGTTGAATATTTCATCGCGAGAAACACTACGATAAGAATGACACCACAAGCACACGAGCGGACGAGCCCTCCAAGTTCAGTCCTAAAAAGAAAAAATAATTACACCATTTTGCATTTGCCGTATCAGAGCATCCTTCCTCTCCTCCTTCCGTGTAAGCCATGGCCTCACAGCAATCACCGCCGGCGGCGGCGGCGAAATCAACGCCGCCACACGCTCCCACCACCGTAGTCGATCTCGGAAACGATCTCCTCCGCGAGATCTTCCTCCGCCTCCCCTCCCTGCCGACCCTCGTCCGCGCCGCCCTCATGTCAGGGACTAGTATGGATATGTGAGGGATAACTATTAGTATGGAATAGCATGTTAGTAGTTGAGGGTACTTTAGGTATTTCACCTATGATGGCACCTTGTAGTGAGCTAGGCCTTTATAAGGTTAGCGTTGTATCCTGTGGAAAGGGAGAGAAGAATATGAACCTAGTTTTTATCCTTTATTTCCCTGCAATTTCCTTTTATTTAGTTCAGCAATTTATCAGTTTTATCGTTGATTCCTTCCGAATTCCCTGTTCTTCGTGATCCTCTCATGTCCGATCCATCGGGGTCGTGACAAAGTGGTATCAGAGCGAGCTCGATCGACCGGGCCTGCTCCCTCCCTTCCCTCCCTTATCTTCGTCTTCGATTCCGATCGATTCCAGTCACACCGGCGACCCTTCCTTCTTCCATCCGATTCTCGTCCATGGCGACCGCGCCCTACCCTTTCCCCTCCGCCGTCACCTCCTACCCAGCGCCCACGCCTGGCTTTTCCCCAACCCCATCGTACCACGGCCACTGCGACCAGATCCACCACCACCAATTTCCGTCCGCTCCTGACCAGATCCACCACCACCAATTTCCCACGCCATGCTACTCCACCCGCCCCTTCTTCCCGAGCCAACGTGCGGCTACTCCACCGCCCCAGCCACTTTCTCCTCTCCCTGCTCTCAAGCGCCGCCATCAACGCCACCTACCCCAGTGCCGCCACCCGTGTTGGGCTCCTCCGTCGTGCCAGCCCCGATTTTCCCCACCACCGCTTCTGCCTCCAAGATGCGGCCGGATCCCGCGCCGTTGTTCGAGCTCCATGACCCCGTCACAGCCTTCCCCTCCAAGGCCGCGTTCCACAGCTCCGCCTCCAGGACACAACTCGGTATCGAGCCGCTTCTCAAGCTCCCTAACCGAGACGTCCTCCCTAACCGAGACGATGCAGAGGTTCAAGCAGCGGTCGACGAGCAGGTCCCGTCGAAGAACGCCAGCCACCGCTGGGTGCAGCGTGAGCTCGTCAAAATACAGGCTCGCCTCGATCAGCAACAAGCACGTGAGCGGACGGCCTTGATCTCTCTCCAAGGTGAGCTCGCGAAGCTCAAATCGGCGGCCTCAGCGCTCGCAGTGGCTATGGGTATGCAAACAACCGACTCACCTGTTACTGGTTCATCCCTCCAGTGGCATCGGCACAGTTTAGATCAGCAGCGACTAATGCCTCGAGTTCCTCTGATACGAGTGCAGCAGCAAGCTTGTCAGCGAGCTCTCTTAGCTCCCCTGTCATTGCATCTTTTGCTGTTCCTACACTGACAAGCCATTCAACTGTGCCAGCAGATCATGCTAATGTTGCTTCCCAGGTGCTCGAGGAAATGCCACAAAGTTATGGTCTTCACAATCTCACTCAACGCATTGTGTTCCGAGCAGATGGTACTGAGCACAGATACTATGCACTGCCAGACACTTACCCCTCAGAGAGAGCTGTTCCCGAGCCAGTGTTCACTGTCTATGATGACAAGTCAGATGGCTGCTCAACTGAGTCTGTTCATGTGTTCACTAATACTCCCGAGCAGCTAACATGTGAAGAAGAGCAACAAGAATGTGAGCAACTTCTCAAGTGTTTAAGCAAGAAGCTAGAAACTGAACACACTAGTGCTTGTGTGAACATTATCTCAGATGTGCTTGAGCTGCAGCAACAAGATGATGAGCGGTCATGCAGAATTCCAGTCCTAAAGGCCTCCGATTCATATATCACAAGGTCCAGCAAGCTCAACAATGCACATGTTTTGAGAGGATTGAGATGGCTATGGGATCCAGGAGCTTCAGCATTTTTAGTGACCCCTCCGGTTAATGGCAGCAGCAATGACAATACTGGTAATGAACATGTTGGGTATCACTTGGAGCAGTCTCCTCAACCTATCTCATATTCAGCAATGGAACATGTTGGTGTCATGGCTCCACCATCTGTAGCAGCACAAGCAGCAGGTCTGGTTTCAGCTTGCTGTTCCAAGACCAATAACACAGCTGGTTATGAGACGATGCATGTTCTTGACATGCAGCCACCAATAGCCGTGCAAGATGATCACAAGGTACTCAGCGAAATGCATGTATCTGAGGTATTTGAAAAGGAGAAACAAGAAAGTGAAGATCTAGACAAGTGTTTACACAAGGCGTCCGACAATGCATTCAGTGAACAACTTCCCAAGTATTTCAGCAAGCCAATATTCAGTCTTGAGGGACCTACTACTGGTGCATTCAGTTTTACAAATGAGAAGAAATCTGACAATAAACTACTTGCAGTGTGTTTCAACAATACTTCTGATAATGCATTCAGTGAAGAGGCTAAAGATTTTACGTATCTGCATGGTCTTGCTGAAAGATTCATCAAGCTCACACACAAAAAGAGCACCCAGGTTGTCTCTATACTGTGTGTTCAAGAAGCCAGCATGCACTGCGATTATGTGGCAATTAGTTTCCCTAAAGTTCTGAATTTATGCAATCAAGTTGACACTCATCTACAACAGCTGAGAGATCCAAGATGGAATGTATTGGTAGTTCCTGCGAGAAGAAAAGAAGGGGATCCAGGAGACCATGCAATTTTAGGTTCAAGACTAAACAAAGAAATATTTGGGCTGCCCACTCGTGTACTACAGCAGAGCTGCTATTACAGAGTACCATCAAGCCAAGCAAATCAGGGAATTCAATTCTTCTGGGATCCAGGAATTTTGAGCATAATGGGTATGCCGCTGGGCAAAACTGCAGTACAAAATCAAGTTCATAGTGGCCAAACACCATGCGAGCAATTAATTTTTATTGGGCAACCCGTGGACCTGAAGAAATTGTTGGCTCGATTGTTATTACAGTCTAGTTCCTGGTACAGTAATCCAAAAGCTTTCCTCCAGAGTACCAAATGGACTAGCACATCATCTGAATATGCATACCCCCTGGACCTTCTTCATGACCAGCGGAAGTTTTTCAATCAGCAAGTTGCCCAAGGAAATTACAGTGCCCAACATTTGCTTCTATTTTCACAGCAATATATCAAGATCAGGGAAATTGGTACCTTCTTCATTACATTTCTACCTCCTTGACAAGGATGAATTGATTCTCCAGGATAATTTTATCGACACTAAGACATCAAGTTCTATGGAATTACTCCTTGGTTAATGAGTTTAAAGGTGAAAAGTTTCTGAAGAAACTTGGTCCATTGGTGACCAATGGTCTCAAGGGGGGAGTAATGTCAGGGACTAGTATGGATATGTGAGGGATAACTATTAGTATGGAATAGTATGTTAGTAGTTGAGGGTACTTTAGGTATTTCACCTATGATGGCACCTTGTAGTGAGCTAGGCCTTTATAAGGTTAGCGTTGTATCCTGTGGAAAGGGAGAGAAGAATATGAACCTAGTTTTTATCCTTTATTTCCCTGCAATTTCCTTTTATTTAGTTCAGCAATTTATCAGTTTTATCGTTGATTCCTTCCGAATTCCCTGTTCTTCGTGATCCTCTCATGTCCGATCCATCGGGGTCGTGACACCTCAGCTGCCGCACCTTCCTCCACGCCGTCCGCTCGTCCCCTGCCTTCCGCCGTACCTTCAGCGCCGCCCGACCACCGCCTCTCCTCGGCCTCTTCTTCGACCCGGACGGCCCCGCCATGCCAACCTTCGCCCCCCTCCGCCGCCGCTCCGACCCAGACCTCGCAGCCGTCGTCCGCGGCGCCGATTTCTTCCTCACGCGCATCC
The DNA here is from genome assembly GCA_947311845.1 of Poa pratensis. NCBI lineage: Eukaryota > Viridiplantae > Streptophyta > Magnoliopsida > Poales > Poaceae > Poa > Poa pratensis. Next base: position 21,695,395 of record CAMZMU010000033.1, on the reverse strand, counting down.
CGACGACGACGACGCCTTCCCGGGGTGGGTCATAGAAGACTGCCGCGACGGCTACGTCCTCCTCCAATACTTCAACGCGGAGCAATTCGCCGTCTACAACCCCATCACGCGGGCCCTGGATCTCGTCCCCGACCCGCCCGACGAGCTCTTCGACGACTGCCACGGCGAGGCCACCTACCTTGATTGCTACATCCTCTCCTCGGATGAGAGCGCCCAGCCGCTGCGCCTGGTCTACATCTGTCAGGACGAATCGCGTGCGCGCGCCGCAGTCTTCTCATTGGGTAGCAGGGAGTGGCAGATCTTTCCGTGGTCGGAGCCTGTGACGCCACAGCCTGAGGAAAAACACTGGCTTAAAATTGGCACTGTGGTGAACGGATTCGCCTATTGGATACACACGAATGACGCCTACATCTTCGTGCTCAACACCGCCACACTAGAATTCTATCAGATGGATCTGCCGCCAGGCTTGGTCGGGCGGGATCTCATGTTCAGGGTCGGTGAGACCAAGGATGGGAAGCCTTGCATCGTCTTGTCACGACACGGCCTACGACTACCCAGCAGAAGCCCAGCAAGCCCAGCCCGGGGTGAGGCCCAAGCCCATCAACTTGCTGAACGTACCCGGTCGTCGTCTCCAGCTACATAGACTAGTCAATCACGGCAGGGAAAAGGTTGAACAGATTAGACTCTAGTTCCATGTTCCTTGCACGGAACTTCAGGATCGCTTGATCCTTGTATCCAGATCCTTGTAATCCGCTCCCGCAACTACAATTCCTCTGAGATAATATAGCGGGTTCATAACACTTGGTATCTAGAGCCTCTCCTCTCTCCGTCCCCGAATTTTTTCTGATTCGTAATTCCGAAGGGTGGTCGGCAGCGGATTTCGATCTGCAGCTGAAATCCACGCGACGGTGAGATCGGAGCAGTTCGGGCCGGCGAGCTGGCACCTAAGAGACCCACGGCAGCGGATCGGAAACTGGCGGAGACCATGGCGACCGTCACCGAGCAAAGTCAAGTCACCAACGACAAGCTGGATTCGCTGTCCTCCAAGTTCGACAAGCTCTCGAGCTGGATGGACACGGTGGAGTCCGCCGTCTCTGGTCTCACGGCCACGGCGGCGACCCTCAAGCTCCACGCCGAGGACACGGCGGCGCGGTTGGGCGCCATCGAGTCGCGTCCGCCTCCCCAACCCGATTCGCCCGCGACGCTCTCTACAACGTCGCACACGGGCGCGGCGGCGCGACGGCCCGAGGGGCACGGCGTCGACAACACCTCACGGGGGCTAATCAATGAGATCCCCGGATCTCAACGATTTCCCCCGGCAAACGGTACGTCGGCCCCGATCCACTATCATCGCAATTATGGAGACGATGAACAGTATGATAGACATGCGCATCAGCCTCGTCATCATTCCACACCTAGAATGGAGTTTCCAAAGTTTGATGGCTCGGATCCTTCTGTGTGGAAGGATAATTGCGAGATGTACTTTGAGATTTATGGGATTTCTGAAACGATGAAAGTAAAATTTGCTATGCTGAATTTTGTGGGGAACGCAGCTCTGTGGCTGAAAACCCTTCAATCAAAGAACCAAATTGTGCTGTGGCATGACTTACACATTCCTGTAGCAGCTTATTGGGGAAAAACAAATTTAATCTATACATGCGCCAGATTTTGGCTTGTAAACAGATAGATACAGTAGATGCTTACACTGAGAAGTTTAAACACCTCCAGCACCAAATTTTGCTATATGATCCTAGCACTAGTGATGTGTTCTTTGTAGAACGATATGTTGCTGGTTTAGCAGATGATATTCGCTCTGCTGTAATTTTACATTTGCCAAGAGATGTGGATACTGCTGCTCTTCTCGCTCAATTACAGGAAACGGAGTACGACGCTGTGAAGCAGCACCAGTCATCTCGTCCTCACCTGCGCTCAACTTATCGCGCATATACAGCTCCTGACAAGGCCAAGCCATTTCATCGAGCAGAGGACGCCAAGAAAAATGACACCCCTCGCTGGGATGCCAAACTGGAAGAACTCCGAGCTTTTCGCAAAGCAAAGGGGCTCTGTTTCACCTGCGGCGAAAAGTACAATCGTACTCACAAATGCCCACCACAGATACCACTCCATGTTCTTGAAGAGCTGTTGGATGTCCTACCCATGGCTGCTGACAAAGGAGATGATCAGTCTGGTGACGCAAGCTCTGACGAGGACCTTATGTGTGTTGATCTGACAGCAGTTTCCTCTACCACTCCATCTCGGCGTCGTACAATTCGTCTCCATGGCAGAGTGGGGACCCATGAGGTACTGATATTAGTGGACTCGGGTAGTGGAGCTACATTTGTGGATGCAGCACTGGTGGCAAAACTCAATACACCTACTGAACCGTGTGAGCCATCACGCTTTGTGGTTGCTAACGGTGAGATCATGATCAGTGACAGGCAAATTAAACAGTTGGCATGGAGTGTCCAGGAGCATACCTTTGTGCAGAACATGAAGATTTTGCCTCTGACCACTTATGACATCATTCTTGGGGCTGACTGGCTTGAGGAACACAGCCCCATGTGGGTACATTGGCGTCAGAGACGTATGCGTTTTGATCATGAAGGAACAGAGATCACTCTGCAAGGAATTCAAGATGATGCCCTAGTTGCAAAGCCAATGACACCGGGTGAATTCCGTGGGCTACTTCGCAAAGGAGCAGTGGCACAATGTGTGCAGATATTGCCAGTCCATCAAGGGGGCAGTCTTAACAGTGTTGATCCTATGCCAGACACTCCGTTACCATCTGAACTTGAAGATTTGTTAAAAGAGTTCGAACCTCTGTTTGGGCCAATAGAGACACTGCCACCTCGCCGACCTCAAGATCACAAAATACCCCTGGTTCCAGGCGCTCAACCGGTGAATGTGCGACCTTACAGATATGCACCATATCAAAAAGATGAAATCGAGCGACAAATATACAAAATGCTCGATCAAGGCATCATTCGTGAAAGCACCAGTCCATTTGCTTCACCAGTCCTGTTAGTGCGCAAGAAAGATGGGGAGTGGAGGTTCTGCATTGATTACCGACAACTAAATTCACTAACAGTCAAGCATAAGCAACCCATGCCAGTAGTAGAAGAGCTTCTGGATGAGTTAGCCGGCGCCAAATGGTTCACTAAACTAGACCTATCTTCCGGGTATCATCAGTTGCGAGTGGCTGAAGGAGAAGAGTACAAGACTGCTTTCCGCACACATCAAGGGTTATATGAGTTTTTGGTAATGCCTTTTGGGCTAACCAATGCCCCTGCGACATTTCAAAACGTGATGAACACAATTTTTGCTGATCAGCTGAGAAAAGGAGTCCTGGTATTTATGGACGATATCCTGATTTACACTAAAACTTTGGAGGAACATAAGCAACTGCTTGCAGAGGTGTTCCAAATTCTGGCCAAAAACAACTTTACACTCAAGAAGTCTAAGTGCTTATTCGCTCAACAAAATTTGGAATACTTGGGACATATCATTGGTACTGACGGTGTCGCCACTGACCCTACCAAGGTCAAAGCTGTACAAAACTGGCCTCGGCCCATGTCCTTAAAGGAGTTGAGGGGAATTCTTGGTCTCACTGGGTACTACAGACGCTTTATTGAGAACTATGGCATCATCTGCCGTCCTCTGACTGACCTGTTACGAAAAGGGGTCGTCTGGCAATGGACACCAGCAGCAGAAGAAGCTTTCCAAGCATTGAAAACTGCTCTCACAACTGCTCCAGTTTTAGCCCTTCCTGATTTCAGTCAGCCCTTTGTGATTGAAACAGATGCCTGTCAATATGGAGTAGGTGCTGTCCTCATGCAGCAAGGACACCCAATAGCTTACCTCAGCAAAGCCTTGAGTTCACGCAACCAAGCGTTGTCAACTTATGAAAAGGAGTGCTTGGCTATTCTAATGGCGGTGGATAAATGGCGCCCCTATTTGCAGCAACAACAGTTCACCATCAGAACAGACCAGAAGAGTCTTTTGCACCTCACGGAACAACGTCTGGGTACCGGTATTCAGCACAAGGCTTTTGTCAAACTCATGGGTCTTCGTTATAACATCCAATACAAGAAAGGCATCACCAATGCGGCAGCAGATGCACTGTCGAGAAGGGCACCTGATCCAGAGCTAATGGCGATATCCTCTGCGGTTCCATCATGGCTCGATAAACTAGTTTCAGGCTACATGGATGATGCTGACACAAAACAGCTGTGGACTGAATTGAGTGTGTCTGGAACAAATAAAGAGGGGTTTTCACTGGAGAAAGGCGTCATCAAACGCCATGGCAGAATTTGGGTGGGTGGCAATACACTGGCACAACAGCATATCACGCAAGCTCTTCATGATAGTGGTATTGGAGGACACTCAGGTGTACTTGCCACCTATTAGCGCATTAAGAAGTTGTTTGCATGGCCGCACCTAAAACAGACGGTGGAAACGTTTGTTCAGCACTGTGACACCTGTCAACGTGCCAAGACTGAACATACTAAACTCCCAGGGCTGCTGCAACCTCTCCCAGTGCCACCAGAAGCCTGGCACACCATCAGTCTTGACTTTGTGGAAGGGCTGCCCAAGTCAAATGGTTATGATGTGATATTGGTTGTGGTGGATAAACTGACCAAATATGGCCACTTCATACCTCTCAAGCACCCGTTTACAGCGCTACAGGTTGCAGAGAGCTTCCTCAATAACATTTACAAACTACACAGCTTGCCTCAATGCATCATCTCAGACCGTGACAAAGTCTTCACTAGTCGTTTCTGGCAAGAGCTGTTTCGCCTAACAGATACTCAGTTGCTCATGAGCTCATCCTACCATCCACAGACTGATGGACAGACTGAACGATTGAACCAATGTCTGGAGAACTATTTGAGGTGCACTGTGCATTCCTGTCCTTCCAAGTGGGTAAAGTGGCTTCCTTTGGCGGAATTTTGGTATAATAGTGCTTTCCACTCAGCCATTGGTCGCACTCCGTTTGAAGCACTCTATGGGCATCCTCCTAGGCATTTTGGCATCTCTGCAGCCACTGCTTGTACAGTACCTGACCTGGAATTCTGGTTACAAGAACGTGAGCTCATGGTATCGTTGTTGCGCCAGCATTTGCAACGTGCACAAGAACGCATGAAGCGGCAGGCCGACAAGCATAGGTCTGAGCGTTGTTTTGCTGTTGGCGATCAAGTCTTTCTGAAGCTTCAGCCGTATGTGCAAACTTCACTAGCACCTCGCAGTAGCCAAAAGCTTGCATTCAAATTTTTTGGACCATACAAGATCACTGCTCGTGTAGGTGTAGTGGCGTACAAACTGGACCTGCCTCCAACAAGCAAAATTCACAATGTCGTTCATGTCTCGCAACTGAAGCAACGCCTGCCAGCTACTCAGCAGGTTAGCGATGACATTGCTCTTTTATGCCTTGACGATTTCGCCATTCTGCAGCCTGCTCTTGTGCTCGATCGTCGTTGCATTTGGCGTGGTGGTGATCGTGTCAATCGAGTTCTGGTGAGTTGGCATGGTCTTCCAGCATCCTCGGTCACCTGGGAAGATGCTGCCGCGATGGAGCACCGGTTCCCTGGTACACTGGCTTGGGGTCAAGCCAGTTCTCATGGAGGGAGGGATGTCATGACACGGCCTACGACTACCCAGCAGAAGTCCAGCAAGCCCAGCCCGGGGTGAGGCCCAAGCCCATCAACTTGCTGAACGTACCCGGTCGTCGTCTCCAGCTACATAGACTAGTCAATCACGGCAGGGAAAAGGTTGAACAGATTAGACTCTAGTTCCATGTTCCTTGCACGGAACTTCAGGATCGCTTGATCCTTGTATCCAGGTCCTTGTAATCCGCTCCCGCAACTACAATTCCTCTGAGATAATATAGCGGGTTCATAACACGTCTGCCCACTTGAATTCGATCTTTTTCTTTGGGTCCGGGGACCCGGTCTCGACGGCATCGAGACATGGATGTTTGACAAGAGGTTTCCATTGGAGACCATCGTCGACCTCACCCAGGGTTCACTTGAGGAACATGGTGAACTCAGGATTGTTGCCATCATCGGCGGATATGTCTACTTCTCAACCAACGAGACGCTCGTTGATGCTCTTTATCCGTGTTGGTTCCTATCTCTGTGCATGGAGACAACAGAGGCGGACACCATCTTTCAGAAAAGATTCGACAGCCATATCCATCCCTACATCATGCCATGGCCTCCTTTTTTGATAGACAACAAATCGCAGCCTCAACTTGAAGGTGCTTGACGAAATGTGGACAAAAGGTATTAATATTTCCTTGTTTTGGCCACTCAGCATCCATGTTCCGAATATGAGAAAGAAAAGGCCATTTTGATTTGGAGGCATGAGCAAACTGGGCTATCTACATTTTATAGTTTTTATCAAATGCTTGATTGACTTCTTACTTTCATTAGGTTCTTATGTTCCTTAATCATGTCCAAGGACAAGCAGTATTAGTCACTTTAGCACTAAGAATAGTGTGAATGCGCGGCAATGAGATACCCACCCATCTATAAGTACAGTATCTTGCATTTCAACCATTTTGATGTAAGCTTTGATAATATCCCAAATGTGTTGTTCTGTACTTACTACATGAATGTGTGTTGTGCTGCCTTTGCCTTCTTAGTTGAGCATAACCACTTAAGTTTCCCATGTTCTACACCAGTGTTTCAATTATCGATGCAAGGGCATTTGTCATTTTTATTTGATTTCTGAACTGTGATGTCTTTTAGAAAATCATTTTGATAGATAGGGCCTCATTTAAGAATTTTCTGTACTTATTTTCGGAAAACAGGGATTAACGGTCTGCCTGTTTCGGACCATCTTAGGAACTACAACAACATGGGTTCAAGGGAGTTCAATTCAGAAAAGATTTGACAGCCATATCTATCCCTACGCGACTACTCTGTCGTGTTCCCCAATCGGGAGACGTTGAGGATGAGTACCCGCAGTGGGCGGCTCTACTTTCCCCTCAACGACGTTGAGGCATCCATCATGCTCGACGATGACGACCCTGCACCGTCGGTGGTGCTCCCGGAGGTGTGGGTCCGGCTTGCGGGCCTACCCCGGCGTTTCCGCCAGGAGGATCGTCTGATGGCCGGTATGGGCATGCTGGGGTGTCCCCTCGAGGTGGACTCGGCCTCGCTCCTTCGCCGGGGTCCGGTGCGGATGCGGGTGGCTTGCCGTAACCCAGCCAAGCTCAAGGGCACCATCCAATTGTTCCACAAGGGTAAGGGCTACTCTATTGGGGTGCAGCTTGAGGCTCCCCGGGTGCCGGCAATTCCGCCGCCCCCGCCACCTCCGCACCAGGATGACGAGGACGATGACGAGGATGATGACCTCAGTCCATCCAAGGAAGAGTGGGAGGCGCTCGGCAAGAAGGGCAAGACGGGTGCCAACTCCAAGTCGGGTGCGGCTCTGGACTCGACGTCCAACCAGGGGGGTCCCATGGGAGGGGCTGCCCCTTCCGCTGCGGCCGGTGGCTCGCACGCGAGTGTGGCTGAGGCGATGATGGTGGAACGCGCTCAGGGGGAGCCCGTGATCGACGAGTACGGCAGCCACCTCTCCCAGGCTGGTCCGTGGCCGCTCCCGCTCAAGGTGTTGGAGCAGCTGCGGGAGGGGGAGCGGGTCATCTTGGCCCCGTCGCATCTCCACCCCGGGGATGCCCCGATGTCCCCGCCGCTGGACTCCTCCACGCTCGCCTCGGTGGGGTCGGAGGATGAGGGCTCCCCGTCCAAGACCACGGAGCACTTGTCGGCGGGCGAGGAGGAGTTGGAGGATCTGGTCTCGGAGGAGGAGGTGGGGGGCGCTGTGGAGGACGCACCAGGAGCGGTGCCACGCCGGCGCCGCACCAAGACGGTGGCTGTTGGCCCCCCGCGCAAGAGCGCTCGCCTCCATGGGCCGGCGGCGTCGGTCCATGTGGCAGAGCGGGCGGAGAAGCGCGCAGCGGTGAAGAACCTCGATACTCCGGCGGCAGCGCAAGGTATGCTCTCCTCTCCCTTCGCGGTTCTTCAAGACCTTCCTGATACGCATTTAGAGTCGGTCTTGCACGATGTGGGTCTTGCCTTCTCCCTGGAAGTGGGCACGGCCAAGGAGGCCATTTCGCTGGTGCGTGCCAAAGAATTGGCCCAAGCTTCTCTAGCGGAGGCTGCCTTCCGCAAGGATCTGGCAGCGACGATGGCCGCTGTGCACGATTCCTCCGCTCTTACCTCAATCATGGGGGTTGAGGGTGGCGAGAGCGAGACAGGTGCGACACAGTTGGGTTTGCCTGGGAAGCAGCTCTCTTCCTGTACCCCGGTTCCCCCACTGAGAGGCACCCGAGCTGGGGGCACGGGTTCCCGTCGCGGACGGAGGAAGACCGGTGCCGCGTAGATGCGGGCTGGCTTCTATAACATCCGGGGGTTCGGGCGTCCGGGACGCCGTACCCAGATCCGAGAGTTCATTTCCCGAGAGCACCTGGATTTTGTTGGTCTCCAGGAGACCATCAAACCCTCCTTTACCACGGCGGAACTCTCGAGTATCGATCCGAGAGGGTGCTTTTCCTGGCACTCTTTGCCAGCGTCGGGTCACTCCGGGGGTATGCTCATGGGGGTTAATGAGGATACTTTCGAGGTTAAGGAGTGGAGTAGTGGCTCCTTCTTTATTCGGGCAGATGTTCATCAACTGGACTCGGCCCAGGACTGGTCGATTTTTGTTGTTTATGGACCTGCTGACCATCGTCGTTCCCAGGATTTCCTGGAGGAGCTCACTACGGCGATTTCGGCATGTCCATTCCCGCTAGTAGTTGGTGGAGATTTTAACCTGATCCGGGGATCAGAGGATAAGAACAACAACAATATCAACTGGCCGAGGGTGCATAGGTTTAACGACTGCATCGCTAACCTTGCACTTAGAGAGGTGCGGAGGACTGGTTCTCGGTACACGTGGACTAACAAGCAGCTGAACCCGGTCCGGTGTGTGCTGGATCGGGTGCTTATGTCGGCGGATTGGGAGACCCTCTTCCCGCTATGCTCCCTGGTGGCGGAGACCATTGTGGGCTCGGACCACTCGGCCCTTGTTTTGAGCTCTGGGGAGGAGCTTAAGAAAAGGAGCAATCGGTTCTTCTTTGAGAAGAGCTGGTTTGAGCGACCTGAGTTTGGGGACTTGGTGGCCAATAAGATTAGGGAGTTTGCCGCCCTGGGGGGTGCTCAAACGGACTCGATCACCGCTTGGCAATTTATTGCAAATAACCTGAGGCAGTTTCTCAAGGGTTGGGGAGCTAACCTAGGTAAAGCGGAGAAACAGGCTAAGGAAGAGATCCTGGCTCGGATTAAGGTTCTTGATGACCGAGCCGACTCTTCGGGTCTGGATGACGAGGGATGGGCCCCCGTTATCACCTTGAGGACCAACTGACCCACTTTCTCAAAGTGGAGGAGGAGTACTGGCGGCAGCGGAGCCGTCTCAACTGGTTACTCAAGGGCGACGCCAATACGGCGTTCTTTCACGCGGTGGCCAATGGCCGAAGGCGGAAATGTGCGATCTCGCGTCTCTCGACCGAGCAGGGGATCATCTCTGAACCTCTGGCGCTTCAAGCACACATTTACGACTTCTACCGCGCCCTAATGGGCTCCCCGAGCGAGCAGCCGTTGTTCTCGCTTTCGCACTCCTTGTGGAGTGCCCGTCCGAGAGTCTCGGACGAGGAAAATATGTCGCTCATGCTGACCTTCACGGGAGAGGAGTTGGACGCGGTCCTATCCAGCATGAAGGTTGATACGGCGCCAGGGCCTGATGGCCTGCCAGTTTGCTTCTATAAGAAGTTCTGGCCCCTGGTCAAACCGTATATTCTGGCAATTGCTAATGACTTCGCTCTGGGGAGAGTTGACATTGCAAGGCTAAATTTCGGAGTGCTCACTCTTATTCCGAAGATCCCAGGGGCGGAGGACATTAGACAGTTTAGGCCTATTGCTCTGATCAACGTTGCTTTTAAGTTCGTTGCTAAAGCATATGCTCTACGTTTAGCCCCGATTGCTCACCGCACGATTAGTAACACCCAGTCGGCATTCATTAAGGGCCGGCTCCTCCATGAAGGCGTGGTCTCTCTTCAGGAGATTATTCATGAGACTAAGTCCAAGAAGCTCCGGGGAGTTTTTCTTAAGCTGGACTTTGAGAAGGCGTATGACCGAGTCAGCTGGGGCTTCCTACGGGAGGTGCTGACTCGAGCTGGTTTCGACCCAGGTTGGGTCCACAGAGCGCTCAGTCTAGTCTCGGGGGGCCAGACTGCTATCACCATTAATGGCGATATGGGTAACTTCTTCCGCAACGGCCGGGGAGTTCGCCAGGGGGACCCGCTCTCCCCCCTCCTCTTCGACTTTGTTGTCGAGGCGCTAGCTGCTATCCTGGATAGAGCCAGGGCCGCGGGTCACATTCAGGGCGTGATCCCGCACTTGATTCCTGGGGGAATCTCGCACCTTCAGTATGCGGATGATACGATCATCATGATTCAGCCTGACGACTTGGCGGTGGCCAACCTCAAATTCATTCTCCTTTGTTTTGAGAGTATGTCAGGGCTCAGGATTAACTTCCACAAGAGCGAGGTGCTGGCCGTGGGGGTCAGCGCCGAGGAGCAACAGCGCATCGCTAATATGCTCAACTGTAGACTGGGGTCTTTTCCTGTCACCTATCTGGGTCTTCCGGTTAGTGATAGAGCTTTATGTGCGGGGGACTGGGGGCCCCTCACCAGGAAGGTAGCGAAGCGGGCGGATCCTTGGCTGGGCAAATTTATGTCCTCTGCTGCCCGCTTGACCCTCACAGACGCTTGCCTTTCTAGCCTTCCCCTCCATGCGATGGGAGTGTGTCTCCTTGGGGACGGAGTGCACAAGACTATGGACAAACACCGATCCCGTTTCTTCTGGGAGGATAACGGGGTTAAACGGAAGTACCACTGGGTTCGGTGGTCTGCCGTGTGTCGACCCAAGGCCATGGGGGGCCTGGGAATTATGGACACCAAGCTTATGAACTTGTGCCTCATGGTCAAATGGGTGTGGAAACTTATGTCTGGCCAGCAGGGGCTTTGGGCGGATATCCTGCGCAACAAATACCTGAGACACAAGGACCTCCTTGTGGACTCTCATGGCCCGGGCTCCCAGTTCTGGAACTCTATACAGAAAGTTAAACCGTTGTTAAGCTTGGGAGCTAAACACGAGATCCGTGATGGTTCATCCACGAGGTTTTGGGAGGATTGGTGGGTTGGGTCTGGACCTTTACGTGTCAGATTCCCCGACCTCTTTGCTATTGCCGCGGACCCGGGTGCTTCTGTCGCCCAGTCCTTTCGCGACGGAGATTGGCATATCCCATTCCGCAGGGCTTTCAACCTGCGTGTTCGGGTAGAGTGGGAGGACCTCCTCCGGGAGATCACTCCCTGTCACCCCTCGACAGGGGCGGACATCCTATCCTGGACCTTAGAACCGTCCGGGAGGTTCTCGGTTAGATCGCTTTACCTAAAGCTGTGCCAGGGTAGCCCCCGTAAGCACTTTAGCGAGATTTGGGGAATTGCGGTCCCCCTCAAGATCCGTGTCTTCTTATGGCAATTGGTGAGGAAACGCCTTCCCTCCAGTGATAACATTTGCCGAAGACGCGGACCGGCGAGTGATAGATGCGCCCTGTGTGATGAGCCTGAGGATACGAATCATATCTTCTTTGGGTGCACCCTCGCTAGATTCCTGTGGAGCACAGTTAGGGAACTGCTCTCCTGCTCTTGGAATCCTTCTTGTTTCGCCGAACTCTATCGTATTATCATGGAGTTCAGGGGCCAACCACGTCGGGTTCTGTGGATTTGTTGTGCCTCCCTTTGCTGGACGCTTTGGATCATGCGGAACAAGTTTACTATTGAGGGGTGCTTCCCTTCGCAGCCGGCTGACAGCCTATATAAAATGTCTATGTATCTGCAGGTGTGGAAGCCAGTGGCTAGACGACAGGACAGAGGAGAGATGGAGGCGGTGATTGGCAGGATCCGCGCGCTCCACGACACCATCAGGGACAGAGACTAGCTCTCACCCCTCTCGCCTGCCGTTTGTATCCGATGTGCCTACGGGCTGTGTGTGTTCCCTCACTCCTTGTTTTGAGTTGAGGTGGTGTTGTAGCCTGCGTGCTACCTGGATCTTCCTTGTGTGTCCTCGTGACCTTGATGCGTTTGTGGGGTTTGTGACCTAGCCGGATGGCTTTATTAATTTAAAGCTGGGCTCAGCTCGAGCCTTCCGTCTAAATCTATCCCTACATCATGGCATGGCCTCCTTTCTTGATAGAGAACAAGGTGCACCCCTCAACTCGAAGGTGCTTGACGAAATGTGGACAAGGTATTAATGCCCACTCAGCATCTATGTTCTGAATATGAGAAAGAAAAGGCCATTTTGATTTGGGGGCATGAGCAAACCGAGAGACCTTCATTCTGTATCTTTTATCTGATGCATGCTAGAGCTATTATTTTCTTGAGATTTGTATTTTTCTTAATCATGTTCAAGACCAGCACTATTAGTCACTTAAGCACTAGGACTAGAATGGATGTGTCGCAATGAGTTACCCACCCATCTGTGAGACCTACATTCTGTAGCTTCTATCAGATGCATGCTAGAGTTATTATTTTCATTAGATTTTATTTTCCTTAATCACGTTTAAGACCAGCACTATTAGTCACTTAAGCACTAGGACTATTGTGGATGTGTGGCAATTGGATACTCTTGCATTTATACCATTTTTAGGTAAGATTCGATAATATTCAAATTTGTTGTTCTGTACTTCTATACGGGTGTATGTTGTGAGTGCTGCCGTTGCTTTCTTAGTTCAGCATAACCACTAAAGTTTTCCCATGCTCTACACCAGTGTTGCAATTATTGATGCATAGGGGTTTGCTATTTTATTTCATTCTGAACTGTGAAGTTTTTCAGAAAAGCATTTTGATAGATAGGGCCTAATTTAAGAATTTTCCGTACCACTGCTGAACTAATCAAATAAAGTACTCATATTCAGAAAACTGGATTAACATCCTGACTGTTTTGGACCATTGGAGGAACTACAATAGCATGGGTTAAAGCGGGCGTCAAATGGTGTGACTCAAGTGCACCATATTTGTTTATATCGGATATATCAGCTTCCATGAACACTGATTACAACAGTGACACTTTTTATTTAACAGAACTAAGGCTCTTTGAAAACGCTGACTCTATTGTTCCTCGGGCAACCTATCCTTGTCTTTCCCTCCATTCCCGTTTTCGAAGATCTCAGAAATAAATTCTTTTGTGATAGGATAAATTGTTTTGCATGACTACTATCTTATAGTTATATTTAACAACTGAGAAACAATGTACTGAGATGCCAAAATTGTATGCTTTCACACTTGTCACCATTTTTAAAGTTGTTTTTGGCTAGTTGGTCAGAATTGTGATGTTTTTCCTTCTGGGAACCAGTGTGTACTGCGTAAAGCTGTATTAGTGGAACCAGTGTGTGTACTGTCTGGAATTTTCCAACATCAGTGTTCTGAATATGAGAAAGAAAAGGCCATTTTTATTTGGAGGCACGAGCAAACTGAGAGACCTACATTTTATAGCTTTTATAAGATGCATCCTAGAGCTATTGTTTTTTTCATTAGATTTGTATTTTCCTTAATCACGATCAAGACCAGCAGTATTAGTCACTTAAGCACTAGGAGTCTAGGACTAGAGTGGATGTGTGGCAATGAGTTACCCACCCATCTGTGAGTACAGTACCTTGCATTAATATAATTTTTAGGTAAGATTCGATAATATCCAAATGTGCTGTTCTGCGCTTCTATGCAGTGTATCGTGTTGCCTTTGCCTTCTTAGTTGAGCATGAACACTAAAGTTTCCCCAAATTCTAAATTTTGCAACTATCGACAAAAGGGGATTTGTCTTTTTTATTTGATTCCTGAACTGTGAAGTCTTTCAGAAAAGCATTTTAATAGATAGGGCCTAATTTAAGGATTTTCTGCATGTACTAAGGTACTTATATTGGAAAACTGGAATTAACAGTCTTCCTGTTTCGGGCCATCATAGGAACTACCACGACATGGGTTGAAGGTCCGGCTGTGCGTTCGGTTAATATGGTTAATTCGGTTTGGTTTATACGGTTATACGGTAAATACGGTTTTGATACTTCGGTTCATTCGGTTTTATACGACAATACGGTTAGGTTTCGGTAATAACCATTTAATATCGGTTCGGTTTCGGTAATAACCAAACTAACCAAAGTTGACGCGAATTTTTAGATGACATCAACTTTTTGGCATGAATTTTTGCTAGTATTCGGTCAACTAAAATATCTCGCATGACCTCTTTGCTTAAATCAGAACATAATATGTTCGATCAACTCAACTCAGTCTCACATGAGTCATGACACATGTATAGCTCCATGAAGTAATTGTCAAATAGAAACACACAACCAGAAACGACTAAGCACAACTGCATAAGGAAAATATCCGAGTACATTCAACAACAAAATATCCATTCAGTCATTCACATACATTCAACAACAAAATATCCGAGTACATCAATTTCATCCAACACTGAGCCGCTTCCCACTCCACGCATGAAGATCAATCAACAGTTATTATCTCATCATCATCCACTTGGAGGCCTCCAAATTCTACAATATAAAACAACATAAAGATGTTAGTATGGAAGATTGCATAGCACATAAACAATAAAAATGCACACTGTCTTTTCGCACCTTCCTCTAGTTTGGTCAACACAGCCAGATCAACTTCAACATTGATACGCTTGCGGCGCAACCAGTCTTGTGTACATATCAAGGCTTGTAGTGTCATTGGTGTCAAAGAGCTTCTGAAGTCATCTAGAATACGACCACTAGTACTAAACGCTGATTCCGAAGCAACAGTCGAGATTGGGATTGCTAGTATGTCACGTGCCAATTTTGAAAGGACAGGAAAGCGAGCTGAGTTGCACTTCCACCACAAAAGAATGTCAAAATCAGGAGACTGCTCTTCTGTATCCTCAGCTAGGTACTTGTCCAATTCAGTTTTGCTATTTGTGTTAGCATCTCCACTACTAAGTCTCATTCTCTTGTTGTATCGTGCCCTCATAAGAGAACTCTCGGAAGCATTTTGACTAGTTTCACACTGTGCTGTTAATTCACTAGTAGCACTAGGAGTACCATACAGTTTTTTGTATTCTACAAAAAGAGATACAAATTCAGTGTGTGTAGCAGTCAAGATTGCGGTACCTTTAGTACTGCCATATGTGTCTTCAACTAGGTCCTTGAAGAAATGAGATTCCTTGGTCCTAGCATAAATAATAAAGACATGAGAAGTTAGAATACAAACAGCCATATGATCATATGATGACAGCAACAGACAAAAATAGCACATAAACAATTTAATACCTAGGATCCAGGATGGCAGCAATGAAAATATATTTGTTCATCTTCACCGGATCACCCCAATACTTCAAATACTTATCCTTCATCTTGGCAGCCATACTTTTAAAGATTTCATCATCACCACAAATCACATGCTCACTCCATTCACCCAACAAGTAATTGACAGCAGCAATCTCTTCAAAGAAGGTGTTTGAAGTGACATACTTGGTGCCGGAAACTTTATTGGTGAGGTCATAAAAGTGTTGGAGGAAGTCTTTGAACTCACGAACATACACCCAATCACTATGAGTTGGAGCACCACGTTGTAAAGGATCCAAACCAGTTTTTGCTAACTCAATCTTGTAGTTCGGATCATCAAGTGAATACTGGTCAAATGCTCTCTCAAACTTCTGAGCAGAGTGTACCATTAGATATGTGGAGTTCCATGTAGTGCACACATCAATATGAAGCAAGCCTTTACTCTGCACCTTGCTGACTACCACACACTTTTTAAATAAAGTCATTCTTGGTGGAGAGCTTCTAACATATTTGATAGCATGTCAAATTTTGTTAATAGGATGGCACATTATCTTGAGCCCATCTTGGACTACAAGATTAACAATATGAGCCACACATCTCATGTGAAGATGTGCACCTTTTCCAATAGTACAGCCCCTATTAGTCAAAGAACTCTTCATGTAGTTCAAGCAAGTGTCATTTGAAGAAGCATTATCTACGGTAATAGTGCATATTTTCTCAATGCCCCACTCAATTAGTAGCTTATCTAATGATTTCCCAATTGAAAGGATCGAGTAGGTTGACTAGAGGGGGGGGGGGGGGTGAATAAGCAACTACAAATTTTCTTTTTCTTTTGATACAAATTTGGGAATTTCTCAAATATAAGTTCTCTAGATATGCAACTAGGTGAACAATCCTATATGATGAGCAATAAACAAGCTAGCAAGATATTCTACACAAGATAAGCTAGCAATACAAGTAAAGGAAGGTTAAGAGATAACCACACGGTGACGCGGAGATGTTCTACCGAAGTTCACTTCCCAATGGAAGCTACGTCTCCGTTGGAGCGGTGCGGAGTCACAAAGTGAACTCCGAATAGCCTTGATATGGCACACCGTATCTCCCTCGTGTTATCCTCCGATGAGGAGATCCACGAGCCACTATATGATGCCCTCGAGGTCGGCAACAAACCTTTACAAGGATGAGGCACACTCCACAACCGAATTGGAGGCTCTCACCAAATTCCCGCGGTTCCCAAAGCCACAAGAATCACAAGGCCGGGGCACGACTCCACAACTTAATTGGAGGCTCCCGGCTAGTCCCCGCGGCTCCCAAAGCCACAAGAACGACCAACGACAATCCAAAGTATCAACGAACTTACAAGCTTCAAGCCCTCTCAAGAACGGAGGGGAAAATCAAATCGCTTGGGTGGAAGTGTAGATCTAGGCCATCTCTCCCAAGTCCTAGAAGGACAAGGTGTTTGAGTGGGTAGGGAGAGAGATCTAGGGAGTTGAAGCTTTCAACAATGGTGGGGGATTCAGTTCTGGTCGTGGTACCCTCTCCAAGGTAGGAGAAGGCCTTTATATACTGCTCCCAGAATCTAGCCGTTGCAGACAGGTAAATCGGATAATCCGATCCAAGTCAGCATCAGATTATCCTATGAAATCGGATAATCCGAGCAGACCACAATCGGATAATCCGGAGAACCTCAGTGTGTGGTTGCTTGTAGTCCTTAGCATATTTCCAGCAAATCCTGATCATCGGATAATCCGATTTATCCCAAATCGGATAATCCGAATAACTTCAGTGTGAGGTTTCTTCTAGTCCTTAGCAGAATTCCAGCAAATCCTGATCATCGGATAATCCGATTCATCCCAAATCGGATAATCCGAATAACTTCAGTGTGAGGTTTCTTCTAGTCCTTAGCAGAATTCCAGCAGACTTTGCAAATCGGATAATCCGAATCTTCCAACATTGGATAATCCGATTTTCTTCAGCAGCAATACTGGCTCTTTTCAACTCCCTTTTTGGATTTGATGCAAAGATGTTTTACACACTTAAAACCTGCATCACTTGATTCACATGTTAAATCGTCACTAGTGTTGTTGCCTAACACACAAAACACAAGGGATTAAGAAATGTCCTTTCAATCTCCCTCTTTTTGGTGTTAGATGACAACACTAGGATTTGCAAGGAAAGCATAATTATATATTATCTAGATTCCCGAGCTTAAGACATGAGAAGCTCCCCCTGAATGTGTGCATATAATTAAATTGCATTGGAATACAAATGCAACACATATAGGAAGAGGGCACCTCCAAATAGTAAGGAAACTAGATAGGAAATTTCATGGGAGACATATCAAAATAGGTTGAGCTTTGAGAGAGGACTATACCTTGTGCACAACAGAGTAGAAATAAACCATAGCACAAGTATACAACTCATAACCATATTAGAAATCCATATGTCTCATAACTTAAGCACAAAGGTTCACACACATAAGTTCCACATGAAAACACAACACGAATAAGTTCGACATAAATGGACACAAGCGCAACAAGAATGGTAAAAGCATATGCTTGTGCCCGAAACCCATGCAAATCCCACACGGAGACCTAATAGAACTACTTCTCCCCCTTTGGCATCGAAACGCCAAAAAGGGAAAAGAGCGATGCTACGGCCCAAGTAGATCACTCCGACTCAGAGGCATCATCATCATCATTGTCATCACCAACACCGTCACCGCCATCAGCATTATCATCATCATTTTCCTCAGACTCAGCATCATCCTCTTCTGAAGACTCATAAGTACGGGCACGAGTGTAGGATGGCTGGGAAGGGCCAGCAGAAGCTGTCTCTAGAAGATGAGACTCAAGCTGAGTCCATGGAAACTGAGAGCCCTTGTTCCACTGATCATAAGAGAGAGGAGCAGACTCTGGGGGGTCATCTGCGAGGCGAGGAAGGTGCTTGAGAATGTTCTCCTGCCTAAGACAAGTGTCATACTGTCCCCTCCGGATGTCCGCATTCATGCACAGGACGTTCCGCTGGAACCAGTTCAGATTCTTAGGCGGAGCAAAGGAAGGAACCGGAGACGGACGGGTGGCGCCACGACGAGCATCACCCATGAAGGAACCTCGGGCAGGAGCTGCAGCAGCAGAAGATGGAATGACCTCTTTCCTCTTCTGATAAACCCTCTTGTACGCATGGGGCTCCATATCATACCGGCTGAAGTTGTGGTTCTTCAGAGTGTCCTTGATGAGCATCATGATGTAAGGAGCATAAGGAATAGTGAGCCCACTGACCATAGAGTCAAACAACTCACGAAAGATGAAATGCATCACATCCACTTTAAAATCAGCTTCAGGGTCTTCATTCTCAACAATATTTTTAGCAAGGCAAAGCAGATTGGCAAGAGGAGCGACTATATTGTCATTGTTACCTCCACTGGGAGCAATAGTTGAGTGGAAGATGATCACAAGCTGGTCATAGAGGGGCAGGAGGCCCTGTTTTTGGCCAATAATTCCACCAGCCCCATACATGTCCTTCATTATGTTTTTATTTGGCTTCTCAACAGTGTGCATACGGTAACCACTAGGAGGAAGGTTGCTGCGGTAGGATGAATAGCCAAGAAGAGAAGCCAACCGAGCAAAGGAGGATGTACACTGAGTGCGACCCGTCATCCATTTCATGGTCTTTTGATGGTCAGTCTCGATCACCAAGGTGGAGAAAAACTGCAGAATCAGTGGCACATTGTAGGGACATTGCTTTTCAATGAGAGAAACCATGCCCATCTGTTCAATCACATCTGCAGCTTGAGCATAACTGGCCTTGGCCTTGATATCTCGCATTCTGTAGGGCTGCATCGGGCGAATAGGGTGGATATAATGCTTATAGATGTCATTGTATATATAGATCTGCTCCATGCACCAGAAGTTGGGATCTTCAATATTTCATCTCTGGGCACATTCCTATACCAGTTGGACTGACGGACTTGGGCATAGTCAACGGGTGGCATGGTCAAGTAGTTGGGGCGAGTTTCCTTGCCCTTCTTCGAAGGTTTATGAGCAACTTGCTTCTTCTTGGCTGGCAGTTTGTCTTTTCTAGCATGCTTCTTCGGAGGACTACCCGAACCACGACTACCCGAACCACCTGTGAGATAGAGCAATAGATGGATAGCATAGATGAGTACACACAAGTCACAGAGCAAGGAATGGTACAATGTACACTAGGAGAGCATCCCTAAGTTGAGTCTACTTAGTCCTGGACAAATCAAAATGTGGCTGAAAAAATACCACTGTGCAATTTCGGAATATCCGAGTAAGTATGAATCGGATAATCACAAGTCACAGAGCAAGGAATGGTACAATGTACACTAGGAGAGCATCCCTAAGTTGAGTCTACTAAGTCCTGGACAAATCAAAATGTGGCTGAAAAATACCACTGTGCAATTTCGGAAATCCGAGTAAGTATGAATCGGATAATCCGACTGGTCGGAATATCCGGTTCAGACTGAATCGGAATATCCGATCTGAATCTGGCAGCAACAAATTGATTCAAGTCCTAGGTCTAGCAGTAGATCGACAATAAGGGGGGCTAGCCTAGTGTTCTAAGTACCAAGGGAACCACTACCACCAGCCAAAACAACTTCTTACAAAGATCTAGGTGAGGAACACCTAGGAGATGAGAGAGAAGAAGTTACCCTCGTCCATTGAGGAAAAAGCTTGGGTGAATGGGTTCCCGGGGAGGAGGAGCACCAGATCCGGCCAAATGCCGGAGTTGGGGACGGCCGGAGATGCCGGGGAGGCGCGGGGAGAGCAGGCGGCGGCGCTGGAGGAGAGAGAGGTCGGGGGTGGAAGAAACGCTCGACTGAGCCCTTCACCCCGACCCCTGCTCTATTTAGGCGACGAACCGCCAAATCGGATAATCCGATCTTGACTTGATCGGATAATCCGATAGTCGGATAATCCGAGCAAGTCTTGATCGGATAATCCGATTGTCAGGATTTCGTTAGAAATTCTGGCCTGCTAAACCCTTTCTCCTCAGTTTCAAAATAAGACTTGTGTGCATAAGATGGAGTGTTTTTAGGAAAGATAGGCTTGGGATAAGATTGCCAAACTGACATTGGTACTCCACACTCAAACTTGCAAAAATCGAACAAGGAAATGCCAAGATGAGTGGGTTTCCCATAAAACCAACAATAGGACCAAAATTCCAAATGATTTTCAATTAAGACCGAAAAGAACCAACTCTTCATAAAGAAGAGGGCGGTGGCCAAGGCCACCATGTATGAGTTTGTGGTGTGACACCGCGAAGATGTATCTCGGGTTCACGGCCACTACTCGTCATTTAAGCTCACAATTCATGAAATGAAAATATAGAGACAAAATGAGTTCTTACTATCGGCATAATGGGGGGAGGGATAGTCCAATGGATTAGGACCGCACTCCCCCTATGTCCATGCCTACATCCAAACCAAATGAATATCGTCTAATATGGGTAGGTATGCAAGAAGTCCACTAAATCCAATTGCTTATGTCCACCACATTAAGTTCTCCTCTCAACTCCTTGAATCTTGCTTCACCAAGAGGCTTTGTGAACATATCGGCGAGTTGAAGCTTGGTGTTGACATACTTGATTGCAATATCACCCTTCTCAACATGATCTCGAATAAAATGATACCGGATCTCAATATGCTTGGTCTTCCCATGAAGAACCGGATTGTGAGCAATTTTGATGGCACTTTCATTATCACATAAAAGAGGCACTTTGTCACAAATGACACCATAATCCTTTAAAGTTTGCCTCATCCATAATAGTTGTGCACAACAACTTCCGGCGGCAATGTATTCGGCTTCGGTGGAGGACGAGGCCACACAATTTTGCTTCTTAGAAGACCAACTCACAAGGGACCTACCAAGGAATTGGCAAGTACCCGAAGTTGATTTTCTATCCATTTTGCAACCGCCCAATCCGCATCCGAATAACCTACAAGATCAAAGCTTGTGCCTTGGGGATACCAAAGACCAAAGTTAGGAGTATCCATCAAGTATCTTAGAATCCTTTTAACCGCGGTTTCATGACTTTCCCTAGGACTTGATTGGAATCTTGCACACATACCCACACTAAACATAATATCCGGTCTAGATGCACAAAGGTAAAGCAAAGATCCAATCATAGAACGATAAAGCTTTTGATCAACTTCCTTACCATCCGGATCTAAGTGAAGATCCGCCTTGGAGTCCATGGGAAACTTATAAGGCTTGGCATTGTTCATGTCAAATTTCTTGAGCATGTCCTTAATATACTTGGCTTGACATAAGAATGTTCCTTCTCGAAATTGGTGGATTTCAAAGCCAAGAAAATAATTCAACTTTCCCATCATGGACATCTCAAATTCCTTGGTCATTAGCTTGCCAAATTGATCACTAAATTCACGGTTAGTGGAACCAAAGATAATATCATCAACATATATTTGGCATACGAAAAAATCTCCATTTACCCTTTTTGTAAAAAGAGTGGGATCTATTACCCCAATTTCAAAGCCACGGTCTACTAAGAACTCCTTGAGATGATCATACCAAGCACGTGGAGCTTGCTTGAGCCCATAAAGAGCCTTATGTAGTAAGTAGACGTGGTTAGGAAATTTAGGGTCTTCGAAACCCGGAGGTTGTTTAACATACACCAACTCATTTAGTGGACCATTTAAGAAAGCACTTTTAACATCCATTTGATATAAGACAATATTATGAGTAGATGCATAAGCAATTAGTAAGCGAATGGATTCAAGTCTAGCAACGGGGGCATAGGTTTCACCGTAGTCGACTCCTTCGATTTGGGTGTAGCCTTGTGCAACCAATCTTGCTTTGTTGCGGATGACTTGACCATGTGAGTCTTGCTTGTTCTTAAATATCCACTTGGTTCCAATGACATTATGGCATGTGTCTTTGGGTTTTTCAACTAATGACCATACTTTGTTGCGCTCGAAGTTGTTCAACTCTTCATGCATAGCCGCAACCCAATCCATATCTTCAAGAGCATCATATACCTTGAGAGGTTCTAAGCTAGACAAACAAGAGACATGACCACAAAAGTTAGATAATTGTTTGCGTGTGGACACACCCTACGAATACTCCCAAGGATATTTTCTTTGAAGTGGGAAAGATGATCCAATTTTGATGCACGCCGGATGACCCGGCGTTCCATGGCTTGACCAATTGTTTCACCAACACAAATATCTTCATCATTGCCTTCATCTTGCTCATGGTCAACCCTAAGTGGAGTTCTTGGGTTGTGGGTTCATTATGTTCTTGTTCACCACTAGAGTTGGGTGGGTCTTGACCATCTTCTTGATCATGTGAATGAATATCATGTTCTTGTTCTTGGATAGTTTCTTGATCAACTATTGAGGTGGATGGCTCAACTTGAGTAGAACTTGTTCCTTCTTCTTGAGTATCATCAATAGGTCCTTCAATAGGAATAAGTTCTCCAATCCCCATAGTTCTTATGGCTTGAGATGGAGCATCATCACCTACATCATCATGATCAATATGCTCCGCTTGGGAGCCATTATCCTCGACAAACTCCACGTTCATAGATTCTTCAACACACCCGGTGGATATGTTGTAGACCCTATAAGCATGAGACTTTGCGGCATATCCAACAAGTATACCATCAAAAGATCTAGATTCAAATTTAGCAATTTTGCAACCTTTAATGTAAACATGGCATTTGCAACCAAAGACTCGAAAGTAAGATACATTTGGCTTTTTACCGGTGAGGAGTTCATATGGTGTCTTTTCCATGAGAGGACGGAAGAAGAGCCGGTTTGAGTAGTGACAAGCGGTGTTGATGGCTTCGGCCCAAAAGTTGTATGGGGAATGAAATTCGGCCATCATAGTTCTTGCCATATCAATAAGAGTGCGGTTCTTCCTTTCGGCGACACCATTTTGTTGGGGAGTATATGCAGCGGAATATTGGTGTTGAATGCCCTCCCCACTTAGGAAATCATCCATAGTGTAATTCTTGAACTCCGTACCATTGTCACTTCTAATTGCCAAAATCTTGGAGTCATATTGGCGTTGAACTAGGGTTGCAAAGTCAATGAATATCTTTTGAGTTTCACTCTTCTTCTTGATGTAGAAAGTCCAACAATATCTTGAATAATCATCCACAATCACCAAACAATATTTCTTGCCACCAAGACTATCATATGTGGGAGGCCCAAAGAGATCCATATGAAGGAGCTCCAAAGGCCTCTTAGTGGAGATAATGGTCTTCTTGGGGTGATTCTTTTCATGCATCTTTCCGGCTATGCAAGCACTACAAGGACGATCTTTGGAAAAATTAACATCGGTTAGTCCTACCACGTGTCCACCCTTTACAAGAGTTTGTAAATTTCTCATACCGACATGGCCTAGCCGGCGATGCCAAAGCCAACCCTTGTCGGATTTAGCCATTAGACACGTGGCAATTTGAGTGGTCTCTTTCGAGAAATCGACCACATACAAACCGTTCTCACGAAATCCAACAAAGGCTACTTTAAGAGATTTTGTGAAAAGGATGGTCACGTGGTATTTATTAAAGATAACGGTGTAACCGGCATCGCATAATTGACCAACGGAAAGTAGATTATATGAAAGGGATTCAACAAGGAGGACCTTCTCAATTGATAACTCCGGTGTGATCACCACCTTGCCATATCCCAATACCTTAAGTCTTGTATTGTTCCCAATGGTGACATGAGAGAATGAGAGTAATTGTTTCAATAAGCCCTTTACTACTTCTTTGCTTCCGGTCATGTGAGATGAACACCCACTATCAATGAGCCATGAAGATCCACCGGAAGAAAAGCCCTACAATAAATCAAGTCTTTGATTTAGGTACCCATTTTGGAATGGGTCCTCTTTTGTTAGTCACAAGGGTCTTTGGAACCCAAATAGCATAGTGATAATCATCTCCATATGAGGTACCAACATATTTAGCAAAAACATAACCATTTCTAGATTTCATAAGCACATATGAGGGGTTATATTTTCCGGCAAAGTCATTGTGAGTGGCATTGCCCCTTGTGGCTTTACCACCCACAATGGGTTCAACATTCTTCTTGCCCAACTCCCCCTCCTTCACAAAAATAATATCTTTTGAAGGGGAGGTAGGCATCTTCTTCTTGTTTGCCTTCTTGGACTTGGGAGCAAACCCAAGCCCTTCCTTGCTAACCACTCCCTTTTGATTGGTCAAAAGATCATTGAGGTTCTTTTCCCCTTGGATACAAGTGGCTAGACCCTTTTCAAGTTGGGCCTTCAACCTAGTGTTCTCCTCCATGAGAGATGCTTTAAGACATAAAGGGTTAGTAGCACAAGCATTGGCATCTTTATCATTATGAGGAGTGGTGAAGCTAGCATATATAAATTGAGCTTGTAATTTAGCATATGACCCCTTGAGCTTGGTGAGCTCACTTGAGGTCACCTTGTGGGTTTCCCTAAGTTGCTCAAAATTCTCAAGGAGTTTGTTATGACTCTCTACAAGCTCATCATTTTTAATTTTTAGATCACTAGCAACTTGAATAGAGGTTTCACGGGTTTCTTTTGCCTTGGATAAATCCTTGGCTTGGGTCTCCTCAAGTTGCTCCCGGAACACTTGTTCCTCAACAAGTTGCTCTTCTAGCTCACCAATTTTATCGGCATGATCACGTGCATGCCCCTCAAGCTCATAAATCCTATTCTCCTTCTCCTCAAGGAGGTGTTTGGCTTCTCCATATTGGTACATGAGAGCCTCAACCATTTTCTTGGTTGGACCTTGGAGCTTGTTTATAAAGAGGGTAATTGTATCCTCTTTCTCCTCATTTTTCCCTACATCCTCAACACAATCCAAGAGAGATGGTTTAGAGGAGATAGTAATTTTAGGTGGGGAATTCACCTTGGTTTCCTTGGCCATGAGGCACATAGGCTTGGGATCTTGTTGTCATTTGGAGCGGAGAAAAGGGGTGCCAATGAAGGAGGAAGGTTGCCCATTGCAAGAGCCGCCATCCCCACTTCCTCACTTGTATCATCATCCTCCTCTTCGCCACCGGACTCATACTCTTCTTCATGTGTTGCGGTGACAAGAGCCTTTTGAGGTTCTCTCTTGATGAGGTACTTGATGGGCTTGGTGAAGAACTTCTTCTTCTTTAAGATGAGTTGGCCTCCAAAATCTTCTCTTCTCTCATAGGGGCAATCCTTCACAAGGTGATTCTCCTTTCCACAATTAAAGCACATTCTTTTCATTTGTGGGGAGAAGTTGCTTCTAGGGGAGAAGTTGCTCTTGATATTCTTTTTGTTCCAATACTTGGTGGCGGCAAGAGCAAGCACCTCATTGAGTTCACCCACAAAATCTTCTTCATGATGACCACTTGTGCTTTCTTCATATCTTGGATGTTCTTCCACATGAGCCTTCAAGGCAAGGTTCTTTGTGCCACGAATTTGGTTGATGGAAGACTTGGAAGTGGCCTTCAAGGTATCATAAGTGACGAATTGTGCCAATATGTCATTGGGAGACATTGTTTTGTAGTCCGCTCTCGTATGGAGATTCATCACCATATTTTCATTGTATGGAACAATGGTCTTGAGGAACTTGGCTTTGATCCCATATCTTTCTTTCCATTTTCCCTACATGCCACAACAAGCTTGGTGAGTCTTCGGAAGAGATCCGATGGTGTCTCTTCTTCTAGCATGATGAAGTTGTCCACTTGATGTTGAAGGATGGCGTCGTTGGAGCGTTGAAGGCCCTCATTTCCTTCATATACCGATGCGAGAAAATCCCAAGCCTCCTTGGTGGTTTTGAGATTCCGCACTTGATCTTCATCATGGGCGGTCATGGCACTCTCAAGGATGTACTTGGCATTGGCATCAAGTTGTTCATCAATCTCTTCTTGCCTTGTCAAGTTGGAGGGATCAACCGGAGTATAACCATTTAGAACCACCCTCCAAAGATGCACCGATGAGCTGCGAAAATAAGACTCCATAGATTTCTTCCAAGTGAAATAACGAGTATTATCAAGCTTAGGAGGTGGCCTACTTAGGTTGGTTATATGAGGTTGAGTGGTGGAACTTGAGTGAGATATGAAGTAGGTGGAGCAAAGTTATGAGGAGGCTTCTCACCAGTTTTAGGTTGATCTTTGTTATCCTTAACAACCAAGGCCTCAACGTTAGAAACACCGGTTGATGAGGAGGCATTTTGATTATTAATGACCCGAGTAAACACCTCGTCCACCATTTTGCCTTTCATGAACCCAAAGAGTTCAATCATGGCTTTCATGGTGACCGGGGCATTATCATCGGGAGGGGTTATCCCCGCTTCACTTAGTTCTTTCTCAAGTTGTTCTTTATCATTTTTCTCTTGTTGTTCCTTAGCAAGTTTTAACTCCTCGTCGCTAGTCATCCTCCTCTTTAGGCTGTTAAGCCCTTAATAAAGAGACCTTGCTCTGATACCAATTGAAAGGATCGAGTAGGTTGACTAGAGGGGGGGGGTGAATAGGCAACTACAAATTTTCTTTTTCTTTTGATACAAATTTGGGAATTGCTCAAATATAAGTTCTCTAGATATGCAACTAGGTGAACAATCCTATATGATGAGCAATAAACAAGCTAGCAAGATATTCTACACAAGATAAGCTAGCAATACAAGTAAAGGAAGGTTAAGAGATAACCACACGGTGACGCGGAGATGTTCTACCGAAGTTCACTTCCCAATGGAAGCTACGTCTCCGTTGGAGCGGTGCGGAGTCACAAAGTGAACTCCGAATAGCCTTGATATGGCACACCGTATCTCCCTCGTGTTATCCTCCGATGAGGAGTTCCACGAGCCACTATATGATGCCCTCGAGGTCGGCAACAAACCTTTACAAGGATGAGGCACACTCCACAACCGAATTGGAGGCTCTCACCAAATTCCCGCGGCTCCCAAAGCCACAAGAATCACAAGGCCGGGGCACGACTCCACAACTTAATTGGAGGCTCCCGGCTAGTCCCCGCGGCTCCCAAAGCCACAAGAACGACCAACGACAATCCAAAGTATCAACGAACTTACAAGCTTCAAGCCCTCTCAAGAACGGAGGGGAAAATCAAATCGCTTGGGTGGAAGTGTAGATCTAGGCCATCTCTCCCAAGTCCTAGAAGGACAAGGTGTTTGAGTGGGTAGGGAGAGAGATCTAGGGAGTTGAAGCTTTCAACAATGGTGGGGGATTTAGTTCTGGTCGTGGTACCCTCTCCAAGGTAGGAGAAGGCCTTTATATACTGCTCCCAGAATCTAGCCGTTGCAGACAGGTAAATCGGATAATCCGATCCAAGTCAACATCGGATTATCCGATGGAATCGGATAATCCGAGCAGACAATCGGATAATCCGAAACCTCAGTGTGCGGTTGCTTGTAGTCCTTAGCAGATTTCGAGCAAATCCTGATCATCGGATAATCCGATATCCCAAATCGGATAATCCGAATAACTTCAGTGTGAGTTTCTTCTAGTCCTTAGCAGAATTCCAGCAAATCCTGATCATCGGATAATCCGATTCATCCCAAATCGGATAATCCGAATAACTTCAGTGTGAAGTTTCTTCTAGTCCTTAGCAGAATTCCAGCAGACTTTGCAAATCGGATAATCCGAATCTTCCAACATCGGATAATCCGATTTTCTTCAGCAACAATACTGGCTCTTTTCAACTCCTTTTTGGATTTGATGCAAAGATGTTTTACACACTTAAAACCTGCATCACTTGATTCACATGTTAAATCATCACTAGTGTTGTTGCCAACACACAAAACACAAGGGATTAAGAAATGTCCTTTCACCAATGTCCTCCCCTTTGTGGCCATCTACCAAGACAAGCTGAGGATCTTTTTCTGGAGCTTCCAGTCAGGTGTGATGTAATGTTCAGTAAGAACCATGTAGCCTTGAAGCTTCGATGATGTCCAGCAATCAGTGGTGAGGCAAACAGTTTGACGAGGTTCAATGAAATATTTTCTGAGCTTAGCTTTCTCAGCTTTGTAAAGAGCAATAACATCTCTATACATAGTTGTCCTAGATGGAATAGCAAACCTGGGGCAAGCTTTGGACATAAAGAACCTAAAACCTTCTTTTTTCTGAAAATATGAAAGGAAGCTCATCTACGACTATCATGCGAGCAAAGGCTTCCCTAACCTCTTTCTCATTATACTGCCAAGGACCCCCAACAATAGATTTACCATCATCAGTAATTGGTAACCAAGCTCAGTCTGTTTGCCATCCAACTTGTGAGGATTCTTTTTGCAAGACTTCATATGGTTTACCAAGGAGGCCGTACTTGCGGATGTGGATTTGCAGCCCACATCCCTACCGCAATGGTTGCAGTCAGCACGATTGGGGTCATCTTTCTGAATTGTGAAGTCCAGCCATATCTTGCTGCGTGTGCATCTTGGTTTTGGTGCCTTGATACTGCTGTCCGGGGTTGTTTCTGGTGTAGGAACAGATGATCCATGGCTGCCATCAGGGCTAGCACCAAACAGATGATCCATGTTGTCACTTCCAGACATCTAAAACAACACAAATGAACATTCAAATCACTGCATTTCTCGAAAAAATCCAGAGGAGTGGTGGACTGTTGGTTCTTTTATTCTGTTACCTTGGAGTTGGAGGTCGGCTGCTGGTGCCTGGCAGTGGTGAGGGTCGCCGTGGACTGGATGTGGGGGAGAGGATCCGAGACGGAGGCCAGAGGTGGAGGTCCGAGGTCGGCTGCTGGCAGTGGTGAGGCCGGAGGTGGAGGTCCGAGGTCCGAGGCCGGAGGTGGAGGTCCGAGACGGAGGCCGGAGGTGGAGGTCGGATGCGGGGGAGAGCCGGAGAGGAGCCGAGACGGAGGCCGGAGGTGGAGGTCGCCGGACGGACAGAGCCCACTGATGGCGTGAATCACACGCTCGTTGGGAGACCCCAAGAGGAAGGTATGATGCAGTTCAGCAGCAAGTTTTCCCTCAGAAAGAAACCAAGGTTATCGAACCAGTAGGAGCAGCAACTCTTCAGAAGGTTGTTGGTGGCCGCACGGCGCAACACGATCACCAACGTGGAACTGCACACAACACAATCAAACTACTTTGCCCCAACGAAACAGTGAGGTTGTCAATCTCACCGGCTTGCTGAAAACAAAGGATTAAACGTATGTGTGGAAAATGAGTATTAAATTGCAGAGAATGAAAAAGGAACAGTTTGCAGTTTGTGGTTGTTTAATCAGTGTAAAAGAATGGACCGGGGTCCACAGTTCACTAGTGGTGTCTCTCCATAAAAGATAACTAACATGTTGGGTGAACAAATTACAGCTGGGCAATTGACAATAGTGAGCGCATGACAATGCATATACATGACATGTTGACTACTATGATATTTAATTGGGCATTACGACAAATACATAGACCGTTATCCAACAGCATCTATGACTAATAATCCACCGCCGGGTTGTCATCCGAGTCCCCCGTTGGTATTAAGTTGCAAGCAACGGATAATTGCATTAAGTAAAGTGCGTAATGTAAACAAACACATATGCCGTGGACATAGCATCGTTAGGTTATCCCTAGTGGCAACAGCACATCCACAACCTTAGAACTTTCTGTCACTGTCCCAGGTTAAACGGACATGAACCCACTATCTAGCATAAATACTCTCTCTTGGAGTTACAAGCATCTACTTGGCCAAAGCATCTACGAGTAACGGAAAGCATGCAAGATCTTAAATAACATATAAGATAGATTGATAATCAACTTGACATAATATTCAATATTCATCGGATCCCAGCAAACACAACATGTAGCATTACAATAATATGATCTTGATCATGTAGGGCAGCTCACAAGATCTAAACATGATGGCACAAAGTGGAGAGACAACCATCTAGCTACTGCTATGGACCCGTAGTCCAAGGATGAACTACTCACGCATCACTCCGGAGGCAGGCATGGCGATGTAGAAGCCTCCGGTGACGATTCCCCTCTCCGGCAGGGTGCCGGGAAGAGGTTCTGAACCCTCCCGAGCTAGGGTTGACGGCGGCGGCGTCTCTGGAACTTTTCGTGGATATTTGCTCAGGTACTTAGGGTTTTCGCGTCGGGGGGAATAAGTAGGCGAAAGGGCGGCGGCTGCGACCCCCGAGGGGCCCACACCACCCTAGGGCGCGGCAGAGGGGGGCCGCGCCCTAGGTGCGTGTGGGCCCTGGTGGCCCTCCTCTGTGCTCCTTCGCTCCGTCAGGCGTGTTCTGGAAAATAGGGACCCCCGTGTAGTTTCGTCCAATTCCGAGAATATTTCCAGACTAGCTTTTCTGGAATACAAAAACAGCAGAAAACAGGAACTGGCACTTCGGCATCTTGTTAATAGGTTAGTCCCAAAAAATGTATAAAAGTGATATAAAGTAGATGCAAAACATGTAGCAATTGGTATAAAACAAGCATGGAACATCAAAAATTATAGATACGTTTGAGACGTATCAGCATCCCCAAGCTTAGTTCCTACTCGTCCTCGAGTAGGTAAACGATAAAAACAAAATAATTTTTGAGGTGACATGCTACCATCATAATCTTGATCATATAATATTGCAAGGCACATGTAAATGAATGAAGTGATCCAAGTCAATGGTCTATAATTTGCTACCAAATAGATAATGAGTAAACAATGAATCACACAAGCTAAACGTTTTCATGAATAGTACTTTCGAGACAAGCATCAAACAGTTTTGCATAAGTGTTAACTCATAAAGCAATAGTTTCTAATAAAAGGTATTTAATCAACACAAAGGAAGAATTTAGTTTCAGCATTTGCTTCAACTTTCAACATATTTATCTCATGGATATTGTCAACACAAAGTAGTATAACAAGTCCAATACATTGCATATAACGCATGTTGTAACAAAGTTGACACTAGTGTTTGCTTGTGGAAGACAGAAAGAATAGGAAAACTGACTCAACATAAAAGTAAAAGAAAGGCCCTTCGCAGAGGGAAGCAGGGATTAAATCATGTGCTAGAGCTTTTAGGTTTTTGAAAGCATATAGAGATTGCATAAAATATTTGATACTCCTCCCAACCTTGCTAACACAAGCCATGGCTAACCGAATCCTCGGGTGCCTTCCATCAATCACATACCATGGAGGAGTATCTATTTTTGAGAGGTGTTTGTTAATTGTCAACGAATGGTAGCGGGTGAGAACAGTATTCTACCTGTCAACGGACTTTTAAGAGCGGCTCCCATGAAGGACGTTATTTCTACCAGCAAGGCAGATCATCCCTCTTTCTCTTTGGTTTACACACATTCAGGTATTTCACTGTTTGTCATTGCTTACTGATGAATCAGGGCAAAAGTGTGAAGAGAATTAATTGGTTAAAGTTGTAATTAATTGGGACTGGGCACCCCGTTGCCAGCTCTTTTTGCAAGTTATTGGATAAGCGGATGTATATGCCACTAGTCCAGGTGTAAAAGTCCATCAACAAATAGAATAAAGAATAACCACACTAATTCCTCATGAGCTAGTAAACATTGACACAAAAAGGGAATAATAACATTTTGAATAATTTAAAGGTAGCACATGAAAAATTTACTTGGAGTGGCAAGGAAATACCACATATAGGTAGTTATGGTGGACACAAATGGCATGGATTTTGGCTCAAGGATTTGGATGCACGAGAAGCATTCCCTCTCAGTACAGAGTTTAGGCTAGCAAGGTTATGTAAGCAAACAAGAATATCAACCCGTACACCAAGTTTTATATGACAAACATATTGCAAACGTTATAAGACTTCATACCGTCTTCCTTGTTAACCAAACCCTGTTATTAGAAAATATCTAGACCTTAGAGATACCACCGATGCAAACCAAATTTTCAACAAGCTTTACGGTAGTTCTTCACTAATAGGCTTAACTCATGTGATGCACAATTTAATCATGATCTACTTGTTAACTCAAAACAATTGACAAGCATCAAGTTATCCATTAGTGATCTACAAGATTAAGCAAGTTTTTCCTTATACCAATTACCACATGCAACATTTTCTGAACCAACCAAACACCAATCAATTTATTTCATCAACTCTCCAAACAAATATAAGTGAAGCAAGAGAGTACTTTCTACAAAAGAAAGCTAATAGCTCTGACAAGAGATACATGAAAACAAGAGCTAAAAGCTGAACAGCGCTAGATATGAATACTCAACAAATATAAGTGAAGAATAGGAGTATTCTCATGAAAAAGCGGAGCGTGTCTCTCTCCCAATCAAGAATGCTAGGGTCCAGTCAAGCTTTATTGAAAATAAAAGTGCAATACTGAAAATAAAAGCACACAGACGCTCCAAGAAAAGCACATATGATGTGAAAGAATTAAAATATAGTTTCACTAGAGATGACCTGATAATTTTGACGATGAAGAAGGGGATGCCTTGGGCATCCCCAAGCTTAGACGCTTGAGTCTTCTTGAAATATGCTGGGGAGATCCATGGGAGCCTCCCCAAGCTTAAGCTCTTCACTCTTCTTGATCCTATTATATCATCCTTCTCTCTTGACCCTTGAAAACTTCCGTCACACCAAACTCAAAGTAGATCTCATTAGAGGGTTAGTGCATAATCAAAAATTCACATGTTCTATAAAGACGCAATATGATTTGTTACTTTAAACATTAGCTACAGCCACTGATGTTATGTGAAGCTCTTCCACCCAAAAAAGAATTTCACTCAACACTAGTAAAAGAGAGAATGCAAAATAAAAAGGCATAATCTGTCTAAAACAGAACAGTCCGCAAAGACGAATTTTTTCGAGGCACTTACGACGCTCAGATCGAAAACTCTGAACTAATGAAAGATTCAGACATTCATAAAGATTACGCACAAAAATTTCAGATTTAATTAACAATCTGGTGATTTTAGGAATTTCGTACAGTGAACAGCAAAAATCTGTTTCTGCGCAGCAATCAAAATTAAGCATCATCTTAACATTAGAGGCTACTCTTGGCACAACAATGCGAGAAAATAAAGATACAAAGGAGTTGCTACAGAAGTAAACATCCTTGACTCAATAAAAGAAAAATTGCAGAAAAAAATAATGGGTTGCCTCCCATAAGCGCTTTTCTTTAACGCCTTTTAGCTAGGCACAAAGCATGCATCAAGTATTACCAAGTGAAGAAGCATCAACATTGTAATTTGTTCGAACAATAGAATCATAAGGTGGCTTAATCTTCTTCCTAGGAAAGTGTTCCATACCTTTCTTGAGAGGAAATTGATATTTTATATTCCCTTCTTTCATATCAATAATAGCACCTACAGTCTAAGAAAAGGTCTTCCCAGCACAATAGGGCATGATGGATTGCATCAATATCCAAGACAATAAAATCAACGGGGACATAATTGTTGTTAACCATGATAAGAACATCATCAATTCTTCCCAAAGGTTTTTTAATAGTAGAATCAACAAGGTGAACATCCAAGTAACAATTTTCCAAAGGTGCTAAATCAAGCATATCATATAATCTTTTAGGCATAACAGAAATACTAGCACCAAGGTCACACAAAGCATTGCAATCAAAGTCATTCAATTTCATTTAATGATGGGCTCCCAACCATCTTCTAACTTCCTAGGGATAGAAGCTTCATGTTTTAATTTTCTTCCCTAACTTGCATGAGAGCATTAGTAATATGTTTAGTAAAAGCCATGTTTATAGCACTAGCATTAGGACTTCTAGCTAGCTTTTGCAAGAACTTAATTACTTCAGAAATATTGCAACCATCAAAATCAAAGTCATTATTATCAAAAGTAATGGAGTTATTATCTTCCTTATTGCTAGAAATTTCAGCATCTTTATCAAGGACAGTTTCAGAGTTATCAGGCAATTTAGGACATTTTGCAATAGAAGTGGAAACATTACCAACACCAATATCTTGCCATTAATGGTAGGAGGTTTGTTAACACTTGAGTTTGAAGCATTTTCAGAAGTAGTAATAGTATAAACTCTAGCAATATTATTCTTTCTAGCAATTTCATCCTCTCTTTCCCATCTAGCATGCAATTCAGCTAACATCCTCACATTGTTATCAATTTTAACTTGTATAGCATTGAGAGTTTTGCTCTCTTTAACATCATGAGGCATGTTCTTTAGTTTCAACAAGTCAACATCAAGAGCAAGACTATCAACTTTAGAGGAAAGCACATCAATTTTCCCAAATTTCTCCTCAACAGTTTTATTGAAAGCAGTTTGTGTACTAATAAAATCCTTAAGCATAACTTCAAGATCGAGGGTACACTCTTATTATTGTTGTAGGAGTTACTATAGGAATTTCCATAACCATTGCCACTATTAGAAGGATAGGGCCTATAATTGCTATTACCAAAATTATTCCTATAAGCATTGTTGTTGAAATTATTATTTTTAATGAAGTTCACATCAACATGCTCTTCTTGAGCAACCAAAGAAGCTAAAGGAACATTATTTGGATCAACATGTGTTTGACCATTTGCAAGCATAGACATAATAGTATCAATTTTGGCACTCAAGGAGAGGTTTCCTCAACAGAATTTACCTTCTTACCTGTTGGAGCTCTCTCGGTGTGCCACTCAGAATAATTAATCATCATATCATCAAGAAGCTTTGTTGCAGCACCCAAAGTGATGGACATAAAGGTACCTCCAGCGGCCGAATCCAATAAATTCCTTGAAGAAAAATTTAATCCTGCATAGAAGGTTTGGATGATCATCCAAGTAGTCAGTCCATGAGTGGGACAATTTTTAACCAATGATTTCATTCTCTCCCATGCTTGAGCAACATGTTCATTATCAAATTGCTTAAAATTCATTATGCTACTTCTCAAAGAAATAATCTTAGCAGGAGGATAATATTTTCCAATAAAAGCATCTTTGCATTTAGTCCATGAATCAATACTATTTCTAGGCAAAGATAGCAACCATTCTTTAGCACGTCCTCTCAAGGAGAAAGGAAAAAGTTTCAGTTTAATAATATCACCATCTACTTCCTTGAGCTTTTGCATTTCACAAAGTTCAACAAAGTTATTAAGGTGAACAGCAGCATCATCAGTACTAACACCAGAAAATTGCTCTTTCATAACAAGATTTAAAAGTGCAGGTTTAATTTCATAAAATTCTGCTGAAGCAGCAGGTGGAGCAATAGGTGTGCATATGAAATCATTGTTGTTCGTGCTAGTGAAATCACACAACTTAGTGTTCTCAGGAGTACTCATTTTAGCAGAATAAAAACAGACAGAAAATAACTTGAAAGTAAACTAGATGCAAGTAACTAATTTTTTTGTGTTTTTGATAATTGAAAGCAAACAAGATAAAATAAAATAAACTAAGCAAGACAAAAACAAAGTAAAGAGATTGGAAGCGTGAAACTCCCCTTGCAGAAGACTGCTGTCTCCCCGGCAACGGCGCCAGAAAAATAGCTTGATGACGTGAACACACGTTCGTTGGGAGACCCCAAGAGGAAGGTATGATGTAGTCAGCAGCAAGTTTTCCCTCAGAAAGAAACCAAGGTTATCGAACCAGTAGGAGCAGCAACTCTTCAGAAGGTTGTTGGCCGCACGCGCAAAGATCACC
The DNA here is from genome assembly GCA_947311845.1 of Poa pratensis. NCBI lineage: Eukaryota > Viridiplantae > Streptophyta > Magnoliopsida > Poales > Poaceae > Poa > Poa pratensis. The sequence continues at coordinate 21,659,423 of CAMZMU010000033.1, read as the reverse complement.
AACGTGGAATCTGCACACAACACAATCAAACTACTTTGCCCCAACGAAACAGTGAGGTTGTCAATCTCACGGCTTGCTGAAAACAAAGGATTAAACGTATGGTGTGGAAAATGAGTATTAAATTGCAGAGAATGAAAAAGGAACAGTTTGCAGTTTGTGGTTGTTTAATCAGTGTAAAAGAATGGACCGGGGTCCACAGTTCACTAGTGGTGTCTCTCCATAAAAGATAACTAACATGTTGGGTGAACAAATTACAGCTGGGCAATTGACAAATAGTGAGCGCATGACAATGCATATACATGACATGTTGACTACTATGATATTTAATTGGGCATTACGACAAATACATAGACCGTTATCCAACAGCATCTATGACTAATAATCCACCGCCGGGTTGTCATCCGAGTCCCCGTTGGTATTAAGTTGCAAGCAACGGATAATTGCATTAAGTAAAGTGCGTAATGTAAACAAACACATATGCCCGTGGACATAGCATCGTTAGGTTATCCCTAGTGGCAACAGCACATCCACAACCTTAGAACTTTCTGTCACTGTCCCAGGTTAAACGGAGCATGAACCCACTATCTAGCATAAATACTCTCTCTTGGAGTTACAAGCATCTACTTGGCCAAAGCATCTACGAGTAACGGAAAGCATGCAAGATCTTAAATAACATATAAGATAGATTGATAATCAACTTGACATAATATTCAATATTCATCGGATCCCAGCAAACACAACATGTAGCATTACAATAATATGATCTTGATCATGTAGGGCAGCTCACAAGATCTAAACATGATGGCACAAAGTGGAGAGACAACCATCTAGCTACTGCTATGGACCCGTAGTCCAAGGATGAACTACTCACGCATCACTCCGGAGGCAGGCATGGCGATGTAGAAGCCTCCGGTGACGATTCCCCTCTCCGGCAGGGTGCCGGGAAGAGGTTCTGAACCCTCCCGAGCTAGGGTTGACGCGGCGGCGTCTCTGGAACTTTTCGTGGATATTTGCTCAGGTACTTAGGGTTTTCGCGTCGGGGGGAATAAGTAGGCGAAAGGGCGGCGGCTGGGACCCCCGAGGGGCCCACACCACCCTAGGGCGCGGCAGAGGGGGGCCCGCGCCCTAGTGGCGTGTGGCCCTGGTGGCCCTCCTCTGTGCTCCTTCGCTCCGTCAGGCGTGTTCTGGAAAAATAGGGACCCCGTGTAGTTTCGTCCAATTCCGAGAATATTTCCAGACTAGCTTTTCTGGAATACAAAAACAGCAGAAAACAGGAACTGGCACTTCGGCATCTTGTTAATAGGTTAGTCCCAAAAAATGTATAAAAGTGATATAAAGTAGATGCAAAACATGTAGCAATTGGTATAAAACAAGCATGGAACATCAAAAATTATAGATACGTTTGAGACGTATCACCCACGGAGGCGGACGGCACGACACGGCGACACCAGCAGCAGCAAGCTCTAGCTAGGGTTCGGCGCCGCCGCCTTTCCCCTGTCGTGCGTGGCGGGTGCTGCGACGAGCGAGACTGCGAGAGGATACCAGGAAGCGAGTGCGAGGCGGAGGACTAGGTCACGTGAAGTTGGGCTTGGGCCTATCGCGCTCGCGCCTATGGGCCACTTTCGGCCGCGCTGTGGTGTCTCGGTTAATTTCGGTTTAACCGACGGTTTTTTGGTTATTAACCGAAATAACCGAATCTGTTTGGTTAGTGTTTTCACTAACCGTAACCTTAACCACTAACTGAAAAAACCGGCCATACGGTTGCAGTTAGGTTTTTTCGGGTTCGGTTTTCGGTTTCGGTTCGGTTTTGTGCAGTCGGAGTTGAAGGGGAAGGCCAAAAAGTGTAACTCAAGTGTACAATATTGTTTATACCGGATACATCAGCTGACATCAACATCGATTACCTCAGCGACACTTTAATTTAACAGAACTAAAGCTATTTGAGAACTGTGACTCTATTTCCCTTGGGCATCCTACCCTTGTTTTGCCCTCCAGTTTCTCTTTACGACGCCATGTTTATCTCAGAAAGAAGTTCTTTTTTTGACAGGATACAATTGTTTTGAACAACTACTCGTAATGTATATTTAATCACTGAGAAACATTGAAGTGATATGCCAAAATTGTATGCTTTATTTTGGCTAATTGGTGAGAATTGTGATGTTTTTCCTTCTGGGAGCCTGTGTGCACTGATATATTGGTATCAGGGAACTATATATGTTGAATAACCATAAAAGGATCTTGCCTTGCAAGTTGCAACCATTACCATAACTTGTTGTGGATCATTTGCTTATTAAATGGGTTATGGATTTACTAGGTGTAACCTTTTAGCAGCGAGACTTCCCTTCGCATACTACAAGCAATATGCAGATTTTGATTATGCACCGTGTGCATATTATAGAAGATCAGTGTTATGTTCGTATCGAATCCAATAGATATGTTGAAAGCATGTATAACTGCCTTCCATCTGGCAGTCTTATTTGCTGCCTGACATTGCTTGTTCTACTGGCATTTGCACGGAGATGTCAATAAACATGCAAGATATTTTCTTAATTGAAGATTTAAACCAGTGGCCTTTTCAAGCTCTTGGAACTACTATATAAAAGATGCATCTACTTGCTTTATTAATATCAAATTATAGTTACATCGTCCATGAGAGATTGCAAAATGAAACTAGGGGGTTCATCGTATAAATTAAAACGCGAAATTCGTGGAAGTTGATCTATGATCACAATTTAACTTTTCATCAGGTGGACCTACATATCTCCTGCGTGTACAAGTGGTAAAGTTGCACATGTTTTCCCTACAAAAAAAAAGATGCACATGTAAATTGGACTATTTATTTACCCAACCTAGCAGGTTTAATCGGCAGCACCGCAGCGGCAAGCATGACCTCAAACATATCTCATGGTTTCTTCGTGGCCAGATGTTTCAGGCATAGTGCAGATTGCTAGCTCTATGTTCTGCGACCTAGTTGATGGCAGCACACACCCACTGTTCATCGTGCACGATTATACACTAGAATGGATATGTCAACTTACATTATGCATGAATTCCACTACATATGGTGAGCCGACAATTTACTAAAATTACTAGCCTTAGTCCATCAGTCTAGTTTAGCAATGCTGTTGCCTACATAAAACCCACGCATACACCACGTGTCGTCTCCCTGTAAAAGAAAATGTAATAGTGCAAAAATGACCCCCCTTGTCTTCTCGAGAACTAAACTTATAAATTTATCTAAACACATCCTTCTTTTAACTCTATAGTCGGCTTGTATTTCGTGTGTCGAGAACCCCGAAGGAGGGGGTTCAAGGGAGATTTCTTGAGCAAAATGAAATTTTACAAAATTGGAAGTAGTTAAGAAAATAGTGTCAATCTAATTAAATAAATATTTGATGGCATATTCGCGAAGCCCGTAGCAACACACGTGTACTATATGTTGTTTGTTTAAGTACAAGCCTCCTTCGTCCTCCTAGCAATCACCAATGATGTCTTTGGCTCGAAGGCAAACTAACAAAAAAATTATCACATAACACACATGTGTGTGAGAAATCCCAAAAAATACAACATCATAGTACAACGACAGCAACGTCACGAGTTTTAAAATTTTAGTAAAACATGGAGTACTAAAATTTGAATAAAGACTTTTCTACATGTTTTACTTACAAACAAACAAATGGATCTATCTGAGTTGAGCGAGCCGGTCTCGGCTCGATAGGGTCACGAGCTCAGCCCTCAAAGGCCCATCCGGCCAGAAGCGTCACGGGCTCACGGCAGTGTAAGCCATGGCCTCCCAGCAATCGCCGGCGCCGCCGGCGCAGTCACCGCCGCCACCCGCTCCGACAACCGTACTTGATATCGGCGAGGATCTCCTCCGCGAGATCTTCCACCGACTCCCCTCCCTCCCGAGCCTCGTCCGTGCCGCCCTCAGCTGTCGCACCTTCCTCGGCGCCGTCCGCTCGTCCCCCGCCTTCCGCCGCCACTTCCGCGCGGCCTGTCCACCCCCTCTCCTCGGCTTCTTCTTCGACCCCGACGGCCCCGCCATCCCTTCCTTCGTCCCCATCCGCCGCCGCTCCGACCCCGACCTCGCGGCCGCCGTCCGGGGCGCCGATTTCTTCCTCACCCGCCTCCCCGACGAAGACGATGCGTCCCCTGGGTGGGTCGTATGCGACTGCCGCGACGGCTACGTGCTCCTCCGCAGAGGATGCCCGGGGGAGCTTGCCGCGTACAACCCCCTCACACGGGCCCTGGATCTCATCCCCCCGACGCCCGACGACATCTTCGACGACAGCAACGGCTACGCCATGAACCTTGATCGCTGCATCCTCTCAGAGGGCGACGGGACGTTCCGCGTGGTCTCTATCTGCTACGACGAGTCGCGAGCGCGCGCCGCCGTGTTCTCATCGGCAAGCAAGGAGTGGCAGATCTTCCCGTGGTCGGAGCCTGTGACGCCACATCCTGAGGACAAGTACTGGCTTAAAACTGGCACGATGGTCAATGGGTTCTTCTATTGGATAGCCGCGAATGAAGCCTACATGCTCGTGCTGAATACGGCAACACTAGAATTCTCTCAGATGGATCTGCCGCCATCTTTGGCGGGGCAAGATTACCTATTTAGGGTTGGCGAGGCCAAGGATGGGAAGCTTTGTCTCGTCTGCCCGATCGACTTTGATCTCGATGTTTGGTTCTGGAGAGCCGATGATGATGGCATCGAGAGATGGATGCTAGACAAGCGTATTCAGTTAGAGGCGTTTGTTGAGGCCATCGGGTGTTCACTAGAACATGTTGAACTGCATGTTGTGGACGCCATCGATGGATTTGTGTACCTGTCTACCGGTGAAACGTTCCTCGCTGCTGATTCTCCTTCGTGGTTCCTATCTTTATGCGTGGAGACAGTGCAAGTGGACCAGCTCTTTCAGAAGCCGATTGACAGTCATGTCCGGCCCTACATCATGCCATGGCCTCCCTCTTTGGTAGACAACAAGGTCTATCCTCAACTCCAAGGCGCTTGACAAAATGCATGTGGACAAGGTATCACACTGTTTTCTTCTCTCAGCCACTCTATGAATTTAACAGTATTTATGTTCTAAAGATGAGAAAGAGAAGTGCTTTTTTTTTGAGACACGAGCAAACTGGGCTAGGGATGCAAAAGTGGGATCCCACTTATCCTAAAATTTTGAACTAGGCATGTACAAATAGAGTATAAGTGGGATCCCACTTTCGCATCCTTTAACTGGGCTATATAGATGTTCTGATTTTTCTTAAGTCCTTGCTTGTGCTTTTATTTTCATTAGATGATTGTTTTCTCAATCACGCCCAAGGGCCTGCTATTAGTGCTAAGTTTAGCAGCAGTGTGGGTGTGACAATACACCTATTTATTGTCTATAGCTTCATAAACCGGTTCAAGTATTACATTAACAATTCCGTCTCTAATTGTTATGGTTATCATTTTGATTTTATTTTTCGTTCTCTAATTCCGCTTCATAAACTGATTTTAATTTAACTATTCCTAGCTAAATACTGGATTATTTGTTTCGTCCGTCTCATTCACCTTAATATATGAATGAGATCCCCATCCATCTCCGTGGAATATAACACTGTATTCTAACCATTTTTAGGCATGCTTCAGTAATATTCAAAATATGTTGTTCTGTATGGGTGTCCCGTGTGCTACCTTTGTCATATAATTCAGTTTTCTAGTGCAAAGGGCCAAAGGATTTACCATTTTTATCTGTGAACAGCAAAGTCCTTTCAGAGAAAAAGAGCATTTCACAAGTGTGTACTATTCCTCCTGAACTAAGGTGCTTATCACAGTTTCAAAAAAGGGGCTTTCTTTTATAAAATTCGGATTAATTGACCGCATCTCTTAGGAGATCGTAGGCATGGATTAGATGGGAAGGTCCGAAGGTGTAGTTCAAGTATACTGTCGATTGATCTATGTATTTCTCACGTTCGACACTGTCCATTCTCCTTGGTTCCTATCTTTATGTATGGAGATAGTGTTTTCAGAAGAGATTTGACAGCCATGTCAGGCCCTCGCTCTTTGGTAGATAACATGGTGTACCCTCGACTTGAAGGTGCTCGACGAATGTTGGCAAGGCATCCTAATGTTTTGTTCTTTGGCTGCTGTATGGAATTTTCCAGTATTGGTGTTCTGAAGATGAGAAAGAAAAGTCCATTTCTATTCTATACATGAGCAAAGTGGACTATCAATATTTTGTGGGTTCCGTCAAATGCTTTGCTTGTGTTTTTGTTTACATTAGGTATTTTTTGTCTCAATCAAACGCAAGGACCAGCATTACAACTAAGTTTAGCATCAGCAGTAGCGGCGGTCTGGCACTACGCCTTTATATTGTGTACAGCTCCATAGTATATGCAACTGGTTGCATTTCTGAACTTGTCAAGTATTACATTCCCCTTCCGTCTTTGAGACAAAGGTCCCAGTTTTTAGTAGTTACTGTTGTCATTTTGATATGATTTTTGTTTTATTGCCAAGTGAACTGATTTTGATTTGAATTGTTCCTAACTAATACTAGATTGTTGTTTTATTTTCCCTTCCATTTTCGTAAGATATGAAATGAGATCCCCATCAGTCTAGCTGGCATACAGAATTTTGCATTTTAAACCAGTTTTAGGCATGCTACGGTAATATTCAAAACTAGCATAGTGACAATGCACGGCTAGATTGTTTACATGTGGTCAGTTTTTTACTTTTTTTTTTCACGTCCTCTGGTTCACAACTTTGACACAAAACTTATAATATGATGACATCCATTTTCCAGTGAAGATACTCGTAAGCATTTGTTTTTCAGCAGTTATTTGACCATCTTGCAAACATTTATACGAATTAATTTACCACTATATTAAATTTGTATATATCTATTTGTATATAAGGAAACAACTAGAAAATAAGTAAGTTATGTGAGAACACGATTGGGTTTCAGTAGAATTTTTCTCGTTAGGTATATTACGTTGTCGATAAGGATCTCCCATTCTCACCCCTTCTTTTCTATCCTTCACTTTAATCGTTCTCTTAGCGTTGCTCAATAAGATTTGATCGTACATAGTTATATCTTATTTTCTCATCACCAACCTTAGCGCACATGCATTATTTAGTTAGTGGCGTATTTTGGAATGGAAAACTAATACTTAAATAGGTCTAGATTAAAATCATAACTGATTCACCTTCATATATGAAATGTGATCCCCATCAATCTCCATGGAATATAGCACTGCATTTTAACCATTTTTAGGCATGCTTCAGTAATATACAAAATGTTTTGTTCCATATGAGTGTGTGTACCTTGTTCATTAATAGAGTTTTTTAGTGCAAATGATCTACTCTTTTTTATCTGTTTTGTGAACTGAGAAGTCATTTCAGATTTTCTTTTTTTAATATTTCATGTATAATTGCGCAACTAAGGTGCTTATTTTACAGTTTCAAAGATGGGGCTTTGGTTTATAAAACTGGAATTACACTGCATCTTTTGTGAGATCGGACTTCGGAGGCATGGATTAAAAGGGAAGGTCCGAAGGTGTGGTTCAAGTATACTATCGGTTGATTCTTGTACTTCTCTACTGGTCAAACGTTCGACATTGTCCATTCTCCTCAGTAGTTCCTCGTCCTTATGCATGGAGGGGAGCACAGTTGGACCAGACGAGACTTGACAGCCATGTCCGGCCCTACATCATTGTGTGTCCTCGCTCTTTGGTAGATAACAATGTTTACCATCTGAGTTGAAGCCTTGAAGGTGCTGGATGAATGTTGAAGAAGTATCATAATGTTTCGTTCTTTTGGCAGCTGTATGAAAAGTCCATTCCTATTCTAGACACGAGCAAAATGGACTATCCACATTTTGTAGGTTCCATCAAATGCTTTGCTTGTGTTTCTTATTTTCATTAGGTGTTCTTTTTGTTGTCTCACTCACGCCTAAGGCATTAGTACTAAGTTCAGTGGTAGCGCTGGTGTGGGATTATGCCTATTTATTGTATGCAGCTTTATAGTTGTCTATACAACTGGTTGCATTTCTGAACTAGTTCAAGTATTACATTCGGAAGCAGATTTGCAGCTCCCGAGCTGCAGTGAACCTGCTATTTGAAATTTTTGAAAATTTCAAATTTATGTTTCAAAAAAATCCAAAAACGGTGGCGGGCTGCTGCTGGTCTCTTCATTTCTTCGATACAGCCAGAACGACCATGGGGTGTTTTTTCCATTGCCAGCCGGGTACCAGTGCCGTTTTTGGTGTATTTTTGTGTTAATAATGGCAACTGTGGTGGAGTGGGCATGATGTATTTCGAGAATGGTAAACTGACATAAACAGCAGACTATATATGTGTGCGCAGCTATCACCCTAGTTAGCAAATCCATGTCATATTTTTTATATATCTATTGTATATAAGAAAACATCGTTGAAAATGAGTATGTTATGGAAGAATATGATTGGATTTTGGTAGAATTTTTCTCACTAGGTATACCACGGTGTTGGTAAGGATCTCCCATTCTCACCCGTTTCATTTTAATGGTTCTTTTAATTTTGCTTAATAAGATTGATCTTACATAAATATCTTATTTTCTCATCACCAACCTTAAACACATGCATTATTTCATTAGTGTTGTATTTTTTAGAATAAAAGACTAATACTTAATTAATTCTTAATTTTTAAACTCACATAGTATTTGCTTCTTTTAACGATGTCTCGCTTCGCTTCGATGCTTCACTTTCAACAGTTAGTTAAACACCAAAGAGGAACACCTATGCACCTTTTTATTTTATTTATTAGATTTTCGGGGAATTGATGGTTCATATAGAATCGTTATGTTCTCTTCCTACACACCCTCACAATTCGTGTTATTGTACTAGACTTTTCTGCGGGGTACGTTATTTTTTTATCAGTGTAATCATGCATCACCTACTATATTTTGATCCTGACCATGTTGTTTTAATCACTACATATTAGTTGTTATGTCGACTATTACAGTTTTGACGGATGGAAGACAAAAGTTTAATGCATTTATTAAGCTTCCAACATCAGAAAAGAACCTCAAATATCCATCGCTCAAAGATTCATTAGAGACCTGAAAGAAGTTCTAACTCTAAACTATCCTTAACTGCACTTGGACAAACCTTACTGTTTTTTTAATGATTTTCAGAGAACCTCAAATATCCATCGCTCAAAGATTCATTAGAGACCTCATAGGGTTGCTAAGAATTTTTTTCATTAGTATCGACCTTCTTTATCCCCTTTGAAAAACAAGAGACTATCATCTACTAGAAGCAGGTTATCAAAATAGGTGCCAAAGGGGTAACCCTTATTCCTTGTTCTTGAGCATGAACCCACTGCTACTAAGTAAACATGACAACCTTCGACAGGAAGATGGAAAATATACAAGCAAATTGGTCACCTAGATGGATGCCACAAGTTGGATTGAATTCATTATGCGCCCGATTGAACAAGACCAAAAAGGAGACTAATCTCACTCCGCCATCACCGAATTTAGCCAATGGTGGTTTATGCCTAGCTTCAGCATAATCTTCTCCAAATGACTCAACTATGAACGACTATGCGCCTTCATCATACCAAAACTTAGGAGCACAATTGCAAACAAAAATATAGTTGTCTTATTTTCGTAAAGCGCAAACATTCATATCTAGAAATGATGTTATCTCTTGTTAGTCCACCTGGTAAAAGGTTAGTTAGGAAAAATACAGATAGTTTAAGGGAGATGATGTTAGGCAGCATTTTTGTAACCACTTCCAGATGTTCAGGAAGATCAGGTTGCACAATCTAATAGTGATACTGGCCTAAAGAAGATCGAATGTAATTTTTTGTATATAAAAATGATGAATATCTTGTATATATTTTGGGGAATTAACACCCTTGAGAACATGCAACACATCATGGTAACTTCATCACGACATATATCCCAATGTTTCTGAAGAAAATGTGGAGGGTGGCCATTCCTGCCTCGGTAACTTTGTAGGAAACATCTGTAATTAACAACGCCTTCTGAACCTCATAATCATTATATGGAGTTGTTAGGATAACATTCAGGTCATCGTAACTTTACAAAGAACATGGGATAACACCTCGTCCACACTAGTTGTTCCTTCTGGTGAATAGATGTTTCCATAGAAGATTGTGTCATGGTGTCGGTGTTTCGTTACTGGCTAGTGAACAGTATCAAGCACGCAAGAATGTATACAGGTTTGGGCCCCGGGATTGTCCCAATAAAAACCCTACTCCTATGTGTATCAATTGTATTCCGGTGTGTGCGACGCTCAAGGTACAAGATGATGCCGGCTAGCGGTTTAGCTGGCTGAGGTGGATGGTGTGTTCTCGTTTGACGAGATGTGTGTGTGTGTGTGTGTGTGTGTGTGTGTGTGCGTGCGTGCGTGCGTGTGTGAATGATTGATCTACCTCCTCATGCCGAGGTGATCGGCCTTATATAGGGGTGTGCTACCGCCTTATAGAGCTAGCGGTGCGATGCTACATGCTTTGACTCTTAAGTATTTGCTAGGCTTCTGTAGATGACGTCTGGCGGTGGGTTCATACGTGAACTACCCTGTTGCCCTATAGCTGGTCAGTGTGATGACCTCAAGGAGCCAAGATTGAGCTTCTTTCCTGAGGCCAGTGATGGGACTGCTCTGGCGGGGTCCCTCTTCCTGGTGTTGGGAAACCGTGGGGAGCACGGTAGTGTTCCTAGGCGGACGACCTTGCTTGGGGTCTGGTCGATCGACTAGGGTTAGCTGGTTACCTTCTTAGTCGGTTAGCCAGGAGGCACCGACTACTGGTTTTGGTCTCGCTACCAGTGGACTGGCTAATTTTGCCTCCGTTGGGTATTGGGTTCCCATTATTCCGTCACATGGTCTGCAACTCGGCCATGCCTTCTATAACTAAACCATTTGGCCAAGCAAGATTGCATTCTTGTTGTTCCTTGTACTCACTTTCTGCTAGAAGAATCTAGATGTTGTTGTCCCCCTCGGCTAGCCACTGGACACACGCATTGTTGCGCCACATGATCTCCTCCCACATATAAAACTCAACTATCCTCTCCTCAACGCTTTCATGTTCTCTCGGCGGGCCCACCAAAGAGGATATTCCCTTAAGTCACCGAGCTTTTGATAAAGCTACCTCAAAATTAGTCCTTACACTACCAAAGGACTCCATATTTCATTCATAGAACATGATCCTCACGCTCAAAAGCTTAGCGGACAACTGCCCAATAGGCACCACTAGTTCTCCTGTCTTCTAGCTACTGTCATGCACATTTGCAAAATCTCTGAGTCTCTCCCACATAACCTCATATATGAAGTGATAGGGCACCCAAATATGTATATTATTTTCTACTAAAGTATTAGAGATATGATATGGTAAACACATTGTAAGCAAAGTCCCATATTGGACCGCCCAATACATACCAATATCCAACCAAAGACATATACAAATACGGAAAGTAAACACCAACTATTGGGTGCAAATTCGAAGGCTTATAAAGAATTGATTGAGATTTTTCAAAAATATACATAAACTGGTTGCCCCATAGACAAGCCCACATTTCGTTCCTCTTGCCAAATATAACAAAGCTAGTAGAAACTCGTCTGCATTGAAGGTATGCTTTGAAAGCCCATTTCGGCCCTCTTGCCAAATATCACATGTTTAAAAGTAACACGAACAATATAAAAATTGTCCAAGGGTTAATTAGCTTATTTTCAAATTCGGTAGTAGTTTTTTAATATACAATCAAAAAGATTTTATACATATTCCGAGTGTATCTTCGAATAATAAGAATACCCATAATATTTGGTAACCGTATATTCTAGATACGACTAATAATATGCGACACATGGAAAACCACGTTCTTGTTCAAAAGGATCGCTATAAAGAGCCCCGATACTCTACCCCAGAAATTACCAACACTACTAGTAGACAGACAAAAAACACATTGAACACATCTTTGTGATACCAGATTAGCCTTCCATGGATCCAAATGGTTCTTTGTCCAATGATCTAGGAAGTTACACAAGTGAGGACTACATTTGCTATGTTTCCCCCTTGCACGAACCCTTAGAGGAACAACTGCGATGCCAACCTTAGACAGTTTCAGAAGCTTAACAGCTGTGTGTCAATTTCAGCTCTATCTATGAATAGTATGCCTATCACCTCAGAACCCAAAGGAGAATCCATCTTTCCGGTCGATGAGCATTCCATGTTATCGTACCACATGGATGTAGCACATCCTCCAAGACTCCCATTCAGCTCCATTCCAGTAGGAGCGGATAGCACAAGAACATCCATGGCCGACTTCACGGTTAGTACATTGGCAGAGACATATGGTGTTATAGTATGCTTAACATGTTTAAATATGGATGTTTTAACAAGAATGTTTAATTATCTTTAATTATGGATCTTTTCCACGCAGGACCCTTTCATGATCCAAGGGAGTCCCTTTTCCATTATGAATGCAAGCCTTAAATCTCATGAAGCTTTTGATCCAAGGGATGTGGCGTTTGGTTCTCCAAGACTCTCGTTCAGCTCCATTCTGGCTGCACCAACCGATTGCACACAACCATTCGTGGCCGATTTCACGGTTAGTACATTTGCAGAGATACATGGCGTTATAGTAGTTACTATAATGAACAAGTATGTCTAAATATAGATCTTTCCATGCAGGGCCCTTCCACGATGCAAGGTAGTCCCCTTGCCAATATGAATGCGAACCTTAAAGCTCATGAAGTTTCCGACCCTTCTCCGGTATCTGGGTGTCCTGAATGGCTAGTATCTAGGGTAATTTCACCATCATTACCCTCTTAACTCCTAAACTAGATGTAAACCAAACCGTTTCTCACACCCAATTCTATGCAGGAACATAAGCCAAAGAAAATTATGAGGTCATCATATGAAGAACTTTATGGCATTGCGTCATCTGTTAACGCGGCTCATATTTGTTCGTTTCCAGAATCTACACCCATACAGATGGAAATACAACAAAGTGTGATGGATGTCCCAAATGTTATGTTTAATGAAAACTTTGTACCGTGTACCAGCTCAACAATGCTTGAACCAAGAAGACTGCGTGAGTACACATGTCACCGATGTAACATCACTTTCAACAAACAACAAGCATTTGCTGGGCACATGAGCTCCCACAGCAAAGCTAAAAGAAAGGTCCTACATGATTAAACCATCCTACAACTGTATTGTAGTGTTCACCTCGCACTTCAACGGAGCAGGACAACGCAACGCTTGTACCGAGCAGAGGAATTGAATTGTTTTTTTTACTATGCATGGAGAATATCTTGTCCAAGAAATGGCGAAAGAGGAGGTGGTTATGGGTAGTTTACTAGATTGGGCTTGTGTTCTCTTACTTTCTTAGTTATTTTTCATTGTTATAAACATTGGTTGTGCAATCAGTTCCTCATATTCATAATTTATTTTGGAGATATTGCTAAAACTAGCAAATATATTTTTATATTAAGTTTGGATTGTTAATGGTGATGGTTAATCCACCAACACATCCGGACCTTCGGATCTAAAGATAGGGCTAAGACGGATTATGGCCTGCCAAAGAAAAATCCTGCACGCACAACAAACGCAAGCACGGCAGCCCCTCGTCGTCCTCAAAACGTCCTTCTCTGCATGTTTTAGCCGCACATGTTACTTTCCAAAAAAAATCTCAAACAAATTCTTGTTCAAATCCAATTCAAGGAACTTTTGACACGCCTCAGATTCTGGCTGCAATGAGTGAGATTGTACGTGAGAGAGAAGATGAAGGAGCAATCGCGCCGCTTGGATATAATCGATTCAAGGTTGTATATCTCTCGATATGGTTGGAAGTGCGTTTATACATCGATTGTGTATTTTCTTCTCCCTGCATAATGTTCATTCCTCTTATTTTCTGTGATTTTGGGGAATAGAGCAGCTCACTACAGGAAAGCGGATAGTTGCCGCTGGCTTTTTGTCGGAGCCTATATGCCGACGGTTTTCTTCGTGGTCGTCGGCTTACCATAGCCTCACGTGGTGGTCCTGTATTCACCGACGAAAGTCTAATGACGGCAGCTGTATGCCGACGGACATTTGTAGTGTTGGGACGGGGATTTGAACCTTGCACCTAACGTGCGCGCACACACTGAAATCGCTCAAGTAACCATCTGACTTGCAAATGCTTCGTATACAGTGTAGAGAGACAACTGAAAATATCTACGGAGTATTATCTACACGGTAGTACCCAAAATTCACAACATACAAAGAAATTAAACATGCTTTAAATCTACCGCCGAACTGCTGTGTGTCCTTTTCTAGGATAGAACTTAACACGGTTGTACTAATAATTATGACGAAAAATTACAAGTTTGAAATATTTTTGCGTGCATAATTATTTATTTATTGCACCATTTATAATTTTAAAATATATTGTGCTCAAATATATTTTCATACATAATTATTTATTTATTGCACCATTTTATAAGTAAAAAGTATATTGTGCTCAAATATATTTGCATACATAATTATTTATTGTGCTCAACTATATTTGCATATATATATCTGCATCATTTTTAAGTAAAAATATAATGTGCTCAAATATATTGCATACATAATTATTTATTTATTTAGTGCGAAACTCCCAGTTCGGTGTACCGGATGGAATCATACGATAACTTGTGCTCCATATTCCTATGGCCTACGCTAACACAACAAAGTAAAAAGTCCATTGCTCAACCTCCATTTGACACCGGTCAAAGGGGTAGACGACATCGGTCAAAGGGTTAGGTTTAGCAGAAAGTCAATCCGTGTGCTAAAGGGCGAGACAACTTACAACCATCGCCATCACCATCACGTCCTTTTTCAATTTAATAATAAAGATATTTCAACGAAAACACTAGTCCTTCGTGAAAAATCACACTTTCGATAAGCATGTTAATTAGATGGATGCTCGACTCTATTACTATGAGAAATGCCATGCACTTTCGTTCTTATATGATATGTTTATATTTTTCGCCTATAAATAAGAATATGTTACTATGAGAGCAGCAACACTCAAGAGAATCACAACTCCTTAAAAAATCAAAAGAGTATCACACCGTCTGGAATGTGTGAAATCTAACTTCTATGTATACGAATTTTTTCGAGTTTTTCGTTTTTATTATCTTTTACTAGCATTCATACAAAATCTCACATAAGCATATTGATTCGAAAATAATGGCGAGAGTTGTCTACCTTATCAAAGTCTGAAATCGTGAATATAATAATGCATAGCATAGTGGTGCAAAGACGCAGGTCGCCCTTCTAGTACAACATTGATTCCAAATATTTTATGGTTGGTGTGGAACTTTGAGATATATGGAACTCCAAAACGTAGTCCCCAAAAATTGCTAATGGATTGCATAATTAAGACCAAGTTTATTGTTGCCTAACTTGGCCATAAAAGTATGCTAAAAGAGACCAAACAAACACGAAAAGTAGGCAGAGGCAGATTTGACAAACGGATTATAGTGCTAGGTATGCACGAGATTAAAAAGAGCTAATAAAACTAGGGGTACACTTCGGGTGTTTTTTGCGAAAAAAAACTACGACACGTGTAATCACTAGATCTGTTTGGATCAATTTTGCACACGTCTCACAAGTTGATGAACCAGCTGACCCCAGTTTACAAGTTTGTGTACCGAATTGCTCTCACGCGACAAGTTTGAGTACCCTAGTGTTATTAGCTCGATTAAAAATTCGTTCAAAAAAATGTTCAAGAAAAAAGTTACGTACGCCGAATGATGTCAGCCGGTCTCCGTCAGCTACGTATTACTTTATAACTTGATACGCTAATCCATGAGAATAGCTTAAGACAGCTTCTAGTCAGTGCGGATGGAGAGACCCGCATCTCCCGAGTCGCTCCTCTCCCGAGCGGCTCTGGAGACCCCCCACCGCCGAACCCTAGCCCCCCGTCGATCTCCTCGCTCAGGCCGCTGCTGCTGCCCTCCCGGCGGCGGTGGCGGCGCCCATCCCGTCGAAGACGGTGGGCAGGAGAGGCGCTCCGCGGCGGCGCATCATGGGAGAGGTGGGGCGCAGGCTGTGGGTGCAGGGCGGCGCGGCCATGGCGGCCGTGGCCTGAGGGCCTCCGACGGACCTGCGGCGAGGAGCTTGTGGTGCTCTGCCGTGCGGCCGAGATCTCCGGTAGGCGGCGATCTGGCGGACGATCTGGGCCGTGAGCCCGATCTGGATCTTTCAGGGCCTGTCCTGCACGGAGGCTGGCTGTTCTCGGCGATGTGCTACCTTCTCCTCTGCGGCCAGTCCGGCTGGAGTTGACCAGCGGCGTGGGGGCCGTTGGTCTTGCGAATAAAGGCGGTGGTCCTTGGTTCCGAATCACGTCGAGATGAAGATCTGCTTGACGTCGGTACCTTGATCTGGCAAGAGTGTCGAGTTTCGGAAGGCTCCGCGGTGATCTTTCATGGGCTAATTCCTAGAGATTGCTGGATCGAGGGATTCGGTCGCGCCGGAGGGAGCGGCGTGAAGCTCTGCTTCTGTGCCATCATGGGCAAATTCATGGTGTAGTCAGAGACGGGGAATGTCATGAAAGCTGTGATTAAAGGACTAGCAAATGGTGATTGGAGCTTTGCGGCGATGAGGAACTTGCTTGGAGTTGCAGGAGGCGGAGCAGCGGTATGTTAGTGGGGGCAACATCACAGGTGAAGTTCAAAGTCCTACCTTTCAGGGTGAAGATTCAAGGTCTGGTCTTAACTGGTTGTGCCTGGCAATGGTCTTTGCCTGGCAATGGTCTTGCTGAAGACATTGTTTTGAGAGCGGGGACTATCTTCAGGGTGAAAACACAAGGTCTGGCCTTAATTGGTTGTGCCTGACACTGTTCTTCTTGAAGGCGTTGCTTTTGAAGATTTGGACATCAGGTGGTGTCTTGGTGGTGGTTGTGCGGCTGCTGCAAGGACTGTAACTCTGTAGCGGGACTTTTCTTTTATTTCTTCTTCTTATTGTCTTTCGGCTGTGTGCATCCGTAATAGGTTTGGTTATTGCGTTGTTGCAGAGGCTGAGTATAATTTGTATCTCCGCGATATTAATAAACACTCTTTATCTAAAAAAAAAGTCAGTGCGGATGCACAAAGTGGTAGTACTACCGTGTGATTTAGTACTAGTACTAGTGTACTACCAGTTCAGTTTAGCATTAGTACACTTTTGTACGCTGTACTCGCCATGTCCACTAGTAGTACTAGCACTATTTCCAGCTTAGTTTTGCAATTTATGTTGCCATGTCATTTGTCAGCTGAAGCTCCTCGATCTTTGGCTTATAGTACCATGTGAGAGTGAGATGTGGTAGTACAACAACAAAACAATGTTTGCCAGTTTGTCAACAGCAGTAGTACACACCGGCGTCACCATGGCCATGCTCGCCTACAAAAGGGGATCTCCTGTCTCATAATCTAACCCGTGACTGAGCAGAGATGCCATGATGCAGCGTGATATGAAGAGGAGGATGAGACGCAGAGGCATCATCGAGTCCAGCGTTGATGAAACCGTCTAGCCATGCCCCGTCCTGCGGGGCTGCCGGAACGGTTCACCGCCGCTGGACACGATGACACCTCTGCTTTCTCTGGCGGAAGAACATTCAGGTACGCACTGCTCTACGATGCCGAGGAGAAGCGTGGATTGGTCAGCTGGTGTGCAGTGCACAGCTTCGCGTTCTCCGCCGCCGCTGAGGACTATGCCGCCGGTTCTCCGGCCACCTAGACATAGGAGAGCGAGATGCTCCAACATGTCGGTGGTACAGCGAGCGGAGCAGGTAGCTCCAGCGGCTCAGGCATGCGTGGTCCTTGAGTGCCTCCATGCATCTCCGAGCCTCTAGCCCGCGCTTGGCTGGAAGTTCAGTGGTCGGGTGCTTGTCAGACTCGTCTTGAGCTGTAGTGACGGCTCGAGTTGAGCGGCACGGCGCGGTCTCAGGCTTGATGCTTTCCTCAGTGTACAATCTATAAAAAAATGATTTTTTTTTCTGATTTTTCATTTTTGTATTGTTTAAAATTTCCACTCTGGTGGAATTCAACATCATCTACACCTAAGTTTTTGTTTCAAATTTTTCAAAACTTAGAACTACCGATTTTGAATTTTTTGAAAAAACAGGCTTCATGGAGCGATGGCTCCATTAACACTTTCTATGATGGAGTGTGGCGAGCTCGGTTAAAAAAAATCGGCATTTGAAACTTTCAAAAAATATAATTTTTTTTGTTAAGTGTAGATAATGTTGAACTCAATCAGTGCACAAAATCTCAATGCAAAATTACCAATATATTGGCTGTGTAAAATGATAAATGTGTGATTTAGATCTGTGAACCGTACACTTTCTCAAAAACTTGAAATTTTGTCAGACTTGCCATTTTGTGTAGCCTAGAATACAACAAATTTTGCATTGAGATTTTGCACACTCACAAATTTATTCATTATCTATGCCTAGGATTTTTGTTTCGAATATTTTGAAAATTAAAAATGCTGACTTTGACTTTTTGAAAAAGAGGCTCGATGGAGTTCGGGCTCCATTTACACTTTTCGTGATTTTGAGTATGGCATTTTGGCGGCTGAGTTCCATGGAGGTCGGCTTTTGAAAAAATTAAAATCTTTATTTGAAACTTTCAAAAATATTTTAAAAAGTTTATAAGTGTAGATAATGTTGAACTTTAATAGTATGCAAAATTCGTTATATTTTAGGCTCGATGAAATGACAAATTTGTGGATCTGGATTGGTGAATGATACACATTTCAAAACCTTGAATCTTGGTAGATTTTTCATTGTTATGTAGCCTAAGAATTTTGCATTGATATTTTGCACACCGGTGGAGTTCGATATTATCTACACCTAGATTTTTGTTTTGAATTCTTGGTTAACTTAAAAAAATGTCAATTTAGATTTTATTTTATTTTTTGGAAAAAACACGCTCTAGGGATCTAGGGCTCCATTTACACTTTCCTTGATTTTGAGTGCGGCCTTTTGGAGATCGAGCTCCATAGAGCTTGGTTTTGGAAAACAATTAAATCTTCATTTAAGTTTCAAAAAAAAAATCGTCATTTAAAAATTTCCAAAAGATATAGAAAAATCCATAATGTACATAATTTTGAACTCTAACAGTGTGCAGAATCTGAATTCAAAATTTGTTATATTTAGGTTGGACAAAAATGAAAAATGTGTGGATCTGGATAGGTGAAGAGTGCACATTCAGAAACTTCAAATTTTGTAAGATTTCCATTTCGTGTATGTTAGAATATGTCAAAATTTGCATTGGGATTTTACACACTAGTAGAGTTCGACATTATCTACACCTACGATTTTTGTTTTGATTTTTTTAAACTTAAAATGCCGATGTCTATTTTTTGGAAAAAAATGCTCCATGGAGCACGGGCTCCATTTACACTTTCCGTGATTTGAGGCGTTTTGTATGCCGAGATTAATGGAGTTCGGTTTAAAAAAAATCATCATTTGAAACTTTTAAAAAAAAATCCTAAGCTAGTGTAGACAATGTTGAACTCTACATTTGTGCAAAATCTCAATGCAAAATTCGTTATATTTTAAATTGGAAAAAATGACTAATGTGTGGATTGGATCGGTAAACAATGCACATTTTCAAAAGGTTGAAATTTTGTCAAATTAGCCATTTTCAAAAGGTCGAAAATGAAGCTACATTACAATTAATTGGCCTATGCATAAACTAAGGATGCATGCAACCAAATTGTTATAAATCCAACAAAACCTGTAAAAAGGCGGCAAGTTCCTTGTAACCTCTATGCTGGAGGTTACAACAAGATGTCAACACGCTAGCAGCAACTAGGTGTACAGAATCCTAGTCTTCAACACATGCCTCCAACGAGGAATAAAAGTTGCATCCTAGTTGCGAGATTCAACGAATAGTTCCAAATCCCTGATCCTGGTATATGTCCAGCTAGTATCGGTGCATCATAGCAATGCCTTAGGAAATCATTGTCGCGAGTTCCAAATAGCCATATACCTAGTTTTTGAAGAAATAGGCTTTCGTCCCGCTATATTATATACCTAGTTTTTCACCATGGATACTGGGTAGAAAAGCTACTGATAGAGCCATCATGACGACCACCGGCGAATTTAGTCAAAGATAGGACCATCATGTCGTGCGCGCTATAACAAAATAGTGTCACCATTAAAATACGCTATTAGCATGCTATATCACGTTATAGCGTGCTATTAGTGGTGCTATAGCACGCTATTATTTTTCATGGTCTAGATCCACCACCATCACAATTCATTTTCATAACACCCTCCTCAAATCCACCGAGCGGGCCAGGCCAGCTGTCAAACGTCTACCTCCAAAAGGCGGTTGAGTTAGCCGAAGGGTCAATGGATAGGAAATGAGTAGGTAGACTATGCCCCATGTTCTTGTCAGATTAGAGTGGACAAGGAAATAGAACGAAAAAGGGGCACTCGGTGGGATGAATTATACTAGGGGCAAAACAAACTTCTTGTATTCGTTCAATCACAATATTTTTTATCAGTGGTTATATATTGTTCTATTAATCTATAGCAATCACGGTTATTTTTTTAGTATATGAAACTTTATGTACTAAAAAATAGTTTACAATGCGAGAAGGTAGGATAGGCTATAAAAAACCCACTGCGTCTCAATATGTGAAACCAACCTCTAACATCAAGACTATGGATACCCATCTTGTACCCTCTCACCGCCATATCGAGGTACTGCTGGCCATCCGGCTACAGTTTTAGGGCATTCTCGTTCACGCTTAGTCAACATCCCTCGTGCTCCTGTCCTGCTCCCATACCTCCTTGTTGATAGGGCGATTGTGTTGTCACTAATCTTTAGATAAAAAATCCAGTACCCACCAATTTTAAATGTTATAATAAAAGGCCCATATTTATAGCCCAATACCAACCAAAATCGAGACAATGGAAAATAAAAGTCGAGAAAGTATATACAATTCGTTGATGCAAACCCGAAGGCTAAGAATGAAATGACTGATATCTTTGAATTTTTCAATCGCGTGACCGATAGTCATTTCCATTTGACCATCTTTTCAAATATAAGGACAATGAAAAATAAAAGTCGAGAAAGTATATACAATTCGTTGGATGCAAACCTGAAGGCTAAGAATGAAGTGACTGGTATCTTTGAATTTTTCAATCGCGTGACCGATAGTCATTCCCATTTGACCATCTTTCCAAATATAAGGAAAGTAAGTAGACACTCGCCTACTTTGAAATCCATGTAAGCACATAAGGAAGAATGTAGGCTATTGCAACATGTTTAAAATATCAGGCGTAATACCAAATTGTGCAAGGTTTAATAAACTTTTTTTTCAATATTTTATGTACTACTAGTATATAAATTTAATGCTAAAAAAAAAAGATTTAACAAAAGATTTCATACATATGTGAATCGTATCCTTGAGATAATAATAAAATCTATAATATATAGTAAATATCTATAATATATGGTAACCGTATATTCTATATATGATTAATAATAATTGACACGTGAAAAAGCAACCTCTTGTTTCAACTATAAAGAGACCCGATACTCTGTCTCAGAAATCACCTACACTACCTGAGAGAAAGAAAACCACATTGAAACAATATCTGCAGTATTAGATTAGCCTTCCATGGATACAAATGGTTCTCTGACAAGTGATCTAGGAAGTTACACAAGTGAGAACTACATCTGCTATGTTTCCTCCTTGCACGAGCGCTTAGAGGAAGAACGCTTAAGAGTTTTCGATTCACCACGAGGCTTCGCCGTTGTTCCTCTAAGCGCTTCGTGCAAGGGGGAGTTTTTGATATACCAAGAAGGGCAATATAGCAGCATGGCTAAGGTTGTCCCCATTCCATTATGAATGCAAGCCTCGAATCTCATAAAGTTTTCGATTCTTTTCGGGTCTGTGAATATCCCGAATGCCTAGTCTCTCGGGTAAACTCAATTGTTTCTCACATCCAATTCTATGCAGGAGCAGAAGCCAAACACGCCTATGAGGTCATCATCCAATGAAGAACTTTATGGCACGGTGTCACCTGTTAATGGAGCTCATAATTGTCCTTCCCCAGAATCTACACCCGCACGGATGGAAATGCAACACACTATGATGGACGTCCCAACTGTTATGTTTCATGAAAACCCGGTACCTTGTACCAGGCTACCAGCTCAACAATGATTCAACCAAGAAGATTATGTGAGTACACAACTACACATGTGACCGATGTACCATTACTTTCTACAAATCACAAGCATTTTCTGGGCACATGAGCTCCCACAGCAAAGCTAGCAGAAAGATCCCACATGATTAAACCGCCATACAGTGGTATTGCAGTATTTACATGGCAATTAAACAGAGAAGGACAACATAACGCTTGACCCGAGCAGAGAGAACTGAGCTATTGTTTTTTACTATGAGGAGAGAATATGATCCCAATAAAATGGCAAAAGAGGAGGCAGTTATCGGTTGTTTACTAGATTGATCTATTGTAGTTTTACTTGCTTAATTAGTTGTCATGGTCATAAACATTGGTTGTGCAATCAGTTATTCATATCCATGTAGTTTGTTTCAGAGATAGTGCTAAAACTACAAGGCTCCGCGCCACGTCCTCCTGCCCTCTGACCATCAAATTGCATGGTAGGAACCTAGCTTGGTCCTCTTAGAAGCAGCCCAAAACAAGACGTGGAGCCGGCTACCCAACAGCCACGTCTACTGAGGAAGGCCATGCTATATTTTTTGAAACAAGCCAAAAAATGACCATTTCATTAATTAAGAAGTGACAAATTGCATGTTATCTTGGAGAAAAACATGGTGAAAACCTGCAAAAATAACCCAAGTCACCATCATGAAACACGGCAGGGAACTCGCCAACATCTGTCAGCTAGGGCACAAGGCAACATTTATCGACGTCGCTACCAACACAAACTCGACGCACATTGCCGAAAAATGGAGCAGTGTGGAGATAGCACAGAGTCATCGTCACCACTCCTACTCAAGCGAGTGAGACAGACTTGGCTGCAACTAACCGTCAACGATGTTGAGTTGCAGCCATTGATACAGAAACAATGGCGAGAATTGTGCGCCTTATTGAAAAACTAAAATCGTGAATATAATAATACATGGTGTTTTTATCTCAAATTTTTTGTAGTATAGTTGGGTAAAGGCATGGGTCACTGCTAGTACATCATGAGTTATTTTATGGGTGTGGAATTTTGAGATATATTAAGCTCCAAAATGTAGTCACAAAAACATGCCAATCGTTTGCAGTACTAAGACCTAGTTTTCGGTTGCCTAATTTAGCCCTAAAAGTAGGCTAAAAGAAGCCAAACAAACACGAAAAGCATGGAAAAGCAGATTCGACAAACGAATAATCATAATCAACTGCAATACAAAACGTAGCAATGTACGAGAAGAAAAAATGCGCACAACGCCAAATGAAGTCGTTCTGCGTCAGTTAAGTTTTATTCCCTCCGTTCAATATAAGATGTTTATCTATTTCAATGTGGACTACATACGAATTGAAATGAGTGAATCTATACGCTGAAACATGTCTACATACAGACAATGAAGAGAGTAGTTTATTACTCTACTTGATATTTCATACGCTAATCCATCAGTACAGTTTGAGACAGCTGGGGTTTAGTTCCAATCAGCGCGGATGCACAACACGGGTGGCAGTACCAGCGTACTGCTACTATCAGTTTGGTTTAGCAGTAGTACAGCTTGTACTCCTACCACTCTCTAGTCTGTACTCATCATGTCCATCTGATTTTGGTTTGGCTGTACTACTCTACTATTTTCAATTTAGATTAGCAATTTATTTCGCCAGATGGTCAAGCTCCCCGATCTTTGACTGGTTCAACTATGATTCAGATGATAGTACAAGGGAAGCACGATCTGAGAGTGAGATGTGGACTGGTAGTACAACATCAAAAAACAATGTTGGACAGTTGCCAACAGCAGTACACACGGGCGTCATCACCATGTGCTGGCTCCTACAAACGGGGATCGGTTCAGTTATTTAAGCAGCAGAGATGCCAAGATGCAACGATATGGTGGGAGGGAAGACGAAGAGGAGGAGGATGAGACGCAGAGGCCTCATTGAGTCCAGCGTTGATGAACTGTCCGGCCATGGCCCCCATGGAACGGTTCACCGGCGCTGGACACAATGACACCTCTGCTTTCTCCGGCGAAGAGCGATTTTTTTCTGATGCCTAATCCATCATCGCATGCATTTTCGTAAGGTATGCAAAAAAAAAAAAACAAAAAATAATAATGTATGCAAAAGTGTTTACTTGGTATCTTCGTAGGGGTGTCATTTTAACAAAGGATAACCTTGTTAAGCGAAACTGGCATAGAAGTACAGAGTGTGTGTTTTGTCCACAACAGGAGACAATAAAACACTTATTTTTCGAGTGTAGTTTTGCGCGTTCTATTTGATCATCCATCCGATAGGTTCTAACTTATATCCACCCAAGTCTGTTGCAAATGTATTTGGCAACTGGCTAAATGAGATTGATAAAGAGTTTAGAATTGTTATTAGGTTGGGAAGGATAGCCGTTATATGGTCGCTTTGGACTTTGGCTGTGTACAATGACAAGGTTTTCAATATAAATATTTTTCTTATTTGCAGGTACTCTATCGGTGCACAAGTATTTTCTGTTCGTGGTCCACATTACAACGGGCGGGGAATCAAGACTTCTTTACGGAGCCATGTGCATGATTGGAAGAGGTGGCGAGCGATATTTTTATCCGACATGGATGGTCGCAAAATATCCGACATGGATGGTCGCTTGATCGACGTATTGGTCCTCCATAAGTGTTGGTATTCGTCATATGCATTGGCGTTTTACTTATACATGATTGTAATTCGTCTGGTGCTACATTTTATTTCTTTTCGTTCGGTTGGATTGCGGCTGTGTACATTCTTATGGAGAGGTCGGGCGTAATGTGTAAATTCTTTAAGGAATAAAGCCTTTTATCAATAAAAAATGCAATCCTC
Organism: Poa pratensis; assembly: GCA_947311845.1. Classification (NCBI taxonomy): domain Eukaryota; kingdom Viridiplantae; phylum Streptophyta; class Magnoliopsida; order Poales; family Poaceae; genus Poa; species Poa pratensis. Next base: position 21,634,423 of record CAMZMU010000033.1, on the reverse strand, counting down.
TGGGATGCCGTGGAGAAGCATGGATTGATCAGCTGGTGTGCCGTGCACTCCTCCGGGGCTGCTGGGACGGTTCACCGGCGCTGGACACAATGACACCTCTGGTTTCTCCGGCGAAGAATGTGGTAGTACTACCGTACTGCAGGCTGCAGCTGCCGTCTGATGCGGTACCAGTACTATCAGTTTGGTTCAGCAGTAGTACAGTTTGTACCACCGGATTTTGGTTTAGCAGTACTACTCTAGTAATATTTCCAGATTAGTTTAGCAATTTATTTCGCCAGATGGTCATCGCCGACTGAACTTTGGTCACTGAAGCACCTCGGTATCGACGATTTAAGTAAGATTCAGACGATACATGGAATGCACGATCTGAGAGTTACTAGATGTGGTAGTACAACGACAAAGACAATGTTGGACAGTTGTCAACAGCAGTACACACCGGCGTCATCACCATGTGCTGGCTCCTACAAACGGGATCGGTTCAGTTATTTAAGCAGCAGAGATGCCACGATATGGTGGGAGGGAAGACAAAGAGGAGGATGAGACGCAGAGGCCTCATTGAGTCCAGCGTTGATGAACTGTCCGGCCATGGCCCCAGGCCTGCATGGAACGGTTCACCGGCGCTGGACACAATGACACCTCTGCTTTCTCCGGCGAGGAGCGATTTCTTTCCTGATCCCTGATCCATCATCGCAGGCATTTTCATCAGGTACGCACTGTTTCTACGATGCCGGGGAGATGACGGGATTTATCAGGTGGTGACGGCCTTGCGCAGCTTCGCGTACGTCCTCCGCCCGCCGCTGCCGACGACGCTGCTGATTCTGCGGCCACCTCGGAGAGCGAGAAGGACAGGGCCGGCGGCGGTGGTAGAGCGAGCGGAGCAGGTTGCCCAGCGGCACAGACCCGTCTGGTCCTTGAGCGCCTTCCACGGTTGGAGCCTCCAGCCCGCGCTTGGCCGGCAGATCGGTGGCAACGTCGCTTCTCCACAAAACCAGAGCTGCTCTGTCGCCTCTCATCGTCGGGTTCGGTGCTTCGGTGGCTATGGTGGGGGCGGAGTGAACGCATCGGGGGCCGACGGGTCACGTTGACGACAATCGTCTTGTATCCTCCGTAAATGTGTTCTGAATTCGAGATGATTGTGTTGCTTTGGCTCTGGCTGACCGGCGCTGCTTCAAGTCTGGTTGTTCAGTACCTTGTCATGGTTTTATCCTTGTTTTCTATGTTTAATTGAACAACTGTTTGTTCTTATGATTCACTGTATGGACACACTTAAAATATGAATTGTTTCTTATAAATGGAGTTGCCAAGCAGTACTTGGTATCCATGAACTTTTTCTTATATTTTGAACATGGTATCCATGAACTTTTTTTTCTCATATGAAGTACTACATGCTATCCATTAATGAGAACTTTCAACCCGCACCTAAAAGAGAAATCAAAACACCTTACATTCTCGTTTCAAAACTAATCAAGCACCAATTTTTTTTGAAAGAAGGCAAAACATTTGTTATCTCGTTGATCCAGAAGAAGAGAGTTACCTAGCTAATTATCGGAAAAGCAGGTTAAAACCGTACAACGGGAGTGCCAAACACAAAGACCGGACGGTCTCCTACCATAGTCGGAGCGACGACATCATGACCGTTATGGGAGCCTTCCACGGTTGGAGCCTCTAGCCCGCGCTTGGCCAGCAGAGATCGGTGTCAATTTTGGTTCTCCCCAAAACAAGAGCTGCGATCTGTCGCCTCTCGTTGTCGGGTTCGGTGCTTCGGTGGCTATGGTGGAGGCGGAGTGAACACATCGGGGGCCGACGAGTCACTTTGCTCTCGCCGTCTTCTATTCTCCGTAAATGTGTTCTGAATTCGAGATGATTTTGTTGCTTTGGCTCCGTAAATGTTGTTCAGTATCATGTCATGGTTTTAGCCTTGTTTTCTAGGTTTTTTTTTTGAAATGGAGGATGAACCCCCAGCCTTGCTTTCTATGGTGTTAGCCTTGTATTCTATGTTGAATTGAGCAACTCTCTTTTCTTAAAACTCACTGTAGGACGCACTTAAAATATGAATTGTTTCTTATAAATGGAGTTGCCAAGCAGTACTTGGTATCCACGAACTTTTTCTTTAACAAGGGTATCCATGAACTTAATGATAGCTTTCAACCAGCATGGAAAGGAGAAATTGAAATACCTTACTTTTCTCGTTTCAAAATTAAGAAAGCACCATTTTTTCTGAAAGAAGGCAAAACATTTGTTATCTAGTTGATCCAAAAGAACAGAATTGTCCAGCGAATTAACGGAAAATCACGTTAAAACCGTTACAACACACGAACTACAGTGCTCCAAATCTGGTTGTTCAGTATCTTGTCATGGTTTTAGCCTTGTTTTCTCTGCTTAACTAAACAACTCTTTTTTCTTATAACTCACTGTATAGACACAATTAAAATGTGTTTTTTTAGAATCCAGTGTTTTTTCTTATAAATGTAGTTGAGAAGCAGTACTTCCGTAGGCCTGCTAATGATATTTCGGGGCCAGGAAGAAAGTTGGAATATGAGCCCTTAAAAATCCCTAAATAAATATTCACTAACCATAGTACTCTATTCGGTTTATTAGGCCTCTAGCGAAAATCACGTTATTCCATTCGTATGGCCTGTTTAGCTATCAATGCCCTGTTTAGCTATGCTTTGCCGCCGCTGCAATCTACAAACACGTCGAGAACGCATCAATTAATTGATCAAATTTGCCGAGTTAAAATAAGGTGACTTTGAGTTATTGGCAAGGATTGAGAAATTTTCAATGATCAATTGACATGCACTTCTATTTTCCATATACAAAACCGTAATTGTTTTAGATCAAAACTCTAGTTCCTGTTTCCATACTTTTGAACAGCTGGGAAATCACTAGAAAAAGGCCGATCTTTGAGAAGATCTAGTTCACAAGCTTCTAGCGCGCTGCACGCCAAGTGTCTCCTTCTCCCTCCATATGCGTTCTTTGCTCGCCAAGTGTTAACTCCTCCTTTCATGCGGTCATCGCGGATATCTTCATACTCAGCAAGTGTCGCAACGAGAATAACAATGACATGAGGATGAGAGAGAGAAGTGGCACGTGATGGTGAGAAATGCAGTTTTCCCCTTTTATTTTTCAAACCAAAAATTAAAACGAAATATCTTGAGAACCGTTCGTCAAAATTACGAACCATTTTCACTTTTGAGCACTTCGCCCTTGAGGTATTCAAATATTTTTTACTTCCAAAGTTGTATAGTTGTACTTCGGATTTCATGTACTTTTGCTTCTAGATTCCATTATATTTTTGTACACTGCACGAGAACTTTGACAATTTTTTGGATAGTGTAAATTTAAACTTCGGATTTCAGTATACTTGTACTTTTATACTTCGTGTTTCACTATTTGTGTACGTCAGATTTTTTTAATTCATTAAATTTGTATTTTGAAATTTTGTACTTCGGGAATTTCATACCTAGGCAATTTCGTATTTCAGCTTTTAGTGTACTTGTACCTCGTACTTTGGGTTTTGTATTTAGGAAATTTGTGTACTTGGGGTACACCCGCGGTGCACATGAAAATACGGCCACGCTGCACCTAGAGGTACGCCCACGCTGCATCTAAAAGTACAATCGCATTGCGCATGAGAGTTCGTCAACACTGCACGGAAGCACACCCATGAAAGGTTGGAAGTACGTGAGAACTGCACTTTGAGAATTACGGCCGCGCGGGGGACACACACCTTATGAGATGTGTCAGCACGGGAGCGCCCCGCGCTGCCCCCAACAAACCTTCCCAAAGGTCGTCCTTTTGCTAGTTATACCCCCATGTGAGAAATAGTGTATTTCCAGTTTTTTTGGAAAGTCAAACTTTATTAAGTTTGACCCTGTTTATATAAAAATACCAACATTTATGGTAGAAAATTAGTATTATAAGATTCTTGATGAAATATATTTTTATCATATACCTATTTAGTTTTATCAGTACTCTTATATTTTTGAACAAATTCATCCAAACTTTAAAATGGTTTGCATTCCAAAAAAAGGTGGAAGTACACTCTGATATATTTTACCCACAATGTTCTACACTACTTTAGTGTTTGGTTTCAAAACCTAGTATCCCATCCCACTAGGTATCAAACTCAAAGGTTTGACAATATGTTTGTCTCTTTATGTGCTACCTTGTTTTGTGGATAGAATTTTTAACAAAATCTAAAACGCGACAATATCCCTCTCTATGGTTCCTCTCAACTTTGTAATTTGTTAGCTTTAAATTTGGTGATACGATGGACATATGTCAGTAGAAATACAGTGGATTTACCACATTTGGCCCCGTGGTACGTCGTCGATGGGCACCATCTACCACGTTTTTTTCACGGTTTTTTTTTTTTGGCTTTGTGGTAATGTGCAACATCTACAATGGCCTACATATTATGTGGTCTATGTGCGGCGTGACGCTTGACAATTGTCTGCTGGGCGATGGCTGACACCACCTACTATGTACCATGGTTACCGCTCGTTTTACAGAAGTAATTAGTGGTAGAAATTAAGTGGACGTTCGTATTTTTGATTTCGCGTGCGAGTTTCAACTATGATCAAAGCAACCCAGGTCAGATGAACCTGGTGGGTTCATGATGTTAGTGTCTCCGAAAAAAAATTATTTGATACTCGTGGTCCCTTGTAGCTGAGTTTTTTGGTTGCTTCTGTTAATTTAAGGCTGCGATATGCAGCCGTGTTATCATCAATCTGGTGGGTCCTAGATACCAGCCCCTCTAGAGTGAAAACGAATGATATTTTCGGTTGGGGGCAGTGCTAATGTTCGCACGTGCGAGCCCTAAGCTTTGCTCGCACGGTTTCAGACAACCCAAAAACGGAAAGTGCGGCGATCGTACGTACGTACTATTCTTTTTTTAGCGTGCGTGGTCCCTCTCGATGGTTTGTGCACGTACGTGACGGGAGGGGGCAGAGCGGGGTCCACCAGCTTGCATGCATGCGAAACTGATTTTTATTTTTCGAGATTCTCTCCTAATTCTAAAATTTAAAATGTTTTATCTTTCAAACGACAAATCTAAATGAGAATCCGTTTTCACTACTAAGTCAATCGCGATGAGATCTTCAAAACTAGATCCCATATTGATATGTTTTGACAAAAAAAAAATTCGAGCTAAAAGTTACCAACCCCAGTATACGTGAGTTATCAAGGGTAAACGTAAAAAAGTTATAACCTCAAAACTAGATGCAATTTTTAGTATACCTGAGTTTTTATTTTTAGTAATTTTTTGTACGGCCGGATGAGTCATTTCTAGAAAGTTTTGCATGCATGCACTAGAAAATAGATTTGATGATGTCAGCCACATTCTTTCCTATTTCGAATATTCAAAATGTTTTATCTCTCAAACGACAAATCGGATTGAAGATCCGTTTTCACCGCTCAAACAGTCGCGACGAGATCTTCAAAACTAGATCTCATATTGATATGTTTTGATAACTTTTTTTTTCGGGCTAAAAGTTACCAACCCCATAAAACGTGAGTTATCAAGGCTAATTTTCGAGAACTAGCTTAATCACACATGCATGCACTACGAAGGTGGCATTCCCTTTCCTAATTTTCCCTCTCACATGGATGAAATGATTGACCGATGCATGTCCGCAAAAATGCTGATGTCATCCAGATTCTCTCTGGATTCGAATTTTCAAAATGTTTTATCTTTCAAACGAGAAATTCGATTGAAAATCCGTTTTTACCATTAAATCGGTGGCAAAGAAATCTTCAAAACTAGATCCCATGTTGGTATGTTTTAACAACTTTTTTTTGGGCTAAAAGTTACCAACCCCACTGTACGTGAGTTATCAACGTAAAATATAAGAGTTACCCACCTCAAAATGTATAGTGACTTTTCTTTCGACATCTTTATTGGATTAGAATCAGTCGCATGATTTCCGACACTTTTGATAGCTTTTGAATGTCCCGGTGAGCCATTTACAAAAAGTGTTGCATGCATGCACTAGAGTATGCATTTAAAAAGTTTTGTCTCTCAAAATGATACGTGTGATTTAAGATTCTCTATCACCAATAAAACAGGTCATGACGAAATCTTAGAACTAACTGAAGTGTTAGCAAACATGTAACGCACGAATTACCAACATAAAACTAGTAGATAATGATACCAAGCACATAGCAAGCATGTTACCAATCCTAGAACTAAATAAAGTGTTATCAAACATTCAGAGCACGAGTTACCAAACTAAAAAAAGTACATGATGATATCAAGTACATAGCAAGCAAGTTACCGATCCTAGTACTAACTAAAATGTTACCAAGCATCTGGCGCACCGATTACCAACCTAAAAACTAGTAGATGATGATACCAAGCACATAGCAAGCAAGTTGCCGATCTTAAAACTAAAATGAAATGTTACCAAACATATAGTGCATGAATTACCAACTTAAAAAACTAGTACACGATGATACCAACCACATAGCCAGTGAGTTACCGATCCTAGTACTAACTAAAGTGTTACCAAGCATCTAGCGCACGAATTACCAACCTGAAAACTAGTACATGATGATACCAAGCATATAGCAAACGAATTACCGATCTTAGGACTAGCTAAAGTGTTACCAAATACCAACCATCTAGCCCACGAATTACTAACCTAAAAACTAGTACATGATGATACCAAATACCTACCAAGCAAGTTACCGATCCTACAACAAATTAAAGTGTTACCAAGCATCTATAGCACGCGTTACCAACCTAAATACTAATACATGATGATACCAAATACCTAGCAAGCAAGTTACCGATTCTAGGACTAACTAAAATGTTACCGAGCATCTAGATCACGAGTTATCAATCTAAAAACTAGTACATGAATGGTAACAACATGTTAACATGGAGGTATATTTTGCTTGACACCTTGATAATTGCGTCATCAACACCATGATAACTATGTGTCCATGTCTATTATGTGCATCATAGTTATCATTTCATAATTATATTTTCTTTGTCTTTTTATACTATTGGCATTTATTTGGAATTTATTTTGATCAAAATGCATAGTAGTCTAAATTATGTTTTCTGTTATTTTTATACTAGTAGGAAGTGGTAGTTCTTTTCTATTCTAATTTTTTGTACTAGTAGGAAGTGAACCTTTTTTTATTCCCCACCCATTTTTATTTACCTTAAAAAATCACCGTCCCAAAACGGGAATTGAAAAATTATACTTGGTATTTTTGAAGGCAAAATTTGAAATATTTTTGTTTTTAGCGCGTAAAGGGAATAGTAAAAATCACCGTCCCAAAAATACTTGGTATTTTTTAAGGCAAAATTCGAAATATTTTGATCGCACATGTTTGGATATTAGTGGCGTTCATCTGGAATCTATTTTGATCAAAATATGTAGTAGTCTAAATTATGTTTTATGTTATTTTTATACTAGTAGAAAGTGGTAGTTTTTTATTCTAATTTTTGTACTAGTAGGAAGTGGACTTTTCCTATTCCTCACCCATTTTTATTTACCCTAAAAAATCACTGTCTCAAAAAGGGAATTGAAAATTACAGTGAGTGTTTTTTGCAAGCAATAATTAAATATATTTGTTTTAGCGCGTAAAGGGAATTGTAAAAAAAGGAAAAAAAAGGAATAGAAGGAAACGGAAGATACCATTATAGTTTATAGGTAGCAGTGCTAGCATGCAGCGATTAATTAGCGGTGACTAATTAGCCGGTGGCAAAAAGTAAAATGATGTACATGCATGCAGTGCAAAAGGGAATAGGTAGCGGTGCTAGTATGCAGCGATTAATTAGCGGTGACTAATTAGCCAGTGGCAAAAACTAAAATGATGTCCATGCATGCATTGCAAAAGGAAATGGAGACACATGCATGCGCGGGACCACTAGCAATAATAGCATGCAGCCAGCTAGCTGATTAAGGGTAGCACACGACGCGCTATCGCTGTCAGGAAAAAGAAAGCAAAAGGGAATAGGAAACTACGGACGCGCGACGCGTAGACCGTGCGAGCGGTCGCACGAGCGAGCGTAAGCATTTTCGGTTGGATTATTTGTACGGTTGATTGCTGGTTAGTTGATTTTTATTTTTCAACTCGTGGGCTAATTTGACATTATTTTAGGTTAGAAGGTTGCACTTCATATATGAAAAAGGTTTACGACCAAGAAGGATTTGAAGACGAGACCTCAGGACTGGTGAACTATAGACCTTACAACTACACCGACAACATGTCGACTAAACTTGATGGTAAGTCAACTATAGTCCCTATAGCTGACCATTTTGTGTCTTATAAGTGAATTTGTCTGTAACAGTATATATTTGTCAAAAGGAGTTTAATTTGTGAAACAAAGAACATATGGAGGTAATAATCAGAAATTATTGTGTCTAAATCCAAGCATTAATGGTGCAGAGATCAAACAGTTAGGGATTTAGCTATACAATAATATGGCCCTTCAAATTCAAAACGACGGTGGCCTTAGTGGATCCCTGATGTCAGCCTTCCTATGTGAGACAAGAACCCATGCGTGGAAAAAAACCACCCACTGCCGCCATCACCCCCATTGCGCCCAAAAACGATCAACACATAACCCCCTATGTATTCTAACAAGGTTTCCCCCTCCCCGTCGTTCTTCTCGAGAGGCGCTGGCGGCCAGCTCGATCACACGATAGGCATGCTATATCTAGCTGAACCATGCACTCATCAAGTAAAATAACAATGTGTAGTTGTTTGATGCTACTAATTTCGTTTGTATACTTGAACTGGCTGGCACTTTAATTAATGTTTTACACACTATCTGTCTTCTCAAATATTTTAGTATTGACATGTGTATGCATTCGACTAACCACACAATCTCTACTATATAATACGGCCAGAGGAGGTGTTGGTACGTCGTGGTCATTTTGCACTTTGCCCCCTCACAAATCTTGAAATAAACCCGCAGTCCGTCACCTGGCCTGCACGCACACGCACACCTGCAACCCGCCGGCGAACCGCCCGCCCCCCGGTGGTGGTGGCGGGGTTGACCTTGCCGGTGGCGGCGGCGCCCAGGTCATGAGCTCCTGCGACTTCAGGTGCAACGATCAGCTCTACTGCAATCCGGGGATGCAGATGAGGGCCATGGGCGATGCCGGCGGCGCCGCTATGGGCGGCCAGGTGTTTGGACATGGCGCCGGTGATTTCGCGAATGCTCAGTGCTTAGGGAGCTCGAAATCTGGATCCACGATGCCTCCAGGCTGTGGTGCTATGGGTTCAATGCCCTCGGGCTGCTTGCCAAATTCTGAACAGAGATGAAGGTTAGGTTTTGCTGTTCTGTTATTTAGACATTCTTTTCTGGCAAGACCATTCCAGACAGAATTACTGAATTTTGATTTCGCAACTGGACTGCTGCATCTTTAAAAGCACCATGCACTACAATGATACTACTCTAAAGCTAGGTAATCGCAGTTTGATTTAGCGACTTGGCTACTGCCTCTGTATAAGCAACATAGACTTGATTGATACAACAGTTCTAGAAAGCTGAGCAACTACTTTTTTTGTCAAGTAGCTTTCTTTGTTACTAAAATTAACCTGTTGTTTTACGTGAAAGCAATTGGAACTGATTCTTGCGCGTTGTGCATGGTTAAACACCCAAAGCTATCACTCTGTCAGTGTCACAAACTGCCCCGGATAGTTAGCATTTTTGGTATCAAGTGATACTGAAAAGTAAAAACTACAAGGACCTAGCTGCTTCATACAATAATCTGGGGTTCAGAACCAATGGTTAAATTTGCATATTTCATTATCACTACCTCCAACTTTTCTAATTATCAAGAGTTCTTTCTTAGGCGTTGGTATTAGCATTACTAATCAATAGAGATTATAGGTTAGTTTTTCTATTCTAATCTTTATATATTCTTTTCTGGAAAGGCCATTCCAGGACAGGACTGCTCAATTTTGGCCTTTCAGAATCTGCTGTCTATAGTCTTCTGATGAGAGCATACCTCAATTCTTGTTTACTGAACAATTATACTGTTGTGCATTTAAGTTGTTGCGTTGTAGTTTGATGCATTCAGATTTAGGAACTTGACTACTGCCTCTTTAAAAGCACCATAGACTTAATTTGTACAATGATATTATTAGAAAGCTAAGCAACTACTTTTGGTAAGTAGCCTTCTTTGGGAAATTGGGAGTGTAGATTGACACGTTGTTTTATGAGAAAGCAATTAGAACTGATTCTTGTGAGGTTATGCATGGTAAACTTATGAGTATGAAGACGTCGCGTACGACCTTGCGTATGGGAGTGCCTCTCCCTTCCCCCGGACAGCCTCCACGACAACTCGATGGCGCCTCAACCAGCTCTACTACAGCGTCGCGGTATTGACTTCCTCCTGGTCGTCAGCCGTGCCATCAAGTTACGAGCAGCCGCACACCTTCTTGTTTCTGTCAGGCACAGCCAAGACGTTGCCAAGATCCTCTCCGCTAAAACTGTAAGTGTCTTCTTTCTTCATGCGACATACTGAAAGTCGATATTGGTGTTGTCTCTGATTCCTCAGTCTTTGTGGTGGGCGACACTACTGAGGATGTCGGTGCTGGTGTTATCTTCAGAACGATTAAGGCATTCAGGCAATTGAATTTCAGAGTGTTGACTTCATTCATAGTCCCTGGTCATGTAATTCTTAAACCCATGAGCTAGCTACTTTTGGTGGTGGCGATGGACTGTTGGTGATGACCAACTTTGCTCTGAAAATTTTCATATTAACACAAGTTTCTTTTATCGATAATATTTTGAAACCTCACTCGATTGTTACAGATTACTCGATATTTGTCCGACCCACAATACTACTTTCAAGTCAATAGCCAGCATGTGAGGAACGAACTGAAGGTCATCTTGTTCCCTCTGTTTCAAAGGGTAAGAGCTGTTTGCAATATTTTTTACCGCAAAATATGCATACTGGGAATTGTCATAACATGCATATTGCCTTTTTTGTCTTCCTAAAGGGTCATAACTGAACCAGTAGGAGGAAGGCTATCATACAAGCCTCCAATTCAGGACATCAATGCGCGTTTGCCACCTATATTGTCATTGCTGGACATACTTTGGAGTTCTTCGAAGGTAATGTAGTGGTGAACCACAACATGTCTGATATTGGTGATTAATTCAGAGCAATGTGCAGATGCATGGGGAATTCGTTTGTTCATTTAAAACCAATTGTAGCCCACCTCTTGCTTTTCAGTCGTCTTTTGACAGTTGAAATTCAGAGTTGTCCAATCCGAGCAAGAGGATGAAGTTGCGGAACTGCTGATAGTGATGTTTGATTTGCCAAGTCAAGGATTGGATAGCATGGTCTACCTGATGTATGACTCTAAAATGAAATAGGCTGCTGCTCATTTCTCTCTGTCTGTTACATGTTGCAGTAAACTTGTAACTGATCTCGTCTCTTCCTAAAAAAACTTTATCCTACAAGTGTTTCAAGTGAACAAATGTGGTTGAATGTATGTTACTTTTTCCTAAGAAAATGCATGTAATTTATGTTTAATGAAGATACAACTTTTCTGTTCGGATTGTTTTAGTTGTTGATTGCAACAGATTTTGTAAGACCACTTTTTGGTCCACGCATGGAGCATGTGGAATTTACATCGCCCTTTCTTGCACAAATCTTTGTGTACTTTCGAGGAAGATTGAAGATGCTCCATTCTGTGTCAAAATTGGTTGTTGCTATGATTAGAAATTAGTTTGGCCAACTTTGTACAATTTGATATCAAAAGAAACTTCCACAAGTGATGACCTGATTATAGGAAGAGCTAACGAGCACGAGGGCGTTGACCGTCATTACACAGTGATGACATTATAGGAAGAGCTAAGAGCATCTCCAACCGGAGGCCCCAAACCCACCCCAAACGTCCGGGCGGACAGCCCGGACAGGGTTTGGGCTAAAAACCGCAACCCAAAGGAGGCCCTCAAAGCCACCCCAAACGTCCGGGCTGTCCGGCACACCCCAAACCCAGCCCATATGTAGGGAGGGTTTGTGGGCGTTCGGGCGCGCCCGGACAGGCCGCCACGCCGGACGCGGCCCAACATGACCCCACATATATCCGAAAATTCCCCACCCTGGTCGGAACCCTAGCTCTCACTCTCCTCCGATCCCCTTTCCACTTCACTCCATTTTCACTCTTCTCCGTCCACACCTTGCCAATGGCGGGCTCCGGCAGCGAATCCGCCACCGAGCTGTACTGGCATGCGTTCGCGGAGGCGGAGGAGGAGATTGGGAGTTGCCCTGGGCCGGATCCCGCCGCGCCGTCTTCGGCGGCTCTGTTCAACGCCGCTGGCAGTTCCGCCGCCGCCGCCGCCACTGGCAGTTCCGCCGTCGCCGCCGCCGCCCGGGCTCTCCATGATCTGTGAGACCTCATGTCGGTCCTGCTTGAGCGTGCCTCCGCTCCGGTGTGTCGGATGACCTGTGTCCGATTTAATTTCTATGTTGAACTATGTTTGTGGATGTTTGAACTATGCTTATTCGTATGATGTTTGAACTATGATCACTCATTTGATCTACGTGCATGTCCAATATGGTTTTGGGGGGATTTTTTGGGGGTTATGGTTGTAGAAGCATGTTTTTGGGGCTGTCCGGTCACCGTGCCCGGACGCGTCCGGACGCGTCCGGTCACAGTTTGGGGGCCGGATTTGGGGGCTCCGCTTGGAGATGCTCTAACGAGCACAGACTGGCCCCACAGAACAATATTTTGATTTTTTTTTCTGCACACTTTGTCTTCACTCGTGCGCACCTGAGATTCTCAGGACTTCCCGGTCGGTCACATATCATCAAACCGCTCGGGGTTACAACTTGTTATGAGTATCCTATCAATCCTATAAAGTTCTGACATAGAATCTCATAGAGACTTATGAAGGAGGAAGCATCAAGAAATTTAGTATCAGTCGAAATATGCATTACCATGACAAGGTTAGGAACCGAGTTACTCGCACTTATATTTTGTCCGAAAGAGCATCATTTATTGACAATGTGACAAGAAGAAATTTTAAATAAAATCAACCCGTAGCAACGCACGGGCAAGTTTGCTAGTTAGGACTAATTATCGGTTGGAATCTAGTCCCTCAATGTTTATAATTTCATTAGTTTGCTGCAATCGATCGATTGGGAGATTGTTTTTCACTCGATGTGGTCCATCGTTTGAATTGCTTGACATAATTGTGCACTCGATCTGTTTGTTCGAATTGGTTGGCATTGCATCTATTGCGATCGATCAATCTGATCTCTCAAATATGTGGGTATTAATTGGTTTAGACATAATTTGTTTGATGAAATATGTTGTCTTAGTTTCCGTCCTCCATCTGTTTGCTCAAAAATAACATGGTATTTATAGTTTTATATTCCATATGGCACTCAAATATATTGGATTAATTTTACATGGCACATTAATGTTAATGTCGTTTGTATATATCTTAGGCAGTTTTGAATTCCTAGGATGACGGCCCCCACATCAAGATCCTTGGACAGTGAAAGTGAACGATTCCGGCAAGATATGCTAGAGGGAATGTAACTATCATAAATATGGTGGTCGGACATGGGACAGTGGACAACAAAGCTGTAAAAGAGGCCCGAGTATTGTTGTACATGATGCAAGGTATTAGGTTTAAGTGATAAAGCATGAATAAAAAAGGTATTTAATTTTGCAGACTCGATTCGGTGATTAGACAATCATGCCGACACTCGAGGTGGTGTCTATCATTTAGGTTCTTCCATTAAGTATAATTTAAGTGAGGAAACTGTCAACAAACCAGTCCAATGAAATTTTGGGCCTCGGGGCGTATCAAAATAAATATATTTTTTACTAAACTTTTATACTTCTCTACATCTTATTTTTAGCAAGTATAGTATTACAAATATTATTTTCTATTTGTCCACATAGTTTGCCCACATGACTAACAATATTATAAAATATTACATTTTTTTTAATTTTACTGCATGTCATTGAAAGATATTAAATTTTATTTTGAAACTATTTTTTGTACAATGTATAATATATATAACTTATTTGTAGAGAGTGCGGTCTACAAAATATCTCAACCACAGTTTCTTATGTATGTTTAAGTAACCATATTTATAGAAACTTTAAGAGTATAAACTGAACAAATGACACTAATTTTTGTGGTCAAAATTGTATTGCAAGTCAAAGTTTTGTGAATGCTTTGTGTGCGGTGTTGAACCAACATTGCCCAGAGTAATCACCAATGAAAATAAAATGGTGCTGATTCTAATATTTTTGCATATGTAATTTATTATTTGATATAATCTTATGTAATGTGTTTGTTATCATCTGATGTACACATGTTCTTTGCTAGTTTATGAAATAGATATATGTTCCACAAAATTAAACGTGGAAAGGTAGTTACAAAGATTTTGGTTAAACTTGTAGGATATCCCACCGGAAAGAGAATATCATGCTAACTAAAATCCTCGGTCACATTTATTTGCTTTTCCGTCCCAAGCACCGACAAAGCTTAGTGAGGGGCAGAGTGGGCCTAAGCCCCCTCCTCCCTTTGATTCTTTTTCTCTAATATTAGTGCATAATTAGAATAATTTTACATCAGGCATAGTGTAATACTTCATATTAGCCCCCTAAACTATAGTTTGCACTATATCCCCCTATTTATTAATGATCAAGCTCTGCCACTGGTCCAAGGAGGCTCATGGTGTGTAATTGCTTCCGCCAAATTAACCATTTTAATATGTTGAGATACTCCCTCCATCTCAAAATGTAAGGCGCACATGATTTTTTATCATCCTTAATTCACGTATTTGACCACTAATATAGATTGAGCTTATATAAATGGCATTGTTGTATTTTGTCTTGTGGAATAGTTTTTCGTATGCACTATATTACTCACTTTATTCCAAATTATAGAATGGCGTAGCCTTTTCTGAATCGCATGTATATAGACGCGTTTTAGTATGTCTATTCAATAATTTCAGTTTGTATGTAGTCCACATCAAAATAGCCAAAACATTTTTTTGACACATAGGGAGTATTTGTTAGTCAAAGTTGTGCGTTGTTACTAGAAGTTAATAATGCTTCAAACTTTTCATATGGAAGTATTATGGGATTACTTCACTACGACTTCTATATCCTATTCTTGAATGATGCAATATCTAGCGGTGTGTTGTACTCTGGTGCCACGTGTCGGACAAGGATCATATAGTGTCGTATATATAACAGGATTATAGTGATTACTACTCCCTCCCTTCCGGTTTACAGGTCAACATACCCCTAAATTGTTAATTCGACGAAGTAATACGAGGTATACGTTATAAAAAAAACTATCTCACTGTAAACTCCATATTTTCTAGTGGTATAACTTTTTTGTAGCAATTCATATTATATTGATAAAATTGATGAACTAGTGATATGTGCAGGACTATAAACCGGAAGGGAGGGGTATATATACTTTAACATTTTGGGCCCTTCTCTTCTCGGGTCCTTGGGTGGTTGCCCTTCTTGCCCGGTCTATGGGTTGGCCCGGTAGGAGGGCAACTAATGGTTTGCTTTGACGGACTAGGGGAAGTTGACACCCGGCATTATTTCCTTCTTGGAGGCATCATTTTGGTAGCCCGGGGAGACCTCTAGTATAGAGACGTTGAGACACTCCTTCCTCCCGCTCTTTCTGCAAGGAGGTGACGATGTTGGGATAGATTTTGTTGGTACCTTAGCTAACCACACCAAATATGGCAAGTGTTGGATTGCCATTTATTGAACAAACGATATCTCACCCCTTTTTTTAGCGAAATGATTTATCGCCCTTATTAGGCCAACTATCTGCAAGAATGTATGAGAGGAATGGGTAGGCACCGATTCACAACCAAAATTTGGCAACAACCTAACTAGTGAACAAAATTTAATAGGTAGACATTGTTTTGTCAAAACTAGTTTGGACACCAAACCAAACGCAACCTTCGCCCTCTTATGGTCACTACAGCAGAGCTAACCTGTGCCGACGGCCAAAACCTGTGCCGACGGGTTTTTATCGGGGCCGTCGGCACAGGAGCCCTACGAGGCCACCCACGAAGCTGGCCGTCGGCACATATATCCCCGTCGGCACAGCAAATCTGTGCCGACGGTCACCGTCGGCACAAATGTCGCCGTCGGCACAGCTCCCCGTCAACTAAAAGGTGACGTCGACACAAACCTGTGCCGACGGTAAAACCGTCGGCATAGGTTTTTACCGTCGGCACAGGTTACCCATTTTTTTTCTTCAATTTTATGTATCTATTTACTACTGTCAATTAAATTTACTCTTAATTAAATTTAATATGTTTTTATTCATATCTATATGTATATAGCTACGCCGAATAGCGGTCTCCACCCACATAAAATAACGTCGCGAATCTTGTCTCTCGGAAGTATTGTATGTGAATCTTGTCTCTCTTGCAATCTTGTGTCGATTTGTGATAAAAGTTGGTTTCTCATGTTCGTATGGCCTAACCTAACACAACCAAGGAAAAAAAGTCCACTGGGCTACCCCCTTTCGACGCACGTCTATGGGGGTAGACGGAAACGTTAGGGTTTTTCCAGCGGATTCAGGGTTTCGCCGAAGCGGGGCCCCGGAGCGTCGGAACCCCACCCAAACCTAGGTTGTGCCATACCATATGTATACAAGTGTGTTGTGTGTTTCAAATGTCCAAGAATCTACTCCTAGGTGTGACCGACATCACCGGCTTCACTTTCTCTCTAGTAAGTGTGTGGACTTATAGCTGAAAACTCCCGTTCCGGGCGAAACGGGGGCAATCTTGTGTCGATTTGTGATAAAAGTTGGTTTCGCATGTTCGTATGGCCTAACCTAACACAACCAAGGAAAAAAGTCCACTGGGCTACCCCCATTCGACGCACGTCTATGGGGGTAGACGAAACGTTAGGGTTTCCAGCGGATTCAGGGTTTCGCCGAAGCGGGGCCCCGGAGCGTCGGAACCCCACCCAAACCTAGGTTGTGCCATACCATATGTATACAAGTGTGTTGTGTGTTTCAAATGTCCAAAATCTACTCCTAGGTGTGACCGACATCACCGGCTTCACTTTCTCTCTAGTGAGTTTGTGCACTTAGGGGTGAAAACTCCCTTTTCGGGCGAACCGGATGGAATCGTGTGTCGATTTGGGGTAGACTTTGGTTTCCATGTTCGTATGGCCTAACCTAACACAACCAAGGAAAAAAGTCCACTGGGCTACCCCCTTTCGACGCACGTCTATGGGGGTAGACGGAAACGTTAGGGTTTTTCCAGCGGATTCAGGGTTTCGCCGAAGCGGGGCCCGGAGCGTCGGAACCCCACCCAAACCTAGGTTGTGCCATACCATATGTATACAAGTGTGTTGTGTGTTTCAAATGTCCAAGAATCTACTCCTAGGTGTGACCGACATCACCGGCTTCACTTTCTCTCTACTAAGTGTGTGGACTTATAGCTGAAAACTCCCGTTCCGGGCGAAACGGGGGCAATCTTGTGTCGATTTGTGATAAAAGTTGGTTTCGCATGTTCGTATGGCCTAACCTAACACAACCAAGGAAAAAAGTCCACTGGGCTACCCCCTTTCGACGCACGTCTATGGGGGTAGACGGAAACGTTAGGGTTTTTCCAGCGGATTCAGGGTTTCGCCGAAGCGGGGCCCCGGAGCGTCGGAACCCCACCCAAACCTAGGTTGTGCCATACCATATGTATACAAGTGTGTTGTGTGTTTCAAATGTCCAAGAATCTACTCCTAGGTGTGACCGACATCACCGGCTTCACTTTCTCTCTAGTGAGTTTGTGCACTTAGAGGTGAAAACTCCCTTTTCGGGCGAACCGGAAGGAATCGTGTGTCGATTTGGGGTAGACTTTGGTTTCTCATGTTCCTATGGCCTAACCTAACACAACCAAGGAAAAAAGTCCACTGGGCTACCCCCTTTCGACGCACGTCTATGGGGGTAGACGGAAACGTTAGGGTTTTTCCAGCGGATTCAGGGTTTCGCCGAAGCGGGGCCCGGAGCGTCGGAACCCCACCCAAACCTAGGTTGTGCCATACCATATGTATACAAGTGTGTTGTGTGTTGTAAATGTGCAAGAATCTACTCCTAGGTGTGACCGACATCACCGGCTTCACTTTCTCTCTAGTGAGTTTCTGCACTTAGAGGTGAAAACTCCCTTTTCGGGCGAACCGGATGGAATCTTGTGTCGATTTGGGGTAGACTTTGGTTTCTCATGTTCCTGTGGCCTAACCTAACACAACCAAGCAAAAAAGTCCACTGGGCTACCCCCTTTCGACGCACGTCTATGGGGGTAGACGGAAACGTTAGGGTTTTTCCAGCGGATTCAGGGTTTCGCCGAAGCGGGGCCCGGGAGCGTCGGAACCCCACCCAAACCTAGGTTGTGCCATACCATATGTATACAAGTGTGTTGTGTGTTGTAAATGTGCAAGAATCTACTCCTAGGTGTGACCGACATCACCGGCTTCACTTTCTCTCTAGTGAGTTTCTGCACTTAGAGGTGAAAACTCCCTTTCGGGCGAACCGGATGGAATCTTGTGTCGATTTGGGGTAGACTTTGGTTTCTCATGTTCCTATGGCCTAACCTAACACAACCAAGGAAAAAAGTCCACTGGGCTACCCCCTTTCGACGCACGTCTATGGGGGTAGACGGAAACGTTAGGGTTTTTCCAGCGGATTCAGGGTTTCGCCGAACGGGGCCCGGGAGCGTCGGAACCCCACCCAAACCTAGGTTGTGCCATACCATATGTATACAAGTGTGTTGTGTGTTTCAAATGTCCAAAATCTACTCCTAGGTGTGACCGACATCACCGGCTTCACTTTCTCTCTAGTGAGTTTGTGCACTTAGAGGTGAAAACTCCCTTTTCGGGCGAACCGGATGGAATCGTGTGTCGATTTGGGGTAGACTTTGGTTTCCATGTTCGTATGGCCTAACCTAACACAACCAAGGAAAAAAGTCCACTGGGCTACCCCCTTTCGACGCACGTCTATGGGGGTAGACGGAAACGTTAGGGTTTTTCCAGCGGATTCAGGGTTTCGCCGAAGCGGGGCCCGGAGCGTCGGAACCCCACCCAAACCTAGGTTGTGCCATACCATATGTATACAAGTGTGTTGTAAATGTCCAAGAATCTACTCCTAGGTGTGACCGACATCACCGGCTTCACTTTCTCTCTAGTGAGTTTCTGCACTTAGAGGTGAAAACTCCCCTTTCGGGCGAACCGGATGGAATCTTGTGTCGATTTGGGGTAGACTTTGGTTTCTCATGTTCCTATGGCCTAACCTAACACAACCAAGCAAAAAAGTCCACTGGGCTACCCCCTTTCGACGCACGTCTATGGGGGTAGACGGAAACGTTAGGGTTTTTCCAGCGGATTCAGGGTTTCGCCGAAGCGGGGCCCGGGAGCGTCAGAACCCCACCCAAACCTAGGTTGTGCCATACCATATGTATACAAGTGTGTTGTGTGTTGTAAATGTGCAAGAATCTACTCCTAGGTGTGACCGACATCACCGGCTTCACTTTTCTCTAGTGAGTTTCTGCACTTAGAGGTGAAAACTCCCTTTCGGGCGAACCGGATGGAATCTTGTGTCGATTTGGGTAGACTTTGGTTTCTCATGTTCCTATGGCCTAACCTAACACAACCAAGGAAAAAAGTCCACTGGGCTACCCCCTTTCGACGCACGTCTATGGGGGTAGACGGAAACGTTAGGGTTTTTCCAGCGGATTCAGGGTTTCGCCGAAGCGGGGCCCGGGAGCGTCGGAACCCCACCCAAACCTAGGTTGTGCCATACCATATGTATACAAGTGTGTTGTGTGTTGTAAATGTCCAAGAATCTACTCCTAGGTGTGACCGACATCACCGGCTTCACTTTCTCTCTAGTGAGTTTCTGCACTTAGAGGTGAAAACTCCCCTTTCGGGCGAACCGGATGGAATCTTGTGTCGATTTGGGGTAGACTTTGGTTTCTCATGTTCCTATGGCCTAACCTAACACAACCAAGCAAAAAAGTCCACTGGGCTACCCCCTTTCGACGCACGTCTATGGGGGTAGACGGAAACGTTAGGGTTTTTCCAGCGGATTCAGGGTTTCGCCGAAGCGGGGCCCGGAGCGTCGGAACCCCACCCAAACCTAGGTTGTGCCATACCATATGTATACAAGTGTGTTGTGTGTTTCAAATGTCCAAGAATCTACTCCTAGGTGTGACCGACATCACCGGCTTCACTTTCTCTCTACTAAGTGTGTGGACTTATAGCTGAAAACTCCCGTTCCGGGCGAAACGGGGGCAATCTTGTGTCGATTTGTGATAAAAGTTGGTTTCTCATGTTCGTATGGCCTAACCTAACACAACCAAGGAAAAAAGTCCACTGGGCTACCCCCTTTCGACGCACGTCTATGGGGGTAGACGGAAACGTTAGGATTTTTCCAACGGATTCAGGGTTTCGCCGAAGCGGGGCCCCGGAGCGTCGGAACCCCACCCAAACCTAGGTTGTGCCATACCATATGTATACAAGTGTGTTGTGTGTTTCAAATGTCCAAGAATCTACTCCTAGGTGTGACCGACATCACCGGCTTCACTTTCTCTCTACTAAGTGTGTGGACTTATAGCTGAAAACTCCCGTTTCGGGCGAAACGGGGGCAATCTTGTGTCGATTTGTGATAAAAGTTGGTTTCTCATGTTCGTATGGCCTAACCTAACACAACCAAGGAAAAAAGTCCACTGGGCTACCCCCTTTCGACGCACGTCTATGGGGGTAGACGGAAACGTTAGGGTTTTTCCAGCGGATTCAGGGTTTCGCCGAAGCGGGGCCCCGGAGCGTCGGAACCCCACCCAAACCTAGTTTGCTATGTTCACATGGCCTAACCTAACACAAACAAGCAAAAAATTCCACTGGCCTACCCCTTTCGACACCGGTCTAGGGGGTAGACGGGAAGTTTAACTGATTACCCACGGGTCTAGGGTTTCGCTTAGATATAAAATAATTTCATGAATATAATGTAATAAATCATATAAAATATAATTCGCTTGTGGACCTACCATATAATAGAATAAATTAAAATAAAACTCTGTAAAATTATAATGAAATAAATTATGATGTTTTTTAAAAATTAATAAATTAGGTAATAATATGAAAAATGAAAAAAAATGACACCTATGCCGACGGTAAAACCGTCGGCACAGGTTCTTCTCCTTATCCCCAACCCCGTCGTCCTCCACACCACACACGCACGCACACACGCTCCCACCCACTCACGCTCCCACCCAGCTCGCACGCCGCCGCCGCGCTCCGCTCCGGCCGGCCCACCCCTCCCTCTCCTCTCCTCCACCCGGCCGCACCGCCTCCTCCGCGCCCGGCCGCCCCTCGCCCCCGGCCGTCCCACCCCTGCCTCTCCTCTCCGCCGTCGCCGCCCGAGACGCGCCCCTGCCGCGCCTCCTCCTCCGCACCTCTCCACGCCGGCCCGCCGCCGCGCCTCACACCCCCACCCCACACCTCCTCCACGCCGGCACCTCCTCCTCCACGCCGGCACCTCCTCCTCCACGGCCAGCACCTCCTCCACCCCGCACCTCCCCCACCCCGCACCTCCTCCACGCCGGGACCTCCTCCTCCACGCCGGGACCTCCTCCTCCACGCCGGCTGCTCCTCCTCCACGGCCAGCTGCTCCTCCTCCACGGCCAGCTGCTCCTCCACGGCCAGCTCCTCCTCACAAGGTACTCCTCTGATGTATTTTTTGTTAGTTAGTTAGTTAGGTTAGTTAGGTTAGTTAGGTTAGTTAGTTAGGTAGTTAGGTTAGTTAGGTTAGTTAGGTATAGTTAGGTTAGTTAGTTAGGTAGTTAGGTTAGTTAGGTTAGTTAGTTAGGAGGTAGAAGTGTAAAGAAAAAATGGTGGAACTAGTATAGTCGTAAAGTCATAAAGTCGTAAAGTCGTAAACTCGTAAAGTCCTAAAGTCGTAAAGTCGTAAAGTCGTAGCTTTTATATGGTTAGGGATGATTATTAGGTAAAACAGAGAGATTTTTTGCTTATATATGTCAACTGTGTGCTTTTTCAGATGACGTAGCTTCCCGCCAGCACCGTCGGTCCCGCGCGTCGTTGCGGGGCTTCTTCTCCAGCTGAGGAGGGCCCGCCTCGGTGCCCCTGTTTCGTTGCCCCGCTTTCGTCGCGACCTCGACCCTCTCCGACCACCGATCACGCTCCGAGGGTATAAATCTTTCGCCTCTCTTGCTGCATAGGTTTATTTTGGTCTAGATCACCAAGTCAGTCGCGTAACCCGAGTCAGATCCCATCCGGAAGGGTTACAAATTTATAAATATGCAGGATTGTCCATCTTTGCATATTTATAACCGTAACACTTCCGGGTTGTCCTGTTGGACAGTCCGAGTACGTGTAGATCGGGTCGTGTTCCATGTTCTACCCCTTCCTGAGACGGAATTTCGGCAGCACCTCCCCGTTGTTCTTCGGATGCACACCCTCTCGGCTTGACAAGCTCGAGACGTGTATTCTGTTATGTCTTACAAGCTCGAGACAAAATTATGAGAGTGATTATTCGGGGTGAGCGTCTTTTATGTCTCTATGCTTAGTATTTATTTTTCAACATGCTTCTTAA
The DNA here is from genome assembly GCA_947311845.1 of Poa pratensis. Lineage (NCBI taxonomy): Eukaryota > Viridiplantae > Streptophyta > Magnoliopsida > Poales > Poaceae > Poa > Poa pratensis. The sequence continues at coordinate 21,611,829 of CAMZMU010000033.1, read as the reverse complement.
TTGTATTACATCTTTATGCTTGGTATCTACATGTTATTATGTCTTTATGCTTTAGTATTTATTTTTCAACATGCTTCGTCATTGCATTACGTCTTTATGCTTACTGTCTACATTTTATTATGTCTTTATGCTTACTTGTTTTCTCTTTCTCAATGCAGGTGATTGAACAATATGAGCCAAGGCAAGGAAAACTCCTCGTCCCTGATTAGTAAGATTAGTAAAATGATGGTACGGAAGCCTGGAGTTACACGGAGTGGACGACCTTCCACCTCGCGTTACGCCGTGGACGAGGGTGCGCGAGTAGGACGAGGTGGAGGACGAGGTGGAGTAGACGTGGCGGAGGACGAGGTGGAGTTGCCCTCCGCTTCTGGCGACGTGGCTTCCCAGTCTAGACACGAGGTGGAGGACGAGGAGGAGGACGAGGTGGAGGACGAGGCGGAGGACGAGGTGGAGCTGGCGCCGAAGCGGCCGCGGATGCGTGGCGAAGCGGGAGTCCCCGACGAGGACATGGAGCCTAGGAGCGAGGAGGCGAAAGCCCTCATTGTTCCTCAGGGCGTTGAGTAAGTGTACTAATTTTGTAATTTTGAACATGTAATTTCATTGTGTTCATAACAATTTGGCTTATGTACTAATGTTTGATTATTGTGCAGCAAATGGACATGGCAAGCACCTAAGATTCCCCGCACTCCTGGGAGCTTGCTTGGAGCTCTAATTAGGCAAAATTGGCCGGGCTTGTACACCGTCGGTCCCGACGCCGAGGCAAAGTTAGCCTATAAATGGGTGGACTATGAGGCTGCCCCTATCCCGGGCTTCGAGACAGCTGCAGACGCCGTGATCACCGGGTTTTGGGTAAGACATATTTTTCGAGTTCCGTTCATAGTTTATGACTCCACCGTGCTAACTCATGACTCTCACAATTTTTTTATGCATGGTTGAAGAAGCATTTTCGGGTGGCGGACGAGCATAGAGACACGGCGGCTCGCGTATTGCGTGCTCATTGTGTGAGGTTGACACGGCAACAATTCTACAACCAAAAGCATACGTCCGCCAATACTTTCACGTATGAGAAGACGGGCAAGAGGGCCAAGAAGGAGGAGAATGTCAAGACGGCACAGAAGATGACGAGGGAGGAATTCCTTTCGGTAAGTGAACTGTCAATGAAATTATATATTGCTGCTAAGTTGCCATTGCATTATCTCTTCTTGAATTGCATTTTCAGGTTATGCCCGACTGGGCCGACGGCAAAGAAGCCGCATGGGATGCGTTGGTTACGAGGTGGGTCGGGGGAGACCCCGAGTTCGACGCCGTGAGCCAGCGGAACAAGGCAAACCGAGGCACCGAGGGAACACACATTGCGGGAAGCCGCAACATCTTCCGCTTCAAGGAAAAGCTGGTATATATATACATGGAACGACCTCCATTTATTTTCCCCTCATGTTTTTACTTGCTACGCATGACATTTCTTTTCGCGATGCAGGACGCCGATAGGGGGGAGGTAAGCTCTGAGTTGCAATCGTGGAAGAAGATGAAGGAGAAGAAGCGCGATCTATCGAAGCCTCAGCCCCAGCTTCCTGAGTACTACAACAATGCCAACGAGAACTTGGAGAGGTACTCCACGACGTTCCAGTCTTTTCACCCGGAGGTGGATGACCCCTTGAGCCAGGAGGTCGACGAGAGGTCGATGGTCCTCTCAGGGCATGGAAGGCCGCATGGCCGTAATCTCTTTCTTCAGAATGTGGTCAGGCCTTCCATGAGCTTCACGCAGGCAAAAGCTACCCTCCCTGACGGCAGCCCCCTTATCGCGCCTCGTCGACGGCCTCGTCGACCCACTTCCACCGATGTAAGTTTTTCTCATTTTCATCCTCTTTCCGACATTCGTTCCTGCATGGCTAAGTTGACAGTTCCATACCATATTTTCAAAATTGTAGCCCGATCTTGAGGCAGCCTACGCTGCCGCTCATGCGGAGTATCAGGTGGCCTATGCCCAGTGGCTGGAGATGAATACAGCCTACTCCTCGTATCAAAAGTCGTTCCGTGATGTAAGTTTCAACATTTATTTTTGTCTAATATGACAAGTCCCACTTCCCTAGTTTGAACCTTTATTTTGGCAACGTCTAACATCTAAACTATCTTGCAGTCGGTGCTGAACTTTTTCACCACTGGAGTGCGGGCCCCCCCTTCTATGGAGGAGCCTCCGGAGCCGGGGCCGTGTCCACGGTTTCCATCGAAGGACGAGTTCGCTCTCACCTACTACTCATCGACCCCGGTAAGTTTGATGCCAAACCACTAGTTACCGCTTTTCCTTTGCCTCGCAAGTTGCTAACTCTTGCTCAAACATGTAGGGAACGGGAAGCTCGGCGGAGAACCCACACTTTGGTCGTGCTTCTCCTACTGTCTCGCCGGGTTCGCGTGAGATGGTGAGGTTTGATGCTGATCCTTCGCCTGGTGCTTCGTCGGGTTCGCGTTAGAGCACACCGGTACATCCCGATGGTCCTTCTCCTGGTGCTTCGCGTGGTGCTTCGACTTCTCCTGGTGCTTCCGGTGGTTCTACTGCTGCGCCGAGCCGTCGATCGCCTGTGTTCACCCGGGGAGACATGGGGTACACCCCGTCGCCGCCGCAGTAGATGTAGGGCTTGAGGCCTCTAGACATTTACCTTTGTATGATGATGCTACGTGTGTATCTTGATGATATGATATTGCTTCGGATGATATATGGAGCCTATGTGTGATCTTGCTGTGATGATATTTGTCATGAATTTTTATTTTATTTTCTGCTGGAAAACGAGCTGCTGCAACAAAATTGCAAAAAAAAATCTGGGACGAACCTGTGCCGACGGTATTCCCATCGGCACAGGTGTTTCATCTGTGCCAAATGGTCATGCCTGTGCCGACGGTAATCGTCGGCACAGCCCCTCAGCCAGGACGTCCCAGGAGACGCCACGTGCACACCTGTGCCGACGGTATTACCGTCGGCACAGCTTCTCAGACGAGCTCGCCCACGTGGGACCCATCGAACCTACGCCGACGGAATTTGTGCCGACGGGCATTGTTTAACCGTAGGCACCTCCTATGCCGACGGGGAAACTCTGTGCCGACGGGGAAAAAACCTGTGCCTACGGGGACCTACGCCGACGGCCCTGTGCCGACGGTCACCGTCGGCACAGACCTGTGCCGACGGGGAAGGTGTCTGTGCCGACGGTAAATAACCGTCGGCACAGAGGGCGCCTGCTGTAGTGGGTGGGGCAAGATATTTGTTGAAATTGGCGTGATCTAATAAAAGCTTGGTGTGCTTCTAGATCAAGTCTCTATCCGAGGCTCCGAGCACTTTGGTTAGCTGAAAGAACTTTGTGCTCGAACTGCCTATAGGCCTATCAGGCTAGCATTTAGGCGGTCTTTTCCTTTCCTGTAAGAACCTGAACCAGAACATGTGTTTGTGTTTTTGGCCGTTCCGTTATCCTTATGATTAGTGGTAGCCGGTCCTTTTGAGTCGTATGATTTTTTTTTGTCGAAGTAGTACGACCGTACTGCCACTGCCAGCCGTAGTACAGTTCGTAACTCTGTAATCGCGGTCCATTTGATTCTGCTAAAACTGTCCAAGTTTAGTTTAGCCCGCAAAAAAAAAAAGTCACCGCGCAACCCTCTTTCATTTGCCAAAAAAGGCCATCGCAGGCTCGATCGAGCTCGTGGATCCCTGACCGATTTAAGATTCAGATGATGAAAAGAAGGAGTAAAGAGAGCAGTGTTAGAAACCGACCTAGACTCCGTATACGTGTAGTATACGAGTCCGTGTCCTGTTATGTAACATGTATGTTGGTTCATATATATATACGAGATATGTGGAGGCTATGCCCCATGAAACCCTAAAATCTATCTTGGTATCAGAGCCGGCCACGCGATCCGTTTTTCCGCCGCCGCGATTACGACGTGAGTTTCCGTCCGCGTCAATCGATCAGCTAGCTTCTGATCGATTAGCTAGCTCCCGATCCATTAGCTAGCTTCCCAGCTAGCGATCAGCCTCCACATCGCTGCCAGCTGCCACGTCGTCGCCGTATTTCTTTGCGATGTCTACCAGCGGCTCGAAGCAGCTCGCACTCGTCGGCCCCGTCGTTCCCTCGCCGGCTATCACCGCCACCACCGCCGTAGTTGTTCCTCCCGTGGGCGTGCGACTCGACCGCGGCAACTTTCCTCTCTGGCGGGCGCTCGTCATCACCAACCTCTCGGGAGCCTCTCTCCATGGCTTCCTCGACGGATCGGCCGCTGCACGGCCACGACCGTCTCCAAGGGCACCGGTGACGCTGCCACTTCTGAGGCCAATCCCGAGTACGCGAAGTGGTGGACGCTTGATCAGAAGGTCCTAGGGGTGCTCCTCTCCTCCATGCATGAGGATCTCGCGAATCAGCTCATTAGCTGTAAATCTGCGGCTGCCGCGTGGACGGCGATTCACGCCATGTTCAGCGCGCAGAATCGTGCCGGGGTGCGGCACATCCGGCGTCAACTGCAGACGCTGAAGAAGCTGGACATGACCGCCAGCGAGTACATGCACAAGGTGAAGGCTCTTGCCGATGCCATGACTGCCGCTGGGTCTCCGCTTGACGATGCCGAGATCATCGACTACATGCTCACCGGATTGGGGAAGACCTACAACCCGATCGCGGCTTCTCTCAGCGTCATCACCACTCCGGTGACCTCCGCTGAGTTCTACTCCATGGTATTGAACTATGAAGCGCTGCAGCTGTCGCAGCAGTCCGAAGAAGGGGATTGGTCCTCATCCGCCAATGCTGTCTCGCGGTACGGCTACCCTGCCGGCAACCCCGCTCGCGCACCTGACGCGCGTGCGACTGGAGGACGATCCGCTGGTGGATACCCGCAGCAGGTGTCGAGCTACCCGCAAGGTGGCTACTCGCACGGGGGCTACCCGCAGCAAGGACAAGGCCAAGGCGGCCAGTACTACGGCGGCCAGGCGGGCAGCAGCAAGGCGGCCAAGGGGCGGCCAGGACACCCGCCGAAACAACGGCGGTGGTGGAGGAGGCGGCAATGGCCGCAACGGCAACGGCCGCCGCTGGCGTCCCAAGTGCCAGATATGCAAGAATTGGGGGCATGAAGCTGGAAGCTGTCGCAACCTTCTCGACCAGGGCTACCGCACCGACAACCCCCGCTCTGCGAACACGGCATCGACCTCCTCCAACAACAACCATCCTCCCCCGTGGGTGATGGACTCCGGCGCCACAGACCACCTGACTAGTGATCTCGAGCGCCTTCAGGTTCGCGAGCGCTACGGCGGCCAGGATCAAGTTCAAGTGGCCAACGGCTCAGGTTTGTCAATTTCGCACATTGGGCACTCGACCTTAGCCGGTTCTTCTCTTCGCTTGAATAATATCTGCATGTTCCGCACATTAGTCAGCATCTTCTGTCTGTTTATCGTCTAGTCTCGGATAATGACGTCTTTATCGAGTTTCACCGATATTTTTTCCTTGTTAAGGACAAGGCCACCCGGAGAATCCTTTTGCGAGGTAGGAGCCAAGGTGGGCTCTATCCTCTTCCGCTCGGACGTGTTACATCTGCGCGGAGTGCTTCGTCTAGCGTTCGGACTATGTCGGCCAAGTGGCACCAGAGGCTTGGCCATCCATCCAACAGTGTCGTTAGTTCCATTGTTAGGAATAATGATCTTGAGTGTTCTTCCTCAGACAATTTAAATTTAGTTTGTGATGCTTGTCAACGTGGTAAAAGTCGTCAGTTATCTTACACTGCTTCGTCTCGTGTTTCTACTATGCCTCTTGAATTAGTTCATACTGATGTTTGGGGCCCTGCTCGTGCTTCCTCTGGGGGGTACTCGTATTATGTGAGTTTTATTGACGACTACTCTCGGTTTTGCTGGATTTATCTCCTGAAACATAAGTCTGATGTTGAACAAGTTTTCTATGCTTTCCAGACTCATGTTGAGCTTCTTTTGAACGCTAAGATTAAATTGTTCAGTCTGATTGGGTGGTGAGTACCATAGGTTAAATCGCTATTTTCAGCGCACGGGCATCGTCCATAGAGTCTCATGCCCTCACACCTCCCAACAGAACGGTATTGCCGAGCGCAAGCATCGTCACCTGGTAGAAACTGGCCTCGCATTACTTGCACACTCGTCTCTCCCTTTGCGTTATTGGGATGAAGCTTTTCTCACCCGTGCTATCTCATTAATCGTATGCCTACCCCTGTGCTTGGTCAGGACACGCCTATTCATCGTCTTTTTCACACACCACCAGATTATTCCTTTCTCCGCATCTTTGGATGTGCATGTTGGCCTAGTTTGCGCAAGTATAACTCGCACAAACTTGAGTTCCGTTCAAAGATGTGTGTTTTCCTTGGTTACAGTCCTATGCATAAGGGGTACAAATGCCTAGATCGGTCTACAGGACGTATCTATATCTCGAGAGACGTTGTCTTTGACGAGTCGGTTTTTCCGTTCGCTACTCCCGGTGTTACTGTCGATGTGTCTACTCTCCAAGAGGCTATCTCTTTTCCATCCAGTGAACCGGCTACGAGTGTGTCTGTGCGAAATTACGACCTATCCTACTTGGCTACTAATCCTCCTGGCCAAGCCAGCGTTTCTCCTGTGCAGGTCTCAACGATGCCTGTGGTGCAGCCGATCGACGTGCATGGTAGCGCGCCGCCCGAGGCTGCTGTGCGCATGCATGCTGGGCCGCCTGCCCGGATCCATCTTCACTGGCCCGTCCCCGAGTGATGGGCCACCTGCCGGGGCCCCCGCCTTCTTCGGCCCATGAGCCGGCTGTGGATTCGGCCGGTGCGCCGTCCTCTACTGTTGTCGATGCGGCAGCAGCGCCGCTTCCTCGTCCGCTCCCGCACCTGCGTTGCTTCATCCTATGGTCACGCGGACGCGGGATGCTACGCGTCGCGAGAAGGATTACACCGATGGTACTGTCCGGTATGACCCTCGACGTCGAGCTTTCTTCGCGACGCCTGTCTCGCATCGCGATGCTCTCCGTGAACCTGCGTGGCATGCTGCCATGTCTGATGAGTTCGCTGCCCTTCGCCATACCAACACATGGGTGTTGGTTCCCGACCGCCTGGAGTCAATATCGTCGGGAGCAAGTGGGTTTTCAAGACGAAGCAACATCCGGATGGTTCTATTGATAAGCGCAAAGCTCGTCTCGTCGCTCGCGGTTTTACTCAGCAGCAGGGTATTGATTATGGTGACACATTCAGCCCAGTTGTGAAGCCAGCCACGGTTCGTTTGGTTCTTTCTCTTGCAGTTTCTCGTGGCTGGAGTTTGCGGCAAATTGATGTCAGTAATGCTTTCCTTCATGGTTTTCTCTCCGAGGATGTCTACATGCAGCAACCGCCGGGTTTGAGGATGAACGCTTTCCCTCTCATGTGTGCAAACTGCAGCGAGCCCTGTATGGTCTCAAACAGTCCCCCCGTGCCTGGCATGCTCGGTTGAGTGCTCGTCTTCTCCAGCTCGGGTTTGTCTCATCGAAGGCTGACACGTCTCTCTTCATCTTCGATCAGCGTGGTGTGCAGATTTACATGCTCGTGTACGTGGATGATATTGTCATTGCTGGGTCTACTGCGGCTGCTGTGGATGGTTTGGTTAAGTCCCTTGCTGACAGTTTTCCTATCAAGGATCTTGGAACTCTTGAGTATTTTCTCGGTCTCGAAGTGTCCTACAATTCAGGGGGCATGACACTGACTCAACGGAAGTATGCGCTGGATCTTCTTCATCGTGTGAGTATGGAGAATTGTAAACCTACTCCGACACCGTTGCATGCTACCGATCGTCTAGCTCGTGAAACTGGGACACCGCTGGGTACAGAGGATTCTACCAGGTATCGCAGTGTTGTGGGAGGTTTGCAGTATTTGACTCTCACTCGTCCCGATCTCTCATTTGCCGTCAACAAGGTGTGCCAGTATCTATCGCAGCCAACTGATATGCATTGGGAAGCAGTCAAGCGTATATTGCGCTATATCAAGGGTACTTTGAGCATGGGATTGAGGATACGGAAGTCTCCATCCACTGGAGTTAGTGTTTTCACGGATGCGGATTGGGCAGGATGTATCGATGACCGCCGATCCACCAGTGGTTTTGCTGTATTCGTTGGCCCAAATCTCATTTCATGGAGTGCCAAGAAACAGCCTACAGTCTCTAGATCGAGTACAGAGGCAGAGTACAAAGCTTTGGCAAACGGTGCTGCTGAAGCTATCTGGGTAGTCACTACTCAAGGAGCTAGGTGTTTCACAGCAACGTACCACCATCTTGTGGTGTGACAACCTTGGGGCTACATACCTGACGCGAATCCAGTCTTTCACGCACGAACCAAGCACATAGAGATTGATTTCCACTTTGTGCGAGAGCGAGTTGCTTCTGGAGTTTTAGATGTCAGGTTCATCTCGACGAATGACCAACTGGCTGATGTATTACTAAACCCACGGTTTCAATCCAATCTAACCTCGTATATAGTAGTAGTTCAGATTGAGTGGGAGTGTTAGAAACCGACCTAGACTCCGTATACCTGTAGTATACGAGTCCGTGTCCTGTCATGTAACATGTATGTTGGTCCATATATATATACGAGATATGTGGAGGCTAGCCCAGGAAACCCTAAAATCTATCTAGCAGTAGTACACACAAATGTAGTACGATCTGAGAGCGAGATGCTGCAATGTGGATGTGGTAGTACAACAACAGTACACCGTTGATCAGTTCTCCACCGCAGTACACACGTCATTTTGTAGTACTAATACAAAAGCCAAAGGGGATCTCCTGTCTTCAAAAGCTAATCCATGGAAGCTCGCTAGCTAGCTATACCTAAGATGCGACGAGATGATAGGGAGCACCGAGCACGAAGTGGAGGAAGAGAGGCAAAGGCACCATTGAGTGCAGCGTTGATGAACCAACCGTCGGGCCATGGCTGAAGGTTCACCGGCGCTGCACGCAGTGACGCCTCTGCTTTCTCTGGCGACACGCCATTCTTTCTTCGAGGTCATAGCACATTTTCGAGCATTGCTGTACGATTAGGCGGAGAAAAAGGGATCGATCAGTTGGGCCCCCAGCAGACGAGGTGGTGGGCCTTGCGCAGCTTCGTGTCCTCCTCCGACGACGCCGCCGGCCGGGCCTCGTAGAGCGAGGCGGAGAGCGCGCGGACGCTGGGCGCGGCGGCGGCGGTGCGGTAGAGCGAGCGGAGCGGGTAGCCCCAGCGACAGAGGCCCGCCTGGTCCTTGAGCGCCTCCACGGCACCCACGCTCGCCGCCACCACCAGCGACGGCGCCTTCCTGCTCGCCGCCGACGCCATCGCAGCTCGTACCTCTTCCTCGTACCTCTTCCTGCCCTTACTTGCCTTCTTCCTCTCTGCAGTTGGTTGGTTTACTGTTAATGTGTATGTCGTCTCGTCGGTGATCTCTGCGTGGAGGAGATGGTGTTTTTATACGCGATCGTAGACGCGAAACAGGCGGCGAAACGGAGGAGCGGCCTAGGGGAAAACAGAGAGCGGAGCCGCCGGTTTCGGACTTGGTTTCCGACGAAACGGGGGCGAGGACAAGAGGTCGCAGTACAAGAAAGTTGAAAACTGTACTGCACTCTCTCCGCTGCACAAGGAAAATAGTAAAATTTACTGTACTTTAACCATTGTAGTAGTAATTGAAGGTGGAGTCTTGTGTGAAACCGTGGGCTGCTAGCTGCAAGACTTGTGGATCCACCATCTTTTTTTTTGAACGGGAAACGGGGTCAAAGGATCCCGATTCCCGAAGCTTCATTTAGCGGTGTGGGTTAAAGTTATAATGAGGACCTCAAAAAGGAAATAAATTACAACCAAGCCCTCGCATTTTACAAAAGAGACCTCCTAGAAAAAGCTAAAACGCAATCTGGTCCCTCTCCACTATCGAGGGTGCATGGCCTCGAAGCCACGGCCACCGAGCCCACCACCACTGTGACGAAACACTTGGCGAAGTGTCTATGTAGAGCGTCGAGCCGGAAATCCTCTGTCCCGGAGGAAAAACGGCCCATCCACCATCTCTCCTCGCGCGACGACACATCCACTCGGCATAGCGCAAGGCAGCCGTAGCATACAAAACAAACCTCCTAAATCTACTGTAGATAGAGAGGGACCGGCCACCATGTCCACTTCCATCCCCGGTCGATGAGACAGGCGAGGAGGAAGGGAGGTGGTGTCGGGGGCTCGGAGAGTCGGAGGGGAATCTCACGGTTGGGTGAGGAGAGACAAGAAAAGAAAGGAAATGGGTCCCCATCCACCGTGCTTCCTAGGCATGTCATGTCCTTCCCAAGCTTTCAGTTCGAAACAATTACATAGAAATTTTGGAGAATTCCAATCCATAGTTATTTTACTAGCTAGGAATCATTTTAGAAGGATTGAGCCCATCTAAAGAATTCATTCATATGCGCCTATGAATTTCATAGAAATCTTAACGTGAATTCAAACCTAATTTTATATTTTCTTTGGAAAGTACAAAGCATTCATACTCTCTCTCTCTCTCTCTTTCTCTCTCTCTCTCTCTCTCTCTCTCTCTCTCTCTCTATCTCTCCTCTAAACAGTCAAGGTAGGACGGCCGCCCTACCTCGCCCTACTGGGTTCTCTTTCGGTGCTTGTGAGTCCCGACGTGCAAGTATTTGAGTGTCTTTACTCGAGGACATTCGAGTCCTCCGGTGCTTAGAGTACTCCTGGTGCATCTTTTCGTTTTGACACTTCAAGAATTATGAGAAATAAATGAACCATGACACTACAGACGCACATTTATGTTTTAAAATTTCAAAACTCGAAAAACAAAAAGACAAACTCAAGTTCAAGTTAGGTTTGTCTTTTCATTCCTAGGTGTGCACTTTGAAATTTCAGCTTGAATTTTGGTCACTCGATGGACATATGTTATCTCTATGTCAACATTTTCCAAAAAGTTACATGACCTTCATGACAAAAATTTCGAACTTCAGAGTACGGTCAGTACACATACACAGCACATCAACGACCGGTTCGTTCCAGATTGGTCGCGATAAGAAAATCCCCATTACCCCAAACGCGCCCACATGCGCATCATCGTTCGTCGGATCACGACTGTAATTGTATAAGCTCGGGCTGCTTGATGCACACCTCGAGATCGATCCCTCCTCTATATATATGCGGATTACATGGTGACGACTTGGTGTCCAAGTCGGTTTACAGGATTGCTTTACAAGTAAACGTCCTAACAACAAACTAGGTGGGCAATATGTGATGTTCTTGGTTTGGTATCCGTAACACGCCCCCGCAGTCTGAACTTGGTGCACCACCTATGTGAAGACTAGACTTGAATTCTTGAAAGAGGCCGGAAGGTAGACCTTTGGTGAATATGTCAGCGAACTTAGAGCTTGTAGGAACATGAAGCACTCATAAAGCACCAAGAGCAACTTTCTCGCACAAAAAAATGTATGTCCATCTCGATGTGCTTCGTACAACGATGTTGGACTGGGTTGGACGAGAGATAGACATCGCTGACATTGTCACAGTAAACAATCGTGACAATAGTTATTGGTTGCCGTAGTTCATCGAGTAAACTCCGTATCCAGCATGTCTCGGCAACTGCAGTGGCAACATCACGATATTCAGCTTCCGCACTGGAGCGAGAAACGGTTGGTTGCCGTCGAGATGACCAAGAAATGAGATTGTCACCCAAAAACACACAGTATCCTGACATAGACCGGCGAGTATCAGGGCATCCTGCCCAATCAGCATCCGAGTAGGGAACCAAGGAATGAGAAGATGTGGAGGTTAGTGTGAGACCGTGATCGAGTGTGCCTTTGAGATAGCGAAGGATGCGTTTGATGAGGGAGAGATGTGGCTCACGCGGATCATGCGTATGAAGACACACTTGTTGGACAGCATAAGACAAATCAGGTCGTGTGAGAGTTATGTACTGTAAAGCTCCGGCCAGACTGCGATAGAAGGATGGGTCGTCAACAAGAGAACCTGCAGAAGCTGGTAGTTTTGATTTTGTGTCGATGGGTGTTGATGAGGGATTGCATTCGCTCATGCCGGCATGAGAGAGCACTTCAAGGATGTACTGTCTTTGGAAAATATGGAGACTGTGTGGAGATCGTGTGACAGAAATGCCGAGGAAGTGATGTAGAGGACCGAGATCCTTCATGGAGAATTCTTTGCTAAAGCTGAGAATTAGAGAACGCGAGAGATGGGAGGAGGTGGCTGTGAGAATGATGTCGTCCACATAGAGGAGAAGATAGGAGGTATCAGAGCCATGATGAAAAGTGAAGAGAGAGGCATCCGATTTGGATTCAAGAAAGCCAATGGACCGAGCAAAGGCGGCAAAACGATGAAACCATGCACGAGGGGCCTGTTTGAGACCGTATAGAGATTTCAGAAGATGACAGACATGGTTGCGCCGGGAGTGATCGATGAAGCCTTAAGGTTGTTGGCTATAGACTTCTTCTACATGGTTCCCGTGGAGAAACGCGTTTTTGACATCAAGTTGATGGATAGGCCAATTCCGAGAGAGGGCTAGAGATAGGACAATACGTATCGTGGTTGGTTTGACGACAGGGCTAAAGGTTTCATCAAAATCGATGCCGGGTTGTTGAGTGAATCCTCGCACTACCCATTGGGCTTTGTGACGAGCAAGAGATCCATCGGGATTATGTTTGTGACGGAATATCCATTTTCCACTAACGATATTTGCACCGGGAGGAGGAGGAACAAGAGTCCAGGTGTTGTTTGTCATCAGTGCGTCGTATTCTTCCTTAATGGCAAAACGCCAAGAGGGATCGCGGAGAGCTGTGAGGTAGTTGTGGGGTATAGGGGATGACACGGTAGCAGATAGGTTTAAGCGATCTGGAGGACCAGGAAGACGTCTGGTTGTGCGGCGGGTTCGGTGTATAGGAGGTGGAGGAGGAGGGGGTGGAGGTGTCGGCATGTGGGGAGGGGATGGAGGTAAAGATGACATGGCGGATGATATTGGTGAGCTAGAACCGTGGGAGGAGGAAAGGGTTGACCCAGGAGGTGTGGCAACATCGGGAGGGGTTGGGGGTGGAGTTGCGGAAGAGGGAGCTGCCGCGGCAGAGTTTTGGAGGTTTTCGCTGCCGTGGCAGAGATTTGGGTGTTTTTCTGCCACGGCAGAAACGGGCCGTGGCGATGTGTGAATTTGTTCGTCGTGGAGGATGGGAGGATCAAATATATCTGTGGCAGTGGATGATGTTGGGTTGTTGTGTGGGGCATATGGGAAAGTGGATTCATCAAATGTGACGTGACGGGAGATGAGTATGCGTCGAGTGGATAGGTCAAGGCATCGGTATCCTTTGTGGCGAGTTGGGTAACCAAGAAACACACATTTGGTGGCGCGGGGTGCAAGTTTGTGCGCAGCAGTGGAGGCCGTGTTGGCATAGCATAGGCATCCGAATACTCGGAGGTGATCGTAGGATGGATGTGTACCAAATAATGTATGGTGTGGGGTAGAATTTGATAGGGTGGCCGAGGGTCTTATGTTGAGGAGATATGTGGAAGTGTGGAGAGCCTCGGCCCATAGGTTAGGTGGCATGGAAGCTTGAAAGAGGAGGGAGCGGATGACATCGTTAATAGTGCGAATTGCTCGTTCGGCCTTGCCATTTTGTTGAGATGTATAGGGACAAGAAAAACGAAAAAGGGTGCCATGTTGTGTGAAGAAGGTGTTTAGGTTTAGATTATCGAATTCTTTCCCGTTGTCACATTGAATATTAAGGATATGAATATTGAAGTGAGTTTGGACAAAGGCGTGGTAGGCAACAAACGTGGGAAAACATCAGATTTCTTTTTGAGGGGGAAAGTCCAGAAATAATGAGAGAAATCATCAACAAGAACAAGATAATAAGCATAGCCAGTTGTACTAGGAATTGGTGACATCCACAAATCACAATGTATAAGTTCAAACAGACGAGTGGTAAACGATTTCGAGGAATAAAAGGGTAGCCTAACATGTTTCCCTAATTGACAGGCATGACACAAAGAGGAGCTAGATCTATTGCCGGTGAAGTTCGTAGATGGATGGAGTTGCGAAGTGGTGTGGTGGCCTGGATGTCCGAGACGACGATGCCAAAGGTCGTAGGTGGTGGTGGCGGTGTAGGCTTCGGCGGCAGGAGGGCTCTGGATGGTGTAGAGAGGGTCGGGGCTATTACATCTGAGAATCACGGTCCCGCTGGAAAGAGCATTCACAGAAAAACCAGATGGATCAAACTCAATGGAACAATTGTTATCAATAGTGAATTGACGAACAGAGATGAAATTTTTGATTATGTTAGGAACTAGAAGAATGTTGCGAAGCTGAAAAGTTTTAGTGGGGGAGTGGAGTGTTGTGGATCCAACGTGTGTGGCAGGTATGTGTGCGCCGTTGCCGACGGTGACGAATTGAGTTGGAGAGGGATGAAGAGATGCAAGTTTACCAGAATGTGATGCCATGTCGGAGGATGCGCCTGTATCCATGTGCCAGTCATTGCTGGGGATCTGCAGATTGTTGAGGGCGGCGATCAGGGCAGGGTCGATGTGCTGCTGCTGGTATGGGCCGGCGTTGGGCTGACCAAACGTGGCGTAAGCCTGTGGCATCGGGGGAGGGCCGAGGAGGCCGGGAGGACCGGGAGCAGGTGGACGCCATGGTGTTGGTGCTGGCGGGCGTGATGGCTGCTGCTGAACATGAGCGCGAGTCGGGGCACCAGTCCACGGGTTGAACTGCCAAGGATTGTCGCGCCCACGGCCACGCCCGCCGCCGCGGAAGTTGTTATAGAAGCTGGAGCCGCGGCCGCCAGAGCGGTCGCCCCCATAGTTGGTGCCCCCGAAGCGGTCACCGCTAGGGTTGGGAGGAGGAGGGGTGCCCCCGCCGTGGGGCAGGATGATGTTGCCGCTCGCCCAGAGCGCCGTGGACGCGGCGTTCTTGGCGTCAGTTTTCTTCTGGGTTTCCTCGAGGATGAGCACCGACCTTGTTTGGAGGAAGGAGGGGAAGGGCACCTAAAACGGGAGAAACGAGCGCAGATGCGCATAGGTGTCATTGAGTCCACGGAGGAGGGTGAGGACGAGGGTCTCGTCACTGATCGGCTGGCCGACGTCGGTGAGGGAGTCGGCAAGAGCCTTGAGCTTGGCGCAGTAGTCGCTGATGGACAGATCGCCTTGCGGAGTGTTGCGAAACTCCGCCTCCAGCTGGATGGCGCGGTGCTTCTTGTTGTCGCGGAAGAGGTTCTCGATCGCGTCCCAGATGGTGCACGCCGTGGAGCCGGGGCACATGATGATGCCGAGGAGGTCGACGGAGATGGAGCCGTAGATCCATGAGAGCACCGTGTAGTCGTTGCGCCCGTAGTAGGAGGAGGGCGAGGTGTCGGAGGGTGTGGCGTCAGCAGTGCCGATGACATGCGATGTCAGGCCGTAGCGGCCGAGGGTGACGAGGAAGAGCTCGTGCCAAGTTGTGTAGTTGCCCTCGTTCAGATCGAGGGTGATTGGGACGTGGAGTTTGATGGAGGTGGCGTATGTGGTTTGTATAGGGGTAGAAGAGGAGGTGGTGTTATCGACTAGAGGAGCTTGCTTGCCGTTGAGATCGGCAGTGGCGGCGTCAAGGTTGGAGGAGCGCGTGTGTCAAGTTCGTCGGCACGACGTTGGAGCTCCTTTTCCTTCGCGTCGATCTCGCGAAGCTTGGCCGCAATCTCGTCGGGAGACATGGCGGTATAGGGAGGGTGGGAGAGCGGAAGGTTAGGGTTAGGGTTCTAGGATAGAACGTGCTCTAATACCATGTAATTGTATAAGCTCGGGCTGCTTGATGCACACCTCGAGATCGATCCCTCCTCTATATATATGCGGATTACATGGTGACAACTTGGTGTCCAAGTCGGTTTACAGGATTGCTTTACAAGTAAACGTCCTAACAACAAACTAGGTAGGCAATATGTGATGCTCTTGGTTTGGTATCCGTAACAGCGACCACCCGGCTCGCCGCACCCACAACACCACCGGAGTGCGGAGTGCCCCACACACCGCGCACACCGTGGAAAATCGCCGCCCCGGCGATGCCGACGCGCGGCTTGCCGATAGCTCGCGATTTATTCCGATGGCTTGACCTCCGAGCTAACATAACGACACCACATGGAAAGATCTCGAGACAGCGTCCGTGCCCGCCGGCGAGGGGGAAAAATCGAGCCCGATCGTACCGGGTTCCTCCTGTCCACTCGCCCGCTTCAATCATGCTACAAAGAATCATGCATGGCCCGCGATATTATTTCTCCGGTGCCGCTGGCTGCCGCCTATTCGTTGGGGCTGCTTATATAACAGCAAGCCTGTGCATTAGACCACCAGCTCAGGCTTAGCGCTCTCTGAAGCATAGTCTGAAGTAGAGACCAGGTGAAGAGAGTGTGTGATAACATGAGCAACGGGGGCGATCGCGGGTGGGGGCTCCCGGCTCTCCTGGCATCGGCAGCGCGAGACGGCGAGCAGCGGCAGCAGCAGCTGCCTCGTGCCGGTGGCGCGGCGATGGCCGGGAGAGAGCTGGGGCGGCGCGCGGAGGACGGCGGCGGCAACGGCAAGACGGCCAAGGTGATGCACCTGCTGCTCTGGGGACCCAAGTGAGATCGATCGAACAGGTTTCCCGCCGGCCGGTTTCCCGCGTCGCCGTGACGGGCCGGCCGGACTGTACACTAGTTGCTACAGGCTCCTTCAGGTTGCTGCTTTCTTTCTTCACTGCTTGTTTGTAATGGCCTCCCAGTTTGCTGCTGCTATGCATAGTAGTGTGCCTGTGAAGTTTGTACTGGATAGTTGTTTGTACATAGCGAACATGTATGGAGGTGATGACTGTCGTGTAGATTTGGAGCAGCACTGCAGCAGAGGAGGCTCATTCGCCACTGTGTTTGGTCAAACTTCTTTGGTCAAACTTCTATATATAAAATCATTATGTAGTCTCGTACCAGATTTTTGTTTGCAAAGCAAAAAAGGGAGGAGGAGTTTGAGAGATTCAACAAAACAGAAAAAAGATACGGTAAATATCTCAGGAAAGTCTTACAACAAATCTACGCAAAAAACCTCGCGAACAGGAGAAAAGTAAGGATGACAAAATAAGTGATGGAAAGAAGGGAGAAAGAGTTTGAGTGACTCAAAAAAGAGACAAAATATATTGTAACCATCTCACCAAAAGTTGACTTTCAACCAATGAATGAAAAACCTCACGAGAGGGAAAGAGCAACGATGGAGAAATTAGTGATGACCCTCATTGCCACTTACCCCTGTTTTGGGCATGTCCAACGCGGATGCTACGTGAGGCGTTTGAATTTATTTCTTGTCTGCTATGCGCCTAACCTTTTTGCATCGACACTATGGACGTGTTTGGTAGGTCGGGCCAACCCAGAAATTCTCTACTCACCCCACGTTTTGCTGTTTGGTAGGTCGGGTTGGTTATATCGGGTGCTCACCTCATGCGAAAAGTGGCCTCAGCCCTGCCCAGTTGAGAAGCTCAAATCGAGCTTCTCGACTCAGCCCTGCCCGGTCCATCCCGCGCCTGCGGCTCAGCCCGCCAGGGGTCACGGCCCGCTCCCGTCGCGCGAATCATTTCCACCCCGCACAGAAACGCACGCCTCGAGCTCACCTCTGGCGACCGACCTCACCTGCCTCCAACTTCCAGTCCGCGCCGGCGAGAGAGCACCAGCGGCAACAGAGCAGCCACGCCGCCTCCCGACCTCGTCCGTCCCGCGGATCTTGGCGTCCTGGCGTCCTGGTGGAAGCTCGTGGCGGCGGCCCGCGTCGGAGGACACCACGCGGTCTTGGCGGCGGCTCGCGTCGAAGGACACCGCATGGAGGCTCGTGGCGGCCCGTGGCGGTGGGTCGTGGCGGCGGAGTGCAGCGTGCGGCCTTGGCGGCTCTCTCGCCGGCGGCGGGCGGCGCGTGGCGGCGGAGACACCGGAGCCCGAGCTCAAGGACGTGATTGCTTTTTGTTTTTTGTACTCAGGGACCCGATTGCTCTATATCTGTTTATCTAGGGACCTGTTTGCTGTTTAATTTCATCTGGCCTGGCTCATGTCATACGGGACACCAAACGCAAACTCAGCTGAGCACAGCTCACCTCACACGACCTACCAAACAACACATTATAAACATACTTGTATGTAGTCCACATGGCTAGACTGAGCACGTATGAGATGAGATAGCCCACCCGGGCTACCAAACACACCCTAAAAGAATCGCCGGATGCTTCGGCCCAGTTTGACCCAAGCGCGGATACCATGATCTTTCTGCCTAGTACCTTCACTTTCAAGCCCCATGATCTTTTCGCGGTAAATAATATTCCACTTAGTTAGATGATATTTACATGTGCGTGCAGCACTTTGCAAAACAATCTGAACCTATAATAGTATATTCTTTTTTCTACCCCTTTAGGTACTTCAACTAAAGACAACATAAATATGAGAAAATTAGCGAGCAAAGCAATGATAAGAACAAGCTGATTTTTGTATGCGAGCAACATGCATTTCCAGATGCTCATCTTTTTCTCAAAGTTGGTTCATATTCCTTGTTTCGAATCCTGACCCCCACACCACTAGATAAGGATGCTATGTTTCTGGCTATACTTTTGTGTGAGCCAGCCATTTTCTGAAGTTTTTCTTATGCAACCGTGACCTATAATTATGCCATAGATCCAATGAAATATAATGCTCGGAGATTGTTTTCTTTATAATACGCAAACGTTTAGATTTTGGCCGGGGTTTATTCAAATCCTGGCTCCGCCACTAAGATTGCTCTTGCCTCCTGGTACCCATCTTCCTAGAATTATGAGAAAAAGATGAACCACGACACAACTAATGTATATTTATGTTTATAAAATTCAAATCTCGAGAAACAACAGACACATTCCAGCTTATGTTAGATGGTCCAAAGCAGAGGTCGCGCGTAACCTTTGGAGGTCGCGCGTGAGCTCTCGCGACCGCGGCCGCTAGGGTTCCGCGCGGCCACCGCCACCCAGCTCCTCTCCTCCCCTCCGGCGCCGTCGCCGGCTGTGAACGCCGGGTTCTCCCCTCCCCCAGCCCCTCTCCCCCTCCCCTCTTCCCCTCTCGCGCTCCCGCCGCCTCCCGTGGCGGCGGAGCGCGCCCCACCCGGCCCAGCTCAGGCTCTTCCCGTGCTCTTCCCCGTTGCCGCCGCCGGCAGGGCTCCCGGGCGTTGCCCTTGTGGCGCCGGCGGCATGTCTCTCCCCACGCCAATCTAGGGTGAAGACGGGGTTCTCCTTCCTTGGCGGCGGTGCAGCTCGGGCGACGGCGGCCCGGCTCCGGCGGGTGGTGGCTGGAGCGAGGCGACGCGCGGAAGCCTGTGGGGCGACGCAGTGCTTCCAGTGATGGTGTGCAGCGGCGTTGGCCGGCGGGCCCTGGCGGCCCAGATCTGGGCCCGGCGGGCCCATCTGGGATGGGCGGGCTGGCCTGACCTGTGGGACTCTTTACAGCTGGAAGTGAGGCGGCGGATGCAGGGGACAGCGGTGACCGCGGCCAGCCTGTTGCAGCGTGGCGGCGAACTTCACGGGCCCGATCTGGGCCCGGCCGGACCCTGTTAGGACTGGTGTGCCCCGTGGGGGCTTTACGGGCCCGCTGGGCTCGGCCGGACCTGACAGGGACTGGTGTGTTTGCGGCAACGTCCGGTCGACTACCGTTTTCGACGGTGGAGGTTGGTCCCTCCCGCCGGCTGTTGTGCTGCTGACCCCAGGTCATTCTTGTCCTCACCTCCGTCTTGCGGATCTCGTGACAACTGCTTCGGTGAGACGGCGTTGGTGGCTTCGGAATAGTTTTGGCGCATGACTGGTGGGCGGCTAGTCTGGTGGTGTCGAGGCTCGTCCTCGCGGGGCTCCTATGTTACCGATCGTCCGGGGTTGTGGATGGGGTTTCGGGAGAAATCCCTGTCGATTCGTCCGACGCCGACGCGGTGCCGCCTCCGGGTGGCATCTTTCCTTCCTGAAGGGCGTCGGGGCTACCCTTCACTTGCCCCTATGCCGGGGGAAACCCTAGGACCAGTGCCCTGGTTCGGGCAGCAGCGTGGCGTTCCTTCTTGAAGGTGCTGCCTGGTATTCGTCGATTTGGCACTAGGAGCGTGGTAGTTCTTTGTTGGAGAGGGCGCAACGGTTGTGGGTCACCATCGTTTAGTCGATCCACCTATGTCTCCATTTTATTTCTTTTTCTTGGGTATATGTTTGCTGCCGCCCCAGCATGGCAAGTCTGTTGGTTGTATCGGTTGTTTGCTATATTTATATAGCGGGACTACGGCCTATTTCATCAGGCTTATGTTAGATTTTTGCTTTCATTACCAGGTATACGTTTTGAAATCTGGTGACTTGATGGACATGTGTTATCTCTGTCAACATTTTCCAAAAATTATACTGTATGACCTTTAGGCTGGAAGTACATTTACCGTTGCATCCATGCATGTTCGGCCGCACCATGGCCAATACAGCACATCCTACGACCGGTTCGTTCCAGATTGGTCGCGATAAGAAAAATCCCCGTTACCCCCAAACGCGCCCACAGGCGCATCATCGTTCGTCGGATCGCGACCACCCGGCTCGCCGCACCCACAACACCACCGGAGTTGGGACTGCCCCCACACACCACGCACACCGTAGAAAATCGCCGCCCCGGCGAAGGCGACGCGCGGCATGCCGATTAGCTCGCGATTTATTCCGATGGCTTGACCTCCGAGCTAACGTAACGACACCACTTGGAACGATGGAGAGAGATCTCGAGACAGCGTCCGTGCCCCGACGGCGAGGGGAAAAAATCGAGTCCGATCGTACCGGGCACCTCCTGTCCACTCGCCCGCTTCAATCATGCTACGAAGAATCATGCATAGCCCGCGATATTATTTCTCCGGTGCCGCTGGCTGCCGCCTATTCGCTGGGGCTGCTTATATAACAGCAAGCCTCTGCATTCGACCACCAGCTCAGGCTCAGCGCGCTCTGAAGCTTAGTCTGAAGTAGAGACCAGCTGAAGAGTGTGTGATAACATGAGCAACGGGAGCGAGCGCGGCTGGGGGCTCTCGGGTCTCCTTGCGTCGTCTGCGCGCGGCGGCGAGCAGCGGCAGCAGCAGCTGCCTCGTGCCGGCGGCGCGGCGATGGCCGGGAGGGAACTGGGGCGGCGCGCGGAGGATAGCGGCGGAAACGGCAAGACAGCCAAGGTGATGCACCTGCTGCTCTGGGGACCCAAGTGAGATCGATCGAACAGGTTTCCCGCCGGCCGGTTTCCCGCGTCGCCGTGACGGGCCGGCCGAGCTGTACACTAGTTGTTGCATGCTCCTTCAGTTTGCTGCTTTCTTTCTTCACTGCTTGTTTGTAATGGCCTCCCAGTTTGCTGCTGCTATGCATAGTAGTGTGCCTGTGAAGTTTGTACTGGATAGTTTTTTTGTACATAGCGAGCATGTATGGAGGTGATGACTCTGTGACTGTGTCGTGTAGATTTGGAGCCTGCAGCAGATCCTTGTAACAAACTTCCCCCGTCTGCCGTTTTGTGTGCGAGGTGGTTTATTGGTCACTGTGTTTGGTCAAACTTCTATATATAAAATATTCATGTAGTCTTGTACCAGATTTTTGTTTGCAAAACAAAAAAGGGAGGAGGAGTTTGAGAGATTCAACAAAAGAGAAAGAAGATACGGTAAATATCTCAGGAAAGTCGACTTACACCAAACAAATCGACACTAAAAGAAATCGCCGGATGGTTAGGCCCAGTTTGACCCAAGCGCGGATACCATGATCTTTATGCCTAGTACCTTCACTTTCAAGCCCCATGATCTTTTCGCGGCAAATAATATTCCACTTAGTTAGATGATATTTCCATGTGCGTGCATCACTTTGCAAAAGAATCTGAACCTATAATAGTATATTCTTTTTTCTACCCCTTTCGGTACTTCAACTAAAGACAACATAAATATGAGAAAATTAGCGAGCAAAGCAATGATAAGAACAAGCTGATTTCTGTATGAGAGCAACATGCATTTCCAGATGCTCATCTTTTTCTCAAAGCTGGTTCATATTCCTTGTTTCGAATCCTTTGGTAAGCGATAAGGATACCCAAGTAGTGGAAGGGGAACCAGCTTCACAACAATAAACCAGCTTATACTTATCCTCCGCCTCAACCTTCCTAAAGCAAAAGATCTCCTATCAAAATTTATTTTCAACGGACAAATGTTCACAAATACTCAAGCACTAGATTATTACTGCAATGTAGATCAACTCCATCGGCTACCACAATATTTGTATTATGTGTCCACTTTACACATTATTCGGTTGTTCTTTTTGATAGATATGTGATATATAATCATGTAGTATCGTAGCTTTTTGCACCGTATTTTTATTTGCAAAGCAAAAAAAGGAAGAACGAGTTACAGATATTCAACAAAACAGAAAAAAAAGATCGGTAAATATCTCAGGAAAGTCGACTTTCCAATATTCGACTCGAAATCCTCGCGAGCAGGAGAAAAGCAGGGATAGAAAAATTAGTGATGCCAAAAGGGGAAAAGGGTTTGAGTAACTCCAAAAAATGAGTGAAAATATGGTAAAAATATCTCACGGAAGTCGACTTTCAACAATTGACGCAAAATCTCATGAGAGGGAGAAGAGCAATGATTGAGAAATTAGTGATGACCCGCATTGCCACTTAGCCCCTCTTTTGGGCATGTCCAGCGTGGATGCTACGTGAGGCGTTAGGATTGGTTTCATGTATGATATGCGCCTATCGTTTTTTGCATCGACGATAAAAGGATCGCCGGATGCTTTGGCCCAGATTGACCCAAGCGTGAAATATCATGATATTTATGCCTAGTACCTTCAATTTCATTCCGTGGCAAATAATCCACTTAGTTAGATGATATTTCCATGTGCGTTCATCACTTTGCAAAAGAATTTGAACGTATAATAGTATATTCTTTCTTCTACCCTTTATGTAATTCGACCGAAGACAATGTAAACATCAGCAAATTAGTGAGGACTCGGGACAACAACAATAAGAGCAAGCTGATCTCTGTATGAGAGCAACATGCATTTCCAGCTGCTCATTTTTTTCCCTCAAAGCGAACTTCCACGGGTTCATATTCCTTGTTTTTAATCCTTTAGTGATGGATAGGGAAAACCAAGTAGTGGAAGGGGGCCAGCTTCACAACAATAAATCAGCTTATACTTCTCCTCCACCTCAACCTTACTAAAGCAAAAGATCTCCTATGAAAATTTATTTTTCAACGGACAAATGCTCACCCAAGCACTTATAATTATGACTGCAATGTGGATCAACTTCAATGGTTAGCACAATATTTATATTACGCTCAGGTGTCCACTTTACACTATATTTACTTGTTCTTTTTAATAGTTATGTGATATATAGTTATTCCGAAATCCTTTTTGACTCATAGGTGTAGATGCATCCACTACACAAAAACGTATTTTAAAATATCAAAAAAATCGAAACAAATCAGATGTGCATCTCGAGTCTGGAATGCTATGTTTGCACACAAAGTTTCGTGAAAAAGGAAAAAAATTGTTGCCCTGTGTAAAACAATTCAACTTTCGGTGTTCCAAAATGAATTTCACGAGACATTTTTGTCTTTTTATAGAGGCCACAAAAAATGTCCTTTTACAATAGTAAGCATAGAATGTCCCGATGAGCACACCAATTTTTTTTAATTTTTTGATATTTTACGATGCATTTTTCATAACGTGTGCATCTAGACCTATGAGTCAAAACATCATCTCCATAGTTATTCAAGTATATTGAGATGTTGTATAGAAAACATTTTTGAACATGTGAGAACAATATAATGATCATAGTCTCATACAAATTCAATTATTTACTTTGACCATCCAAATAGCATTTGCCATTCAACCTCAATATCAAGCATGACTTCCAAATATCCATATACATAAATATTGACATTTCATCTCAATATTAGTATCATGTAATATAGACATTAAAGATTAAACCCAATGCGGTGCCAAGACTTCGAATGTCAAGACTCCGAACATGTACATCCAAAAGGAGACTTAGTGACTATCTCCAAGTCGTGCTTCATGAACATCCGCGCATTGGAGGATGGACGCTCCACACTCAACTAATTGTGAAATAACACCTCCCACTTGACCATTCTCTTTAGCCCTAACTATACGGATTGTCCTGTCTCAAGCCTATCAAAGTTTGAAAATAATGACCAATGTCATCATATACACAACTACAGTGCTACATAATCACGACAAAGTTAATACATGTACCCACCATCAAGTTCTTTTGCATGTACCCACCATCAAAGTTAATATATTTTTGCATGTGCCACTTCACATCTGTTTTTTCCTCTTCTGTTGCAACATTGTATTACGTTGATGACTTGATGTATCATACTCATGATTTCCTTGAGTTTCTTTTTGAGTAAGAACCGTAGTGCAACATAACATAATCCGACCAAAGACCAAAGTTGCATTTACCTACCGTCACTAGTGTTTTACTCCCCAACAGCATCAGTTAAGCATAGATAAATGTTGTCTCTAGCTAGTACTACACAGTTACTAACTAGCAGGATCAAGCAAGCATAGATAAATGTCGCGTGATTGTAAAATCAACAAAGTAGGGACACAGTTAGATGACAACATGCGCATTTGAGTCACAGCTCACAGCCAAAAAAAGTACTTAGTAGCTACTAAAATCGCACCAAATGGAGTCATGGAGGCAACACAGGTTCATGCAAGTCTTGTGCATAGCAGCTGCTACATCAACACTGCCACTAAGTTCTTCAGACAGACATCTAACATGATCGATGCAATGGCAGTTCACGCTCCAGCACCGCATTGTGAAAATCCGGAAATGGGTCACTCAGAGAAAGATCAGACGCTCTGCGGTAGCTCCAAGAGCATCTTAGACGAGGAAGCGGTAAGAACACGCAATTCTCGCTGGCACACTTTGTGTCTGCCAGCGTCAACAGTTTGCTCATGTTCTCAGTCACCGTCTCCATGCTCAAGCCGGGTGACATTCCCAGCACCACGATGTCCATCACCCGTGCTCTCCTTTTACACAGCTTGAGGAACTCAATCTCATTGACCCCCAGGCTGAACTGATCCAGCACCAACTTCTTCACTTGTGACTCCACGCACTCGATCGGACCAACCTCCTGCCAGAAGGTGGAACTGAGCTCGCCACCCGTGTCCTGCTCCTCCTCTACGTTCTCATCGTCGAAGATTGCATTGCGGGACTGCAATATAATCAAAGCACGCGCGTGATTCAGTGAAAGCTGTGGGAACGTGTAGCCAAGCAAACTAATTTAAATACGGTGCTCCTGATGAGTAGTGTTGTGAATCGAGCGAGATGAGGATCACAACTCACGACCTTAACGTGTAGCGTCTCGACTTGGGGAAAGCATCTCAAGAAACTGAGCAAGGTCTTCACTTCTTCGGCTACTCTGAAATCCACATACAAAGCTAGCACCTTGACACTTGGAACCACAGCATTTGGGGTCACATTTGCTCCCTCAGCCTGAAAACCAAACACGACACATATAGTATAGCTAGTGATTGAATTGAACTTTGAAGTCAATGAAAAATCAGACAATAAGCATAACATGGCATGCATCAAAGATTAATTTTGTCTGGCTACCACGGAGTAGGAAAAGAGGGGGAAACGAATTCGATTGAGACCTTGATGACGGTGTTGCCGATCTGAAGCACATGGTCCGACGTATCCAAGTAGCCGAGCACGGTGAGCTTAGGAGCATGTCCGATCTTGATCCTGGTGGTCATGCGTCCCCTTGTCGTTGGAGTGTAGAACAGGATGAGCCGCTGCAGTCGTGGGGCGGCCACGACGTCGAGCTCGTCCACCATGGTGAACCAGAACAGCGCGCAGCAGAGGCTGCTGGTAATCGGGACGCGCAAGGGGCCGCCGTAGCTGAGGATGAGCGCGAAGGTCTTGAGCTCAGGGCTGCAGTCGAGCAGGTACTCGATGTCGTGTTCCCGCATCAGGCTGTGGCAGATGCCGAGCTCCTGGAGGTGGGGGAAGACGTCGGGGCCGCGTGGGGGCACGGTGGGGCTAGAAGTGTCCGGGAAGAGCCAGACCCCGATGTAGAGGCGGCGGAGCGAGGCGCAGCGGAGGATGGACGCCGGCAGGGGCACGTCGAGGGGCCAGGGGCGGTTGACGAGGAGGAGGGTGTCCACGCCCTTGTCCGCGAAGAGGCGGAGCCAGGTGGCGAGCGCTTCCTCCTGGTTGTCCATGAAGCTGCGGGTGAGGTTGACCCAGCAGAAGGGCCCCGGTGGGAGGCGAGGACGCGCGAGACGGCGGCGGGAAGGGCTTTCCAGTCGCCCGGCGGCGTCGGGATGAGGAGGTGGCGGTCTTCGAGGATGAGCGGGGTGGAGCGCCAGAGTCCGCGCCAGCGGGGCGAGAGCGCGGCGGTGCGGGCGGCGTCCTTGACGGGGAGGCGGGCGACCACATTGCGAAGGATGTCGTCGGGGAGGGCGCTGATGCGGTCCTCCGCGCCGCCGTCGTCGGAGGTGGAGGCGGAGAGGGAGGCGTCGGAAGAGAAGGGGGTTTCCGGGAGGCAGGCGTACACCTCGCTCAGGATGTCGTTCAAGCCCATGGCGGCCGGCGTCGGCGACTGGAGCTAGCGCTGATGGGAGTGGATCAGTGGAGTGCCGACGAGTGAAAGGGGAATGGCCGATCGGTGGGCGAGCGGCTGAGGGATTTTATAGTGTCGGCCGGAATCCGGATCGGAGGTTGTAGGGTTTCAAGATCTTGGGCGGATGGGAGAAGCAGCTGGGCCCGCCAGGTGCCTGTTCGTTTGTTCCTCCCTCCATGCACGGCAAGATTCTATATGTGGGTGCCAAATGCTGTTTTTTTAATACAATAAGTATCATGAAATATTTATATTACAAAATAGTACATGGTATCCTAGATATATACAAAGAACATAGCATACTCAGTTATACTCTTTATAAAGTAGCTTTATCAGGTAACAGACTAATTTTGTGCAAAAAATTATCATCATTAGTGAGAGGCCTAGGTTAATGATAATACCATTCCCCCTCTTTTCTTTTCTTGATGAACACTTGTTTGTGCAAAATAGGCTGCTCTTTATCATCTCCATTATTTTGCTGCAAGTTAGGTTGGCAATCATATAATTCATGCTCTCTTACAAACCTTTGTTACACCATTTTCATCATTTTTATGTTTGTCCCGCAAAACTACTGATTACTAATGCATTATCACAAAAACTATCATCCCTAGCAAAAAAAAAGTATATATGATGCACTACTTATAAATCATTTCAAGTATTTTATTTGTTACCTTTATGTTTCTCATTCGTTGTGGAATTTCTAGGGCACCCGTAAAAAGCACAATTTCTACTACTGCCATACTAGTATTGCAATCATAACCCCTATTTTACGTATCATCGTATAATTAAAGTTAGTATAGATGAATAATATTTCACCCAGCTCAACCATTCCTGTATTATTTTATACATGGTAACCAAATTTGACATACTTGTATCGACCTTCTTCTCCATTGCAAGATTCATATCTTCAACAGGAGTCATCTCGAGATACATGATTAACAGTTTTTAGCTTTTGAATATTTTTTGTATAAATAAAAACAGTAAGGTGGATAAAAAAACTATATGCGAGTGGGAAGGTAATGACCAAACGCTATGCTCCCCAGTAATGACGTCAGAAATAGCTTGATACCTGCATGTGCACGTGCTCGTTAAAGGACAATTTCTTGGAAATATTTCCTCATAGTTTTACATCGAACCCACGAGAGTAATTGCAAGGTAACTACCAGCCCCGGAACTACGTTGTCACAGTTTAGGTACACACGCAGCTACGTTCGCACCAAAAGTAGAGTTGATTGGTAGAATTTGGAAATTGCCTATTCTAAGTTGCGATAAAAAACAATTGTTATGAGAGGTTTCTAATGGCTAGAATTCAAACACAAAATAAAACTGGAAATAAACTAAAACTGGAAATCAAGCACTTCTATGCTCATAACTACCAAGAAAATCGTCACCAACAAGCAAATCATCACCACACCTCCACAGCCACACCATTACCACCCCCATGGCACCACCATCACCTCCACGAGAGATCTCCGCTTGGGCGATGATCTCTCGATGATTGAGGTCCCAACTAGAAGGGGATGGCGTGCTTTGCTGCGCCCAAGGGTAATATTGTGGATTTATGGTGATCAATACATGACATGCTGATGATGGTCTGAGTAAAGATTAGTTGCTCATACACGACCAGTTACAGATTCATAACTTTTTCAGGAAAATATTGTAGGTGTTGGTCTAGTATATACAATATAAAGATACAATGTAAAAGAAACAACTTCGAATTTGTTAATCTCCGAAAGAGGCAAGCCCCACGGCTGGTGCATGGTGGCGGAGGAGCCGTGCTAAGGCGGGGGCTGGTCGAGGTGTAGCCAGAGGCAGAACTTGCATGAGTCGCTCGTGCGCATGCTTGTAGGAAAGGAGGAGTCATAATGAGGAAGGGGAGGAGAGGAGGGCCGCTCGAGTGGCTCGCCAGTGGGAGCTACAAAATTTGGGAAGCGATAATGGCGACGCGCGGGAGGAGACCGAAGACAACCCTCAAGGTCGAATCCTTACCGTGCCCTCAAGCAATGGTGATGGATTCGCGTCCGAATCAGTAAGAGTTGTGGTGGAGCTGCCAAGTTCGAGGCCAAATCTATGGGAGAAGAGGCGGATGCCGACATGAAACTTACAATTGGCAGTTTGCGTGCCCACATTACCCTTTTTCTATTAGCAACAATCCAAGTGTTTTATTTTGCAACACTTGTGTTATTTTTTGGAATGCAAAAAAAAATTGGAAAAAAATTACATCAATGAAAGTTGTTGCAGCAAGGTTTTTTGGCCTCAAATATCTTAAAAGTATACCCTAAAATATGGCAGCTATTGGAGAAGCTCTAAGAGAGGAGAGACCTATAGATTCATGTGCGGAAGTTAGAAAAATCATCGCTAAATTTTGTGTACAGCTGAACGGACGGACAATATTACTCTGACCTCAATCTGGTGGACACGAATGTGCAGAGCAGGGATCAATGAGATGTTGCCACATGGTTAAACCTAGGAGCTCAAATACTAGGGAGATTTGATATTGGAGGGATACCTCCTTGTCGTGGCACATGATAGCATGCTCGTCAGCCTTCCTCTCTTTTGCAATACTTTGCTCCTCGAGTGCAAGCCTACGCTCCTCTTCCTTCACCTTCCTCTCTCCGGCCGCAAAATTGGACCTTCACTTCTCGTCCTCCAAGGATTGAGCTCATTCCACCGTGTCGCCTTCTCTTCTTTGTGTTCGTCCGCCATTGTTTTCTTGGTCTCAATCATACAACAATGCTCGTCCTTGTAGGCTCTAACGCCTCCTATCTTCTTCCTCTCTTTCAATCTTTTGCCCCTCCAGCCTCTTGTGAGGGTTTTCGTCCTCCCCGTCATCGGCTTCAACGGATATGCTAATTCGTGACCTCTTTGGTATGGTCTCGAAGTTCCTACAGGCCCACTTCTCATTGTCGGATAGTTCCTTGTAGCAATGCTACAATGCGAAGCGTTTGCCACCATTCTTCTTGTCGTGTTGCTTGTAGAGTTCTTGGATGATAGGCATATACTCCATGATTGGCACTCCACTTTGTGGTGCATTGCCCACGTGATCAACACAACCGGACCATCGATTGCATTGGTCTTGGAAGGTTCCCAAACAGTGACCAGGAGAGCCTTGAGTGTGGTTCAATGAGGCGAGTATGATGTTACGATAGTAGTCCTCAATCCTACTCCAAAACTTAGACTTTGATTGATCTGTGCCAATCGAGGCATGAAGAAATATCTTCTTCTTGGCAATTGTTTCCTTGTGTATCCACGGGATCATAGACCTCCTCTGCTCCACTTCAACAACATCATCATCCTCGTCGGCCTTTCCACCACCCTTCCCGGCCTTGAATGGTGGTGCGCCAGTGGCCCACACAAAGTTTTTTGTCCCCAAATTTCTCTTTTTGCACCGGCTGGGTCATGTGGATTGATTCCAGCAGCAACGTACCGGTGGGGTTGCCGAAGAGTTTTCCGGTTCCATTCTGGCCGGATTCTGGGGCATCAGTGGCGCCGACGAAATTGGGCGGGAAGCGGTGGTGGCTAGGGATGTATCTTGACAAATTTGTGTCAATCATTTCCGATCGGAGTGAGTACTCTATGAGACCACCGGTAGAGTATATTTGACAGAGTTAGGCTGCCTTTTGGGGCCACCCCTTAAAAAAATTACTACTCTAAGTATTTGAGAGAAAGGCTAGGTGCGGTTAACTCCTTGAAATGGGAAGTTAAAGATTTTTAAGTGATCGGTTAGAGAGAATATGCATGGGTATATATGTTGTTGAGATGCTACTATGTTGTCTCTAAATGTGTGCATATATCTTTGTATTTTCATGCTAATTGATAATGTGATGTTGATATTCTACTAACCGAAAGACATGGAGCAAAAGAAAAGCAGGAAAGTGTTTTCGATATATTTCCCGTAATAAAGTTACAACAACGTACTTACAAGTGGGCATGAAAAAAGCAAAAGGCACAATTACAACATGAGTTTCCTAAGATCAATTCTACAGCACAAGAATCAAACACTAGTTCAATTAGCATGTTGGCCGACCGATCGATGAGCATAACCAATTCTGCACTGGCTTGACTAAACCAATTGGCGCTCGTGCTAGTTACCTCGACGGCCAAGCCAACACCAATCATCTGATCTGCCTATACCTCCAATATGGCTCCACGGATATTGTTGGATCAGCTCATCTCTAGCGCTATCCTCTTCCTCATGGCGGCGCCCGCGTCGGCGCTGGTGTCGACGATGAACTTCCTCCAGAACCAGTGCTTCCTCCAGACGTGCGCCACCTCCTCGAGCGGCACGCTCTTGGTCTCCGGCAGCAGCACGGCGATGAAGATCGTCATGAGCAGGAGCCATGCGCCGAAGAAGTAGAAGAGGCCGAACCTGAGGTGGCAGAGCAGCGTGAGGAAGATCTGGCCGATGAATGCGGTGAAGCACATGTTGACGGCCACGGTGATGCTCTGCGCCTGCGAGCGCACCCCGAGCGGGTACACCTCGCTGGGGATGAGCCACCCCATGGGCCCCCAGGACCAGGCGAAGCCGGCGACGTAGACGCAGACGAAGAGCACGATGCACATGGCGTACTGCTCCGAGATGGCCCCCGTGCCGCTGAGGCCGAACTGGAGGCCGATGAAAGTGCCCACCAGGATCTGGGAGATGATCATCTGCGTGCCGCCCTGCAGGAACAGGGCCCTGCGGCCCACCTTGTCGGCGGTCAGGAGCGCGACGAAGGTGGAGAACACGTTGACGAGCCCCGTGATGACGGAGGACACGATGGACGCGTCCCCACGGAACCCCATCGTCTTGAACAGCACCGGCGCGTAGAACATGATGACGTTGATGCCGGTGAGCTGCTGGAAGAAGGGCAGGGTGAGCGCGAAGACCAGCTGCGGCTTGTACCTCCCGCCGAAGAAGAGCTCGCGCCACGGGTTCACGACTGCCTTGCTCTCCTCGCAGGCGGCCACGAGGTCGTCGAACTCCTGCCGCACGTCGTCGGGCCCGATGCCTCGGATCTGGGACAGCGTGGCGCGGGCCGCCTCGGCGTCGCCGCGGCTGAGCAGGGAGATGGGCGTGTCCGGGATGGCGAGGGAGCCCAGAGCGATGACGGCGCCCGGGACGGCGCCGAGGGCCAGCCCGACGCGCCAGCCCCACCCGCCGATGAACCTTGCGGTCAGGTAGTTGGTCAGGCTCGCCGACAGGATCCCGATGGTGATCATGAACTGGAACAGGATGTTGAGCATCCCACGCTGCTGAGCGGGCGCCATCTCCGAGATGTACAGCGGCGACGCGTGGATGCAGAGGCCGACGCCGACACCAAGGAGGAGGCGGCCTGTGAGGAGGACGGGGAAGGTGGTTGCGATGCCGCCCATGCAGGCGCCGGTGACGTAGGCGGAGGCGGCGGTGAAGAGGGTCCACTTGCGGCCGAAAGTGCGGGCCATGATGCTGGCGAAGAGGGAGGCCACGGCGGCGGAGAGGAAGAGCAAGGAGCCGAAGAGGGATAGCTCCTGGCTGTCGAACTTGCAGTACTGGTTCGTGATCACCTGCTCCTTCTGCTGACGGTAGATGTCCGGGAAGAACAAGATCAGGAACGACTCCGTCGACGTCAAACCGGCTACATTCATTCGCCGACGCCGGCATAGAAGAACAGAGAGTCAGATACATGCATGCGTAGGGCGGCAATGGATGAAGCCAGCCATGTTAATTACTTACCGGTGAGGCCGATGTCGTAGCCGAAGATGCAGCCGCCGACGGAGGCGACGAGACAGGAGTAGAAGACGAAGCCGGTGACCTCGCCAGGGTACGTCTTGTACCTAGCGTGGTGGTGCACGATCACGGCCGGCATCTTGCCCGGCCAGCCTGCCGGCCTAGAGCTTGGCACGCGAGAGGGGAGCAGAGATGGTGGTGGCCGGTAGCTACCACGAACGTACTTGCAGCTAGCTCGACGGCCAGGGGCGGACCCAAGTTGAAGGTAATGGGGGCCTTGGCCCCCACTCAAAATTTCAAACCCCCATAGAATATGCTCATTTTTAGAAGAAAAATATTCAAAATATTTGAACTTAGACATGAAATGCCCCCGGTCACATAGTGTGCCCCCTCTCAAAATTTCGCCTGGGTCCGCCCCTGTCGACGGCCCCTCCGATCGGTGGCCTGCGCAGCGGAGGAGGGGGAATGCGTCAAAGTGGGGAGTGGCGAGTTACTTAAACGGGAAGAGCACCCGGCGAGCGGTGTGACGGCAATGTCGGTGGATGTTCGGGCGAGATGGCATCTCCTCCTAAATCGTAGGAGGCGTGCTGTGCATGCATGCGGTCGTCTCCTATCGTCTCGTGTATAGTCGTGTGTGTATTTGGTGCGTGTGATTGTGTGAACCAGGAGTGGACGCCTTGTCTCCTCCATTTCAAGGTCAACCACGACCTGTGGCTGCTAATTCTGGATGGTGCCTTTTTGCGTTTCTCAGACTTTATGGGATTCTGTAGAAAACTTTACAGCCCTGTTAATTCTTACTAGGGGACTAAGCGGGCTCCGCCGCGCCCGTGGATTTGAATTTTTTTTTTAGTTTTTTGAATGATTAAATTTGAAGAAATGGTCGCTTGAGGGTTTTCTTTATTTTTTGCATTTTGTACGTACGATTTGCAGGATTGTAGTGAGTAAATTAAAATGGCTTAGTTTTTGTGGAAATGTGAAATTTATGTTCGAACTTAGAGAGAAATCAGATATTCTGGAGAGTTTTTTTTTTGGAATATCTTTTCTGTATTTTTTTGACATGGTTTGCATTGTTGTGATTCATAAAACTGGAGATGTGAAGTTTGCGAATAGTTGAATTATATTTCCAAACTTGGAAGAAAGATTGCTTGTTTTTCCCTGTATGCATTTTGTATGTATATGTTTTTGTTGCATTATTGTAATTAATGGATTTAAAGTTTGAGGTATTTTAAAATCCATTAATGAGACCTTATCTATTATTTGGAAATTTTAAGATTCAAAATATTTGTTGTATAGTGGCAAAGTTTGTGAAATGTAATTTTTTGAACTGTAGCAAATTTTCAGTATTTGATTTGAACTGATTTGAGTTTGAATTTGGGGGGCCCCTCCCTAAATGCAAAATTATTAATTCTGGAATAAGTAATGTTTGTTAATGTTTGTTGTATAGCGTCGACAGGATGGGGTGAACCTAACCACCTCACATTTCAAAAGTAATGTTTGTTATATACCATGGTCGTCTAAATTAGATAAAAGCAGCTCTTATGTTCCATTAGCTAGTAAAGCCTAGCGTGAACGTTGTGATTCAAAATGCTAAAAATCGTCGTGATTTGGCGTCCGGAGTATTTGAGTTCGGAAATGACGGAGTTGTAAAGTTGTCTAAGTTTGGAAATCAGCGAAATTCGGAAATGGTTTTGTTTTAAAAATGGTTGGATTCTGGTGGAGTAAATGAAACTTAAATTCGGTAAGATGTACATTTTAAAATTGTGTAGGGTTGAAAAGGAGTGAAATTCAAAGAAGTTTGTGTAATGATGAATTTTGTTGGAATTTATTGAATTCATTTGGAATTAGCAGATGCCGCGGCCTGTGTGGTGAAATTTGAATTTTAAAACGTTCGCATTTGAATGATGGCTAGATTTAAATGTGTTTAAATTTTTTTTTTTGGAAAAGCTTGCAGTTATGAGTTGTTTTAATTGTAGAATTTGTTAAAATTGGGAAGTTTTTTTTAAAATTGTTTCTTTTGTTTACTGAATGCTTGGTTTTGAAAGGCATTCGAAAATTAAATTCTAATAGTTTTGAAATATTTTTGGAAAGTTTATAATGTATTTGAATTGGCTATTTTTTAAAAAAAAAATTCTAGAAGGTTCATAATGAATATAAAAAGGTTTAATTACTTCTTGTAAGTGAAATTATTTACAGTTGTTTAATCATGCATGGAAATGTGTTAGTTGTAAAGGCTTCATTTTTCTGCAAATTTTGGTATACTACTTTTATTTTTCTGAGTTATGGATTAAAAGATATGATTTTTCCTATTTCTAGCATTTTCTGTAATTATTTTAAAAAACTGGGGAAGCTGACAGGTGGGCCCCATGGTGACGTCACCGTGCGACGTCACCGGCCGGCGGCGGACGCGGCTGCCGTGCTCGCGCTCGCGGCGCTGCGCGCGGCGCGCCGGGCCTGGACCGGTCGGAGTCGCTGGAGGACGCGCTGGGGAGCCGGAGGGGCGGCGCTGCGGACCGTTTGGTCGCCGGAGCTGCCGGCGGCGACCAAAACGGTGGCGGCAGACGGCGAGCTCGCGGGCGGCGATTCGGGCCCACGACGGGCGTTCCGGCAAGCGGCGCTGGGCAAGGACGGAGATCCGAGGACGGCGCAGCTCCCCGTACCTTTCGATTTGAGGGAGGAAGGTCATGGTGGCGACGGCGCGCGTCGGCGCCGTCGGCGATGCCGCGGTCGCGAGAGAGAGAGAGGGAGGGAGGGGGTGCGGCGGCTATTTTGCAAGGAAGTCCTCAGTTTATTCGCAAATTACGATTAGGTCCTTTGCGGGCGTTTTTTTTGCAAAACTGTCGCGCCAAAATTCGTGCACACGCGTGACCGGCTGTGACCGGGGGTAACCGGGACGCGTGTCGCGCGCCCATTGGTAGATAATCGCGTGCTACAGTACCGCGCGCTTAGGGGGCGACGTGGATCCATCTGAGCCGTTGATTTCGTGGATCGGACGGCTGTGGATTGCCTGCGACGTGGCCGAATGAGGAGGCAGCGATTCTTCCATCTATTATATATAGTAGAATTCGGATAAACATTAGCGTACCAAAATAAAATAAAATAAAATGTTTATTCAAAGCTTAAACATGAACCAATATTCATGCAAATCATGGCGAGAGCCTGGTTCGAGTAACAAACATTAGCTTAAACCTCAATCAACTCCTTAGTCGTTGGATGGTGAAGTCGATATTCGTGCTGGTCAATTGCACAATGGTCGCAACTGAAATATATTCACTTGCACTAACTGATTTTCCCCGGGTACCGCATGGTGGCAACTCGATGTTTTCCATTTTTACTGAATGATTTACAATTACACCATAATATTTTGTAGTTGCACTGTGATTGCAACTAAAATGTGGTACTCCTTTGAATGATGAGAATTAAGCTAATAGTCATTCTATGAGCCCTAGAATTAAGCTAATACTGAATGCTTTACCATTTGGCCCTTTCGAAAGTTGAATGAAGCTACATGCCATATTAGTAAATCGATAGAAAAGCAATAATTAAGAGCTACCGATAGTAAACAATGGTCGAGGTCATAGGAAAAACTAGCAAAATATGTCAACAAGAGCCATCGTCGACATGGCCAAAGAACAAATGCCTATGTTGTTCTCGTTGTCGCGTTAGTCCCTCCTTGCATGCGCGCTCCCCTGCAGCTCAATCGTGCTTCCTTATTAAGGCATTTCAGATAGTGATGCTTTCCCTGCCATGCTCGTGAAAACCGTTCTGCCGATTGATGTGATCCTCAATGAGGCATCGTAGAATATGTAGTGTATTTGTATTGAGACCAGTGTAAATGCATATATATATATATATATATACAAAGCAAAACATAATTTTAGCAAGAGGCAACATGTTGATGATACAACCAGTTTGTTTTGTGGTAAGAAAGAGTCGTGCAAGCATTTGCCTTTTAAAAATTTCTCGCCGCCGAGTCCTTCCCTCGCCCTGCGCCTCCTGCCGCTGCCGCCGCTGCCGCCGCCGGCCTCGGCCGCGGCGGTGGCGGCGCCCCCCCCCCCCCCCCCCCCCCCCCCCCCCGCTGCCAAGAAGGTGGTCGGGGGCTTCTTCCTCGCGCGCTCGAGTTGGTGGCAGACCGGCCCGTGGGGGGCGGCGGCGGTCAGGGCTTGGGGACGCCGAGCCGGCGGGCTCGGGCGGAGATGGAGTCCGGCTGGTCCTCCTGGCAGTGGTGCGGCGTGGTGGGCGCCATCGCTGCCAAGGGAGCCGTCGGAGTGGAGGCGCTCGCCCAGATGGGCTTGGGCGGGCCCGTCGACGCTCGCCGGCGTGGGGCTTCGCGGCGCGGCGCTTGCCGGCGTGAGGAGGAAGGAGGGAGCGCGGCTCTGGGGCGGCTGAAGCCGGCGATGGGCTGCGCGGGCCTGCCCGGGCTCGATCTGGGCCGGGCGGGCCGCGGCCGTGGCGCTCTTTCGGCGGGCGCACGGTGCTGGTGACGCCATGGCAGGCCGGCGAGGAAGCTGGGGCAGCGGCCCCAGACCACGGAAGAAGGCGCGGCGGCGCCCGTCGAGGCAGGGGTGCCACGGTGGGTTCCGGCGAGCGACGGCTGAGGCAGAGGATCATGGTGGTTGCCCGCATAGCCTCTGTTTTGTCTCGCTGCTCCCGTTGCTTCGCGGGCAGGTCAGGCTCCGGCGAAAGCTTTGCATCGACTCCCGTCGGTGCCGATGACGGCGGCGCCTTCGGGCGTCGTTTCCTCTCTTGTTTGCGTCATCGTGGAGTTCCGATTTTGACCGACGCGAGTGGTTTCAAAATCTCTGGGTGAAAACCTATGCTCCCTCGGAGCGGGCGACGGTGACGAACGCGCCACATCCTTGTTGGAGGCGTCGCCTTAGAGGTTTTGGCCCTCACGGTGCATTGGTTTCGCGGCAGTTGGGCAGGTTGGCTCTGTGGGCGAGGGGAGGCAGTCGGGGGAGGCGGATGCCGAGGTGGCGACCCTGGAGAGCTGGCGGTACGTCGAGGCGGCGGCCTCGATCTCCTCGACGGAGACGGTCCTATGGGGCAGGGCCTTCGCCTAGCGAGGATTGGGTGGCAACTTTGTGCTGTATGGGCAGCGAGCTCGCCGACTCGTCTGGATCGACTTCGGGCAATGCGAAGGCCGATCTGGTTGCTACGTCGGGGCGGCGGCCCCGGAGCTAGGTGGTTTTGGTGGCGACCTGGATGAAGACTGCGCGGGCAGAGGGTTCGTCGACCATGACTGGAGCGCTTTCGGGCAATGTGAAGGTCGTTCTGGTTGCTTCGCCGGGGCGGCGGCCCCGGAATAGGTGG
Organism: Poa pratensis; assembly: GCA_947311845.1. Taxonomy (NCBI): domain Eukaryota; kingdom Viridiplantae; phylum Streptophyta; class Magnoliopsida; order Poales; family Poaceae; genus Poa; species Poa pratensis. Next base: position 21,574,230 of record CAMZMU010000033.1, on the reverse strand, counting down.
TGTTTGTTGTGGCGTTTTGGCGACTTGTGTCGTGTGGGCGGCGGGTCGCTTCGTTGTGTGGTTTTTTAGCCCCGTCTTCCTTATAAACAGGGCATTTTGTATGGTTTTTGGGCCCGGTCTTCCTTATAAACTGGGCCAATTCTTTTCTATCTATTCGAGGGTGGTACGACCACGTTATCCTCAAAAAAGCATTTGCCTTTTGAATGTGATGTTATCAAAATGGTTTGAGGTGATCTGAATATTGTTCTGTGTTACTCCGGTTTGTGTGATTATGAATTGATAGATAAACTTTGGGTTAGTACTTTGTAATGAGAAAATATCTGCTAAAAATATGATCACATTAGCTATGCTGTGATCTTAGAAATGAAATGCGTTTTGCCTGAAATCATGGTCTGGCTTGCAGGTACTATGGCGGAAGATGCTAAACCTTTTGGAAAAAATGGAGAATCTTATGCCCCAAGAAGAACGTTGTTCTGATAGACATGTGTTTGAAGATCATGGAAGAAAAAACAGTAGACTCTCAAGATCAGCTGGCAATGAAGAAGAGACACGTCCTGGTAGCTGTTGGTCCGAGGACATGAGAGGTGCTACAGCACAGGAGGTGTAAGGCGCAAGCTGATTGATTTTATTTTTATTTTGCGGGGAACAAGCTCTTTTGATTCTAGTGTTATCTCCAGTACCCTTTGCGTTTTTTGTAATAGACTGGTTGTAGCCAGGTTGAAAAACGTTTCTTGTATGTCCTGAGCAATAGACTGTTGTCTGAAGACTTAAAAAACAGGATGGTGGAATCTGTTTGTTTCGTTTCTTCGAAATGGAACAGGGCGAGAGCCTTTTATCCATAAAATGGTCCTTCTTCCGAACGATAAGAGTTCCCTAAGGGCCTAAGGCCAGTGTGGCATCATGTCGCTATAACCGGGATCAAGCGGCCGCTACACCAATTGTAATTGCGGTCGTCTTCAACGAAAACAATATCTGTAATTGCGGTCGTCTTCAACAAAAACAATATCTGGACAAGATTATAGTGAAGCAGGAAGACGTCCCGTTGGGCGTCCGAGCCGCTCACTCTTTTGACAGAGACCTGGTGCTTGCCGGTGCTCCACTGCTATCACGAGCACTCATCTGTCGGAAGAGTAGCCTATTCTGCCAGAATAGTACAATCTGCTGTCTGATCCTCATCCGAATAATCTGGACACGGTATGATCCACGCTGCATTGAGAAGCAATAGCCTGAATATGAGTTTCGTATAGCCGTCTAAATGAACTGAAGCAACATCTGCTGTTCGTAGGTGTCAGCCTTCACCTTACACATTCAGGTTGGAGCAGAGTTGCTGAAGCTCGTGTTTGGTAGACTGCCACTTAGCCAAACTCTAGGATAGAATGAATCATTTGTGCTGATGATTCCAATAGCAGCTTCTCGCGATGCATCCTTGGAGTTGTAGGCATGGAGTTGGAAGGAACTGTCGTCGTATGAAACAACAGATGCCTAGGGGTAGGCTTAAATTTGGAGCCGATGGACGCTAGAGGATTCGGGGAGGGATAGCGCGCTGAAAAGCGCACACGGAAAAACAGATGAACACAAGGATTTACCCTGCTTCGGGCTCTCGTGAGAGATAAAACCCCTACTGCAGCATCTAGCCTACTCTGTGTATTCTCCTCTCTGCATACAGTCTGTACAAAGGCTCCTTGAGCTGTATGTCTAAGTATCTCTCTGTCTATGCGAGGCAGCACTAAGCTAAGGAGAAGAGAGCTAGTTGAGAGCTACGGGGGGAAATGAGCCCGAGAGGTGGCTGAGGAGAGCGCTCCCCCTGGCGCCCTTTATATAGGGAGAGCCCAGGGGACAAGAGGTGGCCCACAGATCACTATGCATACACTGTACATGATATGACCACTGGGGTCTAATCAACACTGTAGCCTATGTCATGCAGTTGTACTCTTGTCACCTCACTGCACTGTAGCCACGCTGCATGTGTCCTCGTCTTTGTCTTCTTCCCCTTGGTCAACTGGTAACAGTACCAGGTACGAACCAGAGCGTCCCAGTACCTGGTACAGCTGGATGCCGGAGAGGTCTCGGTTGATGCCTCGGTTGATGCCTCGGTCGATGGAGCCTGGCTATCTCGGTCGCAGCCTGGTCTCGGTCGAAGGAACGAAGAAGACCTGGTGCCTCGATCCCGTGCCTCAAGCGATGATCCAGTCCTGGAAGATTCGGCCAGGGTGGCCCAGCCCACAGGGAGCGGATGCCGGCCTGCCGAGACATGGGGAAGATCCGGTCCGAGCTAGCCCAACCGAGGTATGGGGAAGGTCGGCCTGCTCCGAGGTAATGAGGCCTTGGTCCAGCCGGGGTGTGCAGTAACTCGGCTTGCCCGGGATTGCACGCTGGAGAGGACACCCGGCCGAGACGAGGCGAGTCCAGCCGAGGCTGGGGAGCGACGGTCCAGCCGGGATACGGAGCGGCCTGCCGAGGCGCGGAGCGCCGGCCCAGGCCCAGCCGAGATGCGGAGGGAGACTCGGCCCGCCCGAGCTGACAGAGCGCCGCCTGCTCGGAGTGGAGATGCTGGTCCAGCCGAGATAGAGAATGCCGGCCCATTCCGGGATAACCATATCTCGGCCCAATCCGAGATCTGGCACCTTGGTTTAGCCGAGTTAAATGCACTGTCGGCCCAGAATGCTTTCTTCACCTTTTTCCTTATCTTCTATCTATTTAATTCCAGCTTTTACCTCTTTTACCAATCCAACCACCTCATAACTTTGGGGTACCCGGAGTTACATCCCCGACATTAGTCCCCGAAGCTGTGGGGCACTCGCAGAGTCGCGCGCAGACTTATAAAAACAAATAACCAACACCAAAATCTCCATATAAATAACCATTTGCCTGCTCGGGCACCATTATATGTCGGTTTTCAGCCACTCTGGGCCTTACCAAAGTCGGATGTCGCCAGCATTAGCTGGACCGACATAAACCTGCATGTACGTATCTCATATGTCTGCACGGACATATCTCATATGTCTCAGAGCATATGTCTGCACGGACATATCTCATATGTCTCGGTATCTCGGTCTCTCTGGGCATATCTCATATGTCTCGGTATCTCGGCCTCTCTGGGCATATCTCATATGTCTCGGTATGTCGGCCTCTCTGGGCATATTTCATATGTCGGTTTTCAGCCACTCTGGGCATTACCGAAGGCATATGTCTGCATGGACATATCTCTTATATGTCGGTTTTCACCGTAAAGATATGCTGGCAGACTTAGCTGAACCAACATATAACCTGCATGGGCTAAACTGACATTTTGCCTTCATGGGCAATTGTCAGATAACGAGTTGAGATATCTCTCAACACGTAATACTCAGTGAGATCAGATACCTTTCGACTCACTGTTTCGAGGTAATGATGCTATGATATTATGGTAAGCTCGGATAACTGAAGAATCATGATAATTGATTAAGCCGATAAAGACAGCAATTAAGAGACGCTCGATGATATGAGATAAATGCCGTGATATTTTAGCGAACCGACATAAACGGCGATTTGAGATATGAGGTGATGTGATATTGAAATATAGATTGCATACCGAAATAAACGGCGATTTAAGAATACCGATAATGCTATGATATTTTGGGTAATTCGAGACAACCAATAAAACCATGATCTCGAGGATGAATACCCTCTCGGTAAAGCCGATATCACCTTTCAATGTTAGTTCAAGCATATACACATATATAACAAATATTTAATGGGAACAACAACTCTATTTAAGAGATAAACATAAGTCTATCAAAGGACGGCAGTCACTTCTAGCAGCAAAACTATGCAACAGGACACAGACTCGGACTCAACCGAGTCCCCGAGCCACTTTTCTTATCTAGGAGACAAAACAACACTAACTGGCTGTCCAGTCCCCGGGTTAAGACATCTTGCTCCCGGGGAAAACAACTAAGCAAGATACGAGGGGGCAGTCCCCGAGCTACTTTTGAGATTAACTACTTGAGTGTGGTACAAAACCAAATACTGTAAATACTCACATCGCATTGTCGGTGCAGGCTGGATGGAGACGTACAAGCGGGTCGATGCTAGATATCCAACAGATGAAATGCTAGACACAGATAGACTGAATACCAACGAGTCGGATGCGCTCGGTCCAGTAGACCAAATAGTGCAGGCGATGGAAGAAACCTGCAAGGGTAGAACCGGGCATGTCTCACTCGGCCAACCAAATGGAGCCGAGACATCACCTGTTTATCTCGGCCAGAAACATGTCTCTTAACACCGGCCGGCATATTTCTATGCCTACCCGACTCATTCTGACCGAGTCACTTTCTCTGATCCGACACTCCCGTGTCGGCCTCTCTTTTTCTCTATTGCTCTCTTTTTCATTTCTTTCTCTTTTTCTTTTCTCTTTTTCTTTTCGACTGGCTCGGCCGGTCCGATTGAGGACGGAGAGGCTAGCTAGGCTAGCAGCGTACCGGGGAGGCGCGGAGATCCGGCACGAGCGAAGCGCGGGGCGCTGCCAGCCCAGCGAGGCGACGATGCCTCGGTTGAAACCAAGGCGCAGGGGACACCGATCACACCGAAGCGCAGTGCTCGGTCGAAGGAAGGTCGCCGAGGCTAGAGCCATCGTGGCCTGCCGACGATTCGGCCCGAGCCGAGATAGAGGCGAGGGCCACTCCGGCCTGCCGAGGCGCTGCTTCGCCTCAGCCCATCCGAGGCCAGGGCAATGTCGGCCTGCCGAGGCAAGGGAGATGCTGGCCCGTCCCAGGGCCGGCGACGGACAGCTCGGTCCGCCCGGGGGCAGCGGTTAACTCGGCCCAAAACCGAAGTTGGCGGTTGCCTCGGTCCGCACGTGGGCGGCGGGTAACTCGGCGTCGCCCCGAGGCTGGCGGGTGACTCGGGCCCAAAACGAGGCAGCGGAGGGTGACTCGGGCCCAAACCGAGGTAGGGAAGCCTCGGTTCGCCCAGGCGGTAGATAGCCATGGCCTGCTCCGAGGCTGGATATGCCGGTTTGGGCCCATCTTGGTCCAGAAATTGCTATCTCGGCCTGGATTAGGATATGTCGGTCCAAACTTTATTTAACTCGGTTTGGGTTGTGTAAATCTCGGATCTGGCCCACATAACCCGAAATTGACCCATTTGACTCGGAATTGTCTATTTTAACTCGGAATTGTCTATTCCAACTCGGAATTGTCTATTCCAATGTCGGTTTTGGATTCTGTATGTCGGTTTTGGCTCCTGTATGTCGGTTATGGCTTCTGTATGTCGGTTTTGGCTATTGTACGTCGGTTTTGGCTATTTGTATGTCGGTTTTGAGTCCCCGAGTTAACCAAAGAGGTCCCGTCCGAATTTATTCCAACAAGCGCCACTACCAGCCCCACGGTGGGCGCCAACTGTCGTCGTATGAAACAACAGATGCCTAGGGGTAGGATTAAGTTTGGGGCCGATGGACGCTAGAGGATTCGGGGAGGGATAGCGTGCTGAAGAGCGCACACAGAAGAACAGATGAACACAAGGATTTACCCTGCTTCGGGGCTCTCGTGAGAGATAAAACCCCTACTGCAGCATCTAGCCTACTCTGTGTATTCTCCTCTCTGCATACGGTCTGTACAAAGGCTCCTTGAGCTGTATGTCTAAGTATCTCTCTGTCTATGCGAGGCAGTACTAAGCTAAGGAGAAGAGAGCTAGCTGAGAGCTACGGGGGGAAATGAGCCCGAGAGGTGGCTGAGGAGAGCGCTCCCCCTGGTGCCCTTTATATAGGGAGAGCCCAGGGGACAAGGGGTGGCCCACAGATCACTATGCATACACTGTACATGATATGACCACTGGGGTCTAATCAACACTGTAGCCTATGTCATGCAGTTGTACTCTTGTCACCTCACTGCACTGTAGCCACGCTGCCTGTGTCCTCGTCTTTGTCTTCTTCCCCTTGGTCAACTAGTAACAGTACCAGGTACGAGCCAGAGCGTCCCAGTACCTGGTACAGCTGGATGCCGGAGAGGTCTCGGTTGATGCCTCGGTTGATGCCTCGGTCGATGGAGCCTGGCTATCTCAGTCGCAGCCTGGTCTCGGTCGAAGGAACGAAGAAGACCTGGTGCCTCGATCCCGTGCCTCAAGCGATGATCCAGTCCTGGAAGATTCGGCCAGGGTGGCCCAGCCCACAGGGAGCGGATGCCGGCCTGCCGAGACATGGGGAAGATCCGGTCCGAGCTAGCCCAACCGAGGTATGGGGAAGGTCGGCCTGCTCCGAGGTAACGAGGCCTTGGTCCAGCCGGGATGTGCAGTAACTCGGCCTGCCCGGGATTGCACGCTGGAGAGGACACCCGGCCGAGACGAGGCGAGTCCAGCCGAGGCTGGGGAGCGACGGTCCAGCCGAGATACGGAGCGGCCTGCCGAGGCGCGGAGCGCCGGCCCAGGCCCAGCCGAGATGCGGAGGGAGACTCGGCCCGCCCGAGCTGACAGAGCGCCGGCCTACTCGGAGTGAAGATGCTGGTCCAGCCGAGATAAGAGAATGCCGGCCCATTCCGGGATAACCATATCTCGGCCCAATCCGAGATCTGGCACCTCAGTTTAGCCGAGTTAAATGCACTGTCGGTCCAGAATGCTTTCTTCACCTTTTTCCTTATCTTATATCTATTTAATTCCTGCTTTTACCTCTTTTACCAATCCAACCACCTCATAACTTTGGGGTACCCGGGGTTACATCCCCGATAGAAACACTGTACAATGGGGTTATCGGCATCTACGACAGATCGAAATACGACACCTTCGAGCGGAAGCATTGAAATGAGAAGCTAATGCAGGATGACTAACCTGATACAGTATAAAGAGAAAGGACAGTAGTGGCTGCACCAACCGAAGAACCCAACATCCAAATGAGCAGTTACTTGATAAGCCCCATGTAAGAACTGTAAACTGTGAACGAAAAGAGCAGCTATACAGTACGTGTTTCACATTAATGAACAAGTTACTTCCAAGAGATAACGTTGACAGGAAGATAAGAGGAGGTACGCACGTGATGGAAAGGGCCAGTCGGTTGGTGTGAGCACCGGCAGGAATGGACCATACGCAAGCAAGTAGAGACTGTACTACCACTATTCATTAGTAGTAACTTTCAGAATGGATAAGCTGACATATGTCGTTCTAATCTTGTACTCCCTCCGATCCATATTAATGGTCTCAACATTGTCTAGATACGGATGCATCTAGTCTAAACACTTAACTAGATACATCCGTATCTAGATAAAGTTGAATCCATTAATATGGATCGGAGGTTGTAGAAAAATGAGAAATTTTAGAGCTTACGACATTTAAGTCGTTTCTCTGCATCAAAACAAACATCGTATATTAAAAACTAAATAATGGTGCATAGCTCCTAATCTGAAAGAACAATCGTAGGAGGCTGATAGCTAGACAATATGTAACTCTGAAACAAGCAATGCAGAATGGAGAGGAGCGTTTTGGTGCCCGAGCGCACGTACTCCGGATATCTGGACCAGTAATGTTTTGTTGAGATTGTGTCTGCATGTGTTGTCGTTATGCCGTGGGCCGAGTAAAAATTGTGGACGTGCGGTAAGTTTTAACAGCTCGCCTGGATCGTGGGTCCCGCTGCCTCGTCCTAACGCCGACGACCGCCGGAGGAGAAAGAAGCAGAGCAAATTCCGTGGGAACATGACGACGAAATTTCTTGGTCTTGTGGATAAGGAACTCTGTACCAGTACTATTTGTTTGCAAGGACACCTGGTGGCGGCGGCGGCGCGGCAGCGCGGGATCGACATGCTCCTCAACGCCGAATCCCCCGCCGCCGTCGCCTTCTCCCGCGACGCGCGCCTCCTGGGCGCCCACGCCTCTGGCGCCGCCTCGTCCCAGCCCCAAGCGCCTCATTCTCCTCGCCTGCCGCCCCCTCGAGTCCTCGACCTCCCGCGCCTCCACTTCCCTGTCCACGTCCCACTGGCGGCGGCGGGGGCGCCGTCGTCCACACCGGCCACCTCGGCCACCTCGGCCGCCGCTTCGCGTTCTCCCGGCCATCCTCGTCAGGCAGCTCGCCGAGGCCGACCTCAGGCCCCCGTCGCCGACTGCGTGATCTCCGTCCCCTGCTACTTCACCCAGTCCCAGCGCCGTGCCTACGCCGATGCCGCCGCCGTCGCGGGGCTCAGGCGTCCAGGCACTCCTCCTCGTCCATGGCCACGCACTTGACCGGCCCCGTGTGTCCCGTCAGCACCTCCAGGCGGGAGTGGTCGGCGCCCTCGTCGCGGCGCCACACGCAGACCGTCGCGGCGCCACACGCAGACCGTCTGGTCGGCGGACCCGCTCACGACGAAGCGCCCGGCCACCGCGAGGCACAGCACCGCCATCTTGTGCCCGCGCAGCGCGCCGCCGTTCCTCGGCGCGCTCTCCCGGCCGGCTCCGCGCCGCCACTCCCAGTGCGTCACGGCCCCGTCCGACGACGCCACGTACACGACGCGCGCCTCCGCCGCCACGACGATGGCCGTCACGGCGCTGTCGGCCTTGCGCAGCACGCGCTCCATGACGTGCCTCGTGGCGCCGTCGCGCTTCCCAGGCTCCCGCCTCCACACCTTGACCGTGCCGTCCGCGGAGCCCGTGAACGCCAGCGCGTCAAAGCCCGCGGCGGCCACCGTGTTGACGGCGTCGTCGTGCGCGCGCACCGACTCGAGGCACCGGGAGTCGGCCACGCGCCACACCTTGAAGGTCCGGTCCCAGGACCCGGAGTAGAGCAGCCCGACGTCGACGTCCACGCTGAGGCACGACACGGTGTCGAAGTGCCGCAGCCACACGGAGCTCTGCTTGCGCCGCCCGGTCTGCACGTAGTGCGACGGCCTGACGGAGCTCCGCAGAAACTCCGCGAGCCGACACGCCTGTGCTCCACAGTGTCGTCGTCGTCATCGTCGGAATACTTGGCCGCCGCCACCGCCGGGTCTGGCCGCAGGAACTGCAGAAACTTCTTGTGATTCCTCATGGTCGATAGACTACTAGCTAGTTCAGCAACCAACCAAGAAATCTTATGAGAAGTGATTGGGTGTGGTGGTCGGAGATGGGTGTATGAAGGTAAACGATGGATGGGGACGAGATCTAGTTCTTGCTTTTCTTTTTTATCTGCCTAGATTCTTCTTTTAATGCGTCGGTGAGCGGTGCCAACACACACAGAGTTGCCGGTCCACTCCGTTCGCGACCACCAGGTGCGTGATCTCCGACGAAACATGGCATTTAATTGCGGGCCACCTGTGGGGCACACATCTGGAGTTACCGTGGTAGAAAACGATGAAGGTAGCTGAGCGACACAAATCTTGGAGTGTACATAGGGACAGGATATAGGGAGCAGGTGTGCTCGGGCACCAAAACGAATTTTCGTGCAGAATGCCCCTATACTCTATACAAAAAGAATTGAAAAGAACGCAGCAGGTCCACTAAACGAAAAAGCGAACCCTAAGAATTGAAATTTGGAACTAAAGCTATAATTTAGTGAAGATGCGTACAGTGGGATTTGGATATAGTTCTTGAATGAATAATCTCGTTGAATGTGCAAATTAAATTACAGGGTCCAGCGTACCTGCTCAATGCTAATTACTCCCAGCAGGCCCTAGGGAGTAATATATAAGATCATGCAGCTTTCTAACTGGCCCCTTTCATCTGTCATGGGTGGACTTCGCTGGGCAAAGGAATTCAATATGCAAAACAAAGGATGAACACACTTCAAAGATTCAATCAATCTGCCAGAGTTCTTCACAAAATCATTCACCAAGCAACATTGTATAATAACATGGGTGAGAGACATGTGGCTTTGAAGAGCAAGAAAAATAAAGTATGCCTAAAGGGAAAGGGGCAACTGTGCGCATAATGTAGAAAAATGGGTCACCAAGTGAATAAAGAGAACATCAGTAGGATTCAAGACTTCCAGCAATTGGGTAGTCTCTTTAATTTACAGGCTTACCCATAACTTTGTAGCCTACCTTTTATAAGGGGATTTTGCACGCTGCCTACCTAGACATCTTAGAGGCTCCGCTCCACCTTAAGGAGGTGAGGACTAATGCTACCCCAAATTGACAGTTTAAATTTATTTCTCTATGTAAACCCCATGTAGCATATAGAAACTGACCAAGATCTGAACAACACGGAGAAAGCAATCTGGACCCACATAACCCTGACTCAGACTCGAACAAGTTCCAAACAGACTATTCTGATACGGTGAACAATATAGTAGTGAACGATAAAGGAATAGCACGTACTGGAAAGGACAGAAACATTTTACTAGAAAACGTTGAATGAGCACTCGTACGTTCAGAACTCAATATACAGTTTGTTGCTTATAATTTAATTATTTAGTACAGATATATAGTAGTGAACAATGTACAAAGCGTGGAAGGTTGAAAGTAGAGGTGACCTGAGTTGTTGCTGCGAGACTTTTCCAGTCCATGTTTCCTATTGGAAGTCCAACAACATGCCCGGCTTCTCACAATGAAATAAAAAACCAGAGAGAATCCCAGTACCAGCAGCCCAAAAGAAAAAGAAAACCTTCGATGGCGCTGAGGTAAAGATGTTTCACCAGCTATGTCTGATGAGTTCTTTCAGAGTTATTACTACACGCTAGGACATCTTTATCACAATCTTTGCTTGCTCCTCGGGCTTGCTTGAGTACCCAGAAGTACCTTCAGCAAATATGAATCATCTCTTCTACAAGCATTTATGACTTGGACTACAAGTTGAGTAACACATTCAACTGCTCTGGCAAATGGCAAAAGGACATAAGAGGAATTTGCAAAGGTACACCAGATAGTGCATATCCAGCAGTGTCTGTGTACCAGTGTATGCTCTCATATCTCAACTAGTTTTCTGTAAGCTAATTAACTAATATATGATGCCTAACCACAGCAAATCACAATGCACAATGCAAAGGTCCAAAATTTTGGTTTAGTGTACCCAACGTTTTTTCTAAAAATATTATTATTGACAAAACCAAGCTAAATGGTTTTACTCATAAAACGATGCCTTGTGAAATTCGATTAGCCATCTTCTCATACCAGAACTATTATTCTATTACAAAGAAGCCTAGAGCTCATAGTTACACACATGAATAGATTATACTGTAACGAACAAAATGATAAAGTAGGCACAAGCAAGAAGAAAATCATATAAAGTTGTCACATGTGAGAATAATATATATGAAATGTTCCCCCAAAAGGTCTAATTTGTGTATGTGATTTTTCTTAATCGAAGAAAGTAGGCCTCAGTCAGTCAGTTGGGGTAATTCATACATCCTTGCAACAGAGAATTCTTTATCAAGTCATACACAAGTTAGCAAGCATCATGCACGAGAATTATTGTCTAGTATTGCAAACAAGAGCTGTTAATGTGTAAACTCATGAATGAAGAATCCATCTTCTCAATGATTTCATTGACAGGGGCTAACTTCCAGTCCTGCCTTCCTAAACTTTATAGGCATTGAAACGATCAAGATGAATGCAGATGCTTTGGGCTAAGCTGCAAATTCCTTATCTGTTTGCTATGTGTCGGATAAGAATTAAGTTAAACTCAGTTTGAAGGTTTACTATGCCCAGTTGCCCACAACAGGTTACCCAGTACATAGTGCAACATATTAGCTACTCCCTCCGTTTCTAAATATAAGATGTTTTAGCTATTGCACATGTTGACTCGATGCGGACTGAAATGAGTGAACATACACACCAAAATGTGTAGATACATTTAGAATTTTAGATACATGTGAATCTGGAAAAGAGCTAAAACATCTTATATTTAGGGACGGAGGGAGTAGATCTCAAATTAACGAGTATGCTGCACTCAGACATCGGCACGGAGCAATGAAGTAATGTTTAACAGAAGAGTTGAAGGTTATATTCCCATAGAACCCATACAGCTATATAACTATATAAGCATGGCAAGGTCATTATACAGCATCATCTTTAAACTGTCACAAAACAAACTCGGTTTTTGTAATAAGAAATTAAGATGTATGAGAGTTCATCGAACATTTGTCCCAAAACAAAATAACATGCCCAAGTAATTCCCATTCCAACAAGTTGCAGTATCAAAATAATCACTGCTTTTTTCTAGAGTTTTCTAGAGAACACGGATACATCTACTTATTTCCGCAACCTTGAAAACGATCTTCCTAAAATGCAAAACACCTTTTCAAAGTAGTACTTCATATCAGAGCAAGTGTAATCAGCTGATTCCAGATAGCTGGACGTCAATAAGAAGCCAAACTCAGAAGATAAGATCCCATCCTAGAGGGTTTAAATATAGCAGAAGTGCAGAACCAAACAAATGCAAGTGCATAAGATAGGTTCTAACTTGTAACATAGTGGATACCTTCGCATCACTAGCCATATCCTCTCAGAAATCTCAATGCTGTGTGGCTCACAGTTCCACGTGGCATGCTTGCAGGATAAGGTGCAAAACCAAAGCACTGAGATGTGGTATGACTTTTTCGCTTTCATGTAAGAGCACCTTAGGATTTTCAGAAAGATGTCCCACCCAGGTCTCCCAAGTTTGTCCGTGAACTATACCACCTTCTTGGCTGCACTATTAGTATAATTCAAGAAATCATCAGCGTGATATTGGCACGCCACTAGATAGCCCTTTCCTAGATATCCACTTGTTGCACAGATATCATCAGTGCACCGTGTCAAATCTGTGATGATCTGATAAGTCATTGTTGTCAGTTTTGAGTAATGCTAGCTCCCACTACCTGCAATTCTTCTTCCATGAAAAGAAAACATCATTTTAATCTACTGCAGTAAGTGTATCACAAAAACCGTAAAGATAACACATGTGGATCATACAACTAAATAAGTAGGTTGGAAAAAGTGGAGAACTAGCTAATTACTCCCTCCATCCCAAAATACAAGGCGCCCTTTAATTTCGCTGGTCAACGAGGTCCAACTTTGACCATGATTTGTACTTATAATATGGCCACAACATTATTATAAAAATATATGAAATGAAAGAATTTTGCAAGACAAATCCAACGATACCATTTATACATTCTAGATCCACATAATTTAGTATATATTAACGGTCAAAGTTAAGCACCGAAGACCAGCACAAAACCGTATATTTTGGGACGGAGGGGGTCCCACTCCAATCTCCACATAAAATAGAAATGCATAAAATTGGTACAATATTTCCACAATATCCATGCCCAAAAAGAGCATGCATACTCAAAATCAGTATGTAAGCTTCGATGTATAGGTGTGAAGGGATATCTACAATATTGCTGCCCTTTGCACCAGTTTAACTGGATAAAGAATAGGTATACTGAGTACAGTGAGAGCAATGGTGAAGTTCATTTTCTTGAAATACTTCTGTCGCAGCAGTGGAACATGATGCTGCCAAAGTGGGTCCTCCGCTGGGGCCCACCAAGAAGATGGACAAGGCAAGGAGTCAAGTACAGCAGATGGGTTAGCCCATCTGCCCCAAGGACACCCGACAAGTTCGACAGCAAGGCTCTGCGGCTAAGGACCGGGCAAGGAGGCCAGGCGCGCCCCTGGGTCCTCCATCCGTACCGCCGAGAGGATAAGATCGCCAGCTCGCTGGAAGCTGGTGGAAGACTTGGGCGCCAAGATGAAGGCCACGCCCTGGTGACGTCGCCACGAGCGTAGTTGGTGGGACGGACAGGCTTTGTTCGTCCCACCTTTTCCAAGGGCGGACGACCACGCCGCCCTCCGGAGAATGCTTCGAGGAGAGGACGCCACGTCTCCTCCAAGGACCGCCGAGGGGTTTTCCCGCCAAGACACTTCACGCCTCTCGCGTGCCCATGTCGGATCCCCTTAGCCTATAAAAGGAGGACCATGGCACCGAGGAGGGCAGGTTAGAAAGGAAGCAAGCTAGAGCTCAGGCAAGACTAGACTAGGGTTCGGAGGGTAGAGAGAGAGAGGTGATCTCCCTAGGGCAGGATCTGCTCTTCGTCTACCTCCGGCCGAAACTCTGCCGGGTTCACCCCAGAACACCCTTGTACACTACACCATGATGAACCTCTCAATCCAGACATGCAGGAGTAGGGCTTTTAGCCTCCGGGCGGCCTGAACCTGGGTAACTCCGTGTGTCTTTCTGTGTGGCTTGCTCTCTCCCACCGACGAAGAACTTGGCGACCTTGCTCCCGGGTAAGGCGTCTTCCAGCCTCCTTCGCGCCCCGTGCCGAACCTAAAAAGGGGTACCATCTACTCCCGGTGTCCGTCACCCGAGACATGAAACAAGAGCGAAGTCATCGCCAAGAAATAAAAGATAAGTGTTTCAATTCCGTGAGCCTCAATTTATGTCGAGATGTGTGTTATCCGTAACAACCCCCAAGCAGGGGGCTGACATGGTGCGGGTGGCTGACGGGTCGAGCGCGAGTGGCCTATCAGTAGGCACTGCCACCCGATCGTGCCGTACTGCCGCGGAAAGGAGTGAATGGGCAGTGCTGTGTTTTAACAAACCTAAACACAGAAATGCACATTTAACTTTGCTTGCGGGTTGCTCCGGATGAAACACTATCTCGACATGAAAAGAGGGTCCATTCTTTCCTACTGAAAGTTTGGTGTGTACAGCGCCTTCCCGGGACAGGAACTGACGGTGGAAAGCAGCTAAGGAGTTGGATACCCGAGAGGGACAGGATGGATCGAGGACGCGGCAGAAAAACAGCTAAGTCCTTGCATCAGCATCCTGCACTTAGGCATAACATCTCGCTCGGAGTCAATATACCATCGACCTGCGCATACTTGATAGTTGATGAGAGCCTTTGCGGGGGTAATGCTTCCACCCCAGCGAACGGTCCGTTTCCCTCTGGCCAAGTACCTGTGGACAGTGGAGTCAGGCGCCCGGAAGGTATAGCGCTCTTAGGGGTACTACTACTGTGTGCAGACAGTCAGGGTATCTGGCACCTAAGGGACCTCCTCTGAAAACTTGACAGCGCGTTAGTGCAAAGGAAGATTTGGGACATGACCCCGGGAGTTGAGGCTAGGTTGCATTCATCTGAATTACAATTCTGAATTACAATTCTGAATTACATTCAGTTGTGCAACTTCCTGATTACATAATAAGTCTATGCTACTAAGGCCAGTCCAGGGCCACTGGCTGTGCAGACTTGTCTTCTGCTTTATTTTTCGCCTGCCGGGTGAACTCCAGATTCCCGGGGACGCCTGGGACGAAGGAGGGCATTCGCGCAGGATCTTCAGGGATCCCACGGGCCGGGGAACTTCCGGGCGAACCCCGGCACATGCTGGCTACAGAGGAGATACACGTGGTCCACGAACTTGTCCATGATGTCCTCCTCATCCTGTACAAAGGAAAGAGATCCGAGTCAAGGCACAGGCTTTTCCCAAGGATCGTATTGCCAAAACCAAGGAACTTTATCTTGAAGACATCGTCAAGATCGCAGAGGAGGCGAGTCAATCTCGGATTGCCTGCGGCCTCTTTTCCACAGTTTCATCTTGATGATATCCTTCCGGGTCGCCAGCGCCACCAACGCTTCCATGGCGGCGGGACCGGCGATGTTCCCCACCGCTGGGAAAACCACGGAGACCCGAGGTCGGGGAGCGACCTCGGCCTTTCCGGTGATTCGAGCCTCCGCTCCCGTGGGCGTTTCCACCACGCCTCGGAAGGTGGATTCCGCCGTCGACACGTCGGACAGGGACATCTCCTCCTCTCCAGACATTGCTCTGCGATCTATGGAGGGGAAGAGAAAGGAGCAAGGCGAGAAGATGTGTCAAGGGAGTTGGAGTTTGGAGGGCCTTTTATAGACCTCCCACGCTCCACCTACCCCTTGGCGCTACGGCTGCCGCGTTAATGGGGGCGTTTGGCGAAAAACCGCTCCCGTTCACATCAAGTACGACACGAAGGCCAAGAGACAAAAAGGAGAACAAGTTCTTCTTCATTTCAAGATCTACAGCGGGGGCTAATTTTTACAAACAAAAAGATTGGCTCCCGGCAAGCGAGGAGCACCACCGTACAATGGAAGACGCTACGTCCAGAAGTACGTCGACGAGGCGGCCAAGAAGGAGGTCAAGGACATCTTCAGGCCTGCCATCTTGAAGCTCCTCGCCCTCAGGAAAGCGAGCTCTCCTCAGCCTTGATGCTGGATGAGTTTTCCTCATTTTCATCCTCGTCGCAGGAGCCGGAGCCGCTGCTGCTCTCACTCTCGGCGCAGCATTCCACGCGCCCTCCTGCAGCACGGAAGATCTTCACGGCGAGTGTAGCGTCTCCGTCATACTTGCAGGCAAGATATTGCCCCCGAGTCAAGCGGCGGGAGCGGGCGAATGACTTCCACCCCTGACCAAGGAGCATGGAGTAGTCGACGGTGTATTCCACCGAGATCCAGGAAGGGCCATTGGGACAGCCTTCCACCTGCAGCCACAAGCCCGGAGGCTTGTTGCTTTCCAACGCCATCGCAAAGGAGTCCGGAAGGTCAATCCGGCTGCGGATCTTGCGGCGCAGATCCAGGATGAACTCGAAAGGCGCGAAGCTCGTGTGGACTGCAGCCCGTGGGGGCGGAGAGGGAGTTCTTCCGCGCCTCACGGTCCCTCTACCTCCACCGCCTCGCTTCGCTCGCCCTCTTGAGGCGGTTCTTCCGCGGCAACCGGAGCTTTTCTCCGTCGGGGCCGAAGCACGAGGACGTCCCACTCCTCTCTTTCCTCTCGCCATTGGAGCTGTTGGCCTGGGAAGGGAGGGATGGATCAAGGAAGAAGAAGATGGGGACTTGCGAGGCGTTCGTCCGCTTTTATAGCGCGCGGAGCCTTTCTCTCTCCTACCGTCTTCACAGCTTCCCCGCAGCGGGAATCGAGGAGGCGAACACAGTTATTCCCCCAAGCGGAATAACTCCAAGACCATCACGACGGCTGATGGACCGAAGCAAGGAAAGCGAGGCGCCAGGTACCCACTTTGGCCAACTCTTTGGCCATAGCCCCGGCAGCAGCTCAAGCAAGAGCCGCCGGGACCATGCCCGGGGGCTACTGTCGCAGCAGTGGAACATGGGGTTCCCCTGATGCTGCCAAAGTGGGTCCTCCGCTGGGGCCCACCAAGAAGATGGACAAGGCAAGGAGTCAAGTACAACAGATGGGTTAGCCCATCTGCCCCAAGGACACCCGACAAGTTCGACAGCAAGGCTCTGCGGCTAAGGACCAGGCGACCTTCCGGTGTCACCCCCTCGCCCGGAGAACAAGGCGGGATACCCGCGGGTCCGTGCGCCCGGAAGGAGGCCAGGCGCGCCCCCGGGTCCTCCATCCGTACCGCCGAGAGGATAAGATCGCCAGCTCGCTGGAAGCTGGTGGAAGACTTGGGCGCCAAGATGAAGGCCGCGCCCTGGTGACGTCGCCACGAGCGTAGTTGGTGGGGCGGACAGACTTTGTCCGTCCCACCTTTTCCAAGGGCGGACGACCACGCCGCCCTCCGGAGAATGCCACGTCTCCTCCAAGGACCGCCGAGGGGTTTTCTCGCCAAGACCCTTCACGCCTCTCGCGTGCCCATGTCGGATCCCCTTAGCCTATAAAAGGAGGACCATGGCACCGAGGAGGGCAGGTTAGAAAGGAAGCAAGCTAGAGCTCAGACAAGACTAGACTAGGGTTCGGAGGGTAGAGAGAGAGAGGTGATCTCCCTAGGGCAGGATCTGCTCTTCGTCTACCTTCGGCCGAAACTCTGCCGGGTTCACCCCAGAACACCCTTGTACACTACACCATGATGAACCTCTCAATCCAGACATGCAGGAGTAGGGCTTTTAGCCTCCGGGCGGCCTGAACCTGGGTAACTCCGTGTGTCTTTCTGTGTGGCTTGCTCTCTCCCACCGACGAAGAACTTGGCGACCTTGCTCCCGGGTAAGGCGTCTTCCAGCCTCCTTCGCGCCCCGTGCCGAACCTAAAAAGGGGGTACCATCTACTCCCGGTGTCCGTCACCCGAGACACGACAACTTCTCTATAACACTACTCCTGCCAAGCTGCTATACTGAAATCTGTTCACATATTACTAACGTCAATCATGACAAACATATAGACAAAATATGACCATGAAGAGAGCAGTAGTTTCTGTAAAATTTAGTGGTATTTCCCTAAAGGAACTCTTTCAGAAACTAAAGTGGTATGCTGAGGTAAACAAGATAGCCTTACAGAGAAACAATATATTTTTGAAGGATGATATGTTATACAAGAAAGGTTGCACATACGTCATGACTACAATCTAAAAGAGTGGTCATATTGTAACTGAAATTCTAATGACAATACAATTCATATGTATATAACAAACTACTTCTCATGCTACATGTTAATGTACTATCTAAGCTCAAAATATAGGTTTACCTATATAACCAATGAAACAAAAGTACAAAACAGATATAAGATTCATGGCAGCTATAGTTTATACAACTTTATCTTCCATAACATATCGTTTATAGTAGGGCAATAGATTAATAGAGAACTTTGCTTCGTTATATTGCTTTTGTAGAAACTGTACTTACATAGAAGAAGTCAAGAAACCAGGACAAAAAGGTAATAGCTATTTTCACACTAACCAGTGGAGATTGCCTCGAGCGGAGAACACTAAGGTCTCACACAGTAACTTACCAGTGCAAATGTACAACAAAATCAATCCATCGTCCAGGATCTGAAATCAGTTTTCCAGCTTGTCCCTCGCAATATGAAGTCAGTCCTGTTCGTAATGATAAATATTTCATAGACACGATTTCCCAGCAGCAATTTATACATAAGCTAACTCCAAAGAGATGGATGATCGGGCAAATCATTAGGTAATTTCAGGAGGAACAGGACGATGGTACACAATAGGAAAAAGAAGTAGATCCGGATACCTATCAACCATCTTGCCAAAATATTTGAAATACAAGCTAGCGAATATCTTATACCAAACTCTTTGTCTTCCAGATTTCCTTTCCATTCATGTATGTTGCCTAAGAGCTATAAATGTAATAATTCAGAAGAAGCAATTGAACTACAGCACTGTTGCTAATGTCAAGCTAAAATCTGATGAAGATCTCCGAGTGCAATGGTTGGATCTGGGAACTATCGGTCTCATTGAAAAATATCTGGGTGTTTGCTGAAGCTCTCTCAAGAATCTCCCCCTTTAGAAAATGGGGCAGCACATCTGATTGAATCTTTTGGAGCCCTTGTGGGTGATCCTCTTTAGGAGCAACCAGGAACAATTTGCTAAGGCAACTGCCCTTCCTCAGCAGAAAGTCAAGCAGACGCATCTCATTGTAATGCCCCTTGAAGTTTGCCATCTTGACCAACTCAAGGTTTTCTAATCCACCTTCTGGCGGTTCTTCCTCTGCCACCTCCAAGTAATTCTTCGTGAAGGAATCATGGGTGTTTGTCGGTAGCTGTCATATGAAATACGTGAGAAACGAAACGAGGCATCATCCAGACATAGATGTGTAAATATAATGAATGAACTAGAGCCAAATGCATTGCGCATAGAGATGAGAACCTGCACGAAGAGTCTCTCCAGCTGTGGACAGGAGCAGATCTTGAGGAAGCTAAAAATGTCTGCGAGGTTGGAGTTGGACATCCCGAACATGAGCAACTGAAGCTCCCTCAATCTGGACAGGCTGCTCCCCTTGACGACGGTCGCTACTGAGGCAGACACATACTGCAGGCAGAACAAGTATGAATAGGCGCATTTTAAGCAGTGGAAATGTGAGCTCAACACGAGGAAATGGCAAGCCGAACCTGGAGTGCAATGCTACATATGGTGAGTGTGGTGAGGTTCGCAAGGTGGGGAATCGCAGAGGGCAAGTTGGTGGGCGGCAAGCCGGTCTCCGGCCCGCCGGAGCAGAGGTAGAGATTCTGAAACCCCTCCGTGACGCCAGAGAAAAGGTTGCTGCAGAGGAAGGGGCCGCTGAAGCGGAAGGAGCGTAGGCGTGGCGCGACGGGCACGCGCAGCTCGGTGGCGCGGGAGCAGTCGACGAGGGTGAGGGTCCTGAGGTTGCCGACCCCGACGGTGGTGAAGTCGATGCGGCGCAGGTGGCGGCAGTAGCGGAGCTCGAGGTCGCGGAGGCAGGGGCATGCGGCGACGACCCGGCGCAGCGCGGCGTCGGTGATGGAGACGGAGTGGAGGTGGATGACCTCGAGGGTACCGACCATGGCGTTGGCGGAGGCCGTGACGTGGAGGCCCCGGACCGAGAGGCGGGCCAGGAGCGGGCTGCCCACGGGGAAGTGGACCGTGAGGGCGCCCGCGCGGCGGCGCGCGCCGCCGCGGCCGTCGAGGCGGAGCTGCACGTCCTCGGCGGCGCAGGCGGCGGCGTAGTCGAGGCAGCGTTTCAGGTCGGGCTGCGCGAGCTGGCCCGCGTGGAAGGCGAGCGAGAGGACGTCCACGCGCCGCCTCCCGCGGCGGTCGATGGCGGCGGCGAGCGGGTTGTCCCCCGGACCCGCGGACGGGAGGCGGAGGCGGAGCGAGGAGGGCTCCGGCCAGCGGTGCTCCCAGAGGCCGCGCCACCGCGAGGAGGCCGCGCCGGTGCGGATGGCGGACTTGAGCGGCAGCAGGCTGAGAATCTGCAGGCGCAGCGCGTCGGGGAGGTCCGAGATGCGGTCCTCCTCCTCCGCGCGCCGCCACACGGCTCGCTCCATCAGCGCCGCATCCAGCGCTGGTTCGGAGGGTTCGGAGGGGATGGGGCCGGCCGGCTGCGTGCTGCTGGGGTCACTGGGCGGGAGGGACGGCGAAGGGGAGACGTGTGGAGGTGTCTCGCCGGTGCTGTGCGCGTTGCGTTTCTCTCTTCCTAGTTCCTTCCAATCGCTGGCTGGCCCAGTCTATTCTACTGCTGCTCTAGAGTAGTACCGCCGCGGCCGCTGCTTTGTTCGGTGCGCTGCGTGCGCCGGTCGGTCTCCCGGCTCGGCGGCTCGGCCGCGTCGCACCGTTGCGCTTTGTGCCGGGTCGCCGGCCGCGCTTCGCCCGTTCCCGTTTCACACGCCGCGTTCGTTCGCCTGCTTTTCGGCACGGCCTTGTTGCTCGAATGCTCGCTCCTTCCAAAAAAAATGACGATTCTCTCCGCCATTTTGTTCTCTCTTTTCACACTCTTTTGAGGAGGCCGTCGCCATTTGGTGCGTTGTTTACTTGTTTTTTTAATTGAGCAGATCCTTCCTATCCTGACGCTCTTGTTAGTTTGACCCTGATATATAAACGTATTCCTGGACCTCCCGACCTTATCCTCTCGCGCTCCCTCTCTCCTCCCCGTCCGTCCCATCGCGCCGCCGCCTCCGGCCCCTCTCCTCTCTCCCTCCGGCGGCTCTGCCGGCCGGAGTGGGGGGAGGAGAGGGTGGTCGGCCCTCCTGTGCATAGTAGGCTTAGGATTTCTTCCTGTTTTGGCATTCTGTCGTGTTGCTCTCGTCTTGTCACCGGCGCCCGGCGACGGCGAGCGGCCGGAGCTAGCTTCTTGCTCCTCTCCATGTTGGAGATGGTGCAGGCTGACCGGATCCGGTGCTTCCTCTTCGAATAAGGGTTGCGGGTTGCCAAATTTCACGAATCTCATTCCTGCTTGCTTCCATGGTGGTGGCAGTGGTTGGGGATTTGGTGGAGTTGATAGCCCGTTGGGTGATTCCGTCTTGGTGTCAGGGTGCTGCGCCAGGCGGCTGATTCGGCTCTTCCTCGGCATGTTCCAGCGGTGGGAGGATGTTCAAGGCGAGCTCGGCATCGACCCCTTCTTCAAGCATCGGCGCCCCCTGGTTTTCAGCTCATTCGAGTTTGTTTGCTCCTTCTCGGCCGGCCAAGGTGGCGAGGGAGGGAGCGGACCTGCTCTGTTGCAGCTGCAGTACGGGGCTGGTGTCTTTTTTCAAGCTGCTTCGACCTGGTGTCTTCACGCGGCACCGGGCGTCGGCGATTGAACCTCTCCGAAGAGCTCCTGAGGATGGAGAAAGAAGAGATGGTTTCTGGCGCCTGCTCATTTCATAAGCGTGTTTGTTTGTTCCCAGTGGTATGATTTTTGTCTTCCTTCTCTTGGCCGACCGTGGTGGTGAGGGAGAGGATGGAGATGGTGTTGCTGCTGGGCTTGGTTGGAGGACTGGTTGGTGGAGGTGCGAGTTCGATGCTTCCAGCACGGCATGCTTGGTGATGTCGACTCCCACCAGTTCATCATTGGAGCTTCATTGCTATTCATTTAGTTGCAGCACTTCGTATCCTTTGCTAGTTGTTGTGCATGTTGGACGTGCGTTCTTGCTGTTCGGGACATGCCGGAGGTGGGTGAGATCGTCTCTGCTGCGGTTTCTCAGATTTAACAGCCAAGAACCTCCTGATTTGGGCTCAGTGTTGGACATTTCATATCTACAGCTCAATCCTTTACCTCATAGGCGTGTACCAACGCGATTGCTGGTTGAGCCGCTGCTCTACGGTTGGCTAGATTGCAAGAGGCCCTGGAAGAGTGCGACTGCAGGTTTGTTGCGTCCGAGTTCTCGACGGACCCCTGATAGGCTCCGGTTGTACTCTTTGGCATATCCACTATATGTTCTCAGTAGCTTCTTTTGGTGCCCAGCTAGGTTTCTACTTTCGGGATGAAAGTTGTAATCACTACTGTTGTACTCCGTGCTTTGATTTGTAATGAAAGTGATAGTTGTGTGGTGTTCAAAAAAAAACGTATTCGGGCTGACGCGCACGGTGACGCCAGATACCTTGGAGGCGTGACGAAGCCGCCGCGAAAATGGGAGGCCATGCTGGCCACCATGGTAAAACCGCATGGTCTTTCTACTGACATGTGATGGGCTAGACTGGCGATATTTGCACCGATATCTTCGCAATTAAAGATAAATCCGTCCTTGAGCCAGTTGTTTTGGCGCAAGGACGGATTTATCTTTAATTGCGAAGATATCGGTGCAGATATCGCCAGTCTAGCCCAATGCGTCAGACTATGGTTAGCCATCTCTGCAGTACAGCGTGATGAGTTAGAGGATGACAACTTCAGCTGGCCGTGCTCCAAATCAGGACAATATTCAGCAAGTGCCACCTACAAAAGATTGTGCATCGGAAGAGTGGAGTTTAATGCACACGAGTGGATTTGGAAATCCAAGGCACCGCTGAAGTGCAAGCTATTTGCATGGCTTGCCATTCAATACCGTCTGTGGACTTCGGATAGAAGGTTCAGACACAACCTGCACGAGCAAACCTCTGCATGCTTCGTGTGCTTACAAGAGGAGGACACGGTTGATCACCTACTACTCCAGTGTGTTATGCCAGAGAGATTTGGTTCAGGTGCGCGCAGGAACTGGGAGTAACACTACCTGCACCTTCGGAGGAGGATAGGCTAGAGTCTTGGTGGCAAGCATCCAGGGATGGGTTTAGGAGAGGGGATCGGCGAAAGCTTGACACTCTAATCATCCT
Organism: Poa pratensis; assembly: GCA_947311845.1. Classification (NCBI taxonomy): domain Eukaryota; kingdom Viridiplantae; phylum Streptophyta; class Magnoliopsida; order Poales; family Poaceae; genus Poa; species Poa pratensis. The sequence continues at coordinate 21,550,926 of CAMZMU010000033.1, read as the reverse complement.
GGTTTGCTGGAGGTTATGGAAGCACCGAAATGCTTGGGCCTTCAACAACAGGAAGAATCAATGTACCCCGGAGCAACTGGTTAGGAGGATTAGGGATGAATGGCTAACTTGGGAGCAAGTTGCCGCAGGAGGGAGATATCACCCCCCATGAGTAGTTAGTAGTGTGTGGAGTTTGGAGTGTTGGAGTTTTGCAGCCACTCTTGTTCGCATTTGTTGGCTGTATTCTTGTAACTATTTTCTATCTTCTATAAATATATGGTACGCCTTGGCGTACTCGCTAAAAAAAAGATAAATCCGTGGTTCGTGTGACAAGTATCCGTATTTACGAAAACAATTGCCACCATAGTTACCCCGTCCCCGAACCATGACTTACGGGGCAGTTTGGACAAAAATAACCATGATTGGAAACAAATTCACAAAATAAATGTTGGACGAAACTATTTCACGTAACTAACCATTTTGTGTAGCGCCCAACAATCGGGCGCTATACTCTACAGTGTAGCGCCCAGAGATCAGGCGCTACGCATCAAGTTAAGCAGCGCCCGAGTGTAAGGGGCTACACACCCGAAGTTTTCAAACATTATTAGATACAGTACTCTGTTGTAGACATAATTGTCGCGCGGCTCGTGTGGACACACACACACTTGCGGCTCCGCTGGTTGCAGTTTCGATTCCTACATATCACCATTTTTTTTTTTTCGGTTTTGATTGTTTGTAATAAATAAGGATGCTCTCCTCCCGACTTTTTCCCTTCTCCCTCCTCGTCGCTCCCGTGGGGGCGCGGGAGGGAAACCCTAGCCTCCTCCCCGCGCCGGCCCCCTCCCTCCCTTCTCCTCCTCCTCGCCGCCGCCGGACGGCGCCGCGGGGCTAAGCCCGGGCGTTGGCGGCGGCGGGGCCCCTCTTTCCCCCCCCCCCCCTTCGGAGCTGTGGCGGCGCGGGCCGTGGCGGCCTGATACGTCTCAAACGTATCTATAATTTTTGAAGTTCCATGCTTGTTTTATACCAATTGCTACATGTTTTGCATCTACTTTATATCACTTTTATACATTTTTTGGGACTAACCTATTAACAAGATGCCGAAGTGCCAGTTCCTGTTTTCTGCTGTTTTTGTATTCCAGAAAAGCTAGTCTGGAAATATTCTCGGAATTGGACGAAACTACACGGGGGTCCTATTTTTCCAGAACACGCCTGACGGAGCGAAGGAGCAGCAGAGGAGGGCCACCAGGAGGCCACACGCACCTAGGGCGCGGGCCCCCCTTCTGCCGCGCCCTAGGGTGGTGTGGGCCCCTCGGGGGTCCGCAGCCGCCGCCCTTTCGCCTACTTATTCCCCCCGACGCGAAAACCCTAAGTACCTGAGCAAAATCCACGAAAAGATCCAGAGACGCCGCCGTCGTCAACCCTAGCTCGGGAGGGTTCAGAACCTCTTCCCGGCACCCTGCCGGAGAGGGGAATCGTCACCGGAGGCTTCTACATCGCCATGCCTGCCTCCGGAGTGATGCGTGAGTAGTTCATCCTTGGACTACGGGTCCATAGCAGTAGCTAGATGGTTGTCTCTCCACTTTGTGCCATCATGTTTAGATCTTGTGAGCTGCCCTACATGATCAAGATCATATTATTGTAATGCTACATGTTGTGTTTGCTGGGATCCGATGAATATTGAATATTATGTCAAGTTGATTATCAATCTATCTTATATGTTATTTAAGATCTTGCATGCTTTCCGTTACTCGTAGATGCTTTGGCCAAGTAGATGCTTGTAACTCCAAGAGAGAGTATTTATGCTAGATAGTGGGTTCATGTCTCCGTTTAACCTGGGACAGTGACAGAAAGTTCTAAGGTTGTGGATGTGCTGTTGCCACTAGGGATAACCTAACGATGCTATGTCCACGGGCATATGTGTTTGTTTACATTACGCACTTTACTTAATGCAATTATCCGTTGCTTGCAACTTAATACCAACGGGGGACTCGGATGACAACCCGGCGGTGGATTATTAGTCATAGATGCTGTTGGATAACGGTCTATGTATTATGTCGTAATGCCCAATTAAATATCATAGTAGTCAACATGTCATGTATATGCATTGTCATGCGCTCACTATTCGTCAATTGCCCAGCTGTAATTTGTTCACCCAACATGTTAGTTATCTTTTATGGAGAGACACCACTAGTGAACTGTGGACCCCGGTCCATTCTTTTACACTGATTAAACAACCACAAACTGCAAACTGTTCCTTTTTCATTCTCTGCAATTTAATACTCATTTTCCACACCATACGTTTAATCCTTTGTTTTCAGCAAGCCAGTGAGATTGACAACCTCACTGTTTCGTTGGGGCAAAGTAGTTTGATTGTGTTGTGTGCAGATTCCACGTCAACAGTCCAGACTCCCTCGACAACTATTTTTCTGGCGCCGTTGACAACCTTCTGAAGAGTTGCTGCTCCTACTGGTTCGATAACCTTGGTTTCTTTCTGAGGGAAAACTTGCTGCTGACTACATCATACCTTCCTCTTGGGGTCTCCCAACGAACGTGTGTTTCACGTCATCAAGCTATTTTTCTGGCGCCGTTGCCGGGGAGACAGCAGTCTTCTGCAAGGGGAGTTTCACGCTTCCAATCTCTTTACTTTGTTTTTGTCTTGCTTAGTTTATTTTATTTTATCTTGTTTGCTTTCAATTATCAAAAACACAAAAAAATTAGTTACTTGCATTTAGTTTATTTTCAGTTTTGTTTCTGTTAGTTATTATGTCTAGCTCTTTACTTGCTATCAATGGTTACTTTCCTTGAAACTAGTCCTATGGCTGAAAACAACATGAGAGAGCTTTATGAAATTTATCTTGAGTTGGGACATGAAGTGTTTGAAGAGAAAATTAAAAAGCCTATGGAACTTTATTTGCATAACAATCATGATAGTAGCAATGTTATTAGCATACATTCTTTGAACACCATTATTGCTAATGCCATGGAAAGCTCTAAGCTTGGGGAAGCTGGTTTTGATAAAAATGATATTTTTAGTCCCCAAGCTTGGAGGAGGAAGAATGCTATACTTTGAATGTCATGATTCTATTGAAATATCTCCTTTTGATAAATTTGAAGTAAACATCCTCCTTGACTCAGTAAAGAGGAAATTGCAGAAAGTAAAAATGTGCTCCCTAATGTTATATATGATAATGCTCTTGATGATGGTCCTATATTGCCTAATGATATTAATTATACTATTATTGTCAAAAGTGGGTTTGATAACCCCACTATTTTGAGCTTAATAAAAATTATGTGTTTGTAGATCATGAAAAGCATGCTTTATGTGATAGTTATATGTTGAGTTTGTTCATGATGCTACTGAAAATTATTTTGAGAGAGGAAAATATGGTTATAGAAATCTTCATGTTATTAAATTTCCTCTCTTTATGATGAAAGTTTTGAGCTTTCTCTTGTGTTGCTTCTATATGATTTTTGCTTTAAGACCTAATGGTCCGTTGAAAGTTTTGAAGTTGCACTTGTTTTGCCTTCCTATGCTAGTCACTTTGTGCTTAATTGACTTGTTTTCTTATAAGACTCCTATGCATAGGAAGAGTGTTAGATTTAAACATGTTTTATATATGCTCCTTGATGCTCTCTTTTATGTTTCAACTCTCATCTTTATGTGAGCATCATAAAAATCACTATGCCTAGCTAAAAGGCATTAAAGAAAGCGCTTTTGGGAGGCAACCCATTATCTTTTATTTTTTTAGTCAAGGAGTTTGTTTACTTCTGTAGCAACTCCTTTGTATCTTTATTTTCTCGCATTGTTGTGCCAAGAGTAGCCTCTAATGTAAGATGATGCTTAATTTTGATTGCTGCGCAGAAACAGATTTTTGCTGTTCACTGTACGAAATTCCTAAAATCACCAGATTGTTAATTAAATCTGAAATTTTTTGTGCGTAATCTTTATGAATGTCTGAAACTTTCATTAGTTCAGAGTTTTTCGATCTGAGCGTCGTAAGTGCCTCGAAAAAATTCGTCTTTGCGGACTGTTCTGTTTTAGACAGATTATGCCTTTTTATTTTGCATTCTCTCTTTTACTAGTGTTGAGTGAAATTCTTTTTTGGGTGGAAGAGCTTCACATAACATCAGTGGCTGTAGCTAATGTTTAAAGTAACAAATCATATTGCGTCTTTATAGAACATGTGAATTTTTGATTATGCACTAACCCTCTAATGAGATCTACTTTGAGTTTGGTGTGACGGAAGTTTTCAAGGGTCAAGAGAGAAGGATGATATAATAGGATCAAGAAGAGTGAAGAGCTTAAGCTTGGGGAGGCTCCCATGGATCTCCCCAGCATATTTCAAGAAGACTCAAGCGTCTAAGCTTGGGGATGCCCAAGGCATCCCCTTCTTCATCGTCAAAATTATCAGGTCATCTCTAGTGAAACTATATTTTAATTCTTTCACATCATATGTGCTTTTCTTGGAGCGTCTGTGTGCTTTTATTTTCAGTATTGCACTTTTATTTTCAATAAAGCTTGACTGGACCCTAGCATTCTTGATTGGGAGAGAGACACGCTCCGCTTTTTCATGAGAATACTCCTATTCTTCACTTATATTTGTTGAGTATTCATATCTAGCGCTGTTCAGCTTTTAGCTCTTGTTTTCATGTATCTCTTGTCAGAGCTATTAGCTTTCTTTTGTAGAAAGTACTCTCTTGCTTCACTTATATTTGTTTGGAGAGTTGATGAAATAAATTGATTGGTGTTTGGTTGGTTCAGAAAATGTTGCATGTGGTAATTGGTATAAGGAAAAACTTGCTTAATCTTGTAGATCACTAAAATGGATAACTTGATGCTTGTCAATTGTTTTGAGTTAACAAGTAGATCATGATTAAATTGTGCATCACATGAGTTAAGCCTATTAGTGAAGAACTACCGTAAAGCTTGTTGAAAATTTGGTTTGCATCGGTGGTACCTCTAAGGTCTAGATATTTTCTAATAACAGGGTTTGGTTAACAAGGAAGACGGTATGAAGTCTTATAACGTTTGCAATATGTTTGTCATATAAAACTTGGTGTACGGGTTGATATTCTTGTTTGCTTACATAACCTTGCTAGCCTAAACTCTGTACTGAGAGGGAATGCTTCTCGTGCATCCAAATCCTTGAGCCAAAATCCATGCCATTTGTGTCCACCATAACTACCTATATGTGGTATTTCCTTGCCACTCCAAGTAAATTTTTCATGTGCTACCTTTAAATTATTCAAAATGTTATTATTCCCTTTTTGTGTCAATGTTTACTAGCTCATGAGGAATTAGTGTGGTTATTCTTTATTCTATTTGAGTGGACTTTTACACCTGGACTAGTGGCATATACATCCGCTTATCCAATAACTTGCAAAAAGAGCTGGCAACGGGGTGCCCAGTCCCAATTAATTACAACTTTAACCAATTAATTCTCTTCACACTTTTGCCCTGATTCATCAGTAAGCAATGACAAACAGTGAAATACCTGAATGTGTGTAAACCAAAGAGAAAGAGGGATGATCTGCCTTGCTGGTAGAAATAACGTCCTTCATGGGAGCCGCTCTTAAAAGTCCGTTCGACAGGTAGAATACTGTTCTCACCCGCTACCATTCGTTGACAATTAACAAACACCTCTCAAAAATAGATACTCCTCCATGGTATGTGATTGATGGAAGGCACCCGAGGATTCGGTTAGCCATGGCTTGTGTTAGCAAGGTTGGGAGGAGTATCAAATATTTTATGCAATCTCTATATGCTTTCAAAAACCTAAAAGCTCTAGCACATGATTTAATCCCTGCTTCCCTCTGCGAAGGGCCTTTCTTTTACTTTTATGTTGAGTCAGTTTTCCTATTCTTTCTGTCTCCACAAGCAAACACTAGTGTCAACTTTGTTACAACATGCGTTATATGCAATGTATTGGACTTGTTATACTACTTTGTGTTGACAATATCCATGAGAAATATGTTGAAAGTTGAAGCAAATGCTGAAACTAAATTCTTTGTGTGATTAAATACCTTTTTAGAAACTATTGCTTTATGAGTTAACACTTATGCAAAACTGTTTGATGCTTGTCTCGAAAGTACTATTCATGAAAACGTTTAGCTTGTGTGATTCATTGTTTACTCATTATCTATTTGTAGCAAATTATAGACCATTGACTTGGATCACTTCATTCATTTACATGTGCCTTGCAATATTATATGATCAAGATTATGATAGTAGCATGTCACCTCAAAAATTATTGTTTTATCGTTTACCTACTCGAGGACGAGTAGGAACTAAGCTTGGGGATGCTGATACGTCTCAAACGTATCTATAATTTTTATGTTCCATGCTTGTTTTATACCAATTGCTACATGTTTTGCATCTACTTTATATCACTTTTATACATTTTTTGGACTAACCTATTAACAAGATGCCGAAGTGCCAGTTCCTGTTTTCTGCTGTTTTTGTATTCCAGAAAAGCTAGTCTGGAAATATTCTCGGAATTGGACGAAACTACACGGGGGTCCCTATTTTTCCAGAACACGCCTGACGGAGCGAAGGAGCAGCAGAGGAGGGCCACCAGGCCACACGCACCAGGGCGCGGGCCCCCCTTCTGCCGCGCCCTGGGTGGTGTGGGCCCCTCGGGGTCCGCAGCCGCCGCCCTTTCGCCTACTTATTCCCCCCCCGACGCGAAAACCCTAAGTACCTGAGCAAATATCCACGAAAAGATCCAGAGACGCCGCCGTCGTCAACCCTAGCTCGGGAGGGTTCAGAACCTCTTCCCGGCACCCTGCCGGAGAGGGGAATCGTCACCGGAGGCTTCTACATCGCCATGCCTGCCTCCGGAGTGATGCGTGAGTAGTTCATCCTTGGACTACGGGTCCATAGCAGTAGCTAGATGGTTGTCTCTCCACTTTGTGCCATCATGTTTAGATCTTGTGAGCTGCCCTACATGATCAAGATCATATTATTGTAATGCTACATGTTGTGTTTGCTGGGATCCGATGAATATTGAATATTATGTCAAGTTGATTATCAATCTATCTTATATGTTATTTAAGATCTTGCATGCTTTCCGTTACTCGTAGATGCTTTGGCCAAGTAGATGCTTGTAACTCCAAGAGAGAGTATTTATGCTAGATAGTGGGTTCATGTCTCCGTTTAACCTGGGACAGTGACAGAAAGTTCTAAGGTTGTGGATGTGCTGTTGCCACTAGGGATAACCTAACGATGCTATGTCCACGGGCATATGTGTTTGTTTACATTACGCACTTTACTTAATGCAATTATCCGTTGCTTGCAACTTAATACCAACGGGGACTCGGATGACAACCCGGCGGTGGATTATTAGTCATAGATGCTGTTGGATAACGGTCTATGTATTATGTCGTAATGCCCAATTAAATATCATAGTAGTCAACATGTCATGTATATGCATTGTCATGCGCTCACTATTGTCAATTGCCCAGCTGTAATTTGTTCACCCAACATGTTAGTTATCTTTTATGGAGAGACACCACTAGTGAACTGTGGACCCCGGTCCATTCTTTTACACTGATTAAACAACCACAAACTGCAAACTGTTCCTTTTTCATTCTCTGCAATTTAATACTCATTTTCCACACCATACGTTTAATCCTTTGTTTTCAGCAAGCCAGTGAGATTGACAACCTCACTGTTTCGTTGGGGCAAAGTAGTTTGATTGTGTTGTGTGCAGATTCCACGTCAACAGTCCAGACTCCCTTCGACAGCTATTTTTCTGGCGCCGTTGACAACCTTCTGAAGAGTTGCTGCTCCTACTGGTTCGATAACCTTGGTTTCTTTCTGAGGGAAAACTTGCTGCTGACTACATCATACCTTCCTCTTGGGGTCTCCCAACGAACGTGTGTTTCACGTCATCACGGCCCATCGGGGCGGCGAGCTCGCAAGGGTTCGCCGGCGCGACCTCGGCGGCGTGGCGGCCTTGTGGTGGTTCCGCGCGTCCGGCTTGCGGCGGCGCTTCTGGCGGCGGTGTTAGGTTGGACGGGGCAGCAATTTCTCCCCGGTGGTGGTCAACAGGTGCCAGGTGCGGGCTCGCACGGAGACGGCCTTGGCGGCGATGGTTACGCGACGGCGGAAGGTGCGGACAGCACGGCGACGGTGATGGATGGATCCCAGGACGTGGCCGGCTAGGCTTGCCTGGCCCAGATCTGGGCCCATTTGGGCCCGATCTGGGTTTTACGGGCCCCGGCCGGTGGGCACGTCCGTGTTCTTACTGCAGGGAGACAGCTGCAACCATGACGCTACAGCGCGGTGGCGGGGATGGACGGGCCTGATCTGGCCCTGCTGGGGCTGATCCGGGCCTGACCGACCCTGCTACTGTGTCCGGTCGGCGACCGCCTCCGGCGGTGGAGGACGGGATCTCCTCCTATCGGTAGCGAATGTCACCCTCGCGGGTCTAGATCTAATGTCGGCCTCACTCATCTGTCGTGTTGACCTCGCGACATGTTGGTCCCTCGGCTTGAAGTTGCGGACGTCGGGGCGGCGGCTCTGGAAGGTGGACTGCACGGGCGTCTCTGCGGCGAGCGTCGTGATGGTGGTGATGGTCTTGCTTTTTGGTCGTGTGGATGGCGAGAAGCGGACGTTGGGGGTTCCTGGACTTGGTGGCGGCAACTCCCAGATCGTGGTCGGGAGACCATTCTCGGGGGTGATGGGCGATCCATCTGTGCGGACGTTGTGCGAAGGTTTTTCCGAGCGAAAGCTCTGCGCTCCGGCGCCAATGGCGGCGATGCTTGCGGGTATCATTACCCTCTTGGGGGCGTTGTTGTGGTTACCCTCGCTGCGTTAGGGTTCCGGGTGAAAACCCTTGACCATTCCGGTCTCGTCGGCGGCGGCGTGTTACGTCGTTACCCTCTTGTGGGCGTCGTCGTGGAGCCTCGTCACTTAGGGCTTGTTTCGTTGTCCTCGGTGGCAAGTTTGGTTCTTCTTGTTTATCTTTTTCCTATCTTTGATCTGCTTTGTAAGAGGTTCCCCTCATCACATTGTATCGGTTCGGCCGTTGAGGCTTTATTTATAAAGCGGGGCTACGGCCTATTTCGTCCATTGTTTGTAATAACTAAAAAAAAAGAGAAACCAGCGGGATTCGAACCTCAGACCTGAGGTTTGCTGGCAGTATTTGCATGCTCTATTATTTAAACAATACACTGTAACGAACTTTGATCTGTCCTTTGTGGACTATATTTTAATTTTTCTTTTAAGTATTTCTTTGATATGCATATTTTTATTGAAACGAAATATTAAGTTTTGCACAGCTAGCAATATAACATTTTATTGGATGAGACGGACTTCATCAAATGATTGAAACAAAAATTTAGTTATGCACAGCTAGCTAAAGTTGGTTAAAAATACGCTATAAATATTTCTTTCAGCCAACATCAAATTCTCGAAATCCAAGGATATTTTTAAAACACTTCATGCAAAATTATTTTGGATACGGAGCCAAAGTTGGTTAAAAATACGCATGAAGTCCGTCTCATACAATAAGTATATCAAAGTTCATTACACAGTGTTAAATACTAGAACATGCATTCGCTTACATAAATTTACTGTTAGTGCGTTGGTTCGAATTTGTTACGGTCGGTTAATGCCATCTCCTCTTGGCGCAGATTACGCTAACAAATCTAAGAGATCGCAGCACATGTGGCCCACCATCCAACTATCTAGCGTTCTTACAAACTTACAAAAACTAAAGCCATTTTCAAGGCTTTGAACGGTATTCACGAGCCAAACATTCGCATATGCTTTCATCTTCTAATCTTGTGCTATATATCACACACGACTAGAAAGGAGAAATCACGTGCATTGTTCTATAGTATCGCACACGGTGCATGTCGCATTGATCGTGTCTAATGTTGTTGATATGTCGCACAAGATTATGCTAAACTAATCATATGGGATATATCGTGCTATTGCACACTATTAGTTAGATGTATTCGTTTGTATAATATTTTGTCTTCCCACTTCTTTCAGAATTCTCGCTGAGTATGAAATACCATGATGTTCCTGCCTTTTTGCTTTTTCCTGGTTAAGTTTAAATTGCTTCGACGGACATGCTCATTTGTTTATTTAGGATTTGTACAATGCCACACAACACGAAAGTCATGGGAGATCGGGCATGGGGTACCTTCGTGGACCTCGCGTCGTCAGACTCGGAGGAGGTGCTGCCCTCAGCGGCCGTAGCTGGGGGTACCTCAATCGACCTCGCGTCGTGGGCTCGGAGGAGATGTTGTCCACATCGGGCTCAATCGACCTCACGCCGACTAAGGAGCAGGAGGAGATGTCCCCAGCGCATGCAGCTGGGGTTAACTTTGTTGACCTCACGGGAGTCCGAAGACAGCTATTCACTGGACAAAATAAAGGAGCAGCGAGGAAACAATATTAAAATAAGTAAAATGAAGGTGTAGTAAATTATGGACTACCATACATTTCTTCACCCTTGTTGTCACTGGGATAAAGCAATATAAGGTTGAACCAACTATTATACGCAAAACTATGTCTTCTGGTATATATACCCTTCGGTAGGTGCTCATCTCCTTGTACGTTAGGGTTTCCTCTTTAGTTGTACATTAAGCTGATCTCGTAACCTTCCTTTAATGTATTCTATAGTGTAATAACCCGAATTTTTGAGTTACTAATTAACTTGATTAAATTAATGTTGATGCTAGTTTCTTACACGAAAATGGTTCTGCAACGGCTGGCTTTGTGGCTCGTCGAAGCTCGGGCGAGGTTATTTTCTCAGGGGCTGGCTCCTCTTCCTACTTGTGCTGATGCCGAAGAAGCTGAGGCTCTTGCTTGCCTCGAAGCCCTTAGAGCCTGCACCTCTATCCATAACAAGATCATCGTGGAATCAGACTGTGCGACTCTAGTTGCTGCCCTCAACCAGAACTCCAATAACCTGTCCAAGCTTTGCTCCATCTTATCGGAGATCAAGCTTCTAGCTCTTTCTTTTCCTCAAGTTTTGTTCAATTACTCTAGCAGATTTAGCAATGGAGTTGCTCATGCTTTGGCCCTCCATGGCCGCTGTAATTTGGTTTTTGGCTACTGGGAAAGCTCTGTCCCTGCTCCAATTCTGCCCGCTCTTTGGGCTGACTCTGTAAACCTGCCTTTTGATCCTGAATAAAGCTATCTCTTTAATCTAAAAAAAATAGAGTAAATTAAATTTGCAATATGCTATCAAGACCGTGATATAGCATATGGTAAGAACTCAACCAATGAACTAATTTAGTAGCTTGACTAGTTGTTTGCGACCTTACGAAATCAAAACAAAACCTTTTTTTTAGAAAAGGGGGTGCGGATCCCCGGCCTCTGCATCGAGCGATGCACACAGCCTTCCGCAATTATTGAAACCACACCTTACAAGAGGAATACAAAGATCAACCCGAAGCGAACCACCGAACTAGCGACATCTCGCTACACATATAACACGGATGAAGGGGGTGGCCAGGAACAAACCCTGACAATACACCAACGCACATCATCAAAAAAAAACTGAAGGCCACACCAAGCCGCCCGATAGCGACCAGGAGGCACAACCAGTCCAGCAGACCCTCAGCGGCACCGATGCACCTGCTACAGAAGTCGCCGCCACCGTCTTCCTCAGACCCATCATCATCTTCAGGAAAGAACCAAAGTATTATCCTTGTCAGGCATGTCGTCGACGTCGCCACGACGCCAGACAACATATCCGATCTGCGCGTCATCATCATCACACGTCCAGCGCCGAGACTCCGCTGCGCCGCGCCGCCGAGACTCGCCGTCGACGACGTGTTAGATGCCTCAACACGCCACCTCTCCTTGCCCGTCCCATCCAGCAGCTGCTCCAAAACAATGCCCTCATGAGGGAGAGCGACACCGAGAGCGCCGCCATTGTCCGATCCGGGGAGCCCGGACCTAGGGTTTCCCCCGGAACAGTGCGAGTGTGTAGATGGTGGCTGCATCGGCGATGCCTTCACGAAGGTAACGACGCGTAGACGCCGCCATCGCCGGCTTGAACGAAATCAAGCCCGGTTTTCACCGGCAACCACGCCTCCCAACTCGCCGCTGGGGCTAACTGTGGGATCCAGGGATCCGCCACAGCCAGCCGGCCGACCATCTCCGGAGGAGGAGAAGGTCACCGCCGCCATGCCCGGAGCCGAAGCTCCTGGCTTCCTCGTGCCGCGGACTAGCACCAGGAAGGCTCTTCTGCCGTCGGAGTCGAACACCGCAGCGACGTCCGCGGGTCGCGGCCCGGCCGAGTCCATCTGGGCCCAGATCGGGCCCGCCGCCCACCGCTGCGCTGGCCGTCGTCGCCGGTCAGCCGAGTCGCCCGGCCGCCGCTAGCCGCCACACTGCCGTGGTTGATCTGCCGCAAGCGGGCGCCTCCGCTGCGGACGGAACCTTGGCCGAGGAGATCCGCCACGCCACCCGAACCGGGCGGCGCCCCGGCGGCGGCGGCGGAAGGGACGTGGGCTGGGGAGAGGCGAGGGAGACGCGGGGGTGGACACCCCGGCGCGGCGGGCGCCGCCGCGCGGAGGCGGAGGGAGAGGTTAGGTTAGGGAGTCATCAGCTCTTGATCTGCAAGCGATCAAAACAAAACCTAAAGCGTCGATCTGGAACCGATTATTTATGATGTTTGTCAGGCATATTTCCGAGCATATCGGGAACCGCAGCGGCAGCCACCACGCCGCCTCATCCGTGGCATCCGGAGTTCCTTGATCCTTCCCTTGCACCTCTCTACAAACCTTATGTCAATCGCGCCGATGGTCACACAGCCGCTGGCGTCGACCAGTTGGAGACGCGGGCAGTGCTCAAGGAGGGCTTCCAGGCATTCTTTTCCGAAGATGCCACTGGACAGCACGAGATGCTCCAGTAGAGGGAGCTTCTTGATCACCCCTATGATGAATTCTTTCTCGTCCATGTAAAAATAGCTCGTCACGTGGAGGCTCCTCAGCGACGGCGATCTGCACGCACACGACGGGTATGGTTTAATTAGCTTGATGAGAGACGTTAATTCAATCAGGTAGACGTTGCGTACCGGTCGGCCAGGTAGATAAGGAACTCGCCGTCGGCACGGCCGCGAAAGGACTCGCACCGGCCGGCGCTGCGGTCCACGGCTGCGCGCGCCATGGCCTGCCATCCCGCCGGGCCGTCTCTGTCCTTGTCCTCGGCTGTGGCGAGATCGATGCGCCGCCACAGCAAGTTCTCCTCGACGGCAACCCGCCGCCACGACTTGCACGTTAGCCCAGCCCCTGCTCCACTGAGGATGTCTGCTTGCGGGATCCGGCTGAGGATTTCACACAGGACGTTGATCGGCAGTGTTGCCCAGTCCCTCCACCCCGGCGGCGAAGAAAGAGCATCGTCCCTAACAGGCTGTTCTGGTAATGGACATGGCATGGTACAACTTGGTGACTGTTGTGTAGGTGGTCTCTTAGGTGAACTTGCCATCTTTGCTCTTCTTGCTGACCTTGACATTAAGCTTGGCCTTTTCAAAATAAGCATATTAACCCCCAGTGACGTCGCCACTTGCATTGGAGATCTAACTCGTGGACTAGCTGACTTTGAATTCTGCCAATAGAAACTTCAGTAAGAAACTTGTACATGTGCCGCATAAGGAACTTGTACATATGTGCAGAACAAAACTATGAAACAGCGTCAAGATATTTAGAATAATATAAGAAAAACATACTAGCAGCTACAGGAATACTCAGAATATATGTACAGGAAAATAAAAAAAATAGTGGTAGCTGCAAGAATACTATTACTATTTCAGATTTTATTCACTTGACATATATGTTTTGCAATAAAACAAAACAACATCCTAGCTAAATGCATAACACACCAAATATTTTGTTTCATGTGCCCATGTCCAGTTCAAGGAAAAAATGTTAACAAAAGCTGTTATTTCACCAGTCAAGGGACACAAAGGATAAGGGCTTCCTTCTTAGTTCTTACACTGCATACAGTTCTAGCTTGTGAATACAAGTTCTTTAAAGAAGACTAGAGCAGTCCTGGATATCCAGAAACTAAAGTAATAAAACAACACACTAACTGAATATGTGTTCCACTATCAAAAATACATTACAGCAGTCATGTAAAGATGAATGAACTTGCAGAACACTAACTGAATTTGCAGAACCTACTTATTCATTGCAAGACGGATATTTAGAACCAAATCTTTCTACATGCATCAGCACCTCAGTGCGCTACGTTCAGAGTTCAGAGTCAAGTTCACACTAACTGAATTTGCTGAACCTACTTATTCATTGCAAGATGGTTATTTAGAACCTAATGATTCAAGGTTGCTGCAAAGACAATAGAATAGAGAGAGAAAATTAAACTCCGCGGTGACATGATCAGAAGACAGTTGAAGCCTGATATTTTCACCTTTAATACTATAATGTAAAGCAAAGGATATTCAGTCTTTTTTTTTAGCTTAATAAAGCAAATGATTATCTGACTGAATTGATGACCTGTGGATTAAAACCTGAGATGCTAAGCTCATAGGTTGTTCCTGATAATGTTTCCTAGGAGTACAATACACAGGTTGCAGGGTATTCTCAAGTTCAGAGTCACGCAAACTGAATGTGCCTCAAGATGGTTACTTAATCATTAAACCGTGGAGATTGTTAATTGGCAAGAAAAGAGATTGGTCATGTACGGGTTAATTTGTCCCATGGAGATTGTTACCTTGGTGATTATCGTCTTGCGCCCCTTCCTCTCCGGCAGCAGGTTCTTGCACCGCTTCCGCTTCCTGCCGGCGCCGTCCGTGCCCAACAATGGATCGTCGCCGTCGAAGTCTTGGCCGTCCCCGAGTCCCTCCGACTGTTGCTTCTCGCATCCCTCCAAGTCCGAGTCCGGGAACGGCCCGCTCCCACTTTCAGTCGGACTAACAGCAGGCATGGAGGCGGCGGTGAGAGGATGAAACGTGGTCTTGTATCTTTTAGGGTTAGATATATCGATCGAGCTATTTTAGGCGGTAGGGGTCTCGAACGAGTTAGGAAGATTTAATAAACTATATAACGGAGAATCATGGGCCAGCTGTTCATGCAAGTCCTGTACGCGAACAGCCTTCACCGACAAGTCCCGTCCAAAAGCATAAAGCAATAGCGTAGTTTTTTTTTGCGATAAGCAAGAGGATAATCATACACGCGGATAAACCACATACGCGGAAAATTAAATCGGCACAGGAGAAATTGGCACTACGTGCAGACATTTGTATGCCGAGTAATAAATATTTGGCAAAGAGGTGTTACTCTCGACAAAATCGACTCGGCTTACACAACGTCGGCATGTTGGGGTATGCGAGTGTCGTCCATCGGGGACTCCGCAATGTTTTACCACGTTCCAAATGTGGCTACGTGGCACAATAAAGCCAACTGACGGCTAGTCGATGGAAACGGCAAAAGACATGTGTCACTTCTGTTTGCCGAGTACCCGACATATGTACTCGGCAAACAAGATACACCAGATGTCACAACTTGTGGACCTACTTGTCTAATGTCGTTTGGATAGGCTCGACGTACATGTTTTTCGAGTATTACGAGAGGATCTCGACGAACTATTTGTCGAGTGTCGCCTCTCCGTAAATGCTGAATTTAGGATGATAACACGTGTTTCTGTTTGCCGAGTGTTCATACGTGACACTTGCAAAGGCTGACCGCAATTTGGCTAGTAGAACTCAGGATGTGCCTTTTGCAAGAACATTACCGGGTGTTAGACGTGTCTTTGCTTATTCAGGCATCCATACAATTCAATATGTATATGGAAAATAGTGGGATACCATGGGTGGTAGCTACGCACCCACAACCGACCCTTGGATCACCTATGGAGCAGTTTTCAGGCAGCGGGTTTTTCGATCAGGATTTGCTTCTTTTTCTTCAATCTGATTTTTCCTTCACCGATTGAGGGAATCAGGTTTATGTGGATTTTCTTATACATGTTGTGTCCCACCCCCCCATGAGCTTGTTCTGTTATCTCCGTGGGAGAGAATATAATCAAGCAAGATTACATGGGCATGATTCAAAAAATTAATAAGTACTAGCTAAGAATGGCAAAACACCAAATCAGAGAAACTTTCCAACAACTATTGGAGGGCACATGGTATGAGTGAAGCCCCACGTTAAATTTCTCGGAGAAAGAAAAACTAAATCTTGCCGCACTCCAGAGATCACCTGGCATACGTAAATAAAAAACGGCACAACTACAACCACGGCGCACAAAAGATGAGGATGGCCGAGGGTAACGGTGACGGACGTTTGGAGGCACGAATCTTTGCGCACGATCCAAGGGCGAGCACCGCGTACGTAGCTACCACCTCGGGTAGAAAATCCGTGTCGTATATGGAAATTCAACACATGTAGCAATTCATACATATGATGGCCCACAAGTATAGTGGATCGCAACAGTCTTCGAGTGAAGTAAAACCTAAATTTATTGATTCGACACAAGGTGAGCCAAAGAATAATTATAAGGCTTAGCAGATGAATTGTCAGTTCAGCTGCATCTAGAAGTAAACTTGCTTGGCACAATTTATCAGTAGCAACAGTGATATAATAGTAGTAGCAGTGAAGTAACAGTAGCAGCAGTAGTGATTTCGGTAAACATCAAGATTAAAATACTGTAGGCATAGGGTCGGATGAACGGGCGTTGCATGGATAAGATAGCTCATGTAATAGTCATAACAAAGGGCAATAGCAGGTAAACAATAATAAAGCATCCAAGTTCTAGACAAGCATAGGCATGTGTTCCGTATTTAGTCGTACGTGCTCGCAATGAGAAACTTGCACGACATCTTTTGTCCTACCAGCCCGTTTGCAGCGGGACCATTTAAGGAAACTTCTAGTAATTAAGATACTCCTTTTAATAAAGCACCGGAGTAAAGCATTAACATTCCGTGAACACATGTGATCCTCAAGTCAAAATCATCCCCTCCGGTTATCCCAATTGTTGTCACTTTGGGGCCTCGGGTTCCGGACAACGACAGGTGTATACAACATGCAGGTAAGATCTAAAACATAATTATACTCATGAAACAATAACATGTTCAGATCTGAGATCATGACACTCGGGCCCTAAGTGTCAAGCATTAAGCACAACAAGTTGCAACAACGATAAATAGCACTAACAACGGATACTAGGCACCACGCATTAACAATCTGACATCTATTACATGAACAATCTCATCCAATTCCTACCATCCCCTTCAGCCTACAACGGGAATTACTCACACATGGATGGGGAATCATGGATGGTTGATGGAGAGGCGGTGGTGATGATGACGGCGATGATCTCCTCCGAATCCCCGTCCCGGCAGGGTGCCAGAACGGAACTTCTGATCCCCGTATTAGGGTTTTCGGTGGCGGCGGAGCATGGAAGTGTTTCTCGTAAAATCGTCCCGGTGTCGAGCGTTTTAGGTCGAAGGGAATAAATAGTCCAAAGGGC
Organism: Poa pratensis; assembly: GCA_947311845.1. Lineage (NCBI taxonomy): Eukaryota > Viridiplantae > Streptophyta > Magnoliopsida > Poales > Poaceae > Poa > Poa pratensis. Next base: position 21,533,495 of record CAMZMU010000033.1, on the reverse strand, counting down.
GTCGCCGTGGGCCACACGAGGCGGCCACACCACCCTAGGGCGCGGCCCCACCTCTAGCGCGCCGAGGATTGGTGTGGGGCCCGTGTGTCCCGTCTCCGCTTCGTCTTCTGGCTCCGTGGGTCTTCTGGTGAAATAGGATTTCTGGAATTTTCCGGGATTTTTCCCGAAACTTTGAGTTTCTGCACAAAAACAAGACACCAAGTCAATTCTGCTGAAAACAGCGTTAGTTTGTGTTAGTTGCATTCAAATCACACAAATTAGAGGTGAAATAATAGCAAAAGTGTTCGGGAAAGTAGATACGTTTTGACGTATCAACTCCCCCCAAGCTTAGCTTATTGCTTGTCCTCAAGCAATTCAGTTGACAAACTGAACGCGATAAAAGAAAACTTTCACTAACACATTTGCTTCATATGATGTATACATACTTATGCTATGATCAATATCCTAGACAATCTATGATAGAAACTAAGCAAATAATGATACCCAATAATTATGTAGACCATGAAAAGAGACCAACACACTAAAAATAGATAACATCAAATATATCTATTTGCAGGATTGCAATGCTCGTAATAAGGTATGGTAAAGTGGTATCTCGCTTGCCTTCATTTGGAGAGCAAAACATAAATGCCAAGGCACTTCTGAAGTTTAAGTGAAGACTAGATATAAAGATGTCAAAGATAAAAGCATCAAAGTTATACCACAGTTAATAGGATTCTGGGACAAGCACATTACACTAAGAATGACAGTTATACTCTCGAAGTAGTGCTCAAAGAAAAGGTGGTGACTCAACGTTAAAATAAAAGATAGGCCCTTCGCAGAGGGAAGCAGGGATTAACATGTGCTAGAGCTTTTTATTTTTAAAACAGAAATAAAATTGTTTTGAGAGGTGGTTGTTCCTGTCAACGAATGGTAATAGAGTTTTTTTATCTTCCATGCTAAACAAGTTTTGAGAGCGGTTCCGAGATATTAAAATTATGCATTTTATAGCATGCACTATTTTATATAGTATGACACTCCTCCCAACCTTTGCTCACACAAACCATGGCTAACCGAATCCTCGGGTGCCTGCCAACAATCACATACCATGGAAGAGTGTCTTTTTTTTTTTAGATGTTATAATGGTCTAACCAGCTCTTTGCAATATTAGTGACAAGCAGATGAAGCATGCAAGTCGAAAACTTAATTTACCATGGAAGATAACAAACCCAACTACTACGTCCTCATGAGCTGAAAACAGTGTCACAAAATGAGAAGTATTTTGAAAGTTTTAAAGGTAGCACATGAAATTTACTTGGAATGGTTTGAAATACCATGCATAGGAATTTATGGTGGACTCTTTGGGATAACTTGGTTTTAAGGATTTTAGATGCACGAGCAGCATTCCCGCTCAGTACAGGTGAAGGCTAGCAATAGACTGGGAAACGACAACCAAGAGAGCAATAACTGTCATAATAATGATTGCGACAAAATAAAATTAACGGAGGCATAAAAGTGATACCAGAACTCTGAAGCAAAATAAATCATCAAGGCTTAAATTGACTTTTGTTTCAGTCATAATCATGTGTGAGCATGTGCCAAGTCGATTCAAGTAAATCATTCAGAGGAGGACACCACAATGCCATACCAATTTACGAATAAAACAATGCAAACAAATATCTATATGACATATTATCCATTATTAGCAAGTTGGAACTGATCATAAGAAGACATGAACTACCAAGCAAACATTAAGTCACATAGTCACCACCATGACAAGCTAAGCATGTTCATAAGGATAAGTATATGTACAAAAATGAAAAACAAATAGAGTTCATACCAGCCTTTCACCACATCCACTTCGTCGCATATCGTCATTATTGCTTTTCACTTGCATGGCTTGAATAATATAATAATGATAACCAAGCCCAAGTGGAGTCACGAGAATCTGCTGAACTCTGTAACAACTATACAAAACAGAAGAAGAACAACACATATTTTTGGGTTTTCGATTTAAGAACAAGGCATGAAAAGAAGCAAATAAATAAAGGGAAATCTTTTTGGATTTTTAAATAATGAACTGAAAATTAAAAAGATAGAACAAACTAGAAATTGAAATGCATAAAATAAAAGATAGAGAAATAAAGGAAATATTTTTGGTCTTTTGGGTTTTGTGATAGTAAAACAAGTACAAGAAAGAATAACTAAAAAGGAAAGAACAATGGATATACAAAGTATCGATGAAACAACCGACATAATATGAACTGGACAATGTGAATGAGATGTCGGTGAATCCGTGTACCTCCCCCCAAGCTTAGGCTTTTGGCCTAAGTTGAGATCAATCATCGATGCCCGTAGGAGCTCCACCCCGGTGCATCGTTATTAGCATGATCGTAAGCATGATCCTGCGAAGAAGAACTCCCATAGTCGTAATACTGGTATGAGGAGCTTGCCATTGTGTAGGACTGGACGAAATCCTCCTCAGGTTGCTCCCCTTTAGGCTCTGCATGAGGGCCATGCTCCTCTAGGTATGCATCAAAATCATCCTCCGAGAATGACCATCCTTGCCTGGCATCAAAGTTAAACAAAAGAGGTACAGGCAAACAAACTATCCACTCAGAGTTTTTAACAAATACCAATTCATATGATAAGTCATCAATGGTGGACCAGCGAGGGACGAAATGGTGACTCATCATGGAGTTAATATCAAGTCTATCTTTAGGGAAGACAACATCAAGGTGATGCGGTCCCAACTTATGATGAGCTAACAAACGGGAAGCAATGAGGCCACCGCAGATAGCCCCTTTTTCACGGTTAGCAGCGAGACGGTGCGCTATCATGGCACAAAAGTTATAAGTTTTATCACTCTTCAAAGCAGCAGCAAGAAATGCCAAGTCATACGTAGATAATTTGTTAGCATTTTTCCTATCTAGAACACACTTACCAATGTAATAGGCAAAATATCGAATAGCTAGAAATTGAATATTTCGAATTTTACCGCTCTCGGCTAAGAAACCTTTTCCTTGGCAAATTTTGAGTAAAGGTCTAAAAGATGTCCAGGCTGACCCTTAATCCTTGCATGCGATCCCCAGCATGGTACATCAATAGCTCTGCAGAAATCCGGAAGGGACAAATCGAAAGCTATGTTGTAAACGTTATAATGAACCATGGGATCAGGCCGAGACCAACTAAATTTAAAGTTTTGCACAACCGACATAGTAAGCTTTGCATATTGGTCTGGTTCATTAGCCATGAATTGATCCAATCCTGCATTAGAGATTAGCATGTTGAAGTCCTGCAGGATACCTGCAACAGTCATAAATTCATAACATGGATAAATCGAAGGGCACACGGAGTCTTCATGATTGACTCCCATTACTTCTTGCACCTCCAATTCATCATCATGAGTTTGATGCTCATGCATGTTCTCATCCATCTTCCTTCTCTGAAATTTTTAACAAATCTCATAAAAAATGATTTTTGAGCAAATACTTCAAGAAAACTACTATAGAGACTTGCAAGAGGACTACACATGCATCAAAACTAATTAATCTAAGCATAGAACAAGCATGCAAACTCACTTAACAAGTAACCTACAGCACCAAAATACTCAAGGTATACAACACCAATCAAAATTTCACTTGGATAATCGCAGGACTCACATACCGGAGAGCAAATGATCCAAATCTCAACAGCAAAGATGGGCTGAGCAAGGAGATCGAAAAATTCGAGCAAGAGCAGCACGAACACAAGTTTTGGCAATGGTGGAGTGCTTGGTCGGGAGAGAGAAAGGATGGGGAGGAACCTCACCTTGTGGAGGGCCAGGTGGGGCCCACACCATGCCAGGGCGCGGCCATGCCTCTGCTGCGCCGAGGGGTGGCGTGGAAGCATGGTGGGTCCCCCTGGTCATCCCAGGTGCTCCCACGTTTCATTTTTAAAACTAGGATTTGTAGGATTTTTCCAGAAATTTTTGACAACTTTTCTTTTTAAGCAATTTCTGGGTGTTTAAATAATGAATATAAAGCAAGAACAAATTTATGAAGGGAAAGTATCACTAAAAACTTGCAATCACAGTAACAAAACAATAGATACAATAATGGAGAGAAAGAAAGTGTTGTTCAACAATTTTATGCATTTAAAACACATTTGTTAACAAGGTTGATCAAGCCTTGCCACCAAATATATTTATATGGCATAAAAGAATTAAACTCCATGAAACAATCATTTTACCTTGAATTGTATAGCTATTGATCCAACCATAATATTTTGATATCCTTCATAGTGGTCATATATAGGACAATCAATACTTCCACTTTGACAGTACTAAAATTTGCAATTGAATTCAAACCATATAACTTGTCCAACCTCTTTGGAAAATAAATAGTATGCTCTTTGTCATTGACATTGAAAGTGACCTTCCCTTTATTGCAATCAATAACAGCCCCTGCAGTGTTAAGAAAAGGTCTCCCAAGAATAATAGACATATTATCATCTTCAGGCATTTCCAACACAACAAAATCAGTTAAAATTAAACAATTGTTAGCCACTTGAACAGGAACATCCTCACATATACCAACGGGGACAGCAGTAGATTTGTCAGCCATTTGCAAAGAAATATCAGTTGGTATTAACTTTTCCAGATAAAGCCTTTTATAAAGAGAGAAAGGCATCACACTTACATCTGCTCCAAGATCACACAGAGCAGTTCTAACATAATTATTTTTAATGGAGCATGGAATGGTTGGTATACCTGGATCTCCAAGCTTCTTTGGAACCTTACCATTGAAAGAATAATTAGCAAGCATAGTAGAAATTTCTTCATTTGGAATCTTTCTCTTATTAGAAACAATGTCCTTCATATATTCGAATAGGGAGCAATTTAATAGCATCAGTCAAAGGAATTTGCAAAAATAAAGGTTTCATCCAGTCACAAAATTTGTTGTAGTGTTCTTCCTCCTTGGATTTATGTTTCTTATTAGGAAATGGCATTGGTTTTTGAAACCATGGTTCTCTTTCATTACCATGTTTCTTAGCAATAAAATCTTCCTTAGTGTATCTCTTGTTCTTAGAATGCTTTCAGGCTCCTCCTCACTTTCTTCTTCACCAGAGCCATTGTTTTTATCATTATCATTAGCATGTTCATTACCGCTTTTAGTTTCAGCATCAGAGATAGATGAACTATTAGGATCATTAACAGGTTCTTTGTCTTTAACAGGTTCAGAAGACTCTACAACTTGTTTATATTTCTTCTTCTTTTTCTTAGAAGAAGTACCAGTTTCCTTAGCTAATTGAGAGTGTTGCTCAATCCTTTTTGGATGTCCCTCAGGATACAAGGGGTCCTGAGTAGAAGCGCCACCTCTAGTTTCTATACCGAAAGCATGTTTATCATCATTTTAGAGGCATTAGTGTACCTTAGTGATTTGCTCTATTTGAGTTTGAACCATATGAAATTTTTTAACAAGTCCTTTAACATCATTAGCAGTTCTTTCCAAAACATCATGCAAATTATTAATAATACGAGAATTTTCTAGCAAATGATTTTGCACTCTCATATTAAAATGATTTTGCTTAACAATAAAATTATCAAATTCATCTAGGCATTGATCAGGAGGCTTACGATAAGGAATATCTCCAGAATCGAAATATTGAAGAGAGTGTACCTCAATCATGGAAGGGTGAGGAATCGGCTTACATAATTCTTCTATTGGAGGTAGATTCTTCTCCTCTTCAGATTTAATACCTCTCTCCTAAGAGATTTCTTGGCTTCTCTCATTACTTCATCATTCAGTTCAATAACACCTCTTTTCCTTGGTGCGGGCATCGGAGTAGGTTCAGGTATAGTCCAATCTTCATGATTTTGGCTTATTTTAGCCATTAATTCCTCAGCTTCATCCGGAGTTCGTTTCCTGAAAACACAATCAGCACAACTATCTAGGTAGATCCTAGATTCATCAGTAAGTCCATTATAGAATAAATCAAGAAGTCAATTTTTAGCTAATTTGTGCCCAGGCCAAGCTCTAATTAAAGAACAAAATCTTGCCCAGGATTCAGGCATTTTCTCTTCCTTTAATTGCCCGAAGTTAAAAATTCTCTGCAAAGTAACATGTTGAGCACTAGCAGGAAAATATTTTGGAAGAAGACATTAATCAAACCTAAAGGACTTTCGATAGATCCAGGAGATAAATTATTAAACTAGGTTTTACCTTCATCTTTTAATGAGAAAGGAAATATTTTAGTAACAAAGTAACTGTGTTTCTGATCATCATCAGAAAACAAGCTACTTAAAGAGGAAAGCTTATTCATGTGTTCTACAACACTTTCATTTTCAGTACCTCGAAAAGGTTCTTTCTCAATAGTAGATATAAGTGACAAGTCCACAGAAAAATCATATTCCTTATCTTTTATATTTATAGGAGACGTAGCAAACTTAGAATCAGGAGACAATTTGTAATTAACATCACGTCTTTCTATAAGATTTCTTACGACATTTGCATCATTAGAGGATTCACAATTCATACATTCATCAATAAAATCATCATCAATTTCGACATAGGCTTCCTCGGGATCATCACCAATGAATTCCCTTGACCTAGGTGAATCAACAGGTGTAATAAGATTTTCATTAGACATTTCAGCATTTTCAATTTGTCTAGATCTAGCAATTGTAGCATCAAGAAAAGGACCTAGTGAACCACTTTCATCAAGCACAGTAGATGAATCATCAAATTCATCAGAAATATTTTTAGATTCAGCAGTAACTACATGTGAAACACGTGCATGTGGTGGTGTGATAAGTTGACTCATAACAGACGGTGAATCAAGAGCAGCAGAAGTGTTCAGAGTTGTACCTTTCCTTGTAGTGGATGGTAATATGGTAACCTTCTCATCGCGAGTTTTCCCCGTGATAAATAAATTGCAGCGAACAATATCACTTCTTGGTGAGCTTATAAATAAAGCTATGCTCCCTGGCAACGGCGCCAGAAAATAGTCTTGATGACCCACAAGTATAGGGGATCGCAACAGTCTTCGAGGGAAGTAAAACCCAAATTTATTGATTCGACACAAGGGAGTCAAAGAATAATTATAAGCCTTAGCAGATGAATTGTCAGTTCAGCTGCACTTGGAAGTAAACTTGATTGGCACAATTTATCAGTAGCAACAGTGATATAATAGTAGTAGCAGTGAAGTAACAGTAGCAGCAGTAGTGATTTCGGTAAACAGCAGGATTAAAATACTGTAGGCATAGGGACGGATGAACGGTCGTTGCATGGATAAGATAGCTCATGTAATAGTCATAACACAAGGCAATTGTAAGTAAACAATAATAAAGCATCCAAGTTCTAGACAAGCATAGACATGTGTTCCGTATTTAGTCGTACGTGCTCGCAATGAGAAACTTGCACGACATCTTTTGTCCTACCAGCCCGTTTGCAGCGGGGCCATTTAAGGAAACTTCTGGTAATTAAGGTACTCCTTTTAATAAAACACCGGAGCAAAGCATTAACATTTCGGGAACACGTGTTATCCTCAAGTCAAAACCATCCCCTCCGGTTATCCCAATTGTTGTCACTTTGGGGCCTCGGGTTTCGGACAACGACATGTGTATACAACATGCAGGTAAGATCTAAAACATAATTATACTCATGAAACAATAACATGTTCAGATCTGAGATCATGGCACTCGGGCCCTAAGTGTCAAGGATTAGGCATAACAAGTTGCAACAACGATAAATAGCACTAACAACGGATACTAGGCACCATGCCCTAACAATCTGACATCTATTACATGAACAATCTCATCCAATCCCTACCATCCCGTTCAGCCTACAGCGGGAATTACTCACACATGGATGGGGGAATCATGGATGGTTGATGGAGAGGCGGTGGTGATGATGACGGCGATGATCTCCTCCGAATCCCCGTCTCGGCAGGGTGCCAGAACGGAAATTCTGATCCCCGTATTAGGGTTTTCGGTGGCGGCGGAGCGTGGAAGTGTTCCTCGTAAAATCGTCCCGATGTCGAGCGTTTTAGGTCGAAGGGAATAAATAGTCCAAAGGGCGTCGTCGTGGGCCACACGAGGCGGCCACACCACCCTAGGGCGCGACCCCACCTCTGGCGCGCCGAGGGGTGGTGTGGGGCCCGTGTGTCTCGTCTCCGCTTCGTCTTCTGGCTCCGTGGGTCTTCTGGTGAAATAGGATTTCTGGAATTTTTCGGGATTTTTCCTGAAACTGTGAGTTTCTGCACAAAAACAAGACACCAAGTCAATTCTGCTGAAAACAGTGTTAGTCCGTGTTAGTTACATTCAAATCACACAAATTAGAGGTGAAACAATAGCAAACGTGTTCGGGAAAGTAGATACGTTTTGGACAAATCAACATATCACACACTGATACAACAAACAAACAAACAAATAAACAAGTACGTATGCTCCGAACAGAAGTAGTCTTGATTTCATGCATGTTGCGTAGATCATTGAAGATATTGTTAATACAATGTAAAAGTTGCTTCTCGTCTTGTTCTATTGTATCCCGTGAAATCGTGAATGATCGGCATGAACTAGCCAAAGTTGTTGAGGCTTATCCTAGTGAAAATTGTGTATCATGGGAGACTGATATCCCAAAGCAAGTTGTCATTCTTGTAATGGCCGATATGCAGGTGTGATCGGTAATAAAGTTTATTATTTGTGTAAAAAAGCAAGTACACACCCATCAACCAACAAGCATATCGAGCGAAATACATTACGTACACACAACTAACAAACAAACATGTACTCATCAAAAACTATGTACAAGCATGTTTTTACAAGTCATAGAGCGAAATTCACAAGTACTCCCTCCGTTCCAAATTACTTGACTTCCATATATCCACATATGGATGTATGTACACACTAAAAGATGTCTACATACATCCGTACGTAGACAAATGAAAGTCATCTATTTTGGAACGGAGGGAGTACACATAAGACAATCCGCTGCACCATTGACAAGATAGCATGTGCGTCCACCTTTGAAGGTGTTTGTAATGCAAACATAAAAGTTCAGAAGAACAAACACGAGTTTACAACTTTCATATGCCAAGAATGAGTTTACAATTTCAAATGCAAACTGTTGAGAAGCACAAACATAAGTTATAAAATCAAAAGCAATCACCGGGATTTTTGAACTAATAATCTGGAGTCATTCCTTCCTAGAGGTCGAAGGGCCAGCCGCATGTGTCGCTTGGCTTCCTTGCCTATGTAGTAGATCCACCTAGCGGCACATTGTTGGATCCGGACATTGGATTTAGCCATAAGCATGCACATAAGACGGTAAGCATGAAACAATTAGATGAACGATTGGAAAGTTGGAAGACAACTTACAAAGTTGAACCCGTGGCCAGGATAGTACCCGGATAGATTCGTCGTAAAGAGAGTGACATCCTCGCTAACTCACTCTGTAATTCGTCTGGGCTATTCAGAGCGCCTTTATAATGCTCTCATATCCAAGCTGGCTCAGTGGAACCATTAGGCATCTCGACCAGGCTAGGATAGTACTCCCTGCAAAGAAGGCTAGTGATGTTGTTAGGCTGGTGTGGTGGCCATACGTGTCCAACCACCTCGAAGCTTTAGCACAATGGAAAGCCAAGTAATTATGTATTTTATGAGAAGTGAATGTACATAAGCTAGTAGTTTCTAGATTCGATAGAACCACTTACTTATTTCCTTCTAGTGTAAGAATGTTACTCTTATACGGATATGGTCGATGGGGGAGCTTCAAAGGTCCACACAGTCCGACTTTGTTCATGGTAGGCTCGGCCACGTGCTAGTCTTCCTCAACCTTCTCCACCTTCTCCACCGCAATGGAAATAATTTTCGTGTGTTGTGTGTCGAGTATTTTATTGGAGGATACTCGGCAAAGACTTTCAATAGGTGGGAAAAGCAAAATAATTTTCCCATATTTTTTGCCAGGTATTGTTTCGCCAGACACTCGACAAAGATTAGGCCGACATTACAAAGCCATCAAATGCGTTGACAAGACACGTGAGAGGTTCATTGTGGAGTCTTCTTGTTTGTCGAGTGTCTTATTCCTCCTAGGTTGAGTTTTCTTTGTTTTTCATATATTTTTGTCCATACCCAGCATACACCTACTATACATTACGGAGTAATGTTTTGTATGCCGAGTTTTGTGCAATTCATACTCGGAAAACATGGCATATGTCGAGTGCATGTGTACTTAGACAGGAAACAACAAAATACTTGCATAACAAGACTCTCATGTAGTGAGGTAGGAGTTTTCTTCTTACAATGATTTCTCCTATGTATAGACCAAGCGATAGGTGGATAAGGACCAAAGATAGTGAAACTTCCACCCCCAACAAAGGAAGAAACCACACCAACCGGATGGGCCAAGGTTTCGCAACATTTACATTGGTCTGACATCCGCATTTTATATGTCTCGGAAACTTAGAAACGATAAATAAAAAAATGAAGAATGATCATATAGTATACGATTTTTATCACGTTGCATGGATCAGGAAAACCCGCTTAGGGAAAAAGAGTACAATCTACCCAACATCAGTTACATTTACAAGTGAGTGTGTGAAAACTCTCCACCTTTTTTCTGAACGGGGAAGAGGCCCGAAGGCCCCGGAAGCATTCATTATGCAGTGGGTAAACATAGATACAGGACCTGAGAGATACATCAAATACAACGAGGCCCACACATTTTACAAAAAAGACCATAGGATAAAAATTAAAAACTAGAAACGCGATCAGGTCCTTGTTCTCCGCTGCGTCTGCTATGGTTGCTTGATCTCGAAGCACGGCCGCCTTTGACAACACCGGGGACTATGCCACTTGGGTCGCCTTCGGAGAGGAACGCCGCGCTGAGTGAAGATCCTCCATTTTGGCATCATGGCCTAGAGGAAGAAAGAACAACGGTGCCCTTCACACACCGCAGCATGTAGCGGCCTCCATCGGGCACAGAACACTTCGACAGGCTTGTCCTCCGTGGTTTATACTCCGCACAAGACCTTCAGACGATCTTCCCCAGGCTTCTGCCACCAGCTCCGAGACCCAGTGTCCGCGACCATGGCGACTCGATGGGGAAAACATAGCGGGGAAGGAAGCGCCGACCTCGAGCTTATTCGGTAGGGGGGGCACAAATGTAGCTCCTTCCCTTGTCTCCACCCTTTGGAGCACCTCGGCAAGGAGCGCCTCACTACCGCCGGCTCGCACATGTAGCTCGCGTGTGCCCACAACCCTAACCCCCTCGGCATAGCGCTAGACGCCACATGGGACCAAACAAGAAAACCTAGACTACTAGTATATAGAGAGGGGGGTAGCCACCTCTCCTGCCCCATCTCCGGCTGACGAAGCCGCCGGAGGAGAGGGGAGCGGTGCCGGAGTGGAGTAGGCGACTCTCAAGGGGGAAGCAGGAGAGAGAAAGAGAGGAGGGAAATGAGAGCCCGTGAAAACTCTCCACCTAAACCTTGCATCGCTATAAGTCAATGTTTGCTAGTACACAGGGCTCTCATGGTGGTATATGCACATATTAGGGCTCTCATGGTGGTATATTCACATTTTAATGAGGTTAAGCGGCTAAGCGCACCTCCTCGCAAACCATTCCTCCCATGACACATTTGAGATTTCATAACTACAGGCTTGGTATGGACGTGGATTTTGCGGAGGGGATATCGCGCGGAGCTGATATCGGAACCGCTCGTGTGGCTGGATCACTATTGTAAATGAAGTGAACATCTCACGTAACAGAAAAAAAATGAACATTATCGTCGACGGTCTAAAAAACAATGTCACTCTAAGATAAGTTTGGACCCCAAAACACCACAAAAATCTGGTGGAAAATGACTAAATAAGCACATTTTGCATATGGCAAGAACTCAACGAATAAACTACACTAATTTAGTAGCGTCACTAGGTTTTGGAGAGCTTAGATCCCAGTCTTTTATTTCGAACTAAGATTCAGCAATCAAAACAGAACCTAAAGCATCGATCTAGAACACCGATCATTCATCGTGTTCGTCAGCGTATTCCTGAGCACGTACGGAGCAGGTGCAGCCGGCGTCCATCTGTGGCATCCGGAGCTCTCTAATCCTGCTATTGCACCTATCCAACATTTTGCCAATCGCGCTCATGCTCACACAGCCGCCGGCGTCGAGCAGCTGGAGGTGCGGGCAGTGCTCGAGGAGGGCTCCCAGCCATTCTTTCCAGAAAATGCCGCGCGGCAGCATGAGCTGCTTCAGCAGAGGGAGCTTCTTGGTCACCTGTGTGATGAATTGTTTTTTGTCCATGTAGAAGAAGCTCGTCACGAGGACGCTCCTCAGCGACAGCGATCTGCACGCACACGACGGTCGGTTAATTAAAAGGAAAAGTATAGTAGTCATCCGGGGGATCGCGCGCGTCGCGTCCTCCGCCTCCAGCGTTCGACGCGTGTCCCCGCGGACTGCTCGCTCGCCTTCTCACAGCCACTCGTTTTCCTTCTCCTATCCTCTCGGCCCCTCCCAAATCGAGCACGACTCCAAGGCAAAAGCGCCGCCGCCGTGGCCTGCTGCGCTCCGTCGCCCTCACCGGCGCTCCCCGTCTGGCCTGCGGCCGGTGCCGGCGGCCGCGATGCGTCCCCAGCCGCCACGGCCTGCTGCGCTCCGTCTCCCTCACCAGCGCTCCCCGTTCGGCATGCGGCCGGTGCCGGCGGCCGCGATGCGTCCCAGCCGCTATGGCCTACTACGCTCCGTCACCCTCACCGGAGCTACCCGTCTGGCTGCGGCCGGTGCCGGCGGAGGCGATGCGTCCCAGCCATTCCCGGCTGAGACCATGGAGCGGCCCTGCGCCATGGTGGACGCCATGGCCGCGGCGGGGTACGAGGCGGAGTGCTCGGAGGTGTTCCTTGTGGCGCGGAGGAACGCGCTGGACGCGGACGTCGGGTACGAGAAGGCGAGCATCGAGCTAGGCGCCGCCGCAGTTCCTCCCCCACCTAACCACGCGCCGCTGCCGGATCCCGCCACCGGCGCTCGATCCGCCTCGAGCCGCACCGCCGTCTCCTACTAGTGCGCTGCGCGGACGACGTGAGGTCCTGCTCAGCTGGGAGGAGGTGGCGGACAAGCCCCCACCGACGACCTGGCCTAGGGCGCCGCCGCGGACCTCCTGTCCGACCTCCCGCAGTGCGATCCGCCACCGCGCCGTCGCCCGGAGATGCCCAAGGGCGCGGCAGTGGCCGTGGTGCTGCGAAGAGAGGGCGACGATGCTTCTGAGTGTCGACGGCGGCGATGCTTCCGGGCGTCGATGCCGACGCTGCCTGTCCTACTTTGGGTGCTACCTCCGGCGGAGCTGCGGGGGGGTCTGCGTCCGTGCTACCAAGGTGATGTGGCGGTGCTGCCATGGTGGCACGACGGGCCTGAGCGGGGTCTGGAGCCCGGATGCTACAAAGGCGGGGCTCCGGAGCTGCAAAGGCATGACGCCCGAGCTACAAAGGTAGGGCACTGATGCTGCTCCTCCCCGGCCTGAGCGGGGTCTGGAGCCCAGATGCTACAAAGGCGGGGCTCCGGAGCTGCAAAGGCATGACGCCCGAGCTACAAAGGTAGGGGCACTGATGCTGCTCCTCCCCGGCTTTTCTCCTCCGGGGGACGCTGATATCCAATACCACAATTGTTTTGCACCATATGTTGGGAGGATTTGCATCACAAGAGAAATTCTTTTGCTACAATTGTTCTGCTTTTTTGCTCATAAGTTTCATCAGAGGAGAGGATTGGCCAGAATACTTTTGTTGCTACTAAGCTGCAATTATCAAATTTTTGCTACAATCGTTTTGTGGTTTTGCTACATTTATATAAAGTTTTTGCTACGAGCTCTCCGGCGAGCTTTCCGGCGAGGGTTTGCTACATTTATATAATTTTTTTTGCTAAGATGCTGCAATATAACAAAATTTTTGCTATTATTGCTTTGTGGTTTTGCTACAATAGAAAGAAAATTTCGCTACAATGTCTCCGGCAATGTCTCCGGTGAAGTCGATTTTTGCTACAGTAGGACATTTTTTTTGCTACGGGATCTCCGGCGAGGTCTCCGGTGAGGTCCGGCGAGTCCGGTGAGGTCTCCGGCGAAATCGGTCTTTTCTTTTCTGTTTTCTGGGCGAACCGTTTTTTGCTACATTGGAGCAAAAGCGGGTGATTATTTGCTTCAGTGTAGCAAAAACGGGATTTGGTGGGATTTTGGGTAAGAGAGGACACGTGTTGGCAGGGGGATCCGGGTGATCTTTCCCCCAGATCACCCGGGGGACGCCTAGTTCTCTCCCAGTGCGTGCCGAAGATCCTATATTTAGGGGTGGGCGTTCGGTCTTTTCGGTTAGTTCGGTTCGGTCTTTCCGGTTTTTAACAATTTCGGTCATCCAGAAATGATACCCGTAATAAATTCGGTCTTTTCGGTTTTGTGTTCTTCGGTATTCGGTCTATTCGGTCCGGTCTTCGGTCATGACCAAATACACCAAAATATAGGGCGCAAGAAGGGGAATCGACGCCCGGGACTGGGAAAGTGGAAAACAATCGACTGGTCTCTCATGCACGAGAGAATCTACAGTACGCTGGGCTAGGATACCCAGTTGTTGAGCCTAGAGACTAGATGGTATGCTTGATTTAGTAGTTTGGCCCATAGACTAGATGTACACATAAGCTGGGCTGGCACACAAATTCGGCTGCTTCCGTACGTAATTCACACAAAATAAAATAAAAATCGGTCTTTCGGTCTATTCGGGTTATGTATAAGTGATACCCGAATTTCTGATTTAATTTCGGTCTTTTCTAATTTGCTACCCAAATTTCTAACGGTCTTTTCGGTCTCGGTCATTTCGGTTTCGGTCTCGGTCTTTTCGGTTTCGGTTTTCAGTCTTCGGTTTTTATGCCCACCCCTACCTATATTCGCGGGCTTTTTCCTTCCTCTGCGCTCTCCTATTCGGTTTCTACCCTAGCTCGATCGATCTACAATCTCCCCGCGACAGCAGCCATCTGCGCATCGATCGATTGACCATTGCTAGCTGCAACATCTGGTTGCGGAATCCGCATATCATTTGTTCAATGAAATTTTAACTTCCTGCTTGCATGCCAGCAGCAATAAACAAATTCTCGATGCAAAGATAAGGATCGATCGAGCGCACGCGCACGCCGCCCGGCCATGTCGGCGGTGGAGACGTTGGCTCCTAGCTCGCTGGAGGCGATGCTGTACTCGCTGATGGGAAGGTCGGGAGGAGGAGGAGACGAAATGCGAATAGACGATGACGAGCGGGAGGAGGAGGACGCCCTCGAGTCGCCACCGCCCTTGCCCGTGCGGCCGACCGCGCGAGGCCGGCTCCCGTCCCTGCCGAGGATCGCCGGAGCCGCCGCGGATTCATGGACTCCGCCGGCGACTCCGTCACATCACGAGGTTACCTCCGATCCATGACCATTTCTGCCATTGATTGATTCATTTCAGGAGCTGATCATAAGCGGCGCGATGGCGCGATGCAACACTTACCGTCTTGTCTATTGGCGGCAGGGAGACGAAGCGGTGACCGCGGATATTTCAGTCGCGGTGGCGGAGCAGGAGCTGGAGAGGAAGGCGGCGGAGGCGGAGGCGCAACTGCGGCAGAAAGAGGAGGAGAACGCGGCGCTACGGCGGCGGATCGAGAGCTACCACGTCCGGTGGCTGGAGTGCGAGATCAGGATCAAGTCCCTCGAGGAGGCTTTCCACAACCAGCTGGCTTCCCTGCAGATGGCCCGGGACGCCTCGCGGATGGCCCAGGAGTTGCCGTACCCGTACGATGACCGCCATGGATCTGCCGAGCTTCATGTGACGAAGGTGTACGGTGAGGACGCGCCGCCGGCGAGGCTGTGGCAGGTCGGCCGCCGTCTAAGCGCGGATGGTTCCATGCGGAGCAGCGCGGTGGGCCGGCTCGGCGCGGAGTTCCGGCGGGGGAGCCAGGCGCTCGAGAGGGGCGCGGCGGCGCTGGCTGCCGAGCCAAGGCCACCGTGGAAGCCTGGTGTGCCGAGCGCGGACGCCGTCGGGGGCCTGAAGAAGCTCAAGGCGCAGTTCCGCAAGTGGAAGAAGGATTACAAGGCCCGGCTGCGAAAGGCCAAGGCCGAGATCGACAGGGACAGAAGGCGTCAGAGCAGCTGCTGGATTTAATCACGAGAACACGAATACGTGTGGGCTATGTAAAGTTTTTCTTGGACAAATGTCAAAAGTATTTAAATTTAATTGGGTATCTTAAAATGACATGCATGTCCCAAATTGTGTGAAAAAAATACTCTCACAATATAATTTGCATTTATCAAGGAGACAAGTGTGCCCTTCCTCCTCCATTCTGATTCCGGCATCCTACTCTTCTCTACCGCCACTTTGTATCCACTACCCTCCGCGTCCACTTTCCCATCGGCGCTGCCGCTTCCATCCACGCACGGCATCAAGGTTCACGCCATTTGCCGAGGCACCCGTTATCTATCAGGCGCATAGTGTGTCACTGTCGTTTACGTCGATCCTCAACCCTTTCCCTCCCCCCTTTCTCTTTTCTTTTCTTCCTTTTCCCATTGTCTCTTTGATGCTCTTCGGCCCCAACTTATAATCGTTCTTTGATGAAATGCAATGCGGAGGAAACAACCCAGCATCTTTTTGACTTGTCCTTTTACTAAAAAATGTCGGGATTACATTTTTTGTACGATGTCATAAAATCTCTCGATGTATGAAGCTTTCAATGATATGAAGGACAGAGTGACGGCTCATCTGATTCAAACAAATTTCGTAGATTCTTTAGAGAATATGGTTCCTAAGAAGTTGTTCTTATGGAGATTCTTTGACTCGTATGATTATAATACCTAGGATTTTTTACTAAGAATTGTTACGTGCTCTACTTGGAGTAAAGTTTGCCGCCAGCCATACCGTCAGTTGCGGATACTTTGTTTTTCATGTGGTGTCAAACATCGATACAAATTTCTGTAGTTTTCTAATCATGTCACATGGCATTCTATTCATGTGATCTTTCTATTATGTGTTTTCAGAATCCCGAATCAAAGAGCACCTCATGTGTCATTCTCACAGGAGATTATTGTCACAGCTTGGTTTTTTTTTTTTTTGAGATTTATTGTCACAGCTTGGTGGGGCATATTGATCACAAGGAAGCTACATACTCTCAGGGGCACAAGTCAGCCCATAAGCAGCCCATATAAGTAGAGTCCTCGTGCAAACAAGGTTGCCACGTCGTGTCGTACGGGTTATATCGTGTACGCAAATGCGTCGTACGTATAGCAGCCTTTGGCGGTGCCCCCATAAACAGCCACCCCGTGATTTAAGCCGACTCAAAGAACTCGATCGATCTACTATTCTACTTCTACTCCCAAAAATAGTAGACGAGAGACAAACGTTGCGCCCTCTAGCCGCCTCCAGGTCCAGGTCTACGTCATGGACGACGCTCTTCCTTCGCCGGCGGCGTGGAGGGACTGGGCGTCGCTGCACAACAACGCCCTGTGCGCAATCCTCAGCCAGGTCCCGCAAGCCGACATCCTCCGCGGAGCAGGGGCGGGGCTCGCGTGCAAGTCGTGGCGCCGGGTTGCCGTCGAGGAGAACCTGCTGTGGCGGCGCATCGATCTCGCCGCCACCGAGGACAAGGACAAAGACGGCCCGGCGGGGTGGCGGGCCATGGCGCGCGCAGCCGTGGACCGCAGCGCCGGCCAGTGCGAGTCCTTCCGCGGCCGTGCCGACGGCGAGTTCCTCATCTACCTCGCCGACAGGTACGCAAGGTCACTTGATTGAACTAACCTCTCTGATCGACCTAATTAACCCGACCGTCGTTTGCCAGATCGCCGTCGCTGAGGAGCCTCCACGTGACGAGCTGGTTCTACATGGACAAGAAAGAATTCATCACAGGGGTGATCAAGAAGCTCCCTCTGCTGGAGCATCTCGTGCTGTCCCGCGGCATCTTCGGAAAAGAATGCCTGGAGGCCCTCCTCGAGCACTGCCCGTGCCTCCAGCTGGTCGACGCCAGCGGCTGCGTGACCTTTAGCGCGATTGGTATAAGATTTGTAGAGAGGTGCAAGAGCAGGATCAAGCAACTCCGAATGCCTCAGTTGAGTGGCGACTGCGCCTGCTGCGTTGAATATGCTCAGAGATGGGCCGACGAACATCATGAATGATCGGTAGTAGATAAATGATTTAGATTTTGTTTTGATTTCGCTGGGATCTAGGCTCGCAAACAACTATTCAAGCTAGAAAATTTGTTTATTCGTCGAGTTCTTCTTACCATATGCTATATCATGGTCCTGATATTTTGAGTGTCCGGAGCAAAACTATAAGCTAGGCCCTCCAACTTAGGAGCGTCACTTGTTGGCGAAAACCTAATGTACGATCTAAGAGCATCTCCACGCTATATATGCCGCGCGCACAAAAAACCATCGATTTAGAGCGCCGGAGGCTAAAAACGGCGCTCCAACATGCGCTTTAAAATAGGACACGCTATAAAATCTTTGCAGCACGCTGAAAATTGCGACACCGAGCGCGGGATATTCTGTGCGCCGTATACAGCGCACTGGAAAACGGGACTACGGGAGCGCACGCGCGGGAGAGCCCAACCGGCAACCGCCCATCTGAAATCTCCATTCGCTCGTCCTATCGAGCTAATTAACCGACCGTCGGGGACGAATTTTCCTGGATTTTTCGCAAAGGAGCATTTCTTGTATAAAAATATGCCCTGGGTGCTAGTGCCCTTAGGTCTCATTTTAATTAGGAGAGAACTAGGCGTCCCCCGGGTGATCTGGGGGAAAGATCACCCGGATCCCCCTGCCAACACGTGTCCTCTCTTACCCAAAATCCCACCAAATCCCGCTTTTGCTACACTGAAGCAAATAATCAGCCGCTTTTGCTCCAATGTAGCAAAAAACGGTTCGCCCAGAAAACAGAAAAGAAAAGACCGATTTCGCCGGAGACCTCACCGGACTCGCCGGACCTCACCGGAGACCTCGCCGGAGATCCCGTAGCAAAAAAAATGTCCTACTGTAGCAAAAATCGACTTCACCGGAGACATCGCCGGAGACATTGTAGCGAAATTTTCTTTCTATTGTAGCAAAACCACAAAGCAATAATAGCAAATTTTTTGTTATATTGCAGCATCTTAGTAAAAAAAATTATATAAATGTAGCAAAACCTCGCCGGAAAGCTCGCCGGAGAGCTCGTAGCAAAAACTTTATATAAATGTAGCAAAACCACAAAACGATTGTAGCAAAATTTGATAATTGCAGCTTAGTAGCAACAAAAGTATTCTGGCCAATCCTCTCCTCTGATGAAACTTATGAGCAAAAAAGCAGAACAATTGTAGCAAAAGAATTTCTCTTGTGATGCAAATCCTCCCAACATATGGTGCAAAACAATTGTGGTATTGGATATCAGCGTCCCCCGGAGGAGAAAAGCCGGGGAGGAGCAGCATCAGTGCCCCTACCTTTGTAGCTCGGGCGTCATGCCGTTGCAGCTCCGGAGCCCCGCCTTTGTAGCATCCGGGCTCCAGACCCCGCTCAGGCCGGGGAGGAGCAGCATCAGTGCCCTACCTTTGTAGCTCGGGCGTCATGCCTTTGCAGCTCCGGAGCCCCGCCTTTGTAGCATCCGGGCTCCAGACCCCGCTCAGGCCCGTCGTGCCACCATGGCAGCACCGCCACATCACCTTGGTAGCACGGACGCAGACCCCCCCGCAGCTCCGCCGGAGGTAGCACCCAAAGTAGGACAGGCAGCGTCGGCATCGACGCCCGGAAGCATCGCCGCCGTCGACGCTCAGAAGCATCGTCGCCCTCTCTTCGCAGCACCACGGCCACTGCCGCGCCCTTGGGCATCTCCGGGCGACGGCGCGGTGGCGGATCGCACTGCGGGAGGTCGGACAGGAGGTCCGCGGCGGCGCCCTAGGCCAGGTCGTCGGTGGGGGCTTGTCCGCCACCTCCTCCCAGCTGAGCAGGACCTCACGTCGTCCGCGCAGCGCACTAGTAGGAGACGGCGGTGCGGCTCGAGGCGGATCGAACGCCGGTGGCGGGATCCGGCAGCGGCGCGTGGTTAGGTGGGGGAGGAACTGCGGCGGCGCCTAGCTCGATGCTCGCCTTCTCGTACCCGACGTCCGCGTCCAGCGCGTTCCTCCGCGCCACAAGGAACACCTCCGAGCACTCCGCCTCGTACCCCGCCGCGGCCATGGCGTCCACCATGGCGCAGGGCCGCTCCATGGTCTCAGCCGGGAACGGCTGGGACGCATCGCCTCCGCCGGCACCGGCCGCAGCCAGACGGGTAGCTCCGGTGAGGGTGACGGAGCGTAGTAGGCCATGGCGGCTGGGACGCATCGCGGCCGCCGGCACCGGCCGCATGCCGAACGGGGAGCGCTGGTGAGGGAGACGGAGCGCAGCAGGCCGTGGCGGGTGGGGACGCATCGCGGCCGCCGGCACCGGCCGCAGGCCAGACGGGGAGCGCCGGTGAGGGCGACGGAGCGCAGAAGGCGAGCGAGCAGTCCGCGGGGACACGCGTCGAACGCTGGAGGCGGAGGACGCGACGCGCGCGATCCCCCGGATGACTACTATACTTTTCCCACGCACTGACGTGATCTTCCGCACTGAGATATGGTCGTGAGTTAATTAATCAGACACCTCACCTGTTGGCAGGTTTATTTCAGGTAAACAAAAAAGTTTGTTTGACTATATCCCAGCTCCCGGGCCGTTTTCTATTTTCATTTTCTTGATTGAACTGAGGGCGCACTTGAATTTTGAGAAACCGGTCCTAGGAGTTCAACTTTAGGGGGTGTTTAGTTAGACTTTTTTTTTACTTAAAAGGCACGAAAGTAGCTGAATAAGTGCTTTTTCCTTTTGTTTTATATCATCGTGCAACATTATCTAGTCAAAAGAAAAAAATCAACCCAAAAGCACTTTTTTTAGCTGCAAACGCACATATTATATGCTTTTGCTTTTGGTTTATATCATCATTCAACATTATCTAGTCAAAAAAGTCAAAAATCAACCCAAAAAACATATTTATGTGTTTTGTTTTTACTTGTAAGGAAATTTCAAAAGTCTGAAACAAACCTAACCAAACAACCCCTTAGCCCGAATGTCTTTCGACTCGACAATCCATACAAGGTCAATAATCTCAAAATCAAGTCAAGTACAAACAACAAAACATGTCATTGTTGAATTCCAATACGGTGATTCAGCCAAAATACCGTAGCAAAATGGACGGAAAGGTAAAAGCCAATGTACAAAGGACGCAAAAACAATTCCAAGATGTGTAAAAAAATGTTAAGGATGGCAGGTTTACTCCGAGTGCCAAGTACGCCAGATTCTTTTCCTCCCAACAGAAATTGCCCTAAAATGGATATCTGTTTGTCTGTAGTAACTCACGGGTATTTAGCTAGTATTGAAATTGTCTTATTACTCTTTTGAGCTTTACTGGTAATATAAAGCAAACCATTGATTTTGCCACGGATATGTGTAACACAAGTGCTTATTCCTTGAGAAAATAAAATTTATGCAGGTGAGTGATATTCTACTATATATAAAAGGGCGACGAATCTGCCCCTCCTCGTGCGTCCACGTCGCTGCCAAACGACAGCCGTCAGATCGCCGATATGGACGGCCCAGATGGCTCCACGTCGCCCCCAAACCCGCCCGGTATTGTAGCTACGATTTTTGACCAACCAGAGAACGCCACGTCGCCCCGGTCACCGGCCGGTCGCCCCGGTCGCAGCCGGTGACCCTCCTGCACGATTTTTGACGCGCGCACTTTGCAGAAAACCCCGCGGAAGGACCTCAACGCAAATTGGTAGAACGTCGAGGTTTTTTCTGCAAAATCATCCACGGGCTCTCTCCTCCCCCGCGCGCCGCCGTGGTCGCCGCGGCCGCCGGCGCGCCATCCCGCCGCTCCGCCGCTCCCCGCCAAATCTCTTGCCACAGGAAGGTGCGCCGTCACCGGATCTACCACCTCGCCGGTGGTCGGACGCCGGAATGTCGCCAGGCCGCCGGAATCGCCTCCGCCGCGTCCGCCCCCTTCCGCCGCTTCCGCGAGTCGCCGGTGCCGCTCCGGTGATCCGAAACGGGCGGCGCCGCCACTCGCGTGCTCCCCGCGTCCGGGCGCGTCGGCCGCGCTAAGTCGCGCGTCCTGTAACGCCCCCGTTCGCCGCCGGCGTCGACGGCGCCGCCGCGGGCGTTGCCGGCCGCATTTGCCCCTGTGACGTCATCACGACGTCACAGTGGGGCCGCCATGTCAGTTTTTTTTAAAAAAAATCCTAAATTATTCATGTACTTTCAAAAAAATTCTACACAATTTAAACCAATAATTTCAATATGTCCACAACAAAAAAAGATAAATATGTCAAAGTGGTTACATAAAAATAAACATGCCCGACCAAAATTCAAATTCCAAATTTCCATGTGTCTTCCAAATTTGTTTTTATCATATACGCCAAAAGAAATTCAAATGTGTCAAACTATTCCAAAACCGTATGACTTCCGAATTTGAACAATTCTCGAAATGCGGACAATTTTTGAATTCGAACAAATTTTACGGTTGAATAGATCAAAAAAAAAATAGCCCACGGGACAAATTTCAAATATTTAACAAACTAAAAAAACGAATTCACATACAAATAAGTTACCAATTTTAACAAATTCCAAAAACTAAACAATTTACACATGTATTTTTTAAAAAAATTCAACGGTTTCAGATCTGAATAACTTTTGAATATGGACATTTCAAAAATTTGAACAACTTCACAACCTAGACAATTTTTAAATTTCAACAATTTTACGATCGAACAATTCAAAATTTTAGCCCACGGGTGCGGCAAAGCCGCGAAAACTAAAAAAATAAAAAACATAGCAACAAAAATGTTGACATTTTTTCGGAAATAATTGCAAACAATTCTAAATATAATTTTGCAACGATTCTAAATAATGCAAACTAACAATTTGAAAATGCCCCATTTTTTTTTTGGAAAAATAGTCCAACAAAAAAAAAAATCCAAACTAAAAAATTAGAAAACAATCCAACAAAAATGTGGACATTTCTTTTTGAATAATTGTAAGTAGTTCTAAATATGATTTTGCAATAATTCAAAATAATGCAAACTAATAATTTAAAAAATGCCCCCATTTTTTTTTTGAAAATAATCCAACCTATCCATATGATTTTGAAGTAATTCTAAATAATGCAAACCATCAATTTTAAACATGTTCATACAAAAAAATGACAAATATATCAACGGGATCACATCAAATTACATATGCACGACCAAAATTTAAATTTCAAATTTCCATATCGTTTCTAATTTAAATTCCAAATTTCCATATCGTTTCTAAATGAATTTCAACACTTTTACGATTGAAAAAATTCAAAAAATTTGCCCACGGGTGCGGCGAAGGCCGCGCTTAATCCCCTAGTTGCTACAAGGCTATAATCTCTCTATAAGTGTTGAAACACGAGAGCACCTTCCCTAGATCTGTGTCGGCTAAGTTGTGTGTCTCACGATGGATTGCTCTCCTCCAGCCCTTTTTTCTTCTAGGTCATCACTCATATGAGTATAGGCCTTATGGGACACAAATGGGTGGTAGATATTTATCAAACTCATCTTGCCACATGTCAATTTACACTCCTTTGTTTCTAATCTTTTTGTCAAGCAATCGGCAACCTGTTGTCCAGAGCTGACACGAGTAAGGCGAATGATCCAAACATCAAGTTTCTCTTTAATGAAGAAATGGTCAATTTTCACATCTTTTGTCCTATCATGTTGAACTGAGTAATTTGCAATACTTATAACTGACGTCGCACCACACTCTGAAGGGTTCCTTTCTCAGAAGTTTCAACTCGTTCGGAAGATGTTTCACCCTGAGCCTCTCACTCGACTCTTGAGATAAAGCTCTATACTCAGATTCTGATGTTGATCTAGATACAACCGTCCGCTTCTTTGCTTCTCTATGACACCAAATTTTCTCCCACACAATAGCCTGACGTTGATCTTCTATCATCTTGACAACCCGCCAGTCAGAATCACTATAACCATCCACATACCGATATCCACTCTTTTGCAAACCCAACCCATTTCCCAGGGTTCCCTTCAAGTATCTCATGATTATGTGCATTATATCGAGATGCCCACTTCTTGATTCATACATGTATGTGCTCATCACACCCAGGAAGTATGTAATGTTTGACCTGGTATGAAACAAAAACAATAACCCGCAACCAGTTTTTGACAATCTTTCTTATTCACTAGCTCTCACATGATTGTGCTTTTACTTGATGATTTTGTTCAACTGGGTTGGGATCTGCACGATATCCCATCATGCCTATATCACTCAAGAGAACCTAAGTGTAATTCCGTTGGCATAGAGATATTTCCTTCTCTGTCCGAGCCACTTTTATGCCAAGGAAATATTTCAGGATGTTCAAATCTTTTACCTCAAACTTCTTGCTCATACACCCTTTAATCTTTTTTTATCCCTGTCCGATCCACTTCTGTGCCAAGAAAGTATTTGTGGTGTAGCAATCTACCACCGGAGCCGTGCGGCTCTGTTGATGACCGGCTCGTCTACCTTGATGCTGCTATTATGTAAAGAAATCTCTCCCCCTGACACGATGTTTTGCCTCGTAAGTCTAGATGCACCCGTTATGAATATGCATTTTAAATACATATTAAACTGTAAAAAATTCCAAACAAATTTTTTGGCTGTATATCCGGACATTTAATGTCCATACAAAAAGTTCATAAAAAAGACATTTTTTGTGGCCCGTATAAAAATACAAAAATGTCTCGTAAAAATAATTTTGGAACACCAAAATTTGTCATTTTACATAGGCCACAAAAAGTCTTTTTTTGCCGAAACTTTTTGTACAGACATAAGATATCCGTATGTACACCCGAAATTTTAGTTTGAATTTTTTTTGACATTTTAAAATGCGGTTTTTTGAATAGGGAGTGCATATGCAGATTTTCCCTCCCCCTCCCCCTCCCCCTACCTTTCCTTTGTCGTAAAAAATATTGGTCTACCTCTTTTTCAATATTTTCGGGTAGGGATCTCGCTCATGGTAGGGCTCCTTTGATTGATAGCGTAGAAAAAGTGTACGAATAAGAAACCCATAAGATTGGATGTCATGTCTAGTTGAATCCTTTAGAAAAAAACAATTATGTTTGATGGCAAAGGAAAAATAAATAAATTGTAAAAAAAGTTTGGAATGAATGGTAAAATTCCTACGGGATCTAGTACCATGATTCCAATGGGAAAAATTCCTATAGCAATCAATCCTACAATATAAATCAAACGACCAATGTAGAATTTTTTTATGAGATACTATCTTTCAAACATCTTATGAAATTTCTTTAAATCAAAGGAGCCCTGAAAGTGTACTTTTTTTTGCGAGGAACTTCCAATCTATTTATCAACTGTCAAGGTAGTATAAAAAATCTAGAAGCAACAAAAATTACATCCAGATCTGTAGACCACCTAGCGACGACTACAAGCACTAGAGCGAGCCGAGGGCGCACCGCTGTCATCACCCCTCCATCAACAGAGCCGGGCAAACCTTGTTGTAGTAGACAGTCGGGAAGTCGTCGTGCTAAGGTCCCACAGGACCAGCGCACCAGAGCAGCAACCGTCGCCGATGAAGAGAAGTATAGATCAGAAGGATCCAATTTGTAGACACACGAACGAAGACAAACGAAGATCGGATCCAAACGGATCCACGGAACACAACCACCAACCGAATCCCGCAAGATCCGCCGGAGACACACCTCCACACGCCCTCCGACGATGCCAGAAGCACCGCCAGAACGGAGGCTAGGCGGGAGGACCTTTGCCAATGCAAGTCTCTTAGCACGGTTTCATAGGCATTTTGCTTATGTGGCACACTAGTTAATGAAGAGAGATGGTGATGTTGTATCTTAGCTAACATACAACTTTTGCATGTGGCCATAGGCAAAAAATTGTGCTAGCCCAATCACATGCATGCATGAGCCCAAAATCATTAAATTAGATACAACTCATAAGAAACAATGCATTGTACTAGTTGTTTCTTAAGTTTTTATTACACCTATGATAACGTGCTAAGATACAATGCATTGGCATAGGCCTTATTCCATCTTCAAGAAGTAGCCGCCGCATCATCTCCTTGAGTAGGACACAAATCCTAACAAAACACAAGAAAACATGTGAGAACGAAACCCTCCCGCCGGCAATTACCGGGATCCACCGCGCCACCATGGCACTAAGGCCACAGAGACGAGGTCGATCGGCGGCGGCGCCGGCAGGAGGCAGGGAAACCCTCGATCGCAGCACGAAGGGGTATCGTAATTTCTCACGAGCTTATTTGTGCTACCTCCGTGAAAGTGTACTTGTGGGTGTGCCTCTTCGTAATTCGCAAAAATATATGATCTCCCTCGAAACAGCTGTGAATCTTGCGTTGCTATCTCATGCCTTTCAGCCTTTAGCCCTTTATCACGTCACTTCGGTTTAAGTTCGAATTTTTTTATTTTATTTTTGCTAACATAAACTCATTTTTTTGTCCCTCGCCGAGTCCGCGTAACCTGGTCGGGTCGCACCGCATAGCCGAGCGGCCGAGGCGAGTCGATTAGCCAGACCCGACGCACCGGAGTATGCGAGCAGCCGAGCCGACGCCATCGCCGCCCCCATCTCCGGTGTCGCCCCAACTCCGGCCGCCGCTTAGCTCCGTCCGCGCCCATCTCCTGTTCTGAAGCTCAGTCAAGAGATACACGGACCGGTTAATCGCGGGGGCCTCGATGGACGACCTCACCGCGTCGCCGGCGAGCGAGGTGCCGTTCCGCATCAGCTTCTCCGGCCACGGCGGCCACCTCCGCCTCGACCCTACCCCTCACCCGCCCAGCCCTGTACCCGACTTCATTCTGGTACGCGACCCACCAACTCCGCCCCCACACTGTAAATCCTTACCCAGTGCGAAGTGTGAACCCTAACTAAACCCGCCGCCGCTGTAACAGCCGCCGGCCTACCCGCCGGAGAGTCCGAGCAGCGTGAAGGAGTACCTGGAGGCGAATTACCTCAACCCCGAGCTCTACGTCCCCACGGCGGCCAATGACGCCAGGGTGTGGGACATGGACTGGTTCGACCTGGCCAAGCCGCCTCTGGAGCCCTCCGCCCCGCGCACCGTGCTCGTCCCCTCCTGGGAGCCGCCTTTCCGGCGGCGACCGTCGTCGTCGGAGGAGGAGCCGCAGGTCTGGGACCCCGAGTCCGTGCAGATGGAGATGAGCCAAGTGTTCGACTCGGGGACCGGGGGGATGGTGCCGCGGATGCCTGGCCCGGCCAAGGACTTTGTGAGGGGGAGAGTGAACAGTCGGCCGTTCCGCCCGGGCGGCCTGCAAGACGACGCGGCTGAGGCGGCAGCATTGGAGAAGGCGTTTCCAGAGGGTGCACGAAATGGGGATTGGGTGCGTGAGCTTATGGATGGTGGCCTGGCTCTAATCGCTCCGCCAGGGTTCCCCAAGGGATTGGACTTGGGCCAGTTGAAGGTTTGATCCGTGTTAAATATCTTAGTGTGCTTATACTTAATGTAAGTAAGGAATGCTGCGTATGATAGTAGCAACTTGTGTCCTATGCTATAGGAGTATAACAGTCATTGGAAGTGTTTCCGGGATGGGGAGCGGGTCGAGGAGCAACCTGCATCTTCATCAGATGACACGATGGTAACCAGCTGAAATGCTTACAATTCAACATCCACATTTACCTGCAGTTTTGGCATTATATTCTGATTTCCCCATTGTCCCGCTGCAGGATAAGTACTCCGTGCAGTTTGATGATTTGTTCAAGATAGCTTGGGAGGATGATGCCAACATTGTGTCTCGTGAAGATGATGGCGAGCAATTGGCTAGAGATGAGGGAACCAATGGTAATTTATTGCAATCGTATGTCATATGTTCAAGTCATTGATAAAATACATATTACTACTATCTATAGACTACATTTATCGAAAATATATTTATGTATAGGCTACGGTTACTTGAAAGAAAACTGTGCATAGGCTACAGATGTTTGATGTTTCTCAATGTTTATCAGTGTTATCCAGTTTAATGTTAAGCTCTCCATTTCCTATTTGCAGATGCCAACGAACAAAAAGTTGATAAGTTACAAGATGATTATGAAACTCTTGCACGGGAAGACGCTGACAAACATGAAGTTAATGTTATAGGTGATGTTTCTGAAGCCCAAATTGACTTGGATAAAATGTTATCATCCAAAGTGCAAGATACTCACAGGAGTGGATTAGTTGATGATAAGCCAGCACAGGAGGGCACGGTAGGTGCAGTTTATTAAAACAAATGCAACTCGTTTCATCTGTGGTGTTTCTTATTCCATTATCTTCATTGGTGTTGCAGAAGCAGCAACACAGTTTTCCGAAGAAAATCGAACCACTGATTGTTATTTGTTTCTATTCACTAATAGGATTGGGCACTTGTTGTTGGGGATGATGGCATTGTGACAAACTTCCACAAACTTGTTCCAGATATGGCAATCGAATATCCCTTTGAGTTGGATAAGTTCCAGAAGGAGGTAACATACTCATTAGCATCTGTACCTTCTATCTTTATATGCTGACGAGCAGGTAGTGTGCTATGTCGTCCAATAACATGAACCCCATTTCTTTTAAAATGAAGCTCAGCAGGCACAACCATAGTACATGCCTGTGTAGTGGTCCTTACACCGGTGAATCGGTGATAGTGTGGTACTATATCTTTATTTTGACAGTCTACACCATTGCCTTGTAAATTACCATGAATAGAAAACATTCAGTTTCAACCCACCTAGCACCTGTATGAAATAATTTTAAAATTTGTGTGGGATTAGTTAGGACGACACAATTTTTCTTTGTGCATGTCAGCTATCAATATTGGCAAACTTATTCTCGTCTTTTCATCCTCTTACGCCCTTAATTCGTACAGATCTCGTCCATATTTTGAAGGGCTTCAAGTTAATGTATGATAAAAGAATTGTGTGCTAAGAACTAATAAGTTTGCACTCTATGATTTTACCACCATCATGTGAAACACTGTGAGTGGTCAATGGACTAGGAATTCAGCATCCCTGTCAAATACTCTATCCAGTACATACAGATACACTTGTGTTCATATTTCTGTAGTTCTGTTCACACATTACATATGGAAACAAATTACATAGTACGAGGGCTGCAAATGCTTCATTCCATTTCTATTACTAACCTCCGATCCGAAAAAACGTTCGGACAGAACGTACTGCCGTAGTACACTTTTTGTGTACAGCTTGCGAATGTTATTTCGGATCGGAGGGAGTAGTTCTTTGTCTTTGGCCCTTTTGTGATACAAGATTGCCATATGAGTTATGAATGAGGAAACATCAAGTGAGAAGGATGTTTTCTTCCGCCATATATTTAATACCTCCTATCGGGGTTATGCATATGAGCATGAGCAAGCACTGTTTGTCATCACCTATTTGTTAGAATAGTATGGTACTGAATGCTTGCTGTAATCACTAACAAATATTCTTTGTATCTGTCATAAATAGGCTATATATTATCTCGAGAAGGGGGAATCAGTCTTTGTGGCAGCTCATACATCAGCAGGAAAGACGGTTGTTGCAGAGTATGCCTTTGCTTTGGCAACAAAAGTATGGCTGTCTTCACCGCTACTTTTCTTACATTTTTTATAAACTGTGGCCTTTCACGCTTCTTATTTACTCTTGTTTGCGGTCAGCAATCTTCTTGAGTTAGAGGGAGATCTCTAGCTTACTATTACTTTATAGTTGCTTTGAGAAGTACGCAGTATTTCTGATACATGTTCGCTTTTACTTTTTGTCAGTAGATATCTCTAAGTAATACATACTTTGCTAGTTGTTACAACTTCTCTGTGTACTTTAGCAGTTTATTCAAACCCTCCCAAATAACACATATTGATATGTCTTGATAGAAAGAATGTAAGTGTGGACACTGTGGTAATAGACAGTGTTATTATGCAGCATTGCACCAGGGCTGTCTATACTGCTCCCATTAAAACTATCAGCAACCAGAAATACCGAGATTTCTGCGGGAAGTTTGATGTGGGACTTCTTACTGGAGATGTTAGCATCAGACCAGAGGCAACTTGCTTAATTATGACAACAGAAATATTACGCTCAATGCTCTACAGAGGTGCTGATATTATACGTGATATTGAATGGGTACGCCATTGCATTTTCTGTTTCTTTTCTTGGTGTAATATGCTTTATTTTTCACTTTCTACTTCACATTTTGTAACCTTAGTAAGGGATCATGGTTCATGTGTCTGATATGTGATTGATGATTTATCAGGTAATTTTTGATGAAGTCCATTATGTCAATGATGCTGAGAGAGGTGTTGTTTGGGAGGAAGTTATCATAATGCTCCCAAAGCACATTAATATTGTCCTCCTTTCAGCAACGGTATGGATTACCGATTTAGTGAAAACTGCAATTCTGTTATTACTGTTGCAATCACGTAAATATGATATATACAGTACATTATTGATGCTAAACCTGTTACTCGATAATAGTTGAGTCGTGTCAAGTACAATAGCATGTCATTAATGTAGTATATAGTAGTTCAGAACAGGGAATACTGGAACTATTCGGTTGCTTTTGGATTCTTAATTGATGCTGAAGAACTTAAGGTGATTTGGTCGTAGTTCTGGCAAGTATGATTTGTAAGTTTCATAGTATGCAAGATTGGTTGATTGTGTAAGTTCCATAGCATGCAAGTACGGTCATATGACCCAGGGATCTAGATTACGCCATACATGTGTTAGAAAGTAAATCTGTTTGCTGGTTATGGTTATGCAAGTTTTGGGTTGCTACAGTATTCAACCAGAACTATTACTGTTTGTAGCGATCAGAGTAATTGGTAAGCGTTAGTTAATGTAACAATTCGATTCCAAAACTTACATATTAAATACATCGCAAAACTACCTTTATCCTGCTGTTCTATGAAAATCTAAAGATTGTTATTCTATACTATTTCGCTCATGTTCAGGTTCACTTTAGGCTTGACTTTTAATTATTCTGCCAGGTTCCAAATGCAATTGAATTTGCTGACTGGATTGGCCGAACAAAACAGAAGAAAATTCGTGTCACAACGTAAGTGTAACATATTATCATTTTTAAGTGGAAAAAATGCACAGTTTGCCTCTGCACCTATTTGATCTTTGTGTAATCAGGCCCCTCTAATCTAGTTCTGTTAATTTCAACCAGTCCCTCTACTATAGTATTCTGTGCAATAAAAATCTTGATAACTGTTTCTATTGTTATAAGCCTAGATGCTAATAAGGATTACCCTATTAGGCCATTTTTTCAATGTGTATTATAAATTAATAACATCTCATATGGTCCATTAGTGATCTATACACCTACTAAACTTATTAGCAGTATGGATGAAGAGGTGCACGCTTGTATCCTAGAGAAGTAATCAGCACGCCCGCACACCGGAGGAGATTAAGTACACATGTTATGTATGTTAAGTTGTTGCATGTAGCTTGCTTGAGTCAATTATTTGTTAGATGGCCAAGCCGAACGTTGAGATAATTCAGGTGATAGTGGTTAGTGCATGCATGAAAGTTAGTAGTGGGAACGTGGCTTGCATGATTGGCTGGTTGTATCTATTTGATTACTCATCTTTCATGGAACAAAATGAGCTCACCTGTAAAAGTATAGCATAAGTTAGACGGGATGGAGTTGGGGCAGCCAGAGGAAACAATTTGGGGTACCCCACTCCAGTCGTCAGGTATATATTGGAAGGGGAGAGTGCCATTCTGTTTCTTGCCCTCTCGTTTTTCCCTAAGGAGGGGTATTTCTGGAACGCTATATTTTTCTTCTAAATTCTAATATATGGACAACAGTTTGCATACAGAACTGCTACTGCCAGCAAATACCAGTGGTTACCCTTTCTGATGGGTGGGGTACAAGACAAGATACCTTTTTGGCTTGGTTGCACGTAATTCAATAGTGTAGGAGCTTCAACAATGTTAGAGTTTAGGTGAGGTCAAATAGTTTGGTGCCTTACAGTGTAATTTGATTTCCTTAACCGCATATTTGTAATACCATGCTTCCTGTTCTTAAGCTCATTTGAAAAGTATATTTACTTCGTATTACAGTTTGCATCACAATATGACCACTATATTCAACAGGACTAACAAAAGGCCTGTCCCGCTCGAGCATTGCCTGTTCTACTCTGGTGAGGTATACAAAGTATGTGAGAAGGATATATTTCTTACCCAAGGATTTAGAGAAGCCAAGGACACTTTCAAATTAAAAAATTCAAATAAGTTCGGAGCGAAACCTGGTACAAAATCAGGAACTCCTGCGGTGCGTGCTGGAACTCAAGGCAGAAATCCAGACGCATCTAGTAAAGGGAGAGATCAGAAGCACCCAAAGCATCACCATACCAATTCAGGAGCGGCAGCAATTCAGCAAAGCACCTCAGGGCCAAGGAGATCAGATTTATTCTGGATGCCGCTTATAAATAACCTTCTGAAGAAATCACTTGTGCCTGTATGTGAGAAAGATTGCTTTTGACATTTCTCTCCAATGTTTCAATTCATGACATGTTCATTTGAACCTCATGTTAATCTGATTTTAAATATTACTTTTCATTGTGCATGCTGAAGCTAACACTCCATTGTAAAATAACAGTTTATCTCATCAGTTTGGCCATGAACATAACCTTCCTTTATACTTCCTCTGTTCCTAAATATAAGATGTTTTAGCTTTTTCCAGATTCACATGTATCTAGACATGTTTTAGTGTGTATATTCATCCATTTCAGTCCCTATCTCGACCACATTTGAAATATCTAAAAAATCTTATATATAGGAACGGAGGGAGTATATTTTATGTTACTTGCAGTTGAGATGAGCCATTATGATCATTTTTTACGGGTATTTTTGCAGGTGGTAATCTTTTGCTTCTCAAAGAACAGGTGTGATAGATCAGCAGAGAGCATGTTTGCTGCTGATCTCACCAGTAATTCTGATAAAAGTGAAATCCGTGTCTTTTGTGATAAGGCCTTTTCGCGCCTCAAAGGATCTGACAGGAACCTTCCTCAGGTTATCCAATAGCACATAAAGTTTTTTTTGTCTTGTTAGCTTGATGTAGTTTTGATGTTTTGAGATTTTGACATTCTTTATTAGGTTGTAGGAATACAAAGCCTTCTACGAAGAGGAATTGGAGTTCACCATGCTGGGCTTCTTCCTATTGTGAAAGAAGTTGTTGAGATGCTGTTTTGTCGTGGTGTGATCAAGGTTAAGCTTTGAACACCTAGCAGGCATTTCATATTTGAAAAAAGGTTACATCTAGCAAACTATAAACCCGGACACCTGAGCTCTGATCTTCCCAACTTTTGAAACCGTTGGACATAACCCTCTATGGTGGTATTTCAATGGTGGCAGCAATTTTGAAAACATGGAACCCCAACGTGAATAAGTTGGTAGATTGGACAATCAAATCATCATGACTCCACATGTCATCTTCCTCCTACCGTTCACCTGCTCCTCTTCCCTGGCTGCCACCTCCTTACCTCAATAGTTGCCTGCTGCTCCTCCATGCCCTCATGAGCTCCGCACGGACTTGGAGCAGGACGACACTCTGAATCGTCTGCCCAACCCAAGCGTGGTTCTGGAGCTGATAATGATTGATCACGGTGCTGCTTGTGCTGTCCCTTCCTGAGCTTGTCTCAAGTTCAGCGGTGAAGCTCTCTGCTCACACGGAGTGTCGTAATCTCCCCCATAGCTGATTTTCTCGAGCTAAACATCGCCTCCAATAGCGTCTCACCTGAACCCTGAAGAGAGTGAGTGGAACATGATGACATGTGTCCGTGTGGGGTCCTGATGACATGGCTGTGTAGTCTTCCAACTTATTCGTGTTGGAGCTTCACTTGTGAGAACTATTGCCAAAGTGGCAAAACCACCTTGCAAAACAGCTCTAGAGGGTTTTGTGCCTCATTTTTGGAAGCTGGAAGGGTCAGATTTCCCCGTGTGATAGTTGAGAGGGTTGAGTGTTCAGGCACTATACTTGTGAGAGTAAAGTGAACCTTTTCGTTTATATTTCGGTTACATGTTAGAAGCTGCTGTACGTAGCTAACCAGGATAAGAACTTTTCCTTTTTGGTATTTTAGTTTTTGTCTCAGTACTAAGCCTGAAGGGTTATATGTTGTTGAACATTTGCTAGATGTGAATAAATTTAAATGCTTACCAGTGACTACTAAGCCGGCAATTATGCACTGTGCTTGATAACCAGTGCCGGTAACTAAAAAACCAGTATCATGCACAGAAGGTGACTTGAGTGAGCAGCCTAACAGCGAAACAATTCGTCAGATCAAATCACTGTTGTCAGTTACTGGCTAAACTTCCTAAAAAAGCTACTGGCTAAACAATTCTCTCTTAAAATAGTAGAGCAGTTATATTTTGTAAATTAACCGAGTGGCAACCTTTTGACTTGCTTGAACTCGTTGCAGGTACTGTTTTCCACCGAGACATTTGCAATGGGTGTTAATGCTCCAGCAAGAACGGTGCGTTCTTGTTTGTTTCTTCCCTCATACGGAGGGTTTCAGTGTTTTTTATTTCTTGTGTGCGCCTTCAGACTGCTATTGTATCTAGACTAAGCATGGTTCAACCACCTACACTTCATTATTTTACTTGTGTTTTTTTCTGTTTGAACTGTGGTAATGAAATTAACCAGTTGCCTCGTCATTTGTCCGTGTGGGCAACTGATATTTCTCTGCAAATTCTAATTGTTCCCAGTCAAAAGAAAAAATAAAGAATTGCAGGAATGTGCTAATGATGATATATAAATATACTTTATACTTATAGTTTAAAGTAACATAATTTGTTCTGGCTGGTAACTGCTATTTCTTCCCAATTAATTCTAATTGCAACAGGAAGCTAATTGGTCATTTAGTTATATTTAATACTCCCCTGATCCTAAAAAAGCGTCGTGAGTTGTACGTATAAGTTGTACTTGGTGAGTTCATTTCCTGCGACATTTAAACAGGGTCGGAGGGAGTAGCTGAAACTTGAAACTAACAGTGCGGAACTTTGAGAGACTTCTCTCGATTCATTCATGTGGGAAGCGTGAAGTTGTTACCACTTAACAATCCATCACCTTCTCGAGATATGTGATAGTAGTGTCAATTTTTTTTTGTCTTGGCATGTCTATTTGGGCAATATTATCTAGTGTAGTGATGGTATTATGGATTGCAGGTTGACACGCTTCTGTTGACATGCTTCTTTTTCTAATATATTCTGCAGTTTGCTGTCAGCTTACACATAATGTGCAGTGTTTAGTTCGTGCAAACATAAATGTAGTCAGGCGGATGCACGTAATGATTTTCTTATGTCTGTGTGCAACTTCTAATCAAGCTAATTGTAGTTCATGCTTAGTTTGTAGGTTTGAGCTTACCATGCCTCGTAAGCTCAAGAATCTGATAAACTGCTTGTGCCCTTGACTAAAGTTTTGCAAATTCAACAGGTTGTATTTGATACTGTACGAAAGTTTGATGGAAAGGAACATCGAAAGTTGCTTCCCGGGGAGTATACTCAAATGGCTGGACGAGCTGGTAGGAGAGGACTTGATACCATAGGTACAGTGATAATGATGTGTCGTGATGAAATTCCTGAAGAAAGTGATTTGAAAAATCTTCTTGTTGGAAAGCCAACTCGACTGGAATCTCAGTTTCGACTGACATACACTATGATACTACATCTTCTACGTGTGGAGGAACTTAAGGTAAGACCTATCAATATCGATTGGAATAATCCTGCTTAGCCATGTTAATTTTCAAATCTAAATTCCGTATTTCGATATGGGATATTGCCTGTGGCCAACCTTTGTTTGATTTCTTGAGCTCATAGCGCAGCTGCACATGCACTACCTTGCTGAATTGTTCTTGCTGATAGCGCAGCTGCACATGCACTAACTTTGGAGACTTAAAGCTGCAACGTAAACTCGACACTTACATCATCCCACTTGCTGATTGCTCAAATAAGCTTATTTGCTTCTTAAACCATCTTCTTATTCTTGAGCTTATGGGCACAGAAGCACATGCATTACGAAGATATATGTTTGAAATATGGACCAAAAAGTGAAAAATGAGCTAGACATATATGTTGCTCTTGCTGCTGTCAGACATGTATATATTAGATTATTAGCTGTGGGATATCCCCATTGTTTTAAGGGGTTTCCTGCATATTTTTCTTTGCCCTTATACTGCCTCATGGAATAGAAGTTGATATTCCTAACAGCTGCACTACTAAACTCAGGTTATTTGCTTCTTAAAACACTTACATATGGTCTCTCCTGTTTGATGAATATGTTAACCAGAGAGTGTGTTCGTGGAAAACCCCTTGTACCTTGCACGGGTGGGTGCTCCCACTATCTCTACCATTGGATGTGCATTGAGATCTGTGCACATTCTCTTACCTCAAATTGTCGTGAGAGCATGTGCACAGATCTCAAGGTACATTTGAATGGCTGAGACTGCTTATTTTGCATTGCCGTTTGATGCGAGGCCGCGAGAACTTGCAATTGGCACTGATTTTGAATGAGCATAGGATGAAAATATAATTGATTGCGCCGTGGTTAATGTATTGTCAACTTTGTTAAGTTAAATTTTCTTTTTTCCTACACATACACAATTTGATTTGACTCTCAGTGTTTTGAGACGGCGTGACTATGTCTTAGATATGTGCCACTTTGCTCTTTTCTAAACCTTCCAGTGGAAATGGGAATATCTTTCATCGATGTATTTTCTTGTAGGTGGAAGACATGCTTAAGAGAAGTTTCGCAGAATTCAATGCACAGAAGGATTTGCCTCAGAAGGAAAAGCTGCTTCTTCAAATGCTGCGTCAACCTACACAGACAATCGAGTGAGACATCATCCCATATTTACCAAGTTGATACGTGTCAACATTTCACATGCAAGTCCTAATTACAATTGGAAACAGAAGTAGTGGACTATTGGAGTTTCATTGGCATAGAAACCTAACAAGCAAGGAGATTTTTGTACTCGTGTTTGATGTATGGTTTGGGTAGCCAATTTGTGGAATCACAACTCTTTGTAGAACAGAACCAGCACAGCTTTAGAGTAAGACAATTGGCACAGTAAAGAGGTGGCAGAAGTAGTTAGCAAATGCGTTGATCTAGTCTCATTTTTTTGATGACCAAAAACGACAATCTATTCCTAGAGGATTAGCCTTTGTTCGTGTGTCCATGTTTTGCAGCTGCTGATCTTATAGCCAAAAAAGTTAGTAGCTTGTAGGACTTGGTTACAGAAAGAAAAACAATAAAAACTTGGTTATGTAAATGGAGATGTTTAGTTATCTAATCTGGAAACTAGCCTTTGTTCGTCTGTCATGAACTATTCATCTTGCCCCCAAAAGATGGGAGTGTGGCAATATAATCATTTTCTGCAACACCTTGTGGGACCAGATGTACTGTCGGGTTGACCCAAGGCTCATATCACGGTATCAGTCCTCTTTCAGATCTCTGGATGCTATTAAATTGTAGCGATGTGTTTATTTTGGGTAACATGCAATGATGCAATATCAGATGCTGTCTTAATATGTTTCATACTTTGTATTTTCTTTTGCTTCCCTTAATAAATAAACCTACTGCTCAGTGGGTTTCCTGGGCAGGACATAGGCTTGACCCCTACCTGGCGTGGTTCAGTCTTTATCTATGTATCATTATGAAACATGTAATTCGTTTTGATAAGTGCTAAATGTATGGAGTAGTAATAAAAAGAGCAATATAGTTGCACGCAATAAATTATTCTATCTGCATCATCTATTTTTTAATTCATTCTTCTATTACCAGGTGCATAAAAGGAGAGCCTTCTATTGAAGAATATTATGATATGTTTTTAGAGGCGGAAGAACACAGGGAATTTGTTACAGAAGCAATTATGCAGTTGCACACTACTCAGCAGTTCCTTGCGCCTGGAAGACTGGTGGTTGTTAAATCCAAATCTGTACGTATTCATTTTATTGGCTTGCATTTTATGCATGCTTTAGTTTTGTTCATTCGTTTCAGTGATTTGTTGCTTAGTTATCATATCATGAATAAACATTCCATTTGACTATCTTTTATTAAACAAATAAGGATCCCAACTCAAGAGAAGAAATTCTAAAATTCAGGTGACTTGAGTATAACACAAGTAGCTAATTTGAGTTGATTTTGGCTCAAAATCAATCGTGACTTCGAAATTAAGCTTGATCTTTACATGACACCAAGTAGCTTACCACCTTTAAGCTTCTTTCTCAGCACCTCCAGTTTGAATGATAAGAACTTAAGTTGACCAGCCATTCGAACACGTTACATTAACTATGGCTTCTTGCGACAGTTCTATACAATTTACTCGATTTGATGCAAGAAGTCTGTCACTTCTATATAATTTACTCGATTTCAAGAAGTCATCCATAGGCTTACTTCTTAGCAGCACGGATGGTGGGCTAGACAGCCTCGGTTGGAACCTCACTTCTACCTTAACTAAATTGATCTCAAGTTCCTCTTGACATCACACATTTAATTAACTCGATTTCATATGGGTTCTAGTATTGAAGCATGGATTCTGCCATGGATTCAGATAAACGACATTAGGCTTCTTAATTTTGCTTATTTTTATTACTATAATGTATATCTTGTATGACAGGATGATGATCACTTGCTTGGCGTAATCGTGAAAAATCCATCGGCTGCACTAAAGCAGTATGTTGTTTTTGTACTGACCGGTGATTGCATTTCATCTGCACTAGCCCCTAATTTGCTCAATCAAAATGAGAAGGGACCGGGGGATTCTCAACAAGGATATTTTGTTATCCCGCCAAAAGGAAAACGTGGCATGGAAGATGAATTTTTCTCTTCGGCTAGAACACGGAAAAGTTCAGGTGTTATCAATATCAAGCTACCATACACCGGAGACGCATCAGGAATGGGTTTTGAAGTAAGAACTGTGGAGAATAAAGAAATTATTAGTATATGTACAAGCAAAATAAAGATTGATCAAGTCGGACTCCTTGAAGACAGTAGCAAAACAGCTTACACTAAAACTGTTCAAATGCTTATTAAAGAGCAGTCAGATGGAAAGTACCCTCCTGCACTAGATGCAATAAAAGGTACATATATTTTCCGATGGTTAAACTGCCATGCTGATTATTATGTTTCATTAGTTTATTAGTACATTCCAAATTGTTTACATTAGTCAATCTTGTAAGTAGGATAAGTTAGGGCTATGGTGTCATGTTCTTATGGATTATACTCCACTTAATTCCTAGAAGATACGACTTGAATGAACAAGAATTATTAAAACCACAAACAAATAGTGAACCATGTAACTGTTTGTTTTCAGTCTTCTTAGTACCAGAGAACTTGTCTTAAGTACTCTGATGCAACTTCAGCACTATGATTTACCTAACCAATCTGAATTTTATTTGGGTGTTACTTTCAATTGGAAAGAGTAAACTTATCTTTAAATGCTTAGTTCGACTTCGTGCACTCGGTTTATAAAATGTTTCAACTTGTTTATTTTATATGCAATGCAGATCTAAAATTGAAAGACATGGATCAAGTTAAAAGATACCATGCACATATCAACCTACTGGAAAAAATGTCTGAAAACAAGTGCCATGGTTGTATAAAATTGAAGGAGCATAAGTCATTGATGAAGGAGCAAAAGGTGTACACGGATCAGCTGGATCAACTGAAATACCAAATGTCAGATGAGGCACTTCAGCAGATGCCACAGTTTCAAGGCAGAGTAAGACTTCTACATCTTTTTCCTGTCATACTGGGTAAATTAGAAATAAAAAATCCTTAAGGAACAATATCTATTATTTGTGGGACAACAAAATCCAGGGGATTAGAAATTCAAGATTTCTTTGTCCAGTCACTTCTGTTTTGGGTCCCTATCCTACTGTATTCTAACAATGGTTTGGTTGTGAGTCTAAATCAGAAGGCTAGTTTTTTTAATGGAAATTGGTTATATATACTCAATCCAGTGGTCCACCTGCACGTGTGTGTTTGGAAAATATCATCGACTAATTACCGTGGATTGCTCAAAAGGCAGCGACCAGGGTTTAAGAGGGAAGTATCATATTGTTGGAGTGTGGACCACATGCATCTCAAATATTATCATTTTTATCCTGTAAGATTTCTGCTGTAACATCTTTAAAAAAATCATGTGTGCAGATCGATGTACTAAAGGAGATCCATTACATAGATTCTGATCTTGTCGTGCAACTTAAGGGCCGAGTAGCATGTGAAATGAACTCTGGCGAGGAGTTAATAACAACAGAATGTTTGTTCGAGAATCAGTTGGATGAATTAGAACCCGAAGAAGCTGTGGCTATTATGTCTGCATTTGTTTTCCAACAACGGAATGCATCAGAACCATCTCTCACTCCAAAACTGGCTGATGCCAAAAAGAGGTTAGTTTTTTTGTTGGTTGCCTCTAGTGCTTTTCTGGTCGGCACACCGCACACCTAGTGTCTTGTGCCCTATAAGATTTCCAAATAACTGCTTACATGGTATTTTGTTCTTCTTTTCTCTGCATTAGGCTGTATGACACGGCAATCAGGCTAGGACAACTCCAAAAAAGGCACGAGGTGCCTGTGGATCCTGAGGAGTATGCACGTGATAATCTCAAGTTTGGTCTTGTTGAGGTTGTCTACGAATGGGCAAAGGTATACAAACATCTTGGTAATGAACTCTTTCTCCAAGACGAGTGTAAAATTCTAACTCAGTCTTTTGCTGGCGCAGGGGACGCCTTTCGCGGACATCTGTGAGCTGACAGATGTATCTGAAGGGCTGATTGTGAGAACAATCGTGCGGCTGGATGAAACATGCAGGGAGTTCAGGAACGCGGCTTCCATAATGGGGAACTCCGCGCTGTTCAAGAAAATGGAGATCGCGTCCAACGCCATTAAGCGCGACATTGTCTTCGCAGCAAGTTTGTATGTCACGGGAATATGATGCCTGTACCCCTGTGTAGCCTATCTAACGGTGTTTGTAAGTAGAGAAATTCCTGTTCTGGATGCCTAATTTCTTCACAAACCCAGTCTTAACAAGCACACAACTATGAAAGTAGCATCTGATGCCCTTGACACCATGTAACGGCAAGTGAATATTATCAACAAATTATTGCATTTTCTAATGAGTATCTGAGGTTTTACCCAACCAACATTTACAAGAAGAGGGCTACGATTTGCAAAGTCAGCTATCGTAAGGAACATTTACAGGACGTAAGTTCCGGGCTAGCCCTCCTCCCCAAACTCTCTGGTGAACCTTGTGTACACTTCAAGCTCCGCCTTGCTCACTGTTGGTCTCTGCCTTGCAAGGACCTTCTCGAAGTCTGACCTGGAGATCGGAGGCGGGGTAATCTACATCACCACAGGAAAACACCATGTTAGCAAAAAAAGAATGAACAAACCAAGAGGCAGCAAAATATGCGGTAATCTACATCACCACATGGGAAACACCATCTGAGCACGAAATGAACAAAGCAAGAGGCAGGATGATATGCTGCTTCTGTATACCTTGTCAGCCACCCCTCCTTCTGCGAGCTCCTCCATGGTGGTCTGTACGGCGCCTGGTTGCTTTGAGCAGCATGGCGTCCACTTGCCCCCGTCGTTGTCTGTCCTGAAGAAGAACATGGCGTCCTGCGTCTTGCGCACGGGCTCAAACAGCACGTCCTTCACCTGTTATTGCGAGAAGGATCAAGATCAGTATCTCAACACTATTTTCATTATGTGCAAGAAAAGGCTGGGAGAAGTATGCAACATACGCAGACAGCGATGTCTGAGCCAGAGAAGCCATCTGTTCGGTGAGCCAAGCTCTCGAAGTCGCTCTCGGTTAGGCTGTGAGGGGTGTCTCCGAGATGGACCTGCAAAGGTGGAGTTGCGTTAACTGAACTTAGTAGCAATGCCAATGTTAGTGACATCAAGGTGGAGCAGAGTTACCCGCAAAAAAAAAGGGTGGAGCAGAGTTACCCGCAAAAAAAAAGGGTGGAGCAGAGTTGACTAAGTACCTTGAACATGCGTTGCCTGGCTCTAAGGTCAGGTAGTGGAATGTAGATGCGCTTGTCGAAACGACGCCGCACGGCCTGGGACACACGTATGACAGGTTAAATGCTATAAGAACAATTGATACAATGTAATTGTCTCTGAAGAAAAGATGCAGTATGTAACTAGATGAACAATTGGTAGATGTTATCTACCTGATCCAGAGCATATGGAGTGTTTGTAGCAGCGAGAACAAGGACTTTGTCATCATTATGGCCAACACCCTGTAATATTACAAGCATGACGAAAAAAAAACGTGTTCAGTTCTCACTGAAGAAACTATGATCGATTGAAGTTGATTTGCAAAATTAAACGCATGTGGGGTTGGTCTTCTTTGGTAATCTCGGCTAGTCTCCCAGGAAAAGAAGACACATTGGCAGGTGTTCTACGATGCCTGAAGAAGTTACCTGCATTTGGACGAGCAGCTCCGTCTTGACCCTCCTAGAAGACTCACTTTCATTCCCTTCTCCACGTTGGCCACACAAAGAATCAATTTCATCAATGAAGATGATGGAGGGTGCATTTTCACGAGCCATTTCGAACAGGTTTGCGACCAGTTTCTCGCTTTCTCCCATCCACTTGGAAAGAAGATCCGATGAAGATATACTACAGTTCGTTCACCATTGTACATCAGTCGAAGTAGCAGAATGGTGATGATATACAGTGAAAGGAAAAACCAAAATAATTCAAGTTTTGGCTCCAAATATGAGCATTGCCTATGCTTAAGGAAGACTGCGTGATATTGACCTGTCTGTCCCTCTCGTCAACCCTAACCCTCCCCCGGGCGGCGGCGCCGCGCCGCCCCGGGGTGCCCCCGCTGGTCGTCTCCAGCCTTCCCTCGTCGTGCTCTCCCTCCCGCCGCCGTCGCCGGAGGCGTCGCAGGGCAAGGCCCTCGTGGCGTGGCGGCGGCGGCGGCCCTCCTCGGCTCACGATTCGATGGGGGCGGCGGCGCATCCACCCGGTCGGATCGGTGGCGGTGTCGCGGGCCGGCGGCGAACGGGGCCGTCGTGCACGCGGCGGAGGACGGTGTGCCAGTGGCGGCGGCGGCGGGCGCGATCTTGGTCGGGCCGAGTGCTGCCGCCCCCCCCCCCCCCCCCCCCCCCCCCGATCGATGCACGGCCTCCTGGGCTGGTTCTGCAACACGAGGTGCGGTGGTGGTGGCCTCCTTCTTCGTCGGAGGTGGTCGGCCGAGTCCTTTGCGGCAGCGAGGCGGGAGGGCGGTGAGGAGACGGCGGCGTGCCGCCGACGGCCGCCTGGACGGTGGTGGCAGTTGGGGATCCAATCTGGGCTTGATCCGATCTGCACTGACCCAACCATGCTGCTATCTTCTCCGATGCCATCCCGCCAGAGGTCGTAGCCGGGGCGGCGAGTTGGAGGTGGAAGAGAGGCTGGCTCACAGAGTTGCTTCTTCGACCGACTCCTTTGCTGTTCCGACCGGCGGCGTGGGGGCCTGCCGGTATGCTCAATAATGGCGGCGGTCCTAGGGTTCCAACTCGCGCGAGGACGAAGATCTGCTTGACGCCGGTCCTCTTCGATCTGGCCGGAGTGGCGGGTTCCGGAAGGCTCCGCTGGCGAT
Organism: Poa pratensis; assembly: GCA_947311845.1. Classification (NCBI taxonomy): domain Eukaryota; kingdom Viridiplantae; phylum Streptophyta; class Magnoliopsida; order Poales; family Poaceae; genus Poa; species Poa pratensis. Next base: position 21,489,862 of record CAMZMU010000033.1, on the reverse strand, counting down.
CTCGCATGGACGTTATGCCTAGAGATTGCTGGATCGGATGGTATTCGGTCGCAACGCACGGAGCGGCGCGAAGCTCTGCTTCAGTTGCCACCATGGGCAAATCCATGGTGAAGTCAGAGGCGGAGAAGGTCATCGAAGCTGAGATTTGGAGGACTAGCATTGGCGTTCGGAGTATTTGCATCGAGGAAGAACTGGCTTGGTGTTTCATGACTTGGAGCAGCGGCATGTAAGAGGGGGCGACAGCATACGTGAAGTCCAAAGTCCTACCTTTCAGGGTGAAAACCCAAGGTCTGGCCTTAATTGGTTGTGCCTGGCAATGGTCTTGTTGGAGACATTGTTTTTGAGAGCGAGGATTATCTTCAGGGTGAAAACCCAAGGTCTGGCCTTAATTGGTTGTGCCTGGCACTGTTCTTCTTGAAGACGCTGCTTTTGAAGATTTAGACATCAGGTGTTGTTTTGGTGGTGGTTGTGCGGCAGCTGCAAGGATTGTAACTCTGTAGCGGGACTTTTCTTTTTATTTCTTCTTCTTATTGTCTTTCGGCTGTGTGCATCCGCAATGGCTCTGGCTATTGCGTTGTTGCAGAGGCTGGGTGTAATTTGTATCTCCGCGATATTAATATACATTCTTTATCTAAAAATAATGCAACAAAACCAGAGGATTAAAGCAACTCGTATGATTCTTTTGGAACCACACAGTTCTACAAGAATATTAGTACTCTATTAATCTCCGGTAGAGGATTGATTGAGCATTCGCAGTTTAATTTGTTTTTTGTGGAACAGAATTGCTAACTGAATGTGTCCCTGTTGTTGGATCACAAGTGTGGAACTGCAAAGAAAGTTAATCGCCCGTAGTGAACAGCAATACCTGAAGAAGGTGGAGTCGACCTCCGTCGCGACGGCTTTGGCCAAGTAGGACTTCCCCGTCCCCGGCGGCCCGTACAGGAGAAACGCCCTCCACGGCCTCGGGCCTCCGCTTCCCTGCAAAATTTCCGCCACATTTTGTTCAATCAATCACCAAACTATGTTCCAGATCGAGGCGAAATCAGCGAATCGCGACGTACCGGTGAAGAACTGCGGGTACTTGACGGGGAGCACGACGGCCTCCTGCAGCGCCTGCTTGGCGCCGTCGAGCCCGGCGACGTCGTCCCACCGCACGTCGGGCTTCTCGGAGACGGTCGACGAGTGGAGCCCCGCGCGGAGCTTGGCCCTCTCCGCGCCGCGCTTGTCGTCCTCCTCGTCCCCACCACGGCCGTCCTTCTTCCTCCCCCGGCCACCCTTCGCCGCCGCGCCCTCGCCCTCCTTGCCGTCGAGGAGGAGCGCGCGGATCTCCTCGGCGCGGGCGACGTACCCCGGGAGCCTGGCGGCGATGGCGTCGCGGACCCTGGGGTTGCGCTCGTACCTGAGGTGCGCCGCGAAGTAGTCGAGCGCGTGCACGTAGTGCTTCAGCGCGACCGCGTACTCGCCGGCGTCGTCCTCCTGCACCGCCCGCTGCACCAGCGCCACCGCCTGCTCCTTCATGGCGCCGTACATCGTCGATCGAGTCGTGGTGCCGTGGTTTCCTTCTCGGCTCGGTCTAGACACCTTTGGGATCGCCGGTCCCGCGTGTCAGAGACAGCAAGGAAGATGACCTCGCGAAGGAAGCCGTATCACTGGGCCGTGGTCTTCTTGTTGGGCCTCTTGAGTCTCTGGAGCCCGAAAGAGAGGCGGTTGCTGGTTTGCTCCAGAGCAGCGACTCGCTGTTCGTTCGTTTAGTCCCACCTCGCTCCCGGGGAGAGTTGGGGCGGTCGAGAGAGCCTATATAAGGAGGCGGAGGGCAGCTGTTTGAAGCATACCTTTCTCGGCCTTTTGGCTAAGATCAAGTGTAGTATCTGTTCTTATCAGTTTAATATCTGATATGTGGGCCATGTGCCCACAACGATATTAAATTTATTTTTTGTGGGGGAGGGCCCACCACAGTGGCTTGCCACTGGGGCTCTCAGGCGTTCCCCGGGCGTTGCACTACTGCCCGGGTGTGGCGCACCCCAACCAAATCTAATCAAAAGATTTTAATATTGGATTAACAGCTGTACTTCTACTAATTCCCTTTGTGATAAATCCATTGACCAAACCCATCCAAGTATCCAACTAGGCTGGTAGGAGAACGGAGAAGACGACCTGCGTTCGGTCTCCACGCCGCCTGGTTCCTCTCACGCGCAGGTCACCGATCATGGGCGCTGCTCGATTCGGAGGTGCGTGTACTCGGGGCGCCTGCTTCTCCCATCGGCGCAGGACATCAAGCTCGAAGGCTGCGGCGGCGCAGGACATCAAGCTCGAAGGCTGCGGCGGCGTCCGATTTGAGCAGGATCAGATGGGACGGTGGGCAGGCCGCTTGATCTGAGCGAGCGGAGGCCGAGAAAACTGTCCAAGGAGAGGTAAGTGCCATGTTGTGTCATGGGGTAGAGGTTTCTCTCCCGTGGGAGGGGTAGTCAGCTGTGTATTACAATAAGGAGAGAAGAAGCATCGCACTGAAGGTAGATTACTAATTTACTACGGTGAGTTGTTTGTGTGTGTGTGTTGTGATGCCATGACTGTCTGCTGACTCGTGTTGTGCCAAGTCAAATTGGACTGTGGATTTTGGAAAGCAAATTTATTGTAGGTACTGACAATAGTGAGCATGCCCGGCTCACCATATCAAATCTGATATGCTGCATCAAGGACTTGTTTGCCTTGTATTGTAGGTGCCTAACTAGCTAGGTAGCTAAATAAATCTGATAATAATGCAGAAGAATTAGTGATCCAATTATATTGTCTGCGTAATCACTTGGGTTGCTTTCTACAGTACTCCATAGCTGCATTTTGCACGGTCATGCTTTGAAAGAAGAGGAAATCTCAGGCCATTAAATAGGAAAGATCAGTGGAACCATTGTCTGCACTCATTGTCCAAACCAATATATCTGATATAGAGTCATGATGCCTTATGGTGGATGCCCTATGTTCTGTTCCTTGCTGGGTTCAGAATGGTCGTATCTACTTCATTGAAAGAACACTCATTATAAAAATGGAGGCAGGTGTATCATGTGAGATTCATCTGCGTAAAAGGAAGCTATCATCTCCTTGTATGCTTGCCTGCGTCTGTTATCAAATTTCTCAAGTACATGATTTTCCCTGACCAATCTTTCCCATAGTGGAAGAATAGACCAAGTGTTGTCTGAAGCAAGAGCCTTCAGTAGGGACTACCGATTGGCGCCCCATTCTGGCTTATGAACCACAATGGGAAACACATCACCCAAAAAGATTTCGTGGGAAAATGGACTCTGCTATGTTTTTTATTTCACGCATTGCCCTTTCTTTCTGCGGAAGTTTCACACATTGCCTTGATATTTGTCCAGATGAACTATGGAAGATGGCTGCAGCCATTGATAAAATCAGTAAGTGATCGAAGTTGATTTCTATGCTTCAGATAGAGTTCTGTTCATAAATCATGTTGCTTAATTGCCTGTTTTGCACCAATCACATTTCATCCTTGTCCAATGCATCATGAATTCATGATGTTGTGAGTTACCAACTTAAGGAGCTAAACCGACCATCATGTTTGCCTTGCAACTTAGAAAGTGTGACTGTAATATTCGTCACTCCTGTGTGAGTTACTGTCGAAGTGCCGAGCATGTTTGTTACTATGTTACTGAGAGAGTTACTCTAGAAGACAGTTCCTTAACATAGTTTATTTTTTTCTCGCTTCCTGTATTTTTGGTCATGCTGTTGTATATTCCAATAATTATAACTTATAAGAAAAATGCTAAAATGGAACTGTGCCAGTTTTCATCAGAATTGATCCCGAGAGAGATATGTCGAGCAAATACATCAATATGCTAGTGGTATGTTCTTCATGTACTTTGCATCACTTGATGATCTTTACTGTTCATTTTGACATGTATATGTCTTTCATCCCTTGAAGTATTTATAATCGTCCTAGACTAATGCAACATCCACTTAATTTGGTTGCCAATAATGCTGAGCAATTTGTGTTTTGCATAGATTCATCCAGATCTAATATGACTAACCGGCAAAACAGCTGAGATCGGAAAGGTTGATCGTGCGTATGGAGTTTACTATATGAAAACAGAGGAGGGTCCTGATTATCTTGTTGATTACTTGATTATCATGCATTTTACTCCAATTTCCAATTCTTACAGTTTTAATGTTTAATTTTGATAGTGCCAATTTTGTGCTATGAAGATATGTCTTCATGGTAAAACTAACTTCTATTGTACCATAAGGCAAATCAACAATCTGCAACCTGCAAATGATCTTAGGCCACTGTATGTTATCTGTTTTGAACTATTATACTTCTGCAGTACTTGTTTTAGTGTTAACGAACATGCACCGTTCAGTATGATGCAGTACTTCAAGCTAGACAGGCCAATCATATTATGAGCAGTTCATTGCCTTGGCTTGGTTACTTATTGTTACCCAGACCATGGTGCGGTGTGATAGGATCAGTTGCAATTTTAATTTGACAGCTGAGAGACCGATGATTACGTATATTGAACATGTATCCTTCACATTTTCAATTCATTTTATATTTAGTTTCTTCTTCTTATTTTTTTGCGACGAGACAACGACATTAGTTTATTTGTTACGCAATGCGTGGAATATCTCAGTCCTGTTTATCAAATTTGCTGACAGTAGCAATCTTTTGCAAGTAGGTGTATCTTATTTAAACGCTCACTATTTGGCGATCTGCTCAACTACTTTCAGGTACCGATGAAGGGAAAGATGGAGTTTTTCAATGTTACAGGAAGAACCATGATGTAGACTCACTTTCTATAGGAATCATCAAAGAAGTTTGAAAACAAAATATCACCGGCAGACTGATTTCTGAGTTTCGCCGGTAATTCAGATATTAAGGCATTTTTGGCTCGGCAGGTTTTGGTGAACATGTAGAATTCTGAGATTATATAGATATACAAAAATGTGAACAGACTGTTACTTTTATCGTCATAACAAGTCTCTATGCTCATCGCCGATTACATGTTTCATAATGAAGTGTAATATTCTGCAAGAGATGATTTATTTAAATGTAGTTCCTGGAGACATTTCCATGGAGTACATTTTGTGTAATTTTCTGGAGGCATGTTGGTGGAGTCTAGTATGTCTTTTTAGGGGATCAACTGAGAGTTTAACGTCGAATATGTTTTCAGATTGCACTGTATAAATCCATTCCTGTCTTTTCAAAGCTCCAAATTTCTGAGTCTTGGACGTCTGACGTATTTTTCTCCTCGGAAGGTTATTATGTAGGCAGTGGTATAAATTCCAAACCAATATGAATCTGCAAAACTGTAGAAGTTTTTTGTTTGCCTGCGAGCAACATAGTGTATTTCATTCTACAGCTCAATCAAAGGCAAGCGCGGGTTGAGCAATCCCAACACAACAGCGCAAAACATCCAAACTAACTGTTGAAATGTTTGAACACAGATTGATGCCATGTTCTCATGTGCGGTAAAAGTAAAGTTTTCACATAGTTTTTTTTTTTTTTAGAATGTTTCACATAGTTTTGCTGTTCCGGAGGAGACATGAGAGTGATTTTGGAAAGTAAAGCCATGGTCATAAGAAAAAAAGGTTGGGCTTTCTATTCAGGATGAAGGGGCCGGCCCAATACAAAGTTGCTATCTCGCGCAGCCGAGCAAAATTCACGCAACGCAGGGCCAGCGGCGCGCCAGTGCGCACCAGCATCTAGCAAAAAGATAGTACCACCTCGGAAGTTGAGGGAGAGAAACACCGGCTTAAATAGCTGAGTTCTGTGGCTCATAGCACGACCTTACTTGAACAGGATCTGTTCTATAGGATCGTACCGCTGCATCCTTGACTAATAAGGAGGCAAGCGCTTAAACCTGGTTGATGAAGTCTGACCTGTGGGCCAGAGCGTGATTAACGGCTCACAGATTACACCGGTCGGTGTTCTCTATGGCTGTAGAGGATCGTTCCTGTTCAGCTCTGCTGACCAGGGTGGCTCATAGGTTGTCTGACAGGTTCTTACATCTTTTTTTACTTCACTACATTTCTTGAACATCTGATATGAAGGCAAGCGGGTAACTAATATTATTATGTTGGCATCCTAATTTTTTTTACATTCCTAAACGGCTCCGCTCAACACCTAGTTTTGTATGACTCATAGGCTTTTTACTAACAAAAAAAGGAACCCTGCCTCTTTTTTTCACATTCGGACCCACAAGATTTATCAATCCCCAATCAACGCACATGTTGCAATGTCAGGGTTTACATGGGAAAATAAAGGAAAAATATGGCAATAGACCATATAAATTTGCTTTACTGTCAGAAACTCATTTCGTTACGTCCGACTTGTCTCTAATCTCTCTGTACTTCATTTCACATATGATCAACAAAAACCAAAGTAGCGAGGACAACTAAACACGCATGTATCAGCAAAGCAGCTGCTCTAATCATCCCGCTGCTCTAATGAACACGCATGTACCAAACAAAGTACAGATGCAAGCATACATCGGAGTCTGACTGTTCATAAGACTGATGCTCGACAACAACTACAGTAACAAGAGATCATCTAACTTTCAAAGAAAAACAAAATTAGTAGTAGTACTGTATATATGTTTGCAGATTAGTCGTACGTACCTTGTCATACTCTTTCTTCTGCACCTTAGGCGTCTTGAGAGGCTTTCTCCGGGCAGCATGGCGGATAATGAGATGGAGCAGCAATAACAAACAAAGTTGACGAACTGAACGAACAAGCTCTGCTCAATGTCGACGAGGATTATCTTACTGATATACGGCGGCAGCAGGCTGCTCAAGCCTTCTTCAGAGTGCTGCTATGTGCAGCCAGTTGGTCCAAATCTGGCATCATAGGGTGCACGTTTCTCCTAGACGTGTCCGCCTGTAGCGAGATGGACCGAGCAGGAGCAGGAGCCTTCAGCTCCACTCTGTTGGATCATTCTCCATTGCCATCAGCACGTTGATCAGTTCAAGCTTGAGGTGTCCGGGATTGTGTCCTTGTCTTGTGCTCCTCACCAGCTATGCCCTTGCGTCATAAGCTTATCCATCAGCCTTTCCTTGTCGTCATGGCCTCCTTACAGGAATAGCACTCCTGCTCCTGTGTTTCTGATGTGAACTAGGTGCTCAAGGCAGAAGATTGCCGAAATCAATTGCATTGTCCATCTCATATTCATCTGTGTGGCAATCACTGCCGCTTGCTGATCCCTTCTGTCTACCTGAGTGTTTTAACCATTCGCAGTACTAGTCAGGGCAACCATTCCTGTTGATTGAGTGTCTTGTCTGGCCACCAGGTGTTTGGTTTGCCATCTTTCATCATGAGTCATTTCATCGTTCGGAGAACCATATGCAGGTGACTTTGTGATTTTCCTTCTGACGGAAACAGGCTGAAGTGCATTGTCATGCCTGTACCCATTTGCAGCTTGATTTGTCGGCGTTTAGTGTCAGGCGTGTCTACTGTTTTGCCATTCAAGGTGCTAGCTGACTCAGTTCCTTGCTTTTTCCAGGCCCAGAGTTTGAAGCCCCAAGTTAAGATCATTGCCACCAAGCCATGTGGGAGATCGATGGTAGCCTTTCCCATCAGGATTTTCAATAAAAAGGATGGGTGATATAATTCGGTAAGTTCACTAAAATATGCATGTTTATTTTGAAGTACACCATATATCTTCCTTTTGACTGCCTTGATGTTAAAAGGGAGTGTGAATTCTTCAGCAATGTCTTGCATCACTTGACTCCTCATTAGTAAATGACTTGTTCTGAAGCTTCTGAACAAACTGTCCACAAAATTGTAAGTTAATCAGCATGGCGCAACAAAAGGCAGCAGCTCAAACACAAAAAGGGACGGCATCATATGCAACTCAGAGCTAAAAAAAAAGTAACAATGGAAGCCCCATATCTCTCTGTGAATACATGTCAGAGGTCACACAGTTCTGGTAAGTCGGGGTATCTAGCAGCAGCGAAAATCAGAGTGGACACAACATCCAAGGGTTAGCGAGGGCATTAAGGGTTAGCGAGGGCATTAACTGTAAATACACCACCACAGATTAGTGATCAATCCCACAAAGGCACTTTTGTAATCTTAATTGAATGCAACCAGAAGAATTCCTAAGTTCTGTAAGATGTGCAGATTTAACTGATATAGGAAAGTTAACTCATATAGGTAGAAAAATATAAACAAAACTCAATCTAGTATGAAAGTTTGGCATATACTCCCTGATAAGGTAAGTTTTGACAAAAGATATGAATTTATCTGCAGCTATAAGCATTGAGAAATGTACACACAATAGCGGAGTCCTGTGAAAGCTAGTATATTCTGATTTGCAGTTTCCAGATCATCTTGATTAGCTACATTGAAAATTATAGAAAATAGCAAACGCTAAGTTGCTTGATTAGCTACATTGACTGAATTTGCTTCATTTCTGGTTTTCGACCTGGAGGAGTGGAGGGGACATGTTCATGTAAAAATGGAGTATGGCATGCATTGTGCAGAAAATGATTCAGATAGTCAACCTATTGCTGTCAAGCTGTTGCCTTACATCATTTGCATGATTTTCAATGACGCAGAGGTGTTTTTCGTAACGTATCTAACTTGAAAGCCATCTCTTGTGCCAAACTAACTCTTCCTCCCTCAATAAGAGCTTGCTTCAAATTACTGAAAAGATTACCAGGTGGCCTAATTCCTTTGTCCAACATCTCCTGGAAATATACGCAAGCTTCTTCCAGCCTGTTCTCAAAGCATAACCCGTTGATTAACGCGGAAAACATGTGCATACATGGGAGAACACCCTTCTCCTTCATTTGGTTCCACACCTTCAAGGCCATATCAACCCTTTCATTACTGCAGAACATACCAACCATTATTGTATATGTGTTGATCTGAGGTTCACAGCCACCTATACCCATTTCCTGGAAAACATTATAGGCCTCTTCTATCTTGTTAGATTTTATAAGATAGTGCAGAATAATGTCATAAGTCCGGGAATTTGGACTGAGTCCACTCTTTCTCATCTCATCAACCATCCTGAAGGCCTGCTCAAACTTTGAGGATCTGCAGTAAGCCCCAACAACCGCATTGCATGTAGGTACCTCCATGGGAAACCCACTGGCCTTAGAAAGCTCAAAAAACTTCAAAGCTTCATCCAGCCTCTCCTCTGAACCAAGCCCATTGATAAGCATGCAATACACATGAGGGCTCGGCATGCAACGGTGGCTTCCATCTCATGGAACACCTTGATGGCCTCGTCGCATTTGGCGGACTTGCAAAAGGCATTAATGAGCATCCCGTACGCCACGACATCAGGCTTAATGCCAGCATCCAGCATTTCCTGGTAAACCGACTTGAGCATCAACAAGTCCTTCTCATGGCCCCAGCCTTCCATGAGGACGGTGTAGGTCTTCAAGTCCGGCACAAACTTTCCATCCCTCTTCATCTCCTTAAAGATGGCATGCGCCTTCTTGACCTGCTTGGATTTGCTGAGCACATCGATCAGCCAGTTGTAATCTGACAAGTCTGTTTTGAGCCCGAAACCGGCCATCTTCTCGAAGGTCTCGACGGCCTCCTTGACCTTCTTTGCGCGGCATACCTCCTGACGATGAGCCTGAAGGTGTCCTTGGAGAGCAGGCCGCGGCACCGCATGGCCTCCACAAGGCTCCACACCAGCCTGAACTGCTTTATCTTACCGAGCGCCTCGATGAGGTTGTGGAAGCTCTCGGCCGTGTACACGAAGCCCTGCTGGCTCTCGGCCCACCGGAAGAAGGCGAGGGCGAGCACGCCGGCGTTGCTCAGGTTCTTGAGCACCTCCGCGACCAGCTCCCGCGACACGGGCACTCCGAGCGCGTCGAGAGCCGACGCCACCGTAGGTTCCGGCTGGGTGGACAGGACGCGGCAGACCCTCTCCGCCGCCTTGGAGACGTCGGTGGTGCCTGGGACCACCGTGAACTGCTGGTCCATGGAGAGCTCGTGGGTGGGCGTAGACCCCGCCTCGGTGCAGAACCACGAGGCGCGCATTCCGTCGAGCACGTGGCCGGCGTGCGCGCGACGCGGGAAGGTTGTAGGCGGCTGAGGCATTTGGCCGAACGCCGTGCGGGCGTTCTTGGCGGGGACGGTCCTCGCGTAGTAGAGCAGGTGGGCGGCTGCCCGGCGGAGGAAGCGCATCCTGGAAGAGTTTCGGAGTGGTGCGTGCCCGGCGTAGCAGAGCAGGTGAAGCGTGGTGGCTGGACGTGTTTCGGTGGGGGGACGATTTCGGAGTGGTGCGACGAGAGGAGAGGAGAGACGATCGACCAACGAGCGGCTGCGGCAGGTCTACGGAGCAGCAGCAAATAGCAACTCAACACGCTCCACGAGAATGGATTTTTAAAACCTGGCCTACATGGGCCTTTTTTTGAAAAAATCGAAAATGACATTTTCTGAATTTTCAAAAAACACGAAACAAATCACAGATTACCTTAAAATTGCATTTTGGGCTGTACAAAAAGGACAAATCGGGCGAATTTCAAAATTTTAAAAATGTGTATTGTTCACCACTCAGATAAACCAATTTGTCTTTTTGGTGCAGCCTAAAATAAATGGAATTTGGAGTTGAAAATTTGCACGATTGTAGATCTCGACAATATCTATATCCGGTAATTTTTCTTGATTTTTAAAACTTAAAAATATCGATTTCGATTTTTTTTAGAAACGAGCACCATGTAGCCCGTACTCCATTTTAGGTTTTCGCTAAACACCCTCTATAAAACCATTTAGAGGACGAGAGGAGATTTTGTGCACCTGGCCAATAATCTCATTTTAAAAAATCGAAAATGCTACTTTAAGTTAAAAAATCCAATTTCTTAAACGTGAATACATATAAATGGTATATATATTTGTGCAAAGTTTTGGTTGAAAATATGTTTTATTTCGGGCTACAGAAAAATAACAAATTTGTGGGTGTTTTTAACCCGAATTTTGACTTTTTGTGTAGCCTAAAATACAACGTATTTTTAAACAAATATTAGTGCGTATGTAAAAATATGTATATGTATCCTTTTCCAGTTTTTTTTTAACACAAAAGTGAAATATTCGATTTTTCTAAAACACAGGATCCCCATGTGCCAAAACAAATTTCCGTTTATAGACCTCTAAACTTACAGAATATATGGGGGCATTTTTTTCGACAAAACTTATGGGGATTTTAGAAGGGCATACATACACGATTTGTTCTCTAGCTAGGGGAAATCCCCCGTCTCTCTCAGAGCACTATCCAATAGGGCAATAGGTGATGTAAAGTTGGGCACCAAAAGCTTTTTGATGTAAACGGAGTTTTTAGGCCACCAAGAACATCCAACTCGGACAAGTGATATATTTTAGGAAACGGCTGATGCAATAGTTGTCCTAAAAATAACTTCGAACATTGCATTTCATACGAAAAACGTCCGAAATTTTGATTCGAGCTAAACATGGAACAAAACATTCCTAAATGTTTGAACTATAATTGATAAACATTTAAATGAACTAAACATAGAAACCCTAATCATCCTAATCGACTGATGAGGAGGAATCCGAGCTCCAGTTAGACGAGGTCACGAGGATGATTCACAGTCCATGGTGATCTCGAGGGTCCAACCTCGCCCTTCTTCTTGACCTTCACCGTCGAGGGTCCAGCCTAGTCAGCCATCTTCTTCCTCTCGAGGTCGCACTTCCAATAGAACTCCAACTCGTACTGCATGTACTGGGGATTCTTCCGCGCAAACCTCGCCATCACCTCCTCATCGCTCTCCCGGGTGTTCGGCTGCTCCTGCTCTTCACGGAGCGGGTCTTCATCTTGGCCGACGAACCCCGTAGCCTCCAGAGATTCGATCTCCTGGAACTTGAGCTCCTCACATCGAACCCGAGTATCCAACCGGCGATGTCGTACGCCTGGGCGGCGACGTCGGCCGTCTTGAACGTGCCCATCCAGTAGTGCAGGCCGTCGCGCTGCAGCTCAGCGACGAAGTGGCCGGACTCTCACGCGCGCACGCCATTGAAGTCGGACTTTCTCTTGGTCTTCTTCAGTGCCAACGACGATTGCGGGTGGTCCTCGACGGGCAGGGGAAAGGGCGTCAACGGCGATTTGGGACTGCGACGGCGGATTTAGGGGTGGTAGCGCGCGGTGGGACGGTGAGGGAGGATGTAGATTAGGCGAGGAGGGCGCACGGCAATGGCGGATTTGGCCGGAACGACTTGTAACGGAAAATTTGAAAGTGACAGTCTGATGCATAGCAGATAATGGCAATTGGAATTCACGGAACTAATGTATGCATTATTTCCAACATGTACTACTCCTCCTGAGAAAAGAGCATTATCTTTTACGTGTTAGAAGTTAGCATTTCTCTGTGCCAGAAAATAAAGATAGAAATTCGCTAAAGAAAAAAGTTCATGAGATTTTTCTTTTCTTTTCAGAATTGCCCATGAGATTAATGGGAATGTGCTGGTCGAGAGATCATGGGAGAAAAGCCCAAAGGATCATTCATACGGAAGGATAAACATGGTCACTGTATCACGATAGAACGCCTTCATAAGTTCTTGGGCCTCTATTTAAAAAGAGATCTCCGGCCCAATACGAAGGTAGTTGCCAGAGCAAAATGCGGAAGGCCAGCGGGCGGCACTGCGCACCAGCTCGTCGCTAAAGATAGTACCACCTCGGAAGATTAGAGAGCCAGACACCGGCTTAAATAGCGGGATTCTGAGCAACATTGCACGACCTTACTTGAACAGGATCTGTTCTATAGGATCGTACCGTTGCATCCTTGACTAATAAGGAGGCAAGCGCTTAAACCTGGTTGATGAAGTCTGACCTGTGGGCCAGAGCGTGATTAACGGCTTAGATCACACCGGTTGGCGTGTTCTATGGCTGTAGAGGATCGTTCCTGTTCAGCTCTGCTGTCCAGGGTGGCCCACAGGTTGTCTGACAGGTTCCATAATATTTTTGCTTACGTCCTGAAAAATCTCGTTTTTTTGCCGCTTCACTACTCTTTGTTTTCCACGGTCTAGTTTTTCACAGAGCCCACACTTTGAAGGTGCGTCGATTAACGATTTCATTCATTGCTGCCAACCCAACAAATTAGATGAACGGAGAAATAAAATATGTCTATTCTATCAACAGCGGAGAAATATTAACGAGTGATAGATGAAATTATAGATGCACTCGGCAAGATCACTTATATTATTGTTTAGAAAAAATATTACAATTTTTATTAAACTAGCATATACAAATTGCCAAAAAAAAACATCACAATTGGGAACATGTCAACAAAGACCCACCAAAACGCATCAAAAGTGGTGTTTTCTTTTATTGAAGCGCCGATAAAATTTTCTAGTTTTTGCAATTACTTTGATATAGAAGCAAGGTATGTACGGAGTATTAAGTTTCCTATACACTTACTTGCTGACATCACTCTCTACGGCCGACTTGCACAAGTTAGATCTGACCCTGCAATTTGTAGCATTTCAGCCACGACATAATGCTCAGGGTCTTAGAGCATCTCCAACAGGCACGCGATAGCGCGGCGCGTTAAAAAAAAATCCAGCATGAAAATAGCGTTTTAGCGCGCTGGGAGGGTGCACTGCTTTTCCAGACGCGCTATATTATCGCACGCCGCTGGTAGCGCTCCAGCATTTTAGCGCGCCACAAACACTTTTTACACAAAGGCGACTGAAACCAGATCAAACTGAAGATAAAAATTAGACTGAAAATAAAGTTCATCTAGTTTATACTGAAATTTAAATGCGCTGGAAGCGGTGCGCTATATAGATCGCGCGCGGCAACATTTTTCCCGCGCGCTGGACTTTGCCGCGTCTGCTAGAGCGCGCGAAATGCCCCGCGGCGCGGTAAAATGACGGTTTTCGCGCGCGTGGCTAATTTCCATCGCCGGTTGGAGATGCTCTTAGATCACGCGGTCTCTGCGAGGTTGGATATAGAACTCACAGTCAGAGATCGCCTCGGAACCAATTTTTCCATAGTCATCAACTGATGACTCGTTTTACAGCCATTCCATGTCCTGAATTTGCCAATGTATGGTTCAGACCACAGGTAGTCAAAACAAAATCATACATGCAAAAAGATGGCAATAGCAGATCTACGGATAATTTTATAGCTTACTATCAACAACTAATTCGTCACCGAAGGGGAGATCCCAAACACAGAAACCAACTTATCCTAAAGAAGTTTTCTCCGGCCATTTTCTTCAGAAGCTTCTAACTAAGTAAAGATGACTAAGTTGTCGAAGAAGAGCAGGAGCAGGATCATTTTTTGCCGCTCTTCTTGAGGCCGGAACCTCCGAGCGCGCCCTTCTGAGCAGCCTTGGCCTTTAGCTCCTTGAGAGCCTTCTCATCATCTTTCTTCTTCTTCAGGTTCTCCAGATCAGTCTGCAGACAAGAAGAGAAAACACGGACGGACTCGTCAGTGCTTCAGCTTACTTTTCTGCATGTGATTCTAGCTATAGATCAACTAATATATCAAACACCACAAAACAATACAAAGTCCCGTCTCAATCCTTGGAAAATAAGAATGCCTAATCGATCTCATGTTTCAGAGTTTCTGTACAAAGTATTTTCTGCCGCAGAAACGAATCCGCAGGTTGATCTCTGAAACTATGCAAACAAGCTTTGATAATTGCGCAGAAGCAAATCGTCCTGATGCTTTCTTTCTTTGACGGAAAACCGTCGTGCTACTTTAATTCTTCAGGTTTCATATGGATTTCAGCGACGCGTGGGAGTCAGAGTGTTCATTAGACAGATAGAGATTTGCTCGACAACAACTAGACTAATTAGAGATCGTCCGACTCCAGTAACAAAAATAAATATTAGGATTGCTGCAATATGCTTGCATAGATTAGAACCATACCTCGTCGTACTCTTTCTTCTGCACCTTGGGCGCCTTGAGAGGCTTCTTCGGCATGGCGGACGACGGAGAACGAAGCTGTCGAAACCAAGCTCTCGTCGACGTCGGCGACGGCGATCTTTTTGATACACGGCGGCAGGCGATGGAACGAACGGCGGCGTTGCAGGGTAGGGGCGTGTCTATATATTGTACGGGTTGCCCTAAGGACGTAGGAGTCGTGTCGGACACGTACGCGGCACGGAAAGGGGTGTGGCAAACATGTTTCGTCACAAATTCGGAGAGGGAGGGGTGTACGATCGGCCATATTAGGGCCCATCTTGATCAGCGTCGTGAGCCATGGGCTTGAAGTAGGCCTATTTATAGATCGGCAGTAGTCCAGAGCTCAAGGAGAGCCCACGGCCACTCAAAAAAGAAAGGGACTCGGAGCATCTCTAACACAGCCCTTATAAGGCTGAACTGTAAACGTGTTTTAAGGTTCGCATTTTGAGTGGTTTAAGGGTCAATTTGGGCTACGGCAGAACAGCACCCTCAAAGTTAAACCGTAAAATCGAATATTCTCTTATATTCATTTCCAACGTCGTCTTCTTCCTCTCGTCCGGATCGATCCAGCTACCCGCGTGTCCCCGTGTGGTAATCAATCGATGTAGGAACTAAAGCGCTGGCGCCGTCGCGTTGAGCTAGCTACCTAGTTGTAGGAAAAGAATCGATCAATGCAGGAGCTAGGTAGCTGTGCTCGATCGATCCAAGAGCTAGCTAGCTCGCGTTGAGCTAGCTAACGTAGGAATCGATCCATGCAGGAGATAGCTAGCTCCCGGCGAGGCGGACCTGGACCTGTGTGTGCGCTTCCGCCGGCCGGCCGACCTCACGCGCTCCTCCGCCGGCCGGTGACGTGTGGCCGCAGGATGGGGAATCGCACGGTGGAAATCCCATCCTTAAACAGCCTCCAAATCTGCATATTCCCTGGTTTCGGCTACGACTTCACGGTCGCCATTAAAAGTTTTAAGGTTTTGACCAGTTTTACGGGCTCTATTCGGTACTTTTTTCAACAAAAACTGTAAATACACAGGTTTGACCGATTTTAAGGGCTCTGTTAGAGATGCTCTTAGGATGTGTTTGCTTGCAGAATAGATGGGTGCGTTTCTATAGGCAGCCAAAATTTTAGCAACAAACCAAACAAGTGTCGTAGAATCATAAACGGACAGTATTTTGGCACGGCAAAGTGCAAATGGAGCCACGCTACGTGAGGTCATTAAAAAACACATGAAACGGTATCCTGAAACCTTAAATAACTCTGAAACATTATAGATGATGTGTAGACGTGTAGTATGTATAGTGAGCAACCCAAACAAAATCAATATAAGGATGACTCCAACGGGCCGACGTAAACGGACGCGCGTTTGGTCCGCGTTTGGTTCGTTTGCGTCGGCAAACGGACAGGCCGACGCAAACGGACGCGCGTTTGGTCAGCGTTTGGTCCGTTTGCGTCGGCAAACGGACAGGCCCAGTCTGCCCCTGTCCGCCGTTGGTGGCAGTGCGCCCAACGGCCCGACGCATAGAGTCCGCCCGGGATTTTTTTTTTTAGCTAAACAGGCCATATATGGGCCTTTTGTAGTCATATATAGGGGGGTGAGCCACAAACGGCATTTTTACATAATATTTTTAAAAACAAAAATATATAAAAACGAGAAAATTTGCCCTTCGCGGGCTTCTACTCCTCTTCGTCATCCCCATCGAGGATGACATAGTCCGGCTGCTTCCAGAGGTGCGCCGGTGGTGGGGCGGCGGCCGGCGGCGTGGGCGGCTGCTCCTGCACCTGCTCCTGCGCCTGCTTTGGGACCTCCCAGTCGCCGCCATTGAAGACCCAGCGCTGCCCTAGCAGGCCTTCTGGTAGCGGAGGCGCCGGTGGCAGGTCCACGCCCGGCGGCGCGAGCTCGAAGACGGCGGGTAGCGGCTCCGGCTCTGGGGAAGACGATGGCGTCGGGGAGGGAGCGCGGTAGCGGCGGCGGCGGCCAGATGACGACCCGGCCCGCCGTCGTTCTTGGCCTTGCCGAACCCTGGACATCGGAGCGGCATTGCGGCTAGGGTTTGGTCGCCGGAGAGGGAACGGTAGTGGGGCAGTGGAGTGGGGGTGGGTGGGGCTGGCCGTCCCTATCCCCTGGCATTAAAAAGGACTGGGCCAGGGGAGGCTGACCGTCCCCGTGTCACTGCCATGTGGGCCTGGGGAGGACGCCACGCGTGAGCACGCGGACACGCGGTCAGTCCGCAGCGCGTCCGCGCCGACGCAAACCTGGCCCAAATTTGGGCCAGGAATGGGTCGCGGCGGACCAAAAAACGGACCGCGGTCCGAATGGGTCGCCCCGTTGGGCCGTGTTTTTGGCTCGCGCGGACTCGATGGGTCGCCCCGTTGGAGACATCCTAAGGACGTATAGTATGTATATACACCTTTTATAAAATGGAGTTACCTTTTGTTTTTACCCACAAATTTGATTTTATTTTTTTCCTACAAACTAACAAATAAATTTACAGATATCTAAAACACATACGTATCTTTCCGGCCAAAATATTGTGCAAATTTTTGAAACTTGATTTTTTTTTTAAATAAGGGGTCTTGGTAGCGTCGGAGCTAAATTGGCGTTCTCGTATTTACCTACTATATTTATTTAATAAGCCATATGTTTCCTAAAAAAGAGCAAGGAATAAGGAGAATCGCGCTATGTGTCTAGGGCCTTCCAAGTCTTTTTACACTAAGAAGGAAAAAATTACAAAGTGATGAGCACTAGTTGTTCATGGGGCAAATGAGTGGGAGAGGAGGGACTGGGTAGGAAAAAAGAAGGAAAGCAGAGGAAGAATAAAAAGGGACGAGAAGAGGGATTCGACCCACAAACATGTGGTGCCGACGGTGACGAGTTGATGAAGTACCAACGGTTATAATTAGTGTCCTAGCGGTTTTAAGGAGAAGCCTATTGACAACGCGACATCACCTCTACTTGAAATTGCCGCCCGCAAAGGACGATGGGGAGGGGGCGACAATGGGTAGTATGGAACAGTTAGGTACGGAGGAAGGAAGCGAGGGAGAACAAGGAGAGGCACAAGGGAGTGAAAGGAAAATGATGACAAGGAAGGAAGACAATGTGAGTGAGTTGGGTCATGTTGTAACCTGTAAGGGCAAAGGCATAAAAAATATCTGAAGTGAATGATCTAGCCAGTTCACCCAAAAGTCCAGACCGCCGGAGTAACTCCCCCCACTAAGCACCCCACAGAAGAAAAAAACACGGTCATGCGTTAGACGTGGAATCAGTAGCGTATGTAGACATTTTTTATAAATAAAATCTTGGCTTTTATGCCATATTGAATTGGATATTCTAGGCAGTTCATCAAAAAGTCACAAATAAGAGAATGCACCGGACATTTTAATCGAACAAGTACAAAAGTTAAAAGAAAAGTACATTTGTTGTCCAAAACAGAAAGGTAAATGCTCTGTTATCTCATCACTACCGTCATCCATGAGCTACAGAAAAAAAATAGATGAAAAAACTGTGAACAAGTCACTAGTGGCAGGGTCGCGGCCGGGTGAAGGAACCGAGAGCTGATGGAGCACAGCTTGAGACGTACCAAGTAAAACATGTGACTAGCTTAGGGTGCAACGGCCGTTGCTGCCATCGCCAAGCGTTACCTAGCGAACCCCGCCAGGCGCCACATGGAAGTCGAATTTCTTTCAGATTTGCGCCGCAACTGAATTTATTATCCCACAAATTCTTGTCTTCCAAGAAAATTAACTAATCGAGACGTATCTCGAGTAATTCTTGCGTCGCAAGCAGAGCCTAGGTAGTTACTCGGAGTACATATAAGTGGAAGAACTAGAAATCGATCGGCAGGACATACATAAGATCAATCACACGTACGGCGTCGATCGTCAGAAACGCAAGAGATGGCCATGCGATGGGGAGTGCACCCGTGATCGTGTCCTGCCGCTGATGGGTCTCCTGCCGCTGTTCCTCCGGGCGGTCGCGAGGCTGGCGGCTTGCGTCGCGAGCAGACCGCCGGCGGCTGTGGCGGCGACGGTGCTGTACCACGGCGGGGCGCTGCCGAGGGACCGCGCGCTGGAGCGGCTCGTCTGCGACGGCATGCTCGACGGCGGTGGCGGCGACAGCTACATCCTGCATTTCGTCGTCGGGGTCATGAGGTCCTTGGGCTAGCTGAAATCTACGTAACATGTAGTTTTAATCAGTTGTCTGACACAGGATAGAACAAGCAGAATCTCATCAGCCTCAAATATTTATAGGCTTGTTAATTTGGTCCAACTAATTCGATGTCTCTGAGAAGAACGTGTTTGCATTATTGCGCCGACGGCCACATGCATGGTCTTCCTAGCTAGGCGAAACATCGTATATGCAAGTTATGCCAAATACTAAATCTAAGTCACCTGCCGACTTGACGAAGAAAACATCTAGCCCCGTGCTAGCATAATTAAGCCTTCATCCAGTTAGGAGAAGTAGTTTGGCATGTGAAAAGCATACAAACTCACATTCAGACATATTGCCAGTAACAACAGAAACAGAGAAGGAAGAATCATCACTTCATTATAAACTCATCAGACATCTATACACCGACAACTGAGCACATGAGTGCACCAAACAACACATCCACTTCATCAGCACATATAGTATGGTATTCCTATCAAATTGCCCATTCAACTTCTCCTACCAATCATCTCTACCTAGACATCACACATGGACCAATGCAATGCAAGTATACCACCAAAGAAAGAAAGGTTGAAACAAGGACCACCCGAGGAAACATCAAACATGTAACTACCTCCGGAGATCCTCCGATTCATGTGAGTATGAGATGCTGTGACGGCACATGGACAATGCCAATTGCCAAAGCCGCAAGAGTGAAGACAGACTGATGACAGGCAGCTCACGCCCGCTTCAGAGCGCTGATACGCGCAGCCAGCTCGTCGAAATCCGGCATTCTCGGGTGCACGTTTCCCCTAGACGTGTCCGGCTGCAGCGAGGCGGACCGAGCAGGCTTGGCAACCGGGAGCCAGATTCCGTGGGCAGAGATATGGCTCTTTCTGGAGGATTGGGCGCTCCATCTCTGTTGCCATCAGCAGGCTGATCGGCTCGAGGCCGAGGGGCCCGGGATTTTGTCCTCGTCTTGTGCTCCTCCCTGTCCATGCCCTTCTTGCTGTAGTGCCTCAGAAGCTTGTCCATCATCCTTTCGTCATCGTCATGGTCACCGCCTTCACGGGGTGAGCGCTCCTGCTCCTGTGTTTCCGATGCGAACTAGGTGCTCGTGGCAGAAGATTGCCGAAATCAATCGCGTTGTCCGTCTCGTCTTCCTCTGTCTGGTAGTCGCTGCCGCTCGCTGATCCATTCTGCCTGCTCGAGTGTTTCCTTCGTTCGTAGTCGTCACCGGGACCACCATTCCTGTGGCTTGAGCGTCTTGTTCGGCCACCAGGTGTTTGGTTTGCCATCTTTTCATCATTAGTCGCTTCATCGTAATGAGAACCATGTGCAGGTGGCTTTGAACTTTCCTTCTGACAGAAACAGGCCGAGGTGCATCATCATCAACCAGACCATCTCTCCGGTGACCTGTTGCTTCCGAACCATTATGCCTGTACCCATTAGCAGCTTGATCTGTTGGATTTTCATGCGCAGGTTTCATGTTACTGTTTGGCTTAACATAGGGAGGCCGCATATTGACTACCTTCTTCTCTGGCATTTGCTGCCTATCTTGCACCGACTGTCCATACTCTCCTATATGCCGTGCTTGATTATACAAACCAATATATCTTCGTCAGCAGACTTCTCGCTCGTTGCTCTGTATGGCTTAGAATAAGGAGGAACCTTGTTTGCTGTTTTACCGTTCAAGGTGCTAGCTGATTCAGTTCCTTGCTTTTCCAGGCCCAGAGTTTTAAGCCCCAAGTCAGCATGTCCCCAGTTATGATCAGTGCCACCAGCCATGTGGATCGATGGTAGCCGTTTTTCTTCTCAGTGTCCTTTAGTTCTGTGTATGGAGGAACTATTTTCTTGGTTTCTCTTTGAAGAGGTTTTGCCACAGCAGCCTCCTGTTTCTTTGAGCCATTCAGATCCAACTCCTCTGCATTCATCAGTTCCCTCCAAGATTGGCCACCCTTTTTCTCATCTTTCTTGATGTCCGTTTGACCATTCCTTCGCTTCATGTCCGAAGGAAGCACCTCATTATCCATATGCTTCCTCTCGGTAGGTTTATCTGAGTAGTTCTTCCTGCTTTTCTCTCCAACTTGACCAACACAATCAGGAACAACATGAATATCTTTTGGCTTTATCTGAACTTCCTGCCTCCGTTCACGCCCTTCAGGTATGGATTTAGATTTCCTTTCAAGCACAGCATGCTTATCTACCTTGTGTCCATTGCGCCCTGATGCTTCGACCTCTGCGCCTTTAAATGAACCCTTCTTCAGAAGATCCTGTTGAAAAAAAAATCATAAGTGAATGACCGCACATATAATTATCAGTAAATGATCATTCCAGTCGTTAATAAAAAGGATGGGTATAAGTTCACTGAAATATACATGTTTATTTTGAGGTGCACCAGATATCTTCCGTTCGACTGCCTTGGCGTTAAACGGAAGTGTGAATTCTTCAGCAATGTCTTGCATCACTAGCAACTTCTCCTCGTTAGTAAATGACGTGTCCTGAAGCTTCTGAACAAACTGTACACATAATTTTTAGTCAGCACAGGTGCAACAAAGGACGCAACTCAACAAAAAAAAGGACAGCATGATATGTACCTCAGAGCTAACAAAAGTTTCAATGGAAGCCCCATATCTCTCTGTGAATACATGTCTTAGGTCACAAAGTTCAGGTAAGTCAGGATATCTAGCAGCAGCGAAAATCAAAGTTGACACAGCTTCCAAGGCTTCGCGAGGGCATTCACTGTAACAGACCACCACAGATTAGTCATCAATCAGACAAGGAATTTTGTAATCTAATTTGAATGCAACCAGAACTATTCCTAACTTTTGTAAGACATGCAGACTTATCTAATAAAGCAAAATAACTTATTGCAAAACATAAACAAAACTCAATCTAGTATGAAAGTTAGTATATTTGCACCTTAAGCATTGGAATATACACACACGACGCACAATCCTGTGAAAAGCTAGTCTGCTGATTTGCAGTTTCCAGATCCTCTACAAACTTTGGAAACACCATGCAACATTACAGAAAATTGTGAACTAATTGCTTGATTAGCTACATTGACTGCATTTGCTTAATTTTAGGTTTTCAACATGGAGGAGGACACATGTTCATGACAAAATTGGGTATGGCATGCATTGTGCAGAAAATGATTCAGAGAGTCAAGCTATTGCTGTCAACTAAGCAACAATTCTGAAACATTACGTTATAATGGGCAAAGCTAGGAAATCACATGACATGTATTTGAACCCAAAAAAGGGAGACACATATTGCCATCAGTTAGGTACAACAGAGTAAATAATTCTAAATCAATTGTTACAGTTAAGGTGGATGGGTTATTGGATTATGATCTTTCCACCTTTTCTAGTTCCTACCACCAGCGCACTAACAAACATATCACACATCTGCATTGCAGTAATCGAATGAAACACACGACAGCAAATGTCCTGAACAGAGTTGTCAGGGATTGCAGAATTGTTCCACGAGTCCTTTGTTAACAATCTCACAGAAATACCTCTGCTTCTGCAGGTTGAGCTGCTTCGCTATGTACTCGCAATACTGCTCGATCACATCGTAGTTTGACGCCTGGTTCATCTCCACAATCAGTTCATCGATCTGCATTGCCAGGAGGAAAATATTCATCATATGTACACATCTCATGTGAACACAAGTTAAATTTCTTCAAAGACAACTCGCAATAATTTCTAAACAATGCAAGTTGGTTAGTCGGGTATGCAGGCTGTACTATACCCGTCCGAAGGCGTGCGACTCGAGGCCATTGGTGATGAGGTCGGCGACGTCCTTCCTGAGGAACTTCACCATCGCCTGCTTCTTCCGCCGCACCAGATCCAGCCGGGTGCGGGTGCATTTGATCGCGTGCTTGCTGCATCCAACAGAAGGAACAAATCCATTAGTTAGAAGGAGAGGAACACGGCGACGAATCAGAACAAACGCGATTCAAATCGAGGATGCAGCAACTCGAAGAAGCAGCGCAATCCCCAAAAAGGATAGATTCCGGAGCCAAGCGGGAAGAACACATGTAAGCAGCAGCAACACGAATCGAGAAGCAGACCAAGCCAGAGAAGAGGGGAAAAGTAGGCGAGCCGACAAACAATCCTTTGAACACGGAGGAAAAGGTGGTTAAAAAATTCAGCTAAGAAATTGAAAATTCCGTGCAGCTGAAGAACCACGGCCGACACAATCCAGAAATCGAACGAATGCCTGCCGCTGGCATCGATAAATCAGTTCCCTCCTAATCCGAAAAGCTGAAGAAATCATCTACCAAAAACACCAGAACACTCGATTTCGGGCTAGCTCGACCACTAAGCAAAGGCAGTTCAAGAGCTCTATCTCCCACAAACCAGAACCGAATCAGCAGAAAGTAAGGGATCCACGCTCGTACCATTTGTTGTAGAACTTGGAGTTGAGCAGGCTGTCAAACATCTTTCACCTCCCTCGCCGCCGCCTCCTTCCGCTCTGTTCTCTCTCTCTTCGCCTCCCTCTTCTCTGATTAGCGGCAGGCGAGAAGACGAGGCGCGAGGTGCTGGCAATGGTGGCGTCCGTCAAGGCATGAGACAGGGAGAGAGAAATCAGGAGCAGAGAGATGGTGGGGTGGGGGGAAGTGGAGGAGGTGGTGGAGAAGAAAGACCAACAACAACAAATCTGTGCTAGCTGTTGCTGAACAAGGCCAGGTGGCCGGGAGCCTTCTTCTGTTGTTGTCTATACAGGAGTGGATTTTCTTGGAGGAAAAAATGAGAGCAAGAAAAGCTTCTAGATATATAACTGATCTTGGAAATTTATGCTCCTTTTTTTCAGTTATTGTCCATTTGTGGTGCAGTTACTGAGTGATGATGTGTGAATGGCTGCATTGCTTGGACTCCTATTTCAACTTCAACTGGTTATTAGGTGTGCAATGGAGACACAAAAAAAAAATCCCTCCATATGCAATTTTGGCATTGCTAAAAAAGATGGCGTTTGCATCATATACCCAAAAATGGCACTAACCATGGAAACTGGGAAAGTGCACGACGCAATTCCCGCAAAAGAAAAAGGTGAATGAACATGGTGCAAAACTAAGGTTCTTCTCTCTACATTTAAGGGTGGCTTTCTGTTTTGCTGCCTTCCTTTTTGGCAGCTAACTTTCCTCTCAGTTTGTCGGTGATTTAAGCTTTTAAACACATATAGGTGGAAATAAAATGCATTTGTTTTTTGCAAATAAAATGCAATTTAATCACAAGCTTCATGTAGAATACTACATTTTGTACAGCACTCACCGGACTGGACCCCCACTCAGGTTAAACTAAAGTGGTGCCTGCCAACAAACTGCTGTGCGTCACCACCAGCATTTGTCCACTTTGAAGACTTCACATGCAATCCATGATAGGTAGCGAATCTTAATCGCGCTGATTACTCTTATTTAAGGCTGTCAGCAGTGCTAGTACATGTACATGACACTATAGTTATACAATAATCTCCACTCCACCAGACAAATTGCTGACTAATCCTGCCTGCTCCAGTCATGGGCCGGTTGATGGAAACATATCACCAATTAGTCCTGATTTGTCTGTTTCCTGTTTTGTTTGTGCGTAGATGCTTCTAGGATCACGATAATCGCAGAGATAAATTGACAACTCTAGCCATGCCTCGTTGATAAGCTTACGGTGGTGCATATCCATCCGGATTAAAATCTTGAGTGAGCAACGTGTCATACTTAGAATTGCTCCCGACAACCGGTGCTTCCTCTGTTTGAAAAAATTCAAAAAGAAATTAAAAGT
Source organism: Poa pratensis (assembly GCA_947311845.1). NCBI lineage: Eukaryota > Viridiplantae > Streptophyta > Magnoliopsida > Poales > Poaceae > Poa > Poa pratensis. The sequence continues at coordinate 21,465,043 of CAMZMU010000033.1, read as the reverse complement.
TTCTAAAAAGTATGAAAAAGTATACATGTTCTCAATGATGTGTTCTACGTATGTGCAAAATCACAATGTGAAATATTTTGTATTTAAGCTACACAAAACCATAATATAAAAGATTTCATGTTGTGATTTTGCAACCATATGCCTAGTATACATCATGAGAACATGCTGAAATTTTTTCGATTTTTTCAAATTCTAAATATATTTTTATTTTTTTCAAATAGAGTGAGCACTCCTGATCAGGAGCCAAAAGTGATTTTTCACAAATCAGCCATGCCTAAGAGCATCTCCAACAGCGGCGCTACGCTCCGGCGCGCTAAATTTTTTTTGCACCGTCAAAATAGCGTTTTAGCGCGTTGGGTGTCTGTTTTGCTTTAGCAGACGCGCTATAATTTAGCGCGCCGAATAGCTGCTTTTTGAGACGCGGTAAAATAGCGCGCCACAAACACGTTTTGTTGTCTTTGCAAACGAATAGAAGATCAAAAGATGGGCTGAAAATAAAATTTTATTGATAGAACAGACACACGTTCGTTGACAAGTTCGAACTTCTGAACATAGAACAGACTGGATAACTAAACTAAACATAGAACAAACTCGATTAAACTAAACTAATCTGATAGATTCGAACTAAACTAATAGTCGAAGTCAAAGTCAAAGTCCGAGTCCTCGGATGTATCGGAGATGTCAGAGAACAAATGCTCCCACCTGGGGTCTTCCTCGTCCCAGGTAGTGTTGTTGAGTTGCGCCTCCGCCTCGACCTTGCGCCTCCCCCGCTCGGTCCGGAGCTCCGCCCGCTCCAACCTCCGCTCCGCCGCTTGCGTAGCCCAAAACTCCTCCTCGGCGGCGGCTTCTTTCGGGTGGCACCGGCGCCAGTCCGCCACCATTTGCTCGTCCCTGTCCGCGACGAGGAGGCGGGCCTGGGTCCGGCGGTGGGCGCTCCGCTCTTCGACGGTGACGAGGCGTGGCGGCGCGCGCCAGATCCTGCGCATGCTGTGCGGTTCGGACGTCCGCGAAGTTCATCTGGCGTCGGGGCCGATTTAGGCGCCACGCTGCCACGTCGTAGGCGCGGGCGGCCTCGTGCGCCGTCTCGAACGTCCCAAGGGAGATCCGCTCGTCGCCGACGCGGATTTCCGCGTAGAAGGCGCCGTTCGGTCACGCGCGCACGCCGCGGTAGCCGGACTGGCAGAGGCATGGTGGCGACGGCGCGCGGCGCGGAAGCTCCGGCTGGCCGTGGCGGATTCCGAACGCGGGCGGGACAGGAAAAACAGTTGGGGAGAGAAAGGAGAGCCGCGTGAAGTAGCGCGTGCTGGCCGCACGGCGGGATATATAACGCTGAGAGTACCGCTTTGACCAGCGCGCGCTACGGTTTTTGACGCGCGCTCTTTTCCCCCCTCTGCTGGAGCGAGCGAAATCGCCCCGCGCGTGCAAAAAAGCTCAGGCGTGTGTTGGAGATGCTCTAAGGCTTATCGCAGCGCAAGCAGACTATCCATCCGGATTAAAATCTTGACTGAGCATCGCCGTGTCATACTTAAAATAAAAGTGGTAAAAGGTTAACGCACGATATCGTTTGGGCAACATGTCAGATATCACTCAAGCCGATCTAGTCAGTGTCCATTAAATCGACGCTGTGCATCATCAAGATTAGTTGGCAGGCGTACCAGATTTATTATTAGCCTCTGTGGTGAGCAGAGGAGGATGCAAATTAAGTAAAGTGGAGTTGATTAATAGCTGATCTCCTCGACTGGCTAACCGAAGGAACCTTGTCAGGACAGGTGCAACGTGAGAGGCAGGCAGACAAGGGCGTCAGGAGGCTCGCCGCTGCCACATGCTTTGCTAATTGCTACCGCCGACCCATGCTGCTTTGCTGGAAAGGGAAACACGTGGAGCTTCTTTTTATTCGCAAAGAACTTTTTTTTTTTAGACTTTTTGTATGCGTATAGAATTTTCTGAATAGATCATCTGACTTGTATGATTATACTCTCTTCGTTTGGAAAAAGGATATCTTCCATATATCCAAATTCGGATGTATGTGTACATTAAAACATGTCTACATACATTCGAATTTAGATAAATCCAAGACATCCTTTTTCGGACGGAGGGAGTAGTTTTTGATATATTTCATCGAGGATTCGGTATGTCAAACTCTTTTTCTGCTAATTCTAGTCGTTTTCACATCATATAGGATAGCAAAAGCACGTCACATTTTGGTTATGCGGTTTCCCTTTTCATGTATGTTAGAATCCTAACGAATCAAATAAACCTCGATGACAGTAAAACAAAGCAACGGTTGAACGAAACGGTACGTACGTGAGGCTGGAGAGGAGCCATCGTGAGGTGATCAGAAAACCCATCTAGGGTTCCGTTCCTCTCGCCGGCAACGCTGCCGGTCCGCTCCGCCTCCGGTGGCCTTAGGGCCTTGGAGACGTGGCGGATCACGGCCTCCCGCCGGCGGGAGGGTTTCCGTCCTTTGTTTAGGCTTTTCAGTGTCTTCTTCGAGACGGTGAGGCGGAGGCTACATCTTGAAGTCAGAATAAGGTCCTCCCCATCCTATCCTCGCTCCGGTGGTGCGCCTAGCGCCAGCGGAGGGCGCGTGAGTCGTGTGTCCGGCGGATCTCCTAGGATCCAGTCCGTTTTTGTGTTCGTCCGTGTGGTTGCAGATCTGGCTCTTTCGATCTACGGTTGTCATCATTGGCGATGGTTACTGCTCTGGTGCGTTGGTCCCTCGGGACCTTAGCACGACGACTTCCCGTCCGTCTACTACAACAAGCTCTACTACGACAAGCTTTACCCAACTCCGGTGAGGGAGGGTGAGGACGGCGGCGCGCCTTCGGCTCGCTTCAGTGTTTGTAGTCGTCTCTAGGTGGTCCGAAGACCTATTTGTAATTTTTATTACTTGTGGGATTCTTTGTACCTTTGTTGATGATCAATAGATTGGTTGGCCTTTTCGCAAAAAAAAAAACGATAGCTCGAAGCCACAATTTGCTTTTTAAGTAAGTTGTTTATCCATTACACCATCATTCTAACCATGGAAGGATTCACACTCGGCCGCTACATATAATATGACCAAGAGAAAAGCTGACACAAGCTAATTAAGACTTAGATATTTAGTATATGTTTTACGCTATGATAGTTTGGTCTTGTGGTAGATTATGACAACTCTGATTCTTCAACTATTATTATGCTTATTTTTCGTTTGGATAACTAAAGTATTGTTACTATTACCAGACAAGTTCAGGTACAATTTAACAATTACAAAACCGAGGTTTAGCTTACATACGATTAATTTTTTTTTTGCAAACTCATAATAAAAAAAATGTAGAGGTGTGAAAGAAGCTAGCCTACTTCGTGTGTCTTGTGATTCAAAAGAGTTTCATAAGTTTTCCGGTGCACTGAAATCCGTACGGGTTATTCTTGCCATGGGTGTTATTTCATTCGCGTGACTATTTGTCTTTGAAAAAATCCTACTCCCTAGATTTGTCTCAATCTTTTCTGGATACATACTAAATCCAGAAAAGATTGTGACATCCTTTTGTGGACGGAGAGAGTACAATTTTTATTGCACTATATTTCATACAGTAGAAAAAAAAATCATTGACTTGATACCTTTGAAAATACTTGTTTGTTTTCCTTGTGCAATCATACAAATTTTTGTGCAGAAAGTTAAACCATGTATTATTCAATCTATGTGCGTTTTTTAAATCGTTTGAATCAAGTATAGGTCGTCCAAGAAGGTGGAACCTCATGCTAGCTAGTACTAACCTAAACCGGTGATTATCTTGCACCAAAATTAGTGCTGTGTACAGTGGCAAATGACCACTATTAGAACATTCGAGAGTGTGTGCGCTCCATACGTGGACATGATTGGATCATCCATCCCCTGTTCGGATAACCTCGACCGTCTTGCCCTGCATACGCCACAACGCGCACAAGACACAAGCGGAATTGGACGGATCGGGAAGGAAACGGCAGAAAGCCGGAAAAGTGGGCAACACGACGACGGATGCTGCTGCGTGCAACGGTCAAATTGGGTAGGAAATGATGGACCACCGGATCAGGACGAGGAAAAAACGCGAGAGCCGGCCGGCGGCCGGTGGTGGTCCACCGCCATTAACCAACTGTTTAAGTGCCCGTTAAAAAGGTGGCGTGGCGTGCGGGGGCCGCGCTCGCTCCGAGGACGAGGACGACGGTGCCGCGCGGGGCTTGGTTTGGTTTGGTTTGTGTGTCGGGTAGGTCTCGTAGGGGTGGTGTCATGGTGGACTCGTGGATAGTGCCGACCCGGTTCCATTTCTGTTCACCATTTGCTCACGACGAGCAGCTCGGTATGGGCCTTTTTTTTCCCCGAGGAAAAACAGGACCTGGACTGGACCCGGACCGGTTGTACTCTTTTCCGGCAAATCCAATTTAGGCAGTTCATTTTTCTTTTCTTTTTTAATGTTATCTATTTTCCTCCCATCCCTCAAAAAAAAATCTATTTTCCTCCCTCTTTCTTGTTCGCTCTTATTTTTCGATAAATGTTTTAAGAAATTACATACTCCCTCCGTTTAGGTTTATAAGTCATCTACGTATCCCTAGGCCGTGGATTTAACTAATATAATACAAAAATTAAAATACAAAAATTATATCATTAGAAAATATAAAGTCTGAATTTTCTAATTATATATTTTTTACAATATATAAATCACATTATGTTGCTCAAATTTACGACCTAGGGATACGTAGAGGACTTATAAACCTAAACGGAGGGAGTATCTTACATGTTGTACATGTATCTCTATTTGTTTTCTGGATAATACGTTAAATTGTAGACTAGACAAAGAATCACTAAATCATGGCTAAAAAGATACAAAGTAACTATTTTTCTTAAAACATTTATCTTGTTTCTGCATGTCACACATGAAAAAAATATCTTGATACATACGACATTTATATATACTTGTATGCTTTTTCAGAAAATTTGGAGATGTCAAATAAGTTTTTGCAAAAAAATTAAGCCGGATCAGAGCACGCGGGCTATAAATGTTTTCTGAGTTTATTCGTATATTTTTTTTGTTTCTTTTTGTTTTTTATTTCTCTTGTTTAACTTTTTCTTCACTTGGCGAACATTGAAGAATATTCATGGCTTCAAAAAAATGTTCATGTGTCCCAAACAAGTTTAATATTTTTTCAAGAAAAGTTCATGCTTTTGTGATCCCAAATTCCTTTATTTTTTGTTCTAATGGTTCTTGATATAGAATATTGTTTAAATATCTAGAAAGATCATGGGCATCGGTCATAATTAATCAATGGAGCAGATAACCAATTGAGAAGTTTTAAAACACAAATTTTACCTTCTTGGATATACAAAACATAAATTGCTAACTATTCAGTATAAAAAATGTTAGTTTTTTGTACTCCTAGAATTCTAATTTTATGTACCGATGGTTCCTTCGTATACAATAATTTTGAAACACTTTTGTAACATGTGAAAAGATTCATTGGTGGTGTGACCATTGACCAATGGTGCAGATGGTCCTAGAAATAAACAAACAAAAGGTCTAGAGCTTAGCGCATGGAAACTCTTACAGTCCTCGAAACAAATCCATTCTCGATAAACTACTAATTCCTAGTCCTATTATGGATAAAATTTATAATCACAAAAACAAATTTCAAAGCAATTTATGTTTTTTTAAAATAAGAATATGTCAAAACAGTATTGGTAGGCTTTATGATATCTAAAATTGGCACAGTTATAGAATTTACAACTTAATTTTTTACTATACTCAGATGAGTTGCCTTGCATTAAAATTGTGGCATGGCCTTAATTTATACAACATGTGTATGAGGTCTTGTTTGTCAAACATTGCCGGCCGCCACTGATACGTCTCAAACGTATCTAGAATTTTTGGTTGTTCCATGCTAGTTATATATCATTGCTACATGTTTTTATAATGTTTTATATCATTTTGGCATATTTTCTGAAAATAACCTATTAACAAGATGTCCAGTGCCGGTTCCTGTTTTCTGCTGTCTTTTTGTTTCAGAAAAGCTAGTCGGGGAATTTTCTCGGAATTGGCTAAAAATGTACATGAATTATTTTTACGAAGAAACGAAGATGGAGCCAGATGGGGGACTACAGGGGGGGCCCCACAGCCCCCAGACACCCGCCAGGCGTGGCCCACACCTTGTTCGTGCCTGGGTCCCACCTGGGACACTCGAGAAGCTTCTCAAGCTATCCTTTCGTCTATAAATTGCCTTCGTCCCGAAAACCCTCGGAACCCGATCACTTTTCCAGAAATACGTCTGAGGCCGCCGCCGTCGCCAACCCTAGATCAGGAGGGTTCTGAAGCTCTTCCCGGCACCCTGCCGAAGGGGGAGATCGTCACCGGAGGCATCTACACCACCATGCATGCCTCCGGAGTGATGCGTGAGTAGTCCACCATAGGACTACGGGTCCATGGCAGTAGCTAGATGGTTGTCTCTTCTCCTTGTACTCCATTGGTTAGATCTTGTGAGCTGCCTAACATGATCAAGATCATCTATTTTTAATGTTATATGTTATGTTTGATGGGATCCGATGAATTGTGGAATCATGACACTCTTGTTCAGTTTATCTATGGTAGGTTTTATTTATGATCTTGCATGCTCTCCGATGCTTGTGTATGCTTTGGCCGAAGCAATTGCTAGTATCTTTAGAGGGAGTATTTATGCTAGATAGTAATTTCATGCCTCTCTTTGTCTGAGTTCGAGTAGACAGAAACGATTAAGACTAGACTTGTGTTGTTGCTACTAGGGGTAAAACGGCGGTGTTTACTTCTTTATGTTGTTTTCATTGCTTACATTATGCACCATGTTTATTGTAATTATCCATTGCTTGCAACTTAATACTTTCGGGTGACATGCTGGATAGCGATCCCGGGTTGGATTATTAGTCATAGATGCTGTTGGATGATGGTCTATTTATTTTGACGTAATGCCCATATTAAATGAAACGGTGAACTATATTGTGTCATGGTAGTATTGTTATGCGTCCATGCTTTGTCAATTGCCTAGTTGTAATTTGTCTACCCAATATGTTTATCTTTCGGAGAGACACCACTAATGAACTGTGGACTCCGGTCCTATTTTTCTATATTGCTTACAACCGTTTTCATAGTTTTTCCTAGTCATTTGCTCGCTGGTCATTTTTGCTTTCATAATATTTTCCACACATAAGTTTAATTCTTTGTGTTCAGCAAGCCGGAGAGATTGACAACCTCTCTGTTTCGTTGGGACAAAGTGGTTTGTTTGTGATTGTGTGCAGGTCCGCTTTAACCTCCTAGCGCCAGGGGAGGGAGACACCTTGTTGGAGCATTCTCGAAGTCCTACTGGATTGATAACCTTGTTTCTATATCAAGGGATACGTTGCATCATACCTTTCTCTTGGGGTCTCACAACGAACGTGTGATTCACGCCATCAGCCACCTCGTACCATTCTCAATATGCATGCAAGTTAAGTTCTAAATACACCATGTCAAATATACATAACTGCACATGTCGCTGATAATACACATGTTAAATATAAACTATATGTTGATGATAAATTCATAATACACATGTTGTTGGACATGTAGCACTCTCTTCTTGGAGGTCCACCTGGACCCATGTTCACCATGGTATTTTGCATCAAGATAGTTCTTGGATTCATTCGCTCTACAACAGTCTACCATGTTTTCCAGATATTTAAAGAAACTATGGACAAGTACACGTACAAACACACTTTAATACATAAGAGTGAGATCTACCGCGAAAATACAATTCCTTAAAAATCTCAAACTTTATTAGAAATGAAACTTCTGGCAAAACAATATATATATATATATATATATATATATATATATATATATATACTTGTAATGCTAAATCATATAGTTGTATGGCACATGCGTACCTTAATGTATATGATCATGATTTTATTATAATTATGATAGTTATTGATGAAAAAAATGACACATGTTGAAGGATGTGTTAGCAGATAATGACCTACATTACTATCAAGATAAGTTACATAAAATAAAAAAAGTTTATTATAAATATAAAATAATTATTGGTTTTAATTTGTGGTTGTCCCAGATCATAACTCTCGTAGCAAAATATATTTTTTGGAATCACTCGCGAGACATTTATTGAAATAATTAATGACTGAAAATAATATGTTGATGGCGCTATAAGAACAACAATATGAATGTTGAGCTAAAAATGATAGGATTTCCAGCTCATTTGTTGTGCTTCGTTTTTATTCTTCTTTTACCTTCTTGCAATTTCACATACGAAAGTGGCTACAACATCTCCCGTAGCATTTGAGTTTATATGTGCTTATAGATTAATCGGTAGCCATTGTGCTACGTACAAAGGTGGAGAAGCAAAGTATTGGCACTCATGTTAGATGGTAATATCAGACATATAATATGTAATTTTGTTTGCATCAATATCAGACATATAATAAGTATCAGTCTCGTCCGCCGTCGTCGTGCTTTCCGGCAACCACCGCCCAAATTAGGACGCCAAACCTTAAGGCCTCCTTTGATTTGTAGGATTTGCAAAGGAATTTTATAGGATTTGAACCCTATGGATTTTTTCCTTCCCAATGTGTTTGATTCAAAGGATTGTAACCTGCAGGAATTTTTCCCATAGGAAGTTTGTAGTGTAGTTTTGTAGGAAAACAAACATGAACTCAGACCTAATGGAAAAAATCCTATGTGGACATAGGATTCCACTGGACAGGGCAAATCATTCCTACAAAATTCCTATTCCTTTGATTTTCCTACCCTGTGAATCAAAGGAGGCCTAAACCTCCAAACCTTAAACCTCTCGCCCCGTTTTGTGTTTGGACCGCCCACTGCATCTTTTGGTAATTTTTTTTAACAGATAAGGCACAGAAGGGCCTAGATACTGCATTAGTCAAGCGGTGCATACAAAGTTACATGAGAACCCCAAAAAAAATTACATAACAATCCTTTGCTTTTATAAACTAGACCCTGTAAAGATTTGCAGAAACGCGATCCGATCCATCGTCTCCACCGCAACCAGCATACCTCGAGGTTAGGGCACCAGCGCCGCCGGGGACGCAATCACTTGGGGAGATGCCAGCGAGAAACCCCCAACCGAGATCGAAGATCCTCCTTAGATTGTTCGGGCAATACCTGCTGCCGAGCAAGGAGAGGCCCATCTGGCCATGGATAACGACGGCATCACCTTGCCCTCGTTGATGAACTCCGCCCATCGACTTCGCATCATCATGGGTGCGCCGAACAACTCCGCTCGTCGACTTCGCAACATCATGGGTGCACCGAACGTGCACCTCTCCATCCCAGAGGCCATGCCCCGTCAGAAGAACTTGCACTGCTTCACCTCCATCCCCTCTAGCACCACGCCCAGTGAGAGGAGGGAAAGCCAGCGCCTTATCTCGCCGAGTTCATTCAAGCACCACGCCCATGGATCTGCTCCTTCCCCTCGCCATCCGCCATTGACGCACGTCGAGCAGAAGCTTCTCCAGGCCTTGGTCGTTGCCCGCTAGCGACCACGCAGGCGACAAGAAAAGGAAGACGACATCTCGCCATTCGCCACGGAGGACCACAAAACAAACCCTAAACCTACTACGAAGTACTAGAAAGGCCAAACAAACTACACCACCTACTATGTACATAGGAGCCCGGCAGCGGCCATCTCCAACTCCACTCCAGCCGACAGAGTCGGAGAAGGAGGGGAGCGGCGCCGGGAACACACGGGCGACTCTCAAGTGGCGAGGGAGGAGAGAGAACCAGAAGAGGGAAATGAAAGTCTAGTGCCTTGGTGGTAAGTTGTTCCGCCTCGCTTCCATCTTTTGGTAATCGAACATGCATATCTCTTTATCTGTAAGATCTGGGAAAGCTTCGCTTCCTCCCTCCCCCTCGCTCGTCCGTCGCTCCCCATGGCGGCGGCGCGCCTTCTCCCCTTCGCCACCAACCCCTCCCCCTCCTCTCTCTCCCCTGATGCCGCCGCCGGCAGGGGCTGCCGGGCGTAGCCCGGGTGGCGCCGGCTCCGGCGGCTTGTTTCTTCCTGCGTCGGCTTGGGTGGAGGCGTGGCCCTCCCTACTGGCGACGGTGCACCTCGGGCGCGGCTCTGGCCGGGTGGTAGCAGGTCGGCGGCGGCGTGCGCCTGCACCGGGGCGGCACGGTTCTGCGGGCGGCGGCGTGCAGCGGATACCGCTGGCCGGTCCATGCGGTCCAGACCTGGGCCCGTCGGGCCCCATCTGGGTCAGGGCAGACCGGCTAGACCTACGGTGTGTTCTCCAGATGAAGGGGAGGTGGAGGATGCAGGGGTAAGCGGCCGGCCTGTTGCAGCGTGGCGGCGAGCTTCACGGACCCGTTCTGGGCCCGACCGGACCCTATTAGGACTGGTGTGCCCTTCGGAGCTTTACGAGCCCGCTGGGACTCAATAGGGCGGAATTCAGACATCTAACTCCGAAAGCAAATCAAAAATTCAAATATGATTGGAATGAGCGAGTGTTTTTCTTTTCAAAGATGATTGGGGCAAGTGTTCATGTTTCTACCCATGAAAGTTCATTAAACTCAGTAAGTTTCTGAAACAAAGTTCAGAGCTCCAGATATTAGAGCACATAGCTAAACGAGTGAAACAACAAGACACATTACACAACCACGTTAGTGCTGGCCGAAGGAACGGTCAGTGTACTGACAGATACAAAGAGTGTTGAACGGGACCGAAAAATGTTACTCTAGGACGACAATGTGCTGCATCTCCCGGTCCTCGCCGAGGGCGGCCTCCCAGGCCACCCGGAGCACGTCGGTCAGCGACACCACCCCACGCAGCACCCCGTTCTCCTCTTCGCCGTCGTCCACCACCCACAGCCGGTGCACGTGGCTCGCAACCGCCTTCTCGATCACCTCCCCGAGGGTGCTCTCGAAGGAACACGTCACCATCCCCCGCGGCCGCGGCGGCCTCTCTTCGTTACTAGCGGCTGCCGCCGCGTCACCGTCGTCGGTGGCTTGGGCGACGGTCGCCGCGTCGAGTGGCTTGCTGCCGTCCCGGCGGTACTCTGCCACCTTCTTCTTGAACTCCTCCACGGTGATCCCCAGCCACGACCGCAGCTGCGCCACCGGGCAGTCGCGCAGGTCCGTCGCCGAGAATGTCTCCACCACCTTCTTCCCCTCCCCTGCACCACAAACAGAGCAACTACACCGATGAATACGAGCAGAGCAACAAAATGGAAGCAGCGTGCGGCGCGGGCGGCTTACGTCTTGCAGGATGTGCGCGTCGACGGGGGCGTCCACGACGGGCACGGCGGTGAGCGACGCCGCTCGCATCGTCCTGATGGCCTCGATGACCTTGGTGCGGCTGGCCACCGCGAGCACGGCCTCGCTCGCCGCGCCGAGGTCCCGGACGGTGCGCGAGAGGACGCCGCCGAGCTCGGCGCCGTGCGCGCGCAGGAACCTGACCACGTCCATCTGGGTGAGCATCCTGTACACTGGCGCCGACTCCACCAGCTGCACTGCCACCACGTTCTCCGCAGAGCTCTCCAGCGGCACCAGCGCGCGGTGCACGCCCTTGCTGAACGTCTCCATGCAGTCCAGCACGCTTCAGTCACAGTTCAACAATGTCAATGTGTGTCAGTTTCATCATGATCTGAATTTCGTGAGAAATCGAAGTGGTACAGAAATCAGAGGTGACAAGTACCTTGTGTTTGGGTGGAGTGTCCACAGGGTGAGGCCCTCCAGGGAGTGGCCGATGACGGAGGACACCGGCACGGACATGCGGCGGTCGAGGTCTACGACCGGTGGCGCGGCCTGGCCGTCCTCCACGACGGCGTCGGCATCGTCATCCTGGCCGGCCTCCGCGATATGGGTGAGGATGTCGAGCATGTTGACCATGCCGATGTAGTGCTTGCGGGCGGCGCCGGTGGCAGGGTCGGACTCGACGATCATGGAGCCGCCGGCGCCGATCCAGTGGCCGGGGGGCGCGGCCACGGTGACGGCGGAGACGCGTCCCGCCAGGAGCGCGTTGGCCGCGTGTGCCAGAGTCGCCGTGTAGGGGACCTCCACCAGCCGCTGCTTGGCGCGCGCCAGCTCAACCACCTTGCGCTCCCGGAGCACGCCGCACAGGCCCGCGCGCGCCTTCTTGTTGCTGTCGCTGTCGCCGCCGACAGCGCCGGCATTGTCGCGCCCGTGGCCGTGCAGCGCTTCCTGCTGCCACTGCTCGTCGGCGAACGCTCTCAGCTGCGCCATTTGCCAATCTGAAAGAAAATGTTTTTGGATGTGCACTGCAGTGTCAGTAGTCGAGTGAGGAAGTGAGGATGAGGAAGAGCGCGCGTCCTGGATGAGTTCTTAATGGCTTTCCGGTCGAGTGTTTCGAGCGAGGCTGTACGTGGCGAGCAGCGAGGCTGCATCGCCTGCCTAGCCGCCGTGTGGAAAGCAACGTGGTGCAGCGAGCCACCGACCACCATGACCACATCCAAAGTATCTCGGGTGACTTGTGATCTGAATTGCTGCCTGTGTTCCGTCTACTGGAGCAGCAACAGTGTCTGAAAATTTGTGGCAACTCTTTTAGCAGAACCGATTCTTTTATCCCCACAAAACACAAAGAACAATGAAGTACTTCTTCCGTTTTACAGTAAATTATACTCCCTCCATCCCTAAATATAAGGTACACTATTTTTGTGCTGGTCTTCGATGATCGAGTTTGACCATAAATATTTACTTATTATATTGATTTAGAATGTATAAATGGTATCGTTGGATTCTTCTGGCAAAAATACATATATTTTTATCTTTTTTTGGACATATTATACCTACAAATCATGGCCAAAGTTGTCCGTCGTTGACCAATGAAATTTAAGGGTGCCTTATATTTTGAGGCCGAGGGAGTACAAGTTGTTCAGCAATAATTGTTTAATATGATATGCAAATTTATAATTCTAAGAAAATGCTTTTGAATACAAATAAAATACCATATAGTTTATTTCAAATAAATTGCACATAGAAGAACTAGTAAGGTGTGTCTTAACCAATCAAAATACACCTTATAGCTTGAAAAGGGAGAGAATAATACTAGTGTTATTTTCTAAAAAATACTTATGCCAAAGAGAAGCTATTTTTTGGCTTATTATGATAGTCTCTTGTTACTACCTCCGTTCCAATAAATAATGCTCATAAATATTCAAAGTCAAAGATTAATAAGTTTGACTAAATATATAGAAGAAAATATCAATATTTACAATGTTAAGTGATTACAATATGAAAAAAATACTTTACTGTGAGTCTATTGATATTGATTTTGTATCATCGATGTTCATATTCCTGTCTATAATATTTGTCAAATTTAAAGGTCGTCGATTTTTGACAAAATTGTACACCAAAGGAGGGAGTAGATGGTTACCTTGCCAATTGTCAACGAGTCACCATTCTCAAAAGCCAATGAGAGATTCATCCACGTGGGAAACATAATGGGTGCTCTTATAGATAGCCTGTGGAGAATGTGGGACGTGGGCAAGCCGAGCCACATACGAAAGCCGGTAATACTTGTTTTCATAGTCTTTTGAAATACAAAAAGATGCAACAACTTTTCAATAGTTATAAGCTAAGATTTTTTCACCAATATGTTTGTTGTGCCAACTTAAAAATTACAGCTTGTGAAGTCGGTTATCACTACCCTTGCCATCTACGATCTACCACATCACACCTCTCATTCTCGATCGAACATCATCAGTGTTATTCACATCTCGACAAATTCTCGTGGGCATTAATGCTAAGAGGGTCATAACCTGAATGGACGAACCAACTAGGACATGGGTGGATATCGCGAACCCCTACAACGATGAGGATATGAACCCCTTTTGCAAACCGTGATAACAATTATCATTGCCGATGTGTTCACCACAATTTTTGACATCCCCCATGGTTGAATGGCGGAAAGACAGAGGAAGTTGCTCCATCTATCTTCCAATTTTTTGAAATTTAAGAACGACAATGTTATGAAGTCTCTCAAGGACAACGAATGGATAAAAAGGATCGATACTTGTCCGGAGGGTAGACTTGCTTCAATTTTAGAAGTTTTTGCTCTATGGTAAGTGGTTATGGTTCAAGACATCCATCTTCTGGAGGGGACAAGTGATTCCATCGTGTGATCAACACTGCCATTGCTTCGGCGAACCGAGCGCCATTTGAGGGCTCTCCGTGACCATTGGAACAAACATTAGAATAGTTGTCATGGGTTATTTTTTGTATAGCTAGTACTTGCTCGCCGTAGCAATTTTGACTATGTTGTTTTTGTAGTGTTGAAAGTATTTCGCTCTGTAATTGTCGTAGTCTTCAAAGTGTTTTTTCCTCTGTTATTTTTGCAGTCTTGAGGTATTCGTTTTCTTATAGGATGACTACTGCAAAATGTGCAGAGTGCTGCAAATCCGAGTTATTTGCTACCGCTATCCATTTGAGCAAATCCCACTAATACAGTAACACCCAAGAATACAATACATGGATCGAGAAGCCGTGGTACGGCTGCATAATGCATGAACCCAAGAATTCACCGTAGACAGAATCAGCGATCTATATGAGGCACTGCATATAATCATCTGAACTCAAAACCTACATAGCCAAGAGCCCATGAGGACACGAGTACATGATGCGGGACTACTCCCTCTATCCAGAAATGTAAGCCATTTTGCCTTTTTCCGACAATGTTCAAAATACATTGAATTGACATCTTTAGCCCAAGCGAAATAATGATATAGTAGAAATTTTGAATCACGTGTCCTCTATCGACCACGAAAAGAAAGGCCCAACACCTAGGCACCTGAGGAGTGAGGACCAATCTCGCCGGTGCCACCTCAGGTCCTCTCTCGTCGCTCAAGCTCCAGATTATCGTCCCAGGTCCTCTCCGGTCGCCCAGGAGCAGATCAAGCATCCCAGATCGTCGGTGCCCAAGGTCCTCGCCCAATCTACAGACCAGTCCAGGTCGACCGCGCCCAAGCTCCAAGCCAGAAAAGCTCCAGATTAGAAGAAGTGAGAACAAAGACAACATTTTTATGAGAACAGAGACTACAAATAAAAACTATCATTCTGAATGAGCAAAAATTCAATGTTGCTCCTGAGCTCATATGCTCCTACCTAAGTGAAAAATTCAAAAACAAATAAAAAACATTTCTGGAACTTTTTGTCAAGAAGCATAATCAAATGTTCTAGATACTTACAAAGTTTCCTGAACAAATAACACTTGTGGTGCTCTGCGCAAAAAAAAAATCAATCACCCAACATGAGATTCAAAAATGTCGTTTTTAGAGCACTGATTTTGTTTTTTTGTAGATACCACCAACAATGTCATTTCTGTATGAAACTTTGCACGGATTTAGAAAACTTATACATGTTTGTATGTGATTGTTTTCAGAATTTTTTGAGTTGTTTTACTATCTTTTTTGAATTTTGTAATCAGGGAGGAACATGTGTGCTCGTGAGGCAAAACTGCTCCTCGAGTTATGAGGGAGTATCTCATTGAGGTAGTTGTTCTACCTATTGAAGCAATGTGATCGAAAGATGCTGCTGGACAAGAAATTTTTATCCATTAGGATAATGTTAGGACTCACATCCTTCCTAATGATGTGGACTTTGTTGAAGTTGTGGCTGGTACAACCCTGGACATAAGAATGATACAGAGCCCAACAAACTATCCTGACATGAGGGCCCTCGACCTTGATTTTTTCAGTTCCTTACAGTCTATGGAAACCTAAAAATCTTAAAGAACTGATCCAAGATGTGCATGAGGATTTTAATGGCTATGAGGTTTCAACAGGGACGGGCCGGCAAAATCCGAACCCTGTGCGAAACTGTAAAATGGGGTTCTACTCAATCTTTACCAAAGTATGGCAACCGGTCCACACAAAAATGTCGATCTGAATTGGGGGATTGGACATCGGCCGAACAAAAGCGCGGATAAAGTCAGAAAGGAACAAAAGAGAAACTAGCGCTCGATGCTTCTCGTTGGCTTTCTCGCGTGGCCAGTATAAATGATCGATCAGGGGCGAGGGCGGGGGGCTCACTCCGTTTTGGACTCGTACAAATCCATTACCTCGCATCCTGACGACGAGGTTAGGGCTTTCAAATTTTCCGTACTGATTAATTTCGTTCCTCTTCGAGAAATGTCACCGTCATTTGAAAAAACTCTCGAGAAATTTTAATGTAAGCGTTTGATAGTACCTCAAATAATTAATGTCTACCATGCCATGTCAGATTTGGTTGGGTTAAGGCTACATTTTTTCTTGTGGTTCCCAAATATCTTTATTTTTAGCGAGAATTGCTCCCAGCAAAGTTTGTATGTCACTACTTTAAAATATATTATTGTTTTCTTTGCACGGTTAAAAAGATAAATGCAGCAAGGGACCTGCTGGAGAAATCAGTTTCTACTGACTGCTAGAGCAGTTTTTCATTCATGCACACAATGGTACAAGCTAACTTCTATCTATTTGAGAAATAAAAATAAAAATTTGGGGCTCCCAAAATTTATGGGCCCTATGCGGGCCGCACTATGGGCCTGGCCCTGAATTAAAAGCTGAAAAATATTTTGATTACACTACAGTCGTGTATGGCTGTAGGCCATGAACAAAATTTCATTACACTAAACTTTTATACCTCTATATAACTTACTATTATCATGCTACGTACTTAACAACCACAATATTTTTGACCTTATTTAGCATCACATAACCAAATGTTCAGAATTTTTGTTAAACATAAGTTGCAGTGTTCTCTGGTATAGGTTGTACTGCATCCCTATAAAAAAATCTCTTGTGGTATGCTAAATTTAAACTGTATTTTGTAATGGAAATGTCCTTTTGAATCAATTTTCACGACTCCATAATCTTTATGTATATATATGTGGCACAAATCTAACAAATGTCTTACCTTTCTAGTGTATGAACTGATAAGGATATATCTATATCTTCTAGAGTATAAGCTGAATCGTTGGTATGTACTGTCATTTCATTGTAAAATGTGTCTTACAACTTACAATTGATTCATTGATAATTTAGCATGGTGTGCATGCTTTGTACTTGGTATCTAAATATCATCTCTTAGAGTTATTACAGATGAACACAAATTACTTGGATTATATATATATCTTAATATATAGCTGCCCCCCTACCCACTACATAATTTTCCTGGTCTTTCGTGCCTCCACGTCATCCCTTATTTTCCCACACTTGAGTCGTTTCTCTAGTTGCTCCCTCCATCTCCATAATTTTCTCCCTATATTGGCTGGACGAGTCACTCAACGAGGCATGTCCCATCTCACGCCCTGTTTGTGTAGTAAAATGAAAACATGTAGCCCGCCATTTGTCTTCCCTGGTAGTGCTCTTCGCTGCCATGAACTCGCTTCATGGCGACAAATGATCCTTGCCACCAATGCTCGTGAAAACGCCCGATACAACACATCATTCATCAACCATCATTGCCCTACAAGTACGCAAAAATTCTCGATTGAAGTGAGCCGCACCGCCCCATGTTTCAAAACTACTAGTGTTGCCATGGACATCCAGCGCATCTTCGTCTTGCCCCATATTTCATCTTGGCTCTGATTTTCTATCCATCTTCGTCTTGCCTTTGATTTGTATATTCCACCGGTTTTGTGGCATCAGAGTGGATTGTATGTTCAACAACATCTTCATCTTGTATACTTTTTTTTTTTGAAAATAGTGCATCTTATGTTGTTTCCCCATTGATACCTAACTAAGAAATTTTCAATGCATCAAATGATCAATCCAGTTAAGTATGGACATTTAAATTACTAGTACATCCCAATTTTTAATGAAAAACATCAGAATTCAAAAGGACATACCTAACTTGGGCGTGCAGCAGTGCAGGCAAGCAAGTGGTGCACTGGGCATCGATGGAGCAGCAGCATGGGCACGCAGACCTCGCGGTGTTGAGGAGCAGTCCTGACGAGGAGGAGGATCGAGGGGCGAGGACGGTTGACCTACGACTACGATCAGGTGAGATCACCATGGACGGCGGCGAACTAGGCAATGTTTGTTCATCTCTTCTGCTCGAGTGTTCAGTTTGTGGCCCAACTCGACGATTCTCCGTCCCTGATTAATTGTACAATATAATTTTACATCTTAAAGTAAGCAAAAAAGAATAAACAAATAACAATATTCATTAGCATGGAAGTATACTGGATATTTTGGGTTAAGAAAAGAAATGTATGAATAATTGCCACAATATAGTTTGCATTCCGTTGTTGACTTACCCCAACCTGTCGGCACATGGTTCAATAGACATTATTGTTTTCTCTTTGATCCTTGGAAGTACATTATGAATGTAAAAATGTCCTGATGCATATTTGCGGATGTTCTTCACAGTACGCCCGCCATAGACCACACTGCAATAGTATTATGGGCGAGTATGACAGTATGTTAACACAATGCTGTCTCCTGATATTACTCATTTTCATGTCTCGCAACTCTTTTAATGAAGCTGTTTTTTCGAACGGTTCTCAATAATCTGACATTTGCAGACTTTATTTTGTGCCGAAATCACGTGTAGCATCATGCAACGGGGACGCCGAATATCTTCCAATAGCACCCCAATGGGGCCTAGTACTACCATGCAATCAAAAGTCTAGCCAACGAAAAGCTTGAAGAAATCTCATTAAGACGACCCTTAACTGCAGATCACATGGCGCTATCATAGCCTTTAACTCATCGACTAAACAGAAGCTCCAACCAAATTATGATTTTCCCAGCGATCATGGAGTACTCCTACTTTTGAACATCAAAACATCCTCTGGAGCTGCTGTTGGGTTGGGCTTCGACGGCTTGTGCTACTGCGTATTTCTGTTCTTTCTTTGTATTCTCTGTTGAATACGCAGTGTAGATCCTTTAAAAAAAACATCTTGTGCGGGCGGCATGAACTCATTAAAAAAAGAGCAAGCATGGGCGGATGGACGCGTGCGGACACATGACGGGACCCGCCGTCGACGCTCGTCGCCGTGGCCGGTGACTCATCGGTGAGACCGGAGCCGTCGCGCAGCGTGCCGACACCTGTATATGCCCATGCGGCATGCGCCGACGCATCCATCCACAACGGCCGTTTCGCGTCTCACGTCAGCCTGCATTTTTTTTTAATAATACGTTTTTTTAATTAAATTCGAAAAATATTACGCAAAATCACAAAATTTCAGAAATAATACGGCCTCGGCCCAGGTTGAGCCGATTAGTACCTGTCGGCCCAGGCCTGGCCGATTAGTACTAATCGGCCCAGGCCTGGCCGATAAGCTACTAATCAGGGTACGGCTGGGCTAGCCCAGTGGGCACTTATCGGCCAGGCCTGGGCCGACAGGTACTAATCGGCCAGGCCTGGGCCGATTAGTGCCTGTCGGCTTAGCCTGGGCCGAGGCCGTATTATTTGTGTAATTTATGCAAAATGCGTAATATTTATCAAATTTCTGTAAAAAAATGTATTATTAAAAAAAAATTAGCCTGCGTGCGTGGGCAACCCCTCCGAGATATATGGATGGCTTCTCCGCGGCGCCGAGCTTGGCTTGTTGCGAACGAATGGTGACCGGTGAGGCAGACGTGTTGTTCGATCGTCCGGTTTAACTGTTTAAGCTACAGTGACATGGTAGTAGGCTGGGAAAAGAGAAAAATGATGATGATGTCAATGTGATTGTGAAAGCAACACCATGAATCCATGATGTTAACCGGACAAGAGTGCACTACCTATGCAATGAAGATTAGGGTCCCTCGAGAATTTGAACTCCGCCATACATCATTGTGTACTCGTGTCTCATCGGTTTGATTAGATCATCTCCAGCCGTTCGGTCTCCCCGGGCTAAAGTCCGGCGCTAAAATGGACCGCCTTAGGGGCTTCGGCGCTATTTCGACGCGGGGGTGCAGTTCCTACTCAGCCTCCCCAAGGTTTTTTTAGAAAATCAAATGTACGCGAATTGTAACAAAATTTAAGCGAAGTTCATATATATAGGTGGAATATTACATATTCAGGCGAAACTTAAAGAAAATACTAATAAAATAAAAAGGCCGATCTCGTCGCCGTCCGCCGTCCACGATCTACAAGCCCAGCTGGCTGCAGAGCACGGTGTAGTCGTCGTCGCTGGACGACGCGTCTGGGGCGCGGGATGGGCCTGCTCCGTCGGATTCGGAGTCGATGACGCCGTGGCGCGCGGCTAGATCATGGAGAGCTCGCCTGGAAGGCTGGAACCGGCATATCAGGCGGCGCCGGGTAGCCCGCCTCGTACAGTATCCTTGCCTCCAAGTCGTGGAGCCAGCGGTGGCCGAAGCCGTTGGCCGCCGCTCCATCGCCGGGAACATGGGATCGTCGAAGCGCTCTGCGTTGCTCTGGGCGAATATGGAGAGAAGGCGAGAGAAGAAGAATGACGCACTCTTCCACGGCGAGGATGCGACTTTTTATAGCGGCGGGGTGGGCGAGAGGACGGGGCGGTGGCGCGCCATTACTACGCCGCGTGGCCAGCGATTGGACGTGGTGGTGGTGCGCCATTACTCGCCTGAGAAAGGCTGAACGGCGCCGTTTGACCAGCACGGGAGCCGAGGAGTTGAGAACGGCAAAGTTTCGCACGTTTTTTCGCCTAGACACTAACAGTGAGGGCCCGCCAATTTCGCGCGTTATTTCGCTTCCGCCTGCGCCCAGGTGCATTGGGTTCGGCTTGCGAGCGCCGGATGAAACATTTGCCCAAAACGGCGCTATTTAAGCTCCAAGGGGGACTGAGAGAAAACGGCCTATTTGGGCTCCCGAGGGGGGGGGGGGGGGGGGGGGGGGGGGGGGGGGGGGGGGTTGGGGATGCTCTTATTGCGAGGTTCCTCTACTTTATTTGTTGTTATCATGTATCGTGTTATGAAGGACTATTCACCTATCGGTTACTCTCTTAACA
The DNA here is from genome assembly GCA_947311845.1 of Poa pratensis. NCBI lineage: Eukaryota > Viridiplantae > Streptophyta > Magnoliopsida > Poales > Poaceae > Poa > Poa pratensis. Next base: position 21,444,142 of record CAMZMU010000033.1, on the reverse strand, counting down.
TCATCTTTGAACCTTCAACAACGCTGATAGATTATCACAATTAGATCATGAATGGGATGGTCTGACGCCCGTGGAAGGGCTGACTAGACCGACATGTCGTGGTATTCCAGAGACGTATGATAACGTTGGCGGACCTATCCTCCATTTGCACTATGTTGATTTATTACATGGGAAGAATCGCACCGATCATGCACACGATGATGTAGGCCTTGATCGTTAAACCTTGTTCTCGTCTACTTTTGCTAATGGTCTAATTGCTTATAATTTAACACTTAGATCTTACGGCACCAGTATTTTGATGTATAAACTAGCCATCTAATCCGTCGCACATTACCACAATTACGCTGGGGAATAATGTCATGACGAAAATTAACTTCGACATTTTATGATTTTTGGTCGCATCTCTAGGTTCTGAATTCTTTTTCTCAAAAGTCTGCTCATTACTGGTCTGTACAAAAAATAAAAATAAAAATTATCATGCACCTCGCATTATTTGTTTTGGACCTTCGTTTCTGTCACAACGTCGAATTGAGGGTTTTTTCTCTTCTATTTTTCACACATTAACCAAACAATGTACATTTAAACTAGAAAACACTCTTTTTCGTCTTTTTTCTGAAAAAAATGACAAGAAAAGTTCAACCAATTCACATTGTACTATACTAAAACCTAGCAATCTTAGGCCAATTTATGAAAAATTCTTGTTTGACGTGTCATGGCCATGAATAAAAAATCGCAATTAGGTGTACCAACTCTTAGAACCTACTCGTTGCTCGCTGTCCTCACAGGTGAAGTGGGAAAATAAACAACAGATGATACCATTTATATCAATGAAGCTATCGCAAATGCGAGATCAGATAGGTGAATAACAACTCGTTTAACCGAAAAAAGAGCAGACATAAAAAAATGGTTGAATGATACACTGTACTACTTCTCGAAAAATTATGCAAACAACCATTGATGTTTCACACAAAAACAAGATGCCCCATGATTTGGTGGAGCAAAGGAGGGTGAACAAGGATATGTATGGTGTCCCATAACTATCACTGCGAGAAAAAACACCTAAAAGTGTTTAAGCTAAATGGGACCCATGGCTTCGTCCTGAATCAGCATCTAGCCTAATTAAACCGGACGCAATGGATGCCACGGCAAGCGCATCTAGATCCAAACCATCACAAAAAAACATCCGAAGTACTCCTCCGTTCCAAATTACTTGTCATCCATTTGCCCAAAAGTGGATGTATGACTAGATACATCCACTTTTGGGCAAATGGATGACAGGTAATTTGGAACGGAGGGAGTAGATCTCACGGCGCAAGGTAGAAGAGAGTGACAGGGTGGATGGCGTCTCTGCCTCGCTGCAGCAATCACACGGCACCATTTGGAACCTGCAGGTAGAAAATTAAACACCAGGCAATTTCAGAAACCAACAATGTGTCGCCGTCGTGACGAGCGCTGCCGACGTGTAATTTTGGGCCCACCTTTTCATGCGATTCTTCAAATTGTCGGATGGGACCCACTCGATCTTTGGAGCAACCTGGTCCGCATCCGTCCCTTTCAGCAACTGTTGTCTACTGATTCTCAAAAAAAAAAAAAACTGTTGTCTACTGTAGCAAACTTCTTCTCCAGAATAATATCTGTTCTGTGACCGATCTCCTATGAACATGGGATGCCATGTGAGCGATGAATTGCAGTAGCTCGATCAGTACGTTTTTTTATTACCCAATTGGGCTGAATAATTGAGAACAAAAATTGTGTCAATAAAGAACTGGGGAGATCTAGATCCACTATGAAAAGTAACAAACCCTTGCAAGGCAATTTTCTTCCTACATTAGGCATCATTTGGTCTAGTTTTGGGATTTTTTTCCTGCGCTAACAAAATGCAGTTTTATAATTCCATTTACATGTATCAGCCTTCAAATATGATACACTATGTCCATTTTTGTATACAGGGTTACATCTCATTTTCCAGATACCAAGAAAACAAAGTTAACTAACAAATAACACAAATATTTGTGGAAAACCTCTGTGTGTTCCTGGCTAATTAAGCATGTTGCATGTTGTGCCTCTTTCTCCATGCTGCATGCAACATTCGTATTCATTAGCAAAATCATACATAATAGCGATCTAATCAGTTCATCTTGAGAAGAGATAGTGACCGTATATAGCTGTAAATTGTATTCTTGACATAGAACTTGTATTCGAAACCATATGGAGTACTAGAGATTGAAACGACACCTTTATATTCACTTTAATATTCGTGGTATGCATAGAATTTTTTGGGGGTTCACCTATCGCTCATTCGAATAAGAATTATCTCAATTCTCGTTCGCATAACACTATCCACATTAGAGAAAGACAGTTCTAACTATAATGCAACGGAAATATTCAGCTGGAAACAATACATTTTAAAATGAAAAGAAATTTTGTTTGCAACTGAAAAATAAATAGTTACTACCATTGTGCAGCTGGTCATCATGAAGCTCCGAGTAAACATTTAACGTCTAGAAGGTCGACTGATCTCTAATGTAATTCTCATCTAACCGAGAATTAGCAAAACCATTTTCATGCAATCGGATGTTTGGTTGTCCCTAGATACATGGAGTGATGGTTATTTGGTTATCGACGGAATGTGTTGTATGGCATGGTCGAAAGATGTTGAACTTAGGGTGTGTTTGGTTGGGTGGTTAGTGGTAGCCAGTTCTTGGGTGGTGGCCCCGTGTTTGGTTAATGATGTGGGGTGGTTGAGGGTAACCACATTTCAAGCATATTCCCTCAAAAAATGGCTACCACCAACCAGGTGGTTGGGGTGCCCCCAACCAGTTTTACATAGCCACTCAACCAAACGCACCATAAATGGGACAAATGTAAGGCGCAACGAGCATGTAACGGAGAGTCCAAGAATTACTATGGCCCATGCCAAGATAAATTAGGGTTTGGGTTGTCAAGGTTGTCACTTAATTTGGGGTGGGAGGGGGTCTGGTCCTTCTTGGTGCTAGGATGACTCTATACTCTACAGCGGGGGCATTTATTTGGGGAATTATATCACTCTATGAAGGGCACATAGCATACAAGTGCTTCACCCTCGTTAGTTTTATATTTTGTTAGCGAGGGGACTGATCATCGAGAGTAAGCCTTGAGTATGATTAGACACCGAAGAGAGGAGAACAACTTGAAATGATTTACACATTGGATGCTTAGATTATATATCTGATTATCCTATTTGTGTAGCTTTTTAGAGGTTCTATAATTCCGTCCATCGAGCAATGCAAATATGTACATGCAACCTTCTGTTATGTATTCCTACCTCCCATAGTAACCCAGCCCCTCTCTCCTCTCATGGCGATGGTACTCAACCACCACCGTTACCATTTGGGGGGTGTGGTGGCGGGGGGGGGGGGGGGGGGGGGGCGAGACAGTTGAGGCCGAATTCCATACATGTAGCGTAGTTTGGTGGGCTTAGAATCGTCTTTAAATGATGAAATGTACGAAACGAGGTTGTCGAATCGATTAATGCCTCGCATCATCCAAACTTGGCAGGGACAGAGCCAGCCTTGAGGCGTCGGGGGACCTTCGGATGAACATCGCAAAACAGTTAGCTACAGTGCCCCCATTTAGGTCGCGTCATCACGCCCTTGGCCATGGCCCTCGTGGCTGGAGGCTATTCCTAGCCTTGGGCAGCCCGGCCCGAAAATCTCGGGCCGGGCTTAGGACGGGTTGGGACGTGACGCGCCCGACAGTCAGGTCGGGCGGGGCTCGGGCTTAACAAAAACATGAATTTAGCCAAGATAAGAGAAACGCACGGCACCCTTTTCGAACGATTCGTTCTCGGTACTTTTCGCTCGTGAGCGCTCGGCGACTCGCGAGGCGAAAACTTTTTCCTACCCTAGCCGCCGCCATCGCCGTAGGCCACCGGCGCCGCCGCCATCGCAGGCCACCGCGGGAAAAGCTGGGGCCCTCTCCTTCCGCTTGCCGCTCCGGCGGCAGGAGGGAGGGGGACCCCGTTTTTTGCATGGTAATTTAGGGTTAGGAGTTTCTTGGCATGGTACGTCGTTGGGGTGGTGGGAACGGCGCCGGGCAAATAAATCTGCCTCAACTCTTCTCCACACCGGCGTTGTCCTTCATGGAGGCGTCTCGGAGTTGGTGGCGTTGTGTGCTTGCCGATCTTTCAGATCGGTGGCGGTCGGGTTCATGGATGGTGTCGGCGAGGCGGCGGCGGCGGCGACTCCATCAGATGGGTTTTTCCTCCTGCTTTGTCCCCGTTGCTGCGGTGTTGTCTCGGCGCCATGGTGGAGCAGAGAGGATTCGTCCAGGAGTACGTGCAGACGGTGGTCTGCACTGATGACAGCTGGAAGATGGTGCATCTTGTGGTGGGTTCGTGGATGGAGGCTGACGGTTCTGGTTCCCTACTCCGGCGTCGTTGTGAGGGGGTGCCAGTGCTGGAGTTCGATGGCGTGTCCGGGGTCATGTTGCCCCGGTCTGATTCTTTCAACGGCAATGGTTTGTCCTATGGCAAACTACTTTGGAGGTCCGAAAAGCTGATGATCAGCGATGGAGCCGCGTCGAGTTCGGGTGAAGAGGTGATCTGTCTATTTTCTCCTTGGTGGCCGCTACGGTGGTGCCGAAGAAGATGGATAGGTGTTGGTTTATCACATAGGTTTATCCTATCTTTGCAGATCTGTAAGATCGGTGTATACGTACTTTGTATCTCGTGTTTTGTTTATCAATGAGAATCGTATTACCATGAAAAAAAAATTAATCAATTGCAAAAGTACAAAATTGCTAGGGTGTCCTACACGAGGAGGCAGCAGAGAAGGTTGGATCCGGGTTTGCCTGCCCCATTCAATAATTCCCATATGCGGCTCTGCCCTCTCCCTGAAGCCCACCTGTCAATCGACACCCCAACGTCCTCCACGTACATCATCCAACATAAATCACTGACAGGTGGTACCCAACAATAGTTGGCCCCACATGTCAGCTTCATGAGTGCTGAGGAGCGGTGCACGGAGGAATATCTCATCATTAAAAAAATGGGAACCGGCCTCACATGCCACCGGATGATAGTCCACAGAGTCCCACCCCAGAGGCCACACTCCTCCACATCTCCCTCCGCCCCCGGGCGACATCGACGCCGCAGCGCCCGCTCGCGCCGTGGGAGGGAGGGCTTCCGAGTTTGGCAGGGATTCCTCACCCACCCACCCCGCCCGCCTCGCCAGATTCCGTCCCCGTTCGGAGATCCAAGTTCGGTCGGGTAAGCGAAGCGAAGCTCTGTCCTTCTTGCTCTTCTGTCTGCGTGGAGTCGAGGAGAGGGTGGCTCTTCTCTCGAATCTGATTTCTTTTCTTCTTTTGGCTGTGTTTTACGATGTCTGGCGTGCTGACGAGTGTTGTTTGTTGTTGGTGATTGTGTTGCGCAGTGGTAAGATTCCGCGGCCATGTCCTCCGGCGCCGTGCTGGTGGCCATCGCGGCCTCCATCGGCAACCTGCTGCAGGGGTGGGATAATGCGACCATAGCAGGTAATTCATCATTCATTCGTGTTTACCAAAAGAATTGGTCTTTTACTCTTTTGCATGTCTTATGTTGCATGCACTAGTAGGGGCCCGTGTTACAGCAATTATTGGGAATCTTGTCGGCTCAGATCATGACGGATTTGGTGGAATTGCATGTACTAGTTTAATAACAGAAAGATTCATTCGCGATCTTTAGAATTGATCAAGCAACTGGAACGTAATTATCGCAATAATTTCGTGTTCTCTGGATGGATCCCATACATACATGATCTGTGGTGCATCTGAAACTTGATGATGACATGTCCATGTCAATATGCTTCGGAAATTCTGAATTGGTACCACTGATAGTTTTGACTCCATGCTGACCGTGTTGACTCGCTGCTCCAGGTGCTGTCCTGTACATAAAGAAGGAGTTCAGCTTGGAGAGCCAGCCTCTGATCGAGGGCTCATCGTGGCCATGTCGCTCATCGGGGCGACCGTGATCACGACGTTCTCCGGGGCGGTGGCTGATTCTGTTGGCAGGCGGCCCCTGCTGATCGCGTCGGCCATCCTGTACTTTCTCAGTGGCCTGATCATGCTCTGGGCGCCCAACGTGTATGTCTTGCTCCTGGCGAGGCTCATCGACGGCTTCGGTATCGGTTTGTCTGTCACCCTTGTCCCTCTGTACATCTCGGAGACCGCCCCGACGGACATCAGAGGGCTGCTCAACACGCTGCCGCAGTTCAGCGGGTCAGGGGGGATGTTCCTTTCTTACTGCATGGTGTTTACCATGTCCCTCATGCCGCAGCCTGATTGGAGGATCATGCTTGGGGTTCTGTCGATCCCGTCGCTTGTATACTTTGCACTCACTGTCTTCTACTTGCCTGAATCGCCAAGATGGCTTGTCAGCAAAGGAAGAATGGCCGAGGCCAAGCGAGTGTTGCAAAGACTGCGGGGAAGGGAAGATGTCTCAGGTTTGTCTGTGCTTTCTACATAGTAGTTTATTTAGCTGTAATAGCCATAAAACATCTATGATAACTTTTCTCATTTTGGATTAACTCTGCAGGAGAAATGGCCCTTCTTGTTGAAGGATTGGGTGTAGGGAAGGACACACACTTTGAGGAGTACATAGTTGGCCCTGATGACGAGCTTGCTGATGATGGGTTGGCTCCGGATCCAGACAAGATGAAACTGTATGGACCTGAAGAAGGCCTATCTTGGATCGCCCGTCCTGTAAGGGGCGGCGGCCAAAGTGCACTTGGAAGCGCGTTGGGTCTCGTGTCTCGTAATGGGAGTATGGTTAGTCAGGGTAAATCTCTTGTGGACCCTCTTGTCACTCTTTTCGGAAGTGTCCACGAGAAGATGCCTGAGGTAATGGGGAGCATGAGGAGCACGTTGTTTCCTAACTTTGGCAGCATGTTTAGTGTGGCCGAACAGCAGCAGGCTAAAGCTGACTGGGATGCCGAGATTCAAGGGGATGATGAAGACTATGCATCAGATCATGGTGCTGATGACATTGAGGATAGCCTCCACAGCCCGCTTATGTCTCGTCAAGCCACAAGCGTGGAAGGAAAAGAGATTGCTGCACCTCATGGCAGCATAATGGGTGCTGTGGGAAGAAGTAGTAGTATGCAGGGAGGGGATTCCGTCAGCAGCATGGGCATTGGTGGGGGATGGCAGTTGGCTTGGAAGTGGACTGAGAGAGAAGGTGCAGATGGGCAAAAAGAAGGCGGTTTCCAACGTATTTACTTGCACGAAGAGGGTGTGCAAGGCGATCGGAGGGGCTCTATATTGTCTATGCCAGGAGGTGATGTTCCTCCTGGTGGTGAGTATATCCAGGCAGCCGCTCTAGTGAGCCAACCTGCTCTTTATTCCAAGGACCTGATCGGGCAACAGCTTGCTGGTCCTGCCATGGTACATCCATCTGAGGCAGCTGCTAAGGGCTCAAAGTGGGCAGACCTATTTGAACCTGGAGTGAAGCATGCACTTTTTGTTGGCATAGGATTACAGATCCTGCAGCAGGTAAACTAGTTTTTGCCTTTGTGTCACATATAAATACCATTGTATATATTGCTAAGTGCACTTGACACCTAATTTAGCGCATTATAAATACCAAAAGCATTTCTTATAGATCTAGTATTAATTATTCTTGGTTCTTTCTCTTCCATCTAAAAATTAAAATAAAAAAGCATCTTGTGTTGCTGCCCATGACATCTTGTTGAAGTTCTTAATTTTGACCTCATAATCTTTATTTGGTTTGCTGCCTTTGGTAGTAAGCAACTCTCTTATGTTATGTTGCTTTAGTTTTCGGTATACGGAAATAAGATATATGATATGATAATGCTAATCTGGAAATCATAATTCTGCTTATCAAACTGCAATCGTTGTGAGTATGTCTTTAGTCCTTCACACAAGTAAAGTCAGATTTGTTATCTTGTATACAGCATAAATTTTATAGAAACATGCTGCGGTAAAACACACTAAGACATTTTATTGAATAAGATAATAGAGGAGCTGCCGGAGTTGGCTGTTGTACATAGGAATTTGGAAGTAAGGTTACAAAACTTGATTAATGGGTATTTTTTCAGAAGCATGTAAACAATAAGCTGTTTTTTTTCATAAATTGCTTGCTTAATATGATTCTGGCCTTCCTAGAATAAATGATTAGTACATCAATTCAAACTGGACGTAATTCAGATTCAATTTCCTCACCTGCCCTATGCTTCATTTTCATTTTCATTTTTAGTATGGTTTTCAATGCCTACAAATTTCTATGTTTTAATGCATATCAAATGCTAATGTGCTGATTACAACTTTGTTGTTATGTTCAGTTTGCTGGTATCAATGGAGTTCTCTACTACACCCCTCAGATACTTGAGCAAGCAGGTGTCGGGATTCTTCTATCAAACATTGGACTAAGCTCTTTATCTGCATCAATTCTTATTAGTGCATTGACAACCCTGCTGATGCTTCCTAGCATTGGCATTGCCATGAGGCTCATGGATATGTCAGGAAGAAGGTTAGACTTCAGAATTTTCTTACCATTGATAGAATGTGATATTGTTTAATCTGGATAGAAGATTAATCATTCTTCCGATTTGTTTCTTTCCAGGTTTCTTCTCCTTTCGACAATCCCTGTCTTGATAGTAGCACTAGCTGTCTTGGTTTTGGTCAATATTCTGGATGTTGGAACCATGGTGCATGCTGCACTCTCAACGATCAGCGTCATAGTCTATTTCTGCTTCTTCGTCATGGGGTTTGGGCCCATCCCAAATATTCTCTGCGCCGAGATTTTCCCCACCTCCGTCCGTGGCATCTGCATAGCCATATGTGCCCTAACCTTCTGGATCGGCGACATCATAGTGACATACACTCTTCCCGTGATGCTTAACGCCATCGGACTTGCTGGTGTCTTCGGAATATATGCTCTCGTGTGCATACTAGCTCTCGTGTTTGTCTACATGAAGGTGCCCGAGACAAAGGGCATGCCCCTGGAGGTCATCACCGAGTTCTTCTCTGTCGGTGCCAAGCAGGGCAAGGAAGCCACGGATTAGCTGCTCCGATCTGGTGATCTGCGTCGTTGGTGGTAATTTTGTGGTTTCAAAACCGCACTGCCACTTAACCTGTGGTGCTCTCGTTAAGAAACTTCAAGGAGAGCAGAGAGGGGCCTGAAGAGATGATGTGAAGACTGTACATCGTGAGGCTTTAATCCTGGGCGTAGACAACTTTTGGAACTAGGATACATGTTTAGATCACCTGCTGTTTTCGCTTTGTGACCCTGTTTGTGTTATTTGGAATCTCTTGCCTCTGTAACTAGTACTCTTTATCACAATCTATGTCACTGTTTTTGTCCTGCTCAATCTGATTTCTGATTGCTGTAGCTAATACTGAATTGCCAATCTATGTCACTGTGCCATTAGTACTACCAGCCAAGTTCGTTCTTCTGTTATTCGTCATGAAATTGTTTTTATGTTGTGCATATCTTAAATTGCTTGTGAGTGTCGGAGGTTTGTATGTGATGAACAAAATATACAACAGACATTAAGTGGTAATATGTTCTCCTGAGCCTATGAATAAGTGTGCCAACCATAACAGTGGCATACAAACATGCTAGGTAATTAGGTAAAGGAAGAAGAGAAGCAGAAAGGGGGGCTGATTGCATTCTGGCATCGTATGAAGAACTTGCCATTCCCCGGTTGCATTTGCTTCTACAGGCACGCAAGGCCATTTATCTCCCCGTCCAGCTAGGTACCGTTTCGCAGCTGAAGCAACAAGACAGATGTATCATTATTTGTATCCTGAAACTTGGTTCACTTCCTTCGGGATGCAATTGGTCAAAGATATTTTAGCCACACAAATGATACTGTAGCCATTGTATAATAGTAGGTGCGTCGATTAAATTACTGGTACAAACCATACAGATGGAGCTCAAATGCCAGCTTGGTGCATTCTAAACTGTGCTATTTGAAATAAATATAAGTTTTTGTTTCGTAAAAAAGGAAGCTCAAATGCCAGCTATCTGAAATATTCTGAACTTATGCACCAAAGGAAAGAGAGAAAGCAAAAAAGAACAGCATGCTGTCATCCATTTAACCAGTCCAAAATGAGAAAAAAAAGAGAAATTCCCGTATAAACCTGCTGCTTAGATTAAGAACAAGTAACAAAATGAGCAGTGCTCATATGTTTTCTGTAGTAAATATGCACCAATTTTGAACTTTAAGTGATAATTGATCTCCTTGTTGTCTGAATGTCCTAAAACTTAAGTAGCAAGGGAACTTCTAGTGCTGCATCGATGTATTACAGTACAGAAGGAAAACACCACTATAGGAAATAGAAATCATTCTCTAAGCTAGTATAGTGGCAAATATTAAATTTTATATGACACAGCGACATGTCCCTTTTGACGTTTGTGTGCATGTTGTGGTACCTCTTATATCTTTGTTCTCCTTGATCCCCAAGTAGGCCCAACATATCATGAGACGAAGATATCGCCACCACCTAATATCCCGCCGAAATAACCGGTCATGGATAAAAGACATTCATGACTGCAACGAAAACTAACATATCCAGTAATGTATACTTAGTCGATCATATCTCATTCGAGACTGCAGGTAAAACTAAAAGAATCACACTAACACTCAATCGATCATGCAGTACACTCACCTTCTCTTGCGGTAGTATGGCAGTCATTTTTTTTTTTGACTTCACTTGTCATCCAGAATTGGGACCGACAGTCTCAGCTAGCCTCTACCGGTGATGACAGGGGAGCTGCAAATCCCGAGTTGAAACAACGCCATCAATTAATCTCCTGCCCAAATAATCTGTTGTGGATGAAAATCACTAAGCATGTCCTGAAGCCCCCAAGCAAGAAGTGATCTCTGCAAAAGAAAAAAATCAAGCTCCTGGAGGTGTACTGCAATTTGGAGGATTCACAGGTATTTCTATCTGTAATCTGTGACTGATTGCTAAGTTTCCTTTTGGAGAGCCAGGGCACATTAATTCTTTAATACAGATAAATAACCAAAGAACCATTCTTAAGATGGGAACACGGTTAAAATATGTTTTTATTGAACGAAATATTTGGCACCAGCTTTAAGCATGAATGAGTCTGAAGCTCAACCTACAAATATAGTTCCTATTGAACGCGGCGGATCCAGCCAACTCGGGCGCGGGCAGAACAACGCAGAGGAGGACGCGGCAGAAAAGGCGGCGGCACAGGCGCGGAGCGCGCCGCCGCAACGGAGCGGATAGGGAAAGCCGGAAAGGATTAACGGGAATGGCAAAAAAATTGGGTAAGATCCGCCGAAGCGGGTAGCCTTAACCGCAGTGTGCTAGAGGAAAGTCCGAAGACCGTTCCCGTCCCTGTCAGGGGAGATGCCAACCGTCTCTCCTTTTTTCGAACACGAGACGTTCTGCAGCGCTTCCCCTTATAAACCACGCGACGCGCCACCGAAGTAGCGAGGTGGGACTAAACCAAACGGCACCCCAGGCTATTCTGCATCTCCCCCGCACCACACTGCTTCAGAGTTCTTCAGACTCCCTGGAGACTGAATGAAGCCTGCGTCTAGGTGAGGCAGTATACGCTTTGACCATCTGAACACAAGATCCTGGATAGCCAACTGCTAGTGGTATCGTATGAACAAAATCGAAAGGGGATAAAGGAAAATGAGAAGATCGAACTAGCTAGCTCAAGAACGCAGTATCTGATCAACAAGGGTTTCATTTTTTTCTCTTTCGTGGTTTTCTTGCGTGATTACTCAGCGCCAAGAATGCAACATCTGATTCGACAAACGCCCTAATCTAAGACTCTAGTGAGGCACTACATGCAATCATCTCAACACAAAAAACCTGGATATCCAAGGGCCAGCGAGTACATACGCGCTCGTAGTAGTATCATAAGAACAAAATCAAAAAAGAAATAAAAAGGAAATCGCTAGCTAGCTTAGAAATGGCTGTCACTTGTCTGCTGCTACTCGGCCTTTCCGCTCTTATGTTTGTAACTGTGTATGGACTTGCTTGGCATGTTGCTTTATTTATAAAGCGGGGCGAAAGTCTGTTTCGAGTCTGTTTCAGGCTCTGCACATGCAGGGGGTGAGCGGGTTCTCCCAGAGGTCGTAGCCGGGGAAGGTCGGCTCGGGGGGAGGCGCGGGGCCTGGTGCGAGATGACGACGTCCTCGGCAAAGGAGGCCCAGCCCAGGTACGGGTCGCCGAGCGACCTGGACATGAGCCCCTTGTCGGGCTTGATGGACTTGAGCCGGTGGCGACCGGCGTAGCGCCGCGCTCCGATGATGAGCTTGGCGAAGTTGCCGCCGTGCGTCATCACGAACACGTCCGACTTGAGGCACACCAGGAAGTCCAGCGCCGCCAGGCTCGTCACGTGCTTCCGGAAGTGCTCCATCTCCGCCACGCTCGCCAGCTCCTCCTTGGTCACCTGCAGACATACGTGCAAAGTTTTATGTCTGTTTGTGCTGCTGAGGCTCGTGCATTCAGGGAGAAGAGTAGGAAATGAGTAGTGCAAGTCCGTTTCACCCCTCCATGACTACTGTTCGAGTCTGGAAGTCGATCCCGGCTTCAAAAACCAGGCATTTGACACTCTTTGACTCATGATTTCTAGACTCGGGCAGTAGTTGTAGGGTTGAATGGACTTGCTCCAAAAGAAATTTGACGAAATGTTGCATTATGTCTGCAGGGGCAGTGAAGAAGCACTTTGATTTAGCTGTGGAAGTACTCACCAAGTTTGGGAACATGTTCCTAAGGGGAGCCATCCTGTTTTTGCCACCATACACTTGCCCGGATGCAACGTATATCTGCGTTTCCCTTGTGTATCCCATTGCTCGTAGGATCACAGCTATCTCACCAGGCTCAAGGGGGCAACGTCCTTCTTTTCTCTTTTGCAGTGCTAATGGCCACAGGTGAGATCCATTCTGTGCGTGGATAACAATAGTAAAAACCGTTAGAATGTTACGTTATGCCAACTTCTAAGTTCAAAGACCTGAACTAATGAATAACTGCGTAAAAACTGAAATTTGAGATGACCTTATAGCGTCGTGGCCATTCTTTCTGTCTATAAGCTGCCATCATTGCTTTCTCCTCACGTCTTCCAGCAAAATCGCAGAAGGACAGACCCACCATTCCTTTCTCATATCTCAGATGAAGTGCCCTGTAAAGAAGTGGCAATTGCTTCATCATCAAATAAGCATTCCCTTCGAAAACAATGAACTCCAAACAGGTTGGACATAAGGGATTCACTGTAGCTTACATGTATGGATTCACGCTGCCAGTTCGGTTCCTCATCTTTGTTGCCAGCTTATCAGCCATTTCTTCAATATCAGGTAGAAACTTTAACGCGTGATAGTTAACTCTGCATCTTAACCGGTTAATCTCCGTCGGAACATTGTCATACCTGAAATTGGAGGTTTGCATTATGTTTGTTTATACTGCTCCATGTGTATTAAAGATTTTGTAGTACAATCATGGTTTACGAGTCGCGCGACTAATCACGACTAGTCGTCGACGAGTCGTAACTTTGAGGTCGACTCGAACTGTCGACTCGACTGGTTAGGCGAGTCGCTCGACTCGCTCGACTAGTCCTGACTTATCTTGACTAGTCGCACCTGTTCGGTCGATCGACTAAAAAAAAGGCCCCACATGTCATATTTTTTTTCAATATTGCTTTGACCCGGCTGGAAACCTAGATCGAGCGGCCCTTTTCCCCCGTGAAACCCAAAATCGAGCCTGGACTCCCGCCTGGCGCTCCTCTCCCTTGGCGGCCGCCGCCACTGCGAGTCTGCCGGCCAGCGCCGCCGTGAGCACATGGCACCCGGCCTATACCTTCCGCCCTGTAATCTGCTCCTCCACCTGCTATTCCGCTTCCGCCGGCTGCTGCTGGTGGCCTGCTCGTCGCGCCATCTGCTGCTGGTCTGCTCCTTCGCCGGCTGCTGCTGGTGTGCTATGATACGTCCATTTTGCATCACTATTTTATATCATAATTTGTCATTATCTATCCTTATATTTCATATTAATACATGATACTTATGTTATTTTGCCTTATTTTGCATGTTTGATGATTATTGGGAATTATCCTTCCGGAGTCAGGTTTCTGCTGGAAAAAGCGTCGTCAAGTCACATATCAGCGGAACTCCAAAAATCACGAAACCAATTCTGGGGGTCTTATAATGTCAGATGCCGGAGGCAGCCAAAAGGAGGCAGCCAGGTGGGCCAGGTGGGCCCCACGCCACACCTGGGCGCGGCTGGCCTGTGGGCCGCGCCCAGCTATGGCGTGGCCACCTGGGTCCACCCCCCAGGTTGCCTCTTCGCGTATATCTGCCTCCCGAAAACCTAAGCACGGGGGGTACGTCCACGAAATATTCCGCCGCCTCCACGGGACGGAAACCACCGAGAGAGAAAGAGCTCTCTGGCAGGGAGATCCTGCCGGGGAAATTCCCTCCCGGAGAGGGGAAATCATCGCCATCGTCATCGTCATCACGCTGGACTTCATCGGGATCATCATCACCACCATCCACTGCGCCATCACCATCATCTCCACCGACTCCACATCCATCTTGCTGTAACATCTAGGGCTGTACCTTGTCTAGTTCATTGGGGAGACTCTCCCGGTGTTGATTACTCCTTGTTATTGATGCTATTGAGTTTGTTTGGTGGATTAGTGTTCATGTCCAGATTGTTATTCATTGCCATATCATCTCTGATCATGATCCATATGATGTCTTGTGAGTAGTTTGTAGTTCTTGAGGACATGGGGAAGTCATGTTGTTAGTAGTGAAATAATGCTGCGTTAATATTTAATGGTTTGATATTTAAGTTGTGGTGTCATTCTTCTAGTGGTGTCATGTGAACGTCGACTACATGACACTTCACCTTTATGGGCCTAGGGGAATGCATCGTGTACCTAGCTTGCTAGTTGAGGGGTTGCCGGAGTGACAGAAACCTGAACCCCCGTTAGTAAGATAGTGCACGAGGGAGCGTAGGGTCTCAGAGTTTAAAGCTGTGGTTAGATTTATCTTAATTACTTTTCTGCATTCGCGGATGCTTGCAGGGGGTATAATCACAAGTGCGTATTAGTCCTAGGAAGGGCGGTGCGTTAGCATAGATTCACCCACACAACACTTATCAAAACAATGAAGATTAACCAGTTGCACGAAGCGAAAGCACTTGACGAAATTCCCATGTGTCCTCAGGAACATTTGTCTCTTATAAGTAACACACTCGGCTTGTCCTTTGCACTCAAAAGGATTGGGCCACTCGCTGCATTTGTTGCCGCGCTCGTTTATTTACTTGCACTGTTTTTACCTGCTGTTTCGAATACTACTGAAAACCTGTCTGCTAGCTTTTACAGTGAATTCTTGATCAAAACTACTTGCCAGCACCTTCTGCTCCTCGTTGGGTTCGACACTCTTATTTATCGAAAGTACTGCGATACACCCCCTATACTTGTGGGTCATCAAGACTATTTTCTGGCGCCGTTGCCGGGGAGTGAAGCGCTATTGGTAAGGAAATTGGTAAGGAAATTATTTACTGTAATGACTGTTATGGAGTCAAATCCATTTGGTTCGCTGTTTGGGAGGACTACTACCACTGCTACGGTAGTAGATGATCCTCCATCTGCTGAGATTGTTCCATTTAAAATACCTACGAAAATTGTTGGACGTATTATGGATAACCGCTATGATGGAACTGTTCATCCTGGTAATCATTTGCTTTATATACATGAACTATGCGGTTTGTTCAAGTGTGCAGGTATTTCGATGGACATTATTAAAAGGAAATTATTTACTCTGTCGCTGGATGGCAGAGCTGCTGAATGGTATAGTCTGCTGAAGAATGGTCCTTCATTGAGCTGGGCTGAAATTGTCCCTCTCTTTTATTACAAGTTTTATCCTCCAAGTGAGATTCATAAGGATCGGAATTCTATATTCACTTTTTGGCCTTATGAGGGAGAAAGTATTGCCCAAGCTTGGGGGAGATTGAAATTATTAATGCTCAAATGCCCTGTTCATGGGATTCCAAGTAATATTGTCATCAATAACTTTTATGCAAGACTTTCCTATCATGATAAAGATTTATTGGACACTTCTTGTTCTTGGTCATTCACTCGTATGAAGGATGAAGATAAATGGGATCTTCTTGATCGTATCCAGGAAAATACTGAAGGATGGGAGAACGACAAAGGTAGGGAGTCAGGTATAAATTATGATTTCGAATGCATTAAATCCTTTATGGAGACTGATAGTTTTCGTAATTTTAATGCTACTTATGGTCTTGATTCTCAAGTTGTTGTTAATTACTTTAAGGCCTTTGCCTCGTATCTCGATATTCCTAGACAAGGTTGGGAAAAGTATCATGAACCTTATGAAGATAATGCTAATTTTGCTCTTGCTAAAAATGTTGAAGTTCAAACTGTTGATCGCATTATACCAGAACCCTATATTGAAAAAATACCTTTTCCTGTTAAAGTAAAAGAACACTCTATTTTGGCTAGTGTGGTTAGCAAAAGTGAACGTAAACCTAGGGAACCTGATGAGCAAATTAGTGTAGAACATGAAGTAGCTATGGTTAAGGAACTTGTAACTGAAAATGTAGAAGGAGGTCATATTGTGTTTTGTGAAGAAGCTTCTAACATGGTTACACATCCTAAAAGAGCTCGAAAGCCTAGTGTTCCTGTGCTTTCTGTTAAAATAGGTGAGCATTGTTATTATGGTCTCTGTGATATTGGTGCTAGTTCCAGCGCTATCCCTTATGCTCTCTACAAGGAAATCAGGAAGGAAATTGATCCTTGCGAATTGGAAGATATTGATGTGGTTATTCAGCTTGCTAATAGGGAAACTATCTGTCCAGTTGGCATTGTCAGAGATGTTGAAGTTTTATGTGGTAAGACTAAATACCCTGCTGATTTCTTAGTTCTCGGTTCTGCTGCTAGTGACTCTTGTCCTATTATTTTTGGTAGACCTTTCCTGAATACTTGTGGTGCTATTATTGACTGTCAAAAAGAGAAAATTTACTAGATTCGATGGAGAGTCTTATGAGTTTAATTTTTCAAAATTTGCTAAGAATCATTATGAACCTGAAATGCCTAATGAGAACTTTCAAGTTGAACAGCTTGCTTCTATTGCTGTTGGTCCTAACAATGCTTTGCAGCAATTTTTGGAAGACCACGAAAGTGAAGTTTTTGCAGAAGAAAGAAGGGAGATTGACGACATCTTTCTGCGTCAACCTCAAATGCTTAGGCATGATTTACCTGTGGAGGACCTGGGAATTGCGCCCCCTCCTAAAGAAGACCCTGTTTTTGATCTTAAGCCTTTACCTGATAATCTTAAGTATGTTCATATTGATGATAAGAAAATATATCCTGTTATTATTAGTTCTAAACTTTCAGGAGATGAAGAAGCAAAATTATTGCAAGTTCTGAAGAAACATAGAGGCGCAATGGGCTATACTCTTGATGATTTAAAAGGGATTTCTCCTGCTATATGTCAGCATGCTATTAATATTGAGCCTGATGCCAAGCCTGTTGTTGAGCATCAACGTCGTTTAATTCCTAAGATGAAGGAAGTGGTAAGAAATGAGGTATTAAAACTTCTTGAAGCAGGTATAATTTATCCTATTGCTGATAGTAGATGGGTTAGTCCTGTTCATTGTGTTCCTAAGAAAGGAGGAATAACTGTTGTGCCTAATGAAAATGATGAGCTTATTCCTCAGAGAGTTGTAGTTGGTTATAGAATGTGCATTGATTTTCGTAAGGTCAATAAGGTTACTAAGAAAGATCATTATCCTTTGCCTTTTATTGATCAGATGTTAGAAAGGTTGTCTAAGAAAACTCATTTTTGTTTCCTTGATGGTTATTCTGGTTTTTCCCAAATAGCTGTTAGAAAGGAAGATCAGGAGAAAACCACTTTTACCTGTCCTTATGGTACTTATGCTTATAGACGTATGCCTTTTGGTTTATGTAATGCTCCTGCTACTTTTCAGAGATGCATGTCTGCTATTTTTCACGGTTTTTGTGAAGAAATTGTGGAAGTCTTCATGGACGATTTCTCCGTCTATGGAACTTCTTTTGATAACTGTTTGCACAATCTTGACAAAGTTTTGCAGAGATGTGAAGAAACCAATCTTGTTCTTAATTGGGAGAAATGCCATTTTATGGTTAATGAAGGCATTGTTCTTGGGCATAAAATTTCTGAAAGAGGTATTGAAGTTGATAGAGCTAAAGTGGAAGCAATTGAGAAAATGCCATGCCCCCGAGATGTGAAAGGTATTCGTAGTGTTCTTGGTCATGCTGGTTTTTATAGAAGGTTTATTAAAGATTTCTCTAAAATTTCAAAGCCACTTACCAATCTTCTTCAAAAGGATGTTCCATTTGTTTTTGATGACGAGTGTAAAGAGGCATTCGAAATTTTGAAGAAGGCTTTAATAACTGCTCCTATTGTTCAACCACCAGACTGGACTTTACCATTTGAAATTATGTGTGATGCTAGTGATTTTGCTGTAGGTGCTGTTTTAGGACAGCGAGTAGATAAAAAGTTAAATGTTATTCATTATGCTAGTAAGACTCTTGATGCAGCTCAAAAGAATTATGCTACTACTGAGAAGGAATTTTTAGCAGTAGTGTTTGCTTGTGATAAGTTTAGACCTTATATTGTTGATTCTAAGGTAACTATTCATACTGATCATGCTGCTATTAAATACCTTATGGATAAGAAGGATGCTAAGCCTAGACTTATTAGATGGGTTCTCCTGTTACAAGAGTTCGATTTGCATATTGTTGATAGAAAAGGTGCTGAAAATCCTGTTGCTGATAATCTGTCTAGATTAGAAAATATAATGCATGATCCTATTCCTGTTGATGACAATTTTCGAAATGAGCAGTTGGCTTCTATAAAGGTAAATTCGAATGATTGTCCCTGGTATGCTGATTATGCTAACTTTATTGTTGCCAAGTATTTGCCTCCAACTTTTACTTATCAGCAAAGGAGGAAATTCTTCTGTGACTTGAGGCATTATTTTTGGGATGACCCACATTTATATAGAGAAGGAGTTGATGGTATTATGAGAAGATGTGTTCCAGAGCATGAGCAGAAGGAAATATTGGATAAATGCCATGGTAGTGCTTATGGAGGACATCACGCCGGAGACAGAACTGCACAAAAGGTTCTACAATCAGGTTTTTATTGGCCTACTCTTTTTAAAGATGCAAGAAAATTTGTTTTGACCTGTGATCAATGTCAGAGAGTTGGGAATATTAGTAGACGTAATGAGATGCCTATGAATTATTCTCTTGTTATTGAACCTTTTGATTGTTGGGGATTTGACTTTATGGGTCCTTTTCCCGCTTCAGATGGTTATACTCATATTCTAGTTGCTGTTGATTATGTTACTAAGTGGGTAGAGGCTATACCAACCTCTAGTGCTGATGGTAAGACTTCCTTAAAAATGCTTAAGGATGTTATTTTCTCGAGGTTTGGTGTGCCTAGATATCTCATGACTGATGGTGGTTCACACTTTATTCATGGTGGTTTTAGAAAAACTCTTGCTAAATATGGTGTCAATCACAGAATTGCTTCACCGTATCATCCTCAAACTAGTGGTCAAGTAGAGTTATCAAATAGAGAAATTAAGTTGATTTTGCAAAAGACTGTCAATAGGTCTAGAAAGAATTGGGCTAGAAAGCTTAATGATGCTTTGTGGGCTTATAGAACAGCATATAAAAATCCTATGGGCATGTCTCCTTATAAAATGGTTTATGGAAAAGCTTGTCATTTACCTCTAGAATTAGAACACAAGGCCTATTGGGCAATCAAAGAGCTTAATAGAGATTTCAAATTAGCTGGTGAGAAAAGGTTGCTAGAGTTAAGCTCTCTAGATGAATGGAGAAGTGAAGCATATGAAAATGCTAAACTTTTCAAAGAGAAAGTTAAGAGATGGCATGACAAGAGAATTTTAAAAAGAGAATTTTGCATAGGTGATAAAGTTTTATTGTATAGGTCTCGTCTCAGATTTTTTGCAGGAAAATTACTCTCAAAATGGGAAGGACCTTACATTGTGGAAGAAGTTTATCGTTCTGGTGCAATAAAAATTAATTCACTTGACGGTGACAAACCTCAAGTTGTTAATGGGCAGAGACTTAAACATTATATTTCTGGAGAATCTTATAATGAAAATGTTGATATTATTCAAATGGTATCTCCGGAGGAATTTATTAAAACTCAGAAACAGGAAACTGCAGAGTCTGATTTGAAGTAGGTATGAATTTCGGTAAGAAAAAGTCCGCGTTTTACTTCGAAACTTTTATATTAGTTATATTTATACAATTTTGGAAATATCAAGACGAATAAGTGCCGGAGGAGGTGCCCGAGGGCACCACGCCACAGCAGGGCGCGGGCCCCACCTGGGCCGCGCCCAGCTATGGCGTGGTCGCCTCGGAGACCCCCTCCGACTCCGCTTCGCCCTGTGCCTTCCTTTTCACGCGTTATTTTCCGCTATATATTTACCCGGATCTCCCGAGGTCCGTATCTCGTGTTTTCGTCGCGTTTCTTTTCGAACTGTTTCTGGCAGGTTCCTTTGGTATTAGACATGTCGTCTCAAGGCTCTTGTGCGGAGGACTACGCAGCCAGGCGCCGGCGTGAACTTGAGAGGGATGTGAACCAGTGGAACGCCGCTGGTTGGACAACCGATGAAGAAGTTGCAGCTAGGAGGGCCGACATGGATCGAAGTGTTAGAGAAGAGATCAGGACGGCTCAGCGCCGCAATCAAGGAGGACAAGCTACAAGAGGCGATGGGCCCAGCAATCCTACCTTTGTGGGATCTGTTAACCTTCAACGTGCTTTTTCTCATAATATGCAGGGAGCAGTTCCAGCAGTTCCGGACCTGAGCGCCTTCCCTGCGGCTACTGAAGCAATAAGGGTCACGGATCAATTTTGCGAACAATATCGAGTCCTTAGGGCGGAAGTGGAAATTCTTCAAGAAGAGAACAATCGGCTTCGCCAAATGCTCGCACGGTTCTTAACACCTATTACTGTCGTACCACCATCACCGCCAAGGGAGTAATTCACCATGGGTAACAACACACTCCCAGCTTGTTTCAAGCTTGGGGGGGTGTTTTCAGTATCACCATCTTTATCTTTATCTTTATATTTTTGCTTAGTACCATGAGTAGAGAAGTTATCATATGAGATAGTTTGCAATGTGGAGTATCACTCCTTAGTTGGTTATCGTTGTATCCGTTGGTGTGAGGTTTATTGTGATGGAATATTAATGAGAAGCTTTATCTTTACTTTCTGCACACTTTATTTTAGCCAGCAAGTCCTTTGTCATATGCTGATCTTGTTACATTAGTATTGGCATCACTTTGGGTGCAGCAAGTAAATTTAGTTGGTTGTGGCAAACTTAGACTGGTCAGTAGTATCAATACTTTTTACACTTAAGTAGAAAAGAGGGAACTGGTTGCAATAACATTATCCCTATTGTTTTCCTCTTTGTTGGCCAATGAGTTTATTATTCTTGAATTAAAGTGTTTTGTGCCCACAAAGTAGATAGCATGGTTGTTCTATTAGATCTATAAGTGTTTGTCTCTCTCAATTCTTGTGCTTGCTACTAAACCTTGCTAGCCTAAAACCTTGTACTGAGAGGAGATACTTCTCGTGCATCCAAAACCCTGAACCAAAGCACTCCATTCGTGTCCACCATAACTACCTATCATGTAGTGTTCGCACTACTCCAAGTACATTTTCTCGTGTGCTACCTTTAACTATTCAAAACTATTATTATATCCCTTTTTGTGTCACTGTTCACCAAGCTCATAAGGACGTGGTAGCAGATGTGTCATCTTCCATGCTAACTGATTTACAAGGATTGGCAGCTTCATCTGCTTCTCCACCTTTTATTTTGCATTAAAAGAGCTGGTTAGTCCACCCTATAAATAAATAAATAGACACTCCTCCACGGTGATTGTTGGTCGGCAACCGAGGATTCGGTCAAGCCATGGTTTGTGGAAAGAAATGGTTGGGAGGAGTGTCATCAATAAGTGCTTGTTACAAGTGCAGTTCTATAAACTCTCGGAACCGCTCTAAAAGTTAATTAGTATGGAAGATGACAAGGATTCTACCACTGATTTGTTGACCAATAGCATACACCTCTCAAAGCAATATTTTTACACTCTCTATGCCTTCGGGAACTAAAAAGCTCTAGCACACGTTTTAATCCCTGCTTCCCTCTGCGAAGGGCCTATCATTTATTTATTGTTGAGTCAGTAAACCTATTCCCTCTATCCCGAGCAAGCACTCGAATTGTTATAGATACAATCATTTATAGTTCATAATATTTCCTATCATGTTTTGTCTACTTTGCTTGAGCACATGAAGTTTTATCTTTGAGAATATGACTTTGACAGTTTTCTTTGGAATGTGAAAGGAACAGTGATGATTGAGCAACTCTATTTCTGCAATATAGCTCTAGTATAAAGACTCTTCTTGAAAGATAAGTTAGAATGTTGATTGTTCTCTGACCAAGAACACAGTTTGCCACATCCAATTGGTTTGCTTAATGTACCTTTATTTGTGGTTGTTCCATTACTTGTTCCAAGTTAAGTAGAATGTGTAGAGACTGCTGTTTAAAATGACTTGTTTAGCTGAGTAAATACTGATGCTTCTTGTCCGTATTCTTTATTATCGACACTTCACTCCATAAACATGTGGACTTGTTTACTGAGCTCAGTTTTCGCTTGGGGACAAGCGAGTCTAAGCTTGGGGGGAGTTGATACGTCCATTTTGCATCACTATTTTATATCATAATTTGTCATTATCTATCCTTATATTTCATATTAATACATGATACTTATGTTATTTTGCCTTATTTTGCATGTTTGATGATTATTGGGAATTATCCTTCCGGAGTCAGGTTTCTGCTGGAAAAAGCGTCGTCAAGTCAGCATATCAGCGGAACTCCAAAAATCACGAAACCAATTCTGGGGGTCTTATAATGTCAGATGCCGGAGGCAGCCAAAAGGAGGCAGCCAGGTGGGCCAGGTGGGCCCCACGCCACACCTGGGCGCGGCTGGCCTGTGGGCCGCGCCCAGCTATGGCGTGGCCACCTGGGTCCACCCCCCAGGTTGCCTCTTCGCGTATATCTGCCTCCCGAAAACCTAAGCACGGGGGGACGTCCACGAAATATTCCGCCGCCTCCACGGGACGGAAACCACCGAGAGAGAAAGAGCTCTCTGGCAGGGAGATCCTGCCGGGGAAATTCCCTCCCGGAGAGGGGAAATCATCGCCATCGTCATCGTCATCACGCTGGACTTCATCGGGATCATCATCACCACCATCCACTGCGCCATCACCATCATCTCCACCGACTCCACATCCATCTTGCTGTAACATCTAGGGCTGTACCTTGTCTAGTTCATTGGGGAGACTCTCCCGGTGTTGATTACTCCTTGTTATTGATGCTATTGAGTTTGTTTGGTGGATTAGTGTTCATGTCCAGATTGTTATTCATTGCCATATCATCTCTGATCATGATCCATATGATGTCTTGTGAGTAGTTTGTAGTTCTTGAGGACATGGGGAAGTCATGTTGTTAGTAGTGAAATAATGCTGCGTTAATATTTAATGGTTTGATATTTAAGTTGTGGTGTCATTCTTCTAGTGGTGTCATGTGAACGTCGACTACATGACACTTCACCTTTATGGGCCTAGGGGAATGCATCGTGTACCTAGCTTGCTAGTTGAGGGGTTGCCGGAGTGACAGAAACCTGAACCCCCGTTAGTAAGATAGTGCACGAGGGAGCGTAGGGTCTCAGAGTTTAAAGCTGTGGTTAGATTTATCTTAATTACTTTTCTGCATTCGCGGATGCTTGCAGGGGGTATAATCACAAGTGCGTATTAGTCCTAGGAAGGGCGGTGCGTTAGCATAGATTCACCCACACAACACTTATCAAAACAATGAAGATTAACCAGTTGCACGAAGCGAAAGCACTTGACGAAATTCCCATGTGTCCTCAGGAACATTTGTCTCTTATAAGTAACACACTCGGCTTGTCCTTTGCACTCAAAAGGATTGGGCCACTCGCTGCATTTGTTGCCGCGCTCGTTTATTTACTTGCACTGTTTTTACCTGCTGTTTCGAATACTACTGAAAACCTGTCTGCTAGCTTTTACAGTGAATTCTTGATCAAAACTACTTGCCAGCACCTTCTGCTCCTCGTTGGGTTCGACACTCTTATTTATCGAAAGTACTGCGATACACCCCCTATACTTGTGGGTCATCATGCTACTCCACCGGCGGCTGCTGGTCTGCTCCTCCACCACCAGCTGCAGCTCTCAGGCTCCTCCCGCAACTCTTCTTCACCGGCTGTTGCTGCTCTGTTCTGCCGGCTACAAATCTGATTGGCTGTGTTTAATTTCATTGTTGAACTTCTTTATTTGCTGCCTTCTCTTGCTATTGCATTTGCATCATTGATTCATTGTATGATATTTGATTATTAGGCTGGAGTGTTAAATTTCATTTTAAAGTATGATGCAAATCTGATTGGTTCTTGTGTTTTGTAGGCTGTTGGTTCATGGAGAACAGGAAGCCATTGGCCATTGCATGGAACTGCCCAGGTTTTCACCCACTCCCCTGTCCCCCAGCATTTTATTTGCACATACTATTGCTTGTATTATACTACTAGTAGTAATATAATATGATATTTTATAGCAAATATTACTGTATAATCATGTCGACTAGTCAACATGAGTCATGACTAGTCACGACTAGTCTACCAGTCGCTACTCCAGATCGACTCGTCGACTCGTAATTCTTGAGTACAATGTAACTTTTACAGCACAAAATCAACAAAAATGAAAAGAAATAACAATGTCTCTTTAATTAGCAATTTAGCATGGAAGCAGATTGGACCTTTTGGGTTCAGAAATAAATGTACGGATAAATATAGTTGCATTCTGTCGTTGACTTACCCCAACCTGTCGACAAATGGCTTAATAGACATTATTGTTTTCTCTTTGATCCTTGGAAGTACATTATCAATGTAAAACTGTGCAGATGCATACTTCGGAATGTTCTTCACAGTACGCCTGTCATAGACCACATTGCAAAACTGTTATAAGCTGAATATTACCAGTTAGGCAGTTACCACAATGCAATCACCAGATCATCAACACCAGCTTAAGCAGATATATATTTATATTTAAACGACAAAAACAAATAGGTTTCAATCGAGAACATAAGACAAGTTGAGATGGCAGGTGGTGAAAACAAGATATAAACACTTCCAGCAATTTCTGAATCTCCATTAACTTCATAAGAAGGCAACCCAGAAAATAGCGTGTTTCATCTCTTCACGAAGGCAAAAAGGAAATGAGTGTACACCTGATTCAATTTACTAGGCATCATAACATTCCATTCCAGGTCAATAGCGGTTAATTTGAGCATTTAATCTCTCAGGCCAGTGGTATTAATTGAGACAGAAACAGAACGCCTTTCGGATAAACTGCTTCGGATCTAGCAGAATATACATGAAAGATGAGCTAAGAACACATGGGATTACGGTATATTAAGATGAATGTAATTTTAGACTTCCACATACCTATAGAGATAAATTCAATGAAATCATAGATAAATGTCACTGTGAGAGAAAATGCCAATTCAAAGTTCAATAGTGCTTTGCATGTTGTTCTAATGTCAAATTCAGGAAGGTAGTGGTAGTGCCACTTTGATTCACAAGATTCTAAAACACACAGGAATAGGACAATCATAGGACTGCAATGCCACACCTTCTTGAATCCTATAGAATTAATTGAAACATAGGAAACCATACATTTTTTCAAGTATTATTTAAGGAAAATTTCTTACGAAATAGAGTGTGAATGAGTTCAGAGGATAAATTCATATGGAATATAATCCCCTAATGAAATAACCCACATACACAAAATCTTAGAGATTACAGTCCTATATTGAACCAAAGAGGCACTAAAACTTAAGGCAATGAGCAAAAAATATATAACCTACTTTATACTGGTGAAGAGCTCATCTTTTTCTGTGAACCAGTCAGGGATGTCTCGGATAATGCGTACATCATCCTTCAGATAGTTTATAAAATGATCCACATCAAAGATATCTTCAAATTTACTGCAGAGAAGATAAATGATCTTAACAATGAAAATAGTAATAGAAAAACCAATGTATTTAACAGAGTCAAATCAGATGATAGTGCAACTAAGAGAATTATGAATCCGCATTACGTCCAATACCCAGTATAGGAGCACCTACTAAACATGATATCGCAAATCTTCCTAAAATCATAGTACTGGAACTCTAAATGTTATCCAATCACTAGAATTGCAGTTTTAATCTCCATAAAGTTGTTTCAGGAGTCACTACTTCAATAGTGAAGCCTCAAGGAGAATTTGCCCCTTATCGTATGACAAATATATTGCCATAGATAAGCATGACGATGAACACTGACTTTTGGAGCACATATTTTGATCGTTCCAGCAGTGCTACGAGAAGAAATAACCTTAAGGATGATCATATACTCAGACCAGAAGTATATTGGCGTCACATCCACGCAGAAGAACTCAGTGTGACCGTGGTTATGCTAAAATAACCAGTTCATTTTCCAAACATCCTAGTAATACACTATCTTCAGTTAACATTGAATTTCCGTTTCTGTGAAGCCAATTTTGTATAGTAGAACTATCATGTAAAGACCACTATACCAGCAGGAAAACAGACAAGTAAAAGAAGTTACAAGAGGAAATGGCATTTACGTTTGGTCTTTCCATATTTGGTCCTGCTTCAGAACTGGCAAAATAAGTGTAGCATCCATTATCTTAGCAATTGCAACAGCATTACATATCTGCATAAGACCAAATATTGGAAATTAGCAGATGGGTCTAAGTCGTAACTTAAACTCAGTGTCATCTTAGGAAACAAATTACCACTGCCCACTGCTCAAGAAATTAGTGTGATCTTCTTAGGCAGGTAAGGGAATAAGTATTAAATAACAGGAGAACCTTTTTTTCTTAAGTAAGCAACATCGTATCATGGCAAAAACATGCTATCAAAATGAATCGTCATAAACATATTGAAGGTATACCCTGATTATGCTTAAGCAACAACCCCCACATAGGAAAAATTATCAGGTAACAAAACTTGGAGACACCGACAGGTTGCCACAAATCTATGCTTAAGCAGAAAAAACCATTGCACCATCGAAACAGATACTTAGCAATCACATAAAATAAGAGGAGTGGAAGGTTGAGAGAAACAGAAGCGCATACATACAGCTATTCGTTGCTGGTTCAGTCCACCCTCGGCATGAATAAAATATACCCAGATGTCTCGCTCTCAGGTGGAACATCTGCATTATATACCATTATATTATATCATCACTTATCATGGCCCAATCATGAATGGAAACAAATGTTTGATGATGAAGGAAAAGGTTGACATATATAACAGAGGACGAGCATCTCTCCCCTGACTGAGGGGTCCTTTCTTGCAAGACACACTATACTTCTAAGAGGCAGTATCACAAAACATGCCTACAAGATGTAGAGTTGATAAGAACTGCCATGGCACTTTAAAATGAAAGCATTCCTTTTCCTGACTCATATTGATCATTATACAAGTCTATGAATTAGAACTACATGATAATTTTAACTCCACGCTACCGTTGGCGATATTCGAACATTTCATCATCATAGAAATAATATGGATTAATTCGGCATATGCTACAATGGAAATGGAAGTATGGGCCACAATTCGACTCTCCAAGAGCACTGTAATTCAGGTTTAGCCGGCCTAACAAGTTTCACACCACATCGAAGTAGTCACTAACAAAACAAAGTGTTATAAGAACTACCACAAATCTAAGTTGTGTGCTAACTAGTAACTGACATCACAGTGACCCAGTAACAGCAAGGCTACCAACGTACACAATTCGGCATATGCTACAATGCTACTACATTTTGTTGTTGTCTTTCAAGCAATGTAAATGCTGGACTTGCCTGAGGGCTCATCGCTTCGACGCTCTGCGCAGGGCTTCCAGGAGGTGGTGGCAGCACGTGGGTTCTCCCACAGCGAGAGGGGTTCCTTCGTCTGCACCCAATACAATTGAATTCATCAGAAATTCAAAACAAAAGTTTCTCACGCGAAGACGATTTGCCAAAATGCTTGCTGAAATCAAGAGCACTTCACCTGAGGGCAGTGCAGCGTGATCCCCTCCTTCTGGCACAAGTAGGGCGCGTTCTAGGATAAATAAATGTGAAACAATGCAGAAACGTAAGCGCTAGGTGGGTATTCCGATGAATTTGAACGGCATTGGAAGAAGGAGGTGGCCGGGAACTCACGAGGCGGGACCAGAGGGAGGGCGCAGAGAAGAGGGCCGCGAGGAGGAGGAACGCGAGGACGGCGAGCAAGATCCGGTAGGAGAGGGAGGTGGTGGGGGCCTGGGGTCCTCGAGGGCGAGGAGGGAGCGTATGGGAGACGGTAGGAGCTTCCTGTGGTGATGGTGGTTCGGGAGGAGAGGCGAGGAGCGGTGAGCGTCCTTGCCGCCGCCGTCGTCGTCGTCGTCGCGGCCGCGGGCGGCGGAGGTGGAAGCGAATGGGGAGGAGGCGGCGGAGGCGTCGGAGTCGCGCTTCGCGGGGGAGTTGGACGCGCGGGCAGCGGCCGCGGCCGTCGAGTGCCGGAGCTCCGCCATCGCTGCCGGCGGCGGCCCGGTAGTTGTAGTGTGTACCTGTTTTTTTTTAAGCGAGTATGCCAAAATAGCATACCTTATTTATATAGAAGGCGAGAGCAATAATTACAAGAAAACTGGTCCATTGCTGCGTACAGCAAGGCCAGCCACACTCACACAAGAAACTCAGTCTAACACCACTCCACAAAAACCCTAAAGCCTACTCTCGCGTCACCGGTTCTCTCCCTCCCGCTCTCGCAACCCTCCACATGTTTAGCTCATCTCCGATCAGGTCGACCAGCACATCTGGCCCGACCTGCTCCCTCTCATTGTGAAACGTCCTCGCGTTTCTTTGCTTCCATAGGCGCCACGCGATCAGAATCACTAGTGTATCGAAAACTCTCCGGTCCGCAGACCTCACCCCCCTCGCACTCTGATCCACCACTCCTCCAGTTTGCTGCCAAGATGCGGCACCTCCAAAGCAAGCCTCGCACGCTGGAAGCACCCATGCCAAACGCCTCGCGTAGGGGCAGCGCATCAAGACATGATCGACATTATCCTCATCCTGCAAACAAGTGTAGCACGGACTCGGGTTCTCCTGTAGACCATGCCGCGCTCGTCGATCTGAAGTCCAAAGGCGGTACCTGACTGCTAGCCATCCGAAAATTTTGCATTTGAGCGTCGCATGTGATCTCCAAATTGGTTTGGCAAGTCTATCTCGGATGCTACCTAGACAGAGCCTGTCATAGGTGTCCTTTGCTGTGTACACGCCCTTCTTCGCGCACGGCCACTCGAACACATCAGGTTCGTCCTCCCTTCTCTGAACTTGGGAAATTTCCACCCAAAGTCTGATCAGCTGCGCCGTGCCCTCTTCCGACAGCTCCTCCGACATATCCATGATCCATCGGTTCTCATGCAAGGCCTCCGCAACCGTGCAATTGTTCTTGCACCTCGTGCTCACCACTGCCCATAGCAAAGGGGCAATGTCGCTCACCCTCCGACCGTTCACCCAACTATCTTTCCAAAACAGCACCTGCTCTCCGTTTCCAACTCTGAATCTACATAGACTCTGAAACACAGCCTCCGCCGCCGGATCCTTATTCATCTGCAACCCTTGCCACGGCCTGTTCCTGTCAACACGCTTCAGCCATGCCCATCGCGCGCGCAACGCCAAGCCCAGCAAACGTAAATCTTTCACACCTAGCCCACCAAAACAGATGGGTTTGCAGATCACCTCCCATGCCACGAGGCATTGCCCTCCGTTCACCTCCTTTTTGGCTGCCCAAAAGAAGCCCCGAAACCATCTATCCAACTCCTCCAGCACCCACACCGGTGGCTCTAGGACTAGCAGGTGGTGGACTGGTCTTGCACATAGCACCGACTTGATCAAAGTCAGACGCCCTGGACGAGCGATAAGCCCCCTCTGCCAGGCCGGTAAGAAGTGCACCGCGCTGTCTATCATCGGCTGCCATTGTGCTCGAGTTAGGGCCGAAGGGCCAGCGGCAGGCCAAGATATTTGATTGGGAACGCCGCAAGACTGCAGTTCAGAACCCCAGCAGTTCTCTCCCCATCTCCCACTGCCTCTCTGATCAGCGTGGCAGTTGTTTTGCTGTAATTGACTCGCAAGCCCGAGGCTTCTCCAAAGATCGCCAAGATCCTCTTTACCGCATGCAATTCTGGGCTCTCTGGCCTAATGAACAAGACCACATCATCCGCATATACCGACACTCTTTGTAGGGAGTGAGACCGGCCAAGTTGCTGAACAAGTTCTCCTCCACCGCCCTGATGATCATAGCCGTAAACACTTCCATCCCCAACACGAACAGGATTGGAGATGTGGGATCGCCCTGACGAAGTCCCCGCACGAACTGAGTGTACCTGTTTTCAGCGTGCAGTCTCGGGGTTTCGCTTTCGCCGCGTGCCAGTGGCGAACTATCCCACAAGCAAACACTGAAACACCCAGCAAACGCCTGTTTTAGGAGACGTTTTTTCCACTGTATTTCGAATTTGGTTTTACAAAATTTATAAAGTGTAAACACATATCCAATATGAACTCCGCAAATTTTAAGAAAATACAAATTGGATTTCTGGCCATGAATATCTCATACGATGTCTCTTCAACAGATTTAGATGACGCTGAATGTAAAAGCTCTATTCTCTAAATCATAGCCTCAAAACGACAATCAGTTCGGTTTATACCATCGTCGATCTTACCATATCCAACAAGGTTCGATTACCTCTCTCGGACACTCCTTTTCTTTACGGTGTCTCAAGAGGCGTAAGTTGTGAAACGATTCCGCAACTCTTCAGATGTTTGCCAAACCCATAACAAACATAGGCTTCTCCGTGATGCGGTCGTAGAAATTTGATTTAGTTGTTACGATGATTTTTATATCTCATTCTTAAATTGTTTAAACTTTTCAAATGTTTCAGATTTATATTTCATTAAATAGATATATCCATATCTTTTCGAATCATCGGTGGATATTATAAAATAGTTGAATCCACCGCGCGTGGTTACACTCATTGGACCGCACACATACTTATGTATGATTTGCAATAAACCAGTCGCCTGTTCCACATGACTTCTGAATGGTGTTTTAGTCATATTTTTTTCAAATGATTCATAATCAAGTGATTTCAAAGTCCATCACTATGGGTTTTTTCACGCGTTACTTTCCGATATGATCTAAACGGTAGTGTCACAAAATGTGGATACGAACCGTGTGTCTTTCGGCATTTACCGTCAGCATTATAGATGAATGTATCATCATCGAGATTAAGTATAAATAACCCAATCATAATAGACGCATGGCCATAAAAGACATTATTCATAAAAAATGAGATCATCATTGTTTTGATACTTAAACGAATTGCAAAAATGAGCATAAACCCAAGAATTACATTTTTGACCAGCAAGAGAAATATAATAACATTTATATCAAATATACTTAAGTTTGACTTTCGGATTTCATTCATAACATTTAGCACCACAATGTGCATTTTGAAGGAATTGAGACTCGGTCAATATTTTGGCGAAATAATTAGAACCGCACCTACATAATTCGAAGGAAAATCCAGGGCAGGGATAACGGCAAAAACCCGTTCTTTCACACCGCCGCTAATCCTACGCCCATCGCGCGGTTCCGCGGCAACCCCAGGCCGGAGGCGCAACTCCACTGCCCGCCTCCCTCCCTGACCCCGGCGACCCGCGACTCCACGGCCAGCCTACATCCCCGGTCCGACGAGCGCGAGCACTTCCTCGTCGCCCGGTTGTCCTCCTCCCCGCACAGAGGCTCGACTCCGCCGCGGGCGGCTAAGACCTCCCTCCCTAGCGAACGCACTCTCCCGTGACCCTCCACCACCCCTATCCGGCCCAGAGACACACGCGAGCTTCCGGGGACAGTCCTCCTGATTTCCTGAAGATCTTGACCACCCAAGTAATATATTTTGTAAATTTAGATTTCTGCAACTTCAGTTCAGTTCTACACTTCTACTAATCCTGGTAATGTCGACTAATGTAATGTAAATGGAATCTCTATATTAATAACTGGTACTAATCCTCAACACTGCTTCATACTAAATCGAGTACCAGTTATCAACATTATATTATTGCAGTTCCGATTTGGTATGCACGTCAGTTAAGCATGCTCTTCCAGATATTGGTGTTTATACTACTGTGATTCAGAAACCTAGTGGCACAAATAAGATTCAGTAACAAGAACCGAAATATTGGTTTACCTTTACATCAACATACTCAAATGACCTTCCATCCAAATGCCTTCATTATTTGCAGTTCCTGAACTTTTCTGTCAGTATTGGTGTTTTTCTGTTTTTTCAGCTGACAGGTGTGTTCTAAGTTTCTAACTTGATGCGCATTGCTTGTTCAGTGTCCATGGCGAGAATAAACGTTGGTGTAAAGCAAATCATGCGGTTTTCTGCTCGAGTACTTGAAGGATGCTCAGGTGGATCAGTTGTTGTTGCTCGGCAAGATGACTGGTTCGTACCTCTGCCACCACTTCTCGTTCCCATTGCCACCAGTCACTTGCTCCCTTTCTTTGACCATATTGGGTAGTATTATGGGATATCTTTACCATGGGGAAGAGTTAGGAAATAAGAGATGTATGGCTGTAGCTACTGGGTACCTTTTTCTTTGATTCTAGTTTTCTAGTGTAATTTCATTGTCTGTCATCAGTGCTTGAGGTGCTATAATTGAAGGAATGCCACTTGGTTCGACAAGAGTTTCAGAAAATTTGCTCATAACTACATACAAATGGAAGTAGATCCACATCGAAATGAATGTATCTTCTAGCATAAAGTGTAAGTGAAGGTATCTTCTACCATAAAGAGTAAGCAAACTTGCATGCATGTGTATGCAAAGCATCTTGATACAAGCTTGAGAATCACTCAGAAAATGATGAGGATGGCACTGGGTTTATAATAGGAACTCTTCTGAAGGTCCGTGGTATCTTTCTCTGTCATTTTCCATTTGGAACATTTATTTAAAAACCAAACAAGTCAAAAACTGATGTGTTGTTATTCGGAAGAGAGTAGACACCATGCTGATTCTGTCTAGTGGAAAAACATCAAATGAACAATCTATGATAGTGGAACATCACATACATTCCACCATGACAGGCAATAAATTATAGATAACTGCTCTAGTAGTTGTTATCACAGAAGGTCGATGTTTTGTGACGCATTAACCCTGCGTCTTTTCTGCTTCCTTTATTTTATTCAGTAGACAATTCAGATAAAAACACTTGCCGACTATAAAGCCAGGAACCCCTTTATCCTTGCCATCCCACAGACTTTGGGTTGCGGCCAACAACCTCAACAGGAAAGTAAGCACAACTCGGCCTCAACGTGAACTAGCACGCTTCTGGCACCATACAAACATGCACATGCAGCATTGCTTATTTGTGTAAGAAAATAGTAAGTAGTGAAGAAACATATACGACAAAGAACAATACCATAACACTGATCAGATGGAGATGCTGTTGGGGATGCCCTTGGCTGTGATCCCGGTGGCGCTCTCGCCATCGGCGTCAGAGGTGTTGGGGTAGAGCAGCATGTAGGGGAATTGTGCAGGGCCATTCCTGTTCTTGAGATTCTCATCCCTGTTCCGATTCATGATACTCCTTTCAATGTCGATCAGTCTCTTGCTGAATTTATCGAACACCTTCTTTGCCTTGTCATCTGATGTCCACTGTGGTTCTTCGCGCTGCCCTAGGTACACCTCGTCGGAGGAGTGGTTGGACAGAACCTCGATCACAGACACTCCAATGATGCTCTGGAGCTGGCTCGTGATGGTGTGGATGAAGGCCATGTTAGGATTGGTCTCCACCTCCTCGTACTCCTTGGTGCCTGGCTCTGGCATTGGCCGCCGGCTCACTGTCGGGCGGTTCGGGAGGTAGCCAGCGTAAGAGTACTGGCCAAAGTTGACGGCCGCGTGCAGCGCGGAGGCAATCCAGATGATGGTGGCGCAGGACCTGATGAGCTCCTGCACTGTTGTCATCTTGGGCCACCAGGGCTGGTCCTTGATGTCGCCATGGCCGACCTCACGCACCTCCTTCCACCAGGCCTGCAGCTCGACGTCGCCTTGAACCACGTTGTCGCTGGGGTAGTAGATCTTGACGTACTCATCGACCCAGTTCTCGATGGCCGACCAGACGGCCAGCCCATCCACCGCATACGGGTAGTCCTTGATGAGCAGCGACAGACCGTAGGGACTGGCCGAGTCATCCTTCGCAATGCCCCTCTTGATCAGGTCTACTGGAAGCGCCTGTTCGGTGAAGTTCCAGTTCTTGTAGACGTCGGAGGAGATTCTGAGCGCGTACTCGCCGGGACAGACGGTCATCTCGAAGAAGCCGCCAGCGCTGATGAGGACTTGGCGTGCCAGGGCGTTGATGTTCATGGTGTCGCGGTAGTGCGGCTGCAGGAGCTTGTAGATGGGGTGCGTGACGCTGAGCTGCCGGTTGGTGGCGATGATGAACGGCTCGATCACCGCATGGGTGTGGAGCCAGTGGCTGATGAGCCCGTGCCAGGCAGAATCGTTCACGGCGGCGTAGGCCTTGGCCAGCTGCCAGATGGTGTCCTGCACCTTGTTGTCCGACTCCGAGCCAGAGGAGGGGGGCGTGTAGACTTTGCTGTCGGCGCCGACCACTTTGGTGCCGAGTTCGTCAAGGTTGGGCGTGCTGAGCTCGATGGCGATTGGCTTGAGGGTGTCGTCGTCCTGGAGTAGGAGCAGTGTCCTGGTTGCATAGACGAATGTGTTCTGGAGGCTGTTAATCCTTAGCAGCTGAGGTATGAATCTGTCGTGGTGGTCCAGGATGAAGAGCCTGCCGTCGGTGACCGCCTTGTCGACGGTGAGCTTGCCGAGGTGGTGCCGGATGTGGTCCACCGTGATGGTGCTTGTCTGGTCGCCGTACCCGTCAAGCTTGCTCCTCGGAGGAAACTCCTCGAGGCGCGTGATGATGTGCGGGTTGAGTCCGGCGAGCATCTCCCGGGCAAACTCCTCATCCGTGCGCCACGCGAGCTTGTCATTCCCGATGACATGTGGCATGGGCATCTTTAAGAAGTAGGAGCCGCCGGATGGGCAGATGCTCTTGAGCGGCGGGAACACTTTGAACATGAGGTCCATGACGGGGATGTCGGGGATCTTAAGCCCGCCTTCGTAGAGCTTGTACATGTCGTCGAAGTCGTCGAACTCGCGCGGCGTGGCGGTGTCGAACAGCGCCCTGGCGAGGGGGAGGATGCCGGCGGAGATAGCCTTGAGGAGGTAGGTCGTGAAGTCGGCCTTCTTGACGTGGTTGAAGCACTCGTCGCGGGGCACGTAGAACTGCTGAAGCACGGGCACCACGTTGCGGCTCTCGCACGTGGGGTCGCTCTTCATGGGCTTCCTGCCGGTGCGGCCACGGCGCGGGTAAGGGTAGGGGCTGTCGGGGCCGCCGAGGGTGGGGCGAGGGCTCTTGTTGTCGGGATCGCCGAGGTCGTTGTAGAGGTCGTAGCGGTAGACGCGGTCGTGGTCCTCGTAGGCGCGGTCGTTCTTCTGCTTGGGGTGGTCCCCTCGCAGGACCTGGAGCTCGTCCTCCCGGTACGGCAGCAGCAACTCCGGCATCTTGCTGGGCAGGCACGTCTGCATCCCGGGCGCCATTGCATGATGCATGCTCGTGAATTACTACTACTGTTGGTATAACTGAATTAATTCAAGAAGGAAAGCCATAGCTTGCCAAGGAAGAGATGCATACGTCGTTGGTGAAGAAGACTCGGTCGTAGTGGTACTTGTCGGTGTTGTAGACCCATGAGTTTCCGAGGAAGACGATGGGCCCGTCGTGGCCGGGGACGTGGTCGATGGTGATGGTCTTGAGGAGGAACTGGGTGGCGTGGTAGTTCCTGACGATGACGGCGCCGGGGATGCCCTGCTTCTTGACGTCCCAGTCGAAGGTGATGTCGTAGGTGGTATCGCTGTGGGTGACTGGGGGCAGGTGCATCACCCAGTGTTCAACGCGCTCCTCCTCACCCACCAGGCCCCGTTTGCCGTCATCTGCATATCCATCCATGATGCATCGTTAGCTTGCTTGTTATAATTACCTAGCTAATAGTACGTACAATCTTATTTAAAGTTTTTTTTTGTTTTGCTAATTCGCAGGTGGCGTCTGAGAAATTCTATATGAAGACGATTGCTTACTGGGATCGGCGACGGTGGAGCTGATGAGCTGGCAGGTGACCCCTTTGGTGGTGAACTCGTCCCAGGTGTCGTGGCTGAGGGGGGCGCCGCTGGAGTGGTTGAGGTCGAGGACGTTCCTACGCTGGAGCAACACCTTCCCCTTGAGCTGCGGCGGAGCAAACAGTCCGAACATCTTCGCTTGATCGAGATCAACTCTCACTCCCAAGATCTCCCAAGTTAACTGGCTACCTCAGTGGCTACTTGGTTGTGCTTGGGATGAGCTGCTGCGTGCTCCTATTTATAGGAGCAACCGGAGAACTCCTCCTGGCTTCGTATAATTCGCAGCGCGCGACGTGTGGCCGCCCGGCGTCGAATTATCACATAGGAGTATTATCGCCTCCATCGCATGCATGCAGCCGATTCAGTCGCTACCATGCATGCAGCTGGGAAGAAGAAACCACGTGAACAACGCATGTGTGTGTACATCCTAGACCCATATATATATGACGGAATTGCACAAAATATATGCAAGTAATAACGATCCCTTCGATTATTGCTACGGGAATCTGAAAACGGAGGACCAGAAATCCGAGCGCACGTAAATACAACCAGGCTCTCGATCGGGATGCATATATACTCGCTCAACCCGACGTACTCGTCCTCACTATCTAGTCGTTGATGCATTTGTCCTAGTACCTAGCTCTCGTGATACACGCTTTTTCATTTCTTTCCTAATATGACACTCCCGTTTGTGGCGTTATGTTTTACTGTCAGTTATTGTTTTGTTGGACAGAAATACCTCTCTTTTCTCTCTACCGATCGAACGAGCCAACCGGATACGATCGAACCTTTCCTCAGGGATAACTCACCCACCAACCCGCTTGCGCGCGCACCCGCAATCCTGGACCGTCGGTTTCAGCCATCCGACGGCCAGGATTGAGCGTTGACCCAGCGCATATTCAACGCTCAATCCTGGCCGTCGGATGGCTGAAACCGACGGTCCAGGATTGCGGGTGCGCGCGCAAGCGGTTTGGCAAAATCCGTGTCCTTTCCTCAGTCAGACATTACCGTTTGACTAAGACTGATACATGTTGCCATGTCATTGGATGAGCTGACTGCTACGGTTTTTATTTGGGTAAATGTGTCATAGACATTTAGAGAGTAATTTTTTGTCACATAATTTATTAGGGGCAAAAAGAGTCTTTTTACATTCCTATTTAACACCGTTAGTGCTCAGAATGCACTAGAGTGTGTTATATAAGGAAAGAAATAAAATTTAGTTGTCAAATTGGGAAGAATTTTATTATTAGGGCCAAATAAGGAAGAAAAATTTAAGAAAGGGCCAAATAAGGAATTCTCTCCTATATATGCGCCCTTTACCCCTTCTCCAAACAGAGACATAAGTTTTGCCTCAATTTATTGATTGGTTTAGACAATCACAACAAGACACACACACAACAAAACGTCTACTCCCGTGCCATAATTAAACTCAAATGCTTCATCCCAGCGATACTCCACAGGATGGCTTCTCTCTTAATCTTAGCTAAGGTTGTTGGCTATGTGGACGAGACGTTTCTAACCACTACCATTTTTCGTCGGACAGAAATCGTACAGAATTCGTCAGACGTATAGCACGGTTCTTTTTGTTTTGTTCCAAAGCTACCAAGCGATAAGATTGACTGAGGAGGTGATTTATTTCTTATGAAACCTCGGGAGATGGAAGGCCATCAAGTATGGACATTGGAAATTGATTCAAGAACTAACAACACAATTACTCAATCCCAGCCAATTATGAACCAAACCCCATATACGGA
Organism: Poa pratensis; assembly: GCA_947311845.1. Lineage (NCBI taxonomy): Eukaryota > Viridiplantae > Streptophyta > Magnoliopsida > Poales > Poaceae > Poa > Poa pratensis. The sequence continues at coordinate 21,405,987 of CAMZMU010000033.1, read as the reverse complement.
GAGAAAGGTGGGACCGAAAGTGAGCAACAATTTCTAGCCCCTTATTGAAGCATCCAACAGTCTACACTATGTTCTAGAAAATAAGCCAAAAAATATATCACACTTCAAAGATGACAGGTTGCTCCAAATAGTTGGCTTCTTGACCGTCTTGATGGCACCCTCGAAATGCACGCGGTAGGCCGACATCATGGAGTACAAACCAGAAGAAGAGCGGTTCGAAGAGCTACAGTCACCATCCACGATGTCGTGCTCACATCTTGGAACATCGTACAACGGGAGAAGAATTCTTCAAACTACATCAATGCCCGCGAAAGTGTCAATTTTTAAGGATGCAACCGCTTGCCTTAAGAGACTTTGACATTTCCGTTTGTCATCCTAGATATGCAATACATCGAAGGAGGCACATCCTTCGGTTTACGACCATTGAACCAAAGGGCATGACAAAATTTCGTGAACTAACCATTGTTGATGGTTGTTGGCATGGAGTAAAGAGATCCATGTCGATGCCATGCATTCTCATCATAGGGATTGTAAGTACCAACCCAAGATCTTTGTGGGGGGGTGGGGGGGGGGGGGGGGGGGTTCCGTTCCATCCAAGGACAATCTACACCGAGCACGAACGAGAACTTCTCGAGGTAAAGTACACATTATTTTATTCCACATTTTTTGTATATACTCACACTAAATTTCTTCATACCATTGTTCCGTTGAGATAATTTCACCTCTCGCTTGCATTATTGTCATTTTCTATTTTTAGTATGTGAATTGCAGGCTCCATAGTTTTTGTATGTTTTTTCTTGTGTGTATGTGTTTAGGAACTCTGATGACTTAGAATGGTGATGCCAATGGCTACAACCAGAACATTGTTAGAGGAAGTAAGATCTACCAATTTGTTTGGACTCCAAGTGTTGGGTGTTGCAGTAAGCGATCTTCTTACCCCTAAGATAAGTCAGGGTTTATATCGACGATAAGCAGATGATGTGTGTGTTCTACTTCATCAAACCTCTGTAAAAAGTCTAACAATTATCTTGGTGTCCCCAACTCAGTTTCTTTATCTGTCTCAACATGTTGCATCAATTACGATGTGATGTTTATAAACTCCTATTCGTCCCTCCCCCCTCTCTAGTCGTTACACCTCGATCTTTCAGAGTTATTTATTGATTTACTCCATTGCTCTTCTTCTCATATTTCTCCACAAAGTTTTTACTTTTGTTGGATTAGGGATAGAAGGACTTAAGAAACTCTTGTGTTCTTGCCATTGCATTAAATGTATCAGTTTGAATCCTCCACGAGGATTTATGTGTGTGAAATCTTGTGAGCTTGTTTCTCTTGGGTTATTGGAACTCTAGATGATTGGGTTTGTTGCGGAGCTCAACCATTGTGTTGAAAAGTTCCGGGCAAGTTTGGAAGGCTCCAATTAAGTTGTGGAGATTCCACCCAAATTGTTTGTAAGGGTTTGGTGGACACTCTCAAGTGTCCCATAGTGGATTGAGACTCTTCTATTTATAGAAAGGCTCGAGGAGAATAAATAAAGTGCTCCTATGTGGTGAGAACCCCCCCGCGCGCGCATGTTGAGCTGAAATCTTTGTGGTGTAACCACACGTCAAGGTGATACCATTGTGCCACTTGGGGAGCATTATGCCTCCGCACCTCTCTAACAGTGATTAGCTTCATTTGGGTGTGAACTTCGGGATACGTCTTTGTCTCCATGTGTCTCGGTTATCTTTTATCCTAGATACACTATTTGTGCGTTTACATTGTGATAACCATCGAGCTTGAAGTTATCTATCCTGTTATATATTGCTATCAAATATTTTTTTACATCTTATCTATCACAAACTGTTAATCACATAGTTGAGCCTAGTATATATAGATTTTGTACATGATAAATTAGACGTCTAGTTTATTTCCGTATTTTTAAGCCAAAACTGTAACGCTGTGTTTGGATGTAGGAAAGGTTGCATGGAATTGAATTGGACTAGCAATTCCATTTCCAAGATGGAAAGGAAATGAGCTCCAATTCGAATTCTGTTGTTTGGTTGTGAATGGAATTGACAGTTGGAATTAGAGGGTAGCACATAATTCCAATTCCTGTTTGGATGTATAAACCATGGAATTAGGTGGTTTGTTGAGTTTGGACAATATAAACTTGTGTATGCACACATAAAAACATTAAAATATTCCAAATCAAATCACAACAATATCCACGGGCTAATTTAACATCTCTTTCATACATCAACTCTTCAAAGAATCCCCTCAGCTTACCTGTTGCTCTGTTATAGCGTACTGATGCACAATAATATAAGATAGTAGATTGAATTTCCCAAGTTTTATTTTCAAAATAGTGTACTGATACACTTGCCTGCACAATGGAGCAACGAAAATTTTAACTGAAAAACATGTACAGATGTACACAATATCTTAATTTTTTTCACATAAACAACAACTGTACTACAAAGAAATCAAAACTCCTCACGAAAGGAAAAACAAAAGTTGTATACACAGCATCTAAACTACAAGGACTGAAATCCATGAGCCACACCAAGAATCCTCTCGGGAAGGAAGAAACGGCCTGGAATGGCTCATCTGACATCTCGGGAGCGTGCTGTAGCCGTAGGTGCTCCCCGTGGGTGAGCGCGCTGATGAGCACGGTGGCGGCCGAGAGGACGGCGAGCACGACGCGGCCGTCAACCTCGCAGCCCAGGCATTCGAGCGGGCCCCCGCCGCGGCCAAAGTAGAGCGCGAGCCAGGCGACAAAGAGGGCAGGAGAACGCCGTCTTGCCGCACATCTCCGGGCAGCACCTCCTGTGAAGCACCTCCCGCCGCTGCTAATCCCGCCGCCCTTCCCATCCCCGCCATCCCCGGTCGATCTAGGGTTACGTCGCCGGAGGGGCCACGGCGGGAGACGAGCGGAGCCGACATCAGCGAGAGGACGGCGGGGAAGAGGATAGGAGAGAGGAGGGCGGGGAAGGAGGGAGGTCGAGAGGAGGCAGGATTCACCAGGGAGTGGCCGCCGCCGTTTCGCGAGCGAGGGAGAGCTCTCGCGTTTCGCGAGCGAGACGAACCGGTACGCGATGCGGGCGAGCGATTCCGAGCCTTTCCGAGCTCCTACGCTCGGAAACTTTGGTCGAGCGGGGACATGCGCGCGGAGCTAGCGTGGAATTGCTGCGACTTTCCACAGCCCAATTCCCAGAACATCCTAAATGGTGGATTTCGGGACTGCAATTCCAAATTGCCAATTCCAAGCCGTCTTTCCAACATCCAAACACAGTGTAATAGTTTTTAGTTGTCTATTCACCCCCCCCCCCCCCCCCCCCCTCTAAGTGACATATAGGTCCTTCCAAAAATCGCAATTGAGTAAAAATAGATCCAGACAAAAACAAGAGTAGGGTTTTACCGGACAAGTGTTTCCTAGGGTCCGAATTTTTCTAAATATTTGTCAGTGTGCTACCATCGTGACCATCTAGGATCATCAGCCCATTGTCGCTAAAATACCTCGACATTGCACCCCTCCCCCACCCAACAACCATGGCGATCATGAAGCCAACTATTTGGAACAACTAGGCATCTTCGAAGTGCACTTTCTTTGTCTGACTTACTTTCTAGAACATAGTGAGGACTTTGGCACATATAGGACAGTAAATAGAAACGTCAAAAAGGCACTTGAGGGTAGCGCGAGCATCATTCCGCATCAGCGTCGGGAATTTTATCCCTTTTGATGATGATCCAAGATGTGCAGCTCGACGTCGGGATTGTTGCCTCTATCTCTTGGAACCACTCTGCTTCTGATTCCTACTTCGCGGTGTCTGCCTACCACATGCAGTTCAGGGGTGGCATGAAGATAGTTATGAAACCAACTATTTGGACCAAGCGGTGGAATTCAAAGTGCAAATCCTTTACTTGGCTAATCTTGTGAGATATCATTCTTCAGACAGGGGTTGGCCCAAATGCGCCCTTTGTCAGCTTTGGAAGAGGGAGCCGGAAAGGTCTCACTATCACTGTCTCTTTCAGTGTTGTATATCTATTTCCGTCTGGTGTTGGTTCATGACTGGCTCAGCCTGATTGATTGGGTTGTTGGCTTTTGTATCGATTTTCTGTCCGCGATTGATGCTCTGCCATGATCCATTTCCTCGGGGTTCGTAGGAAATTTATCACGAGCCCGGTCATTCTTGTGTGTTGGGAGCTTTGGAAATTTATCACCATTCCGGTCATCTCTTCCACGTAGACAACAATCTTAGCTAAGATTAAGCGAGAAGTCTTCACGTGGGGCATTGCCGGGGTGAAGCATTTGAGTTCCGTTATGGCGCAAGATGAGATGTTTGTGCGTGCGGCCTGTTCTACTTGTCTAAACCTTCTTTCTTAATGAATAAAACGAGGCAAAGCTTTTGTCTGTGTTTAGAGAAAAGGTAACATTGAGGTCGAACAGGTCCTGAGGTCGAAGCGTGTATCACGAGCACCGTGTACCAGCCAAGGTAGTAGGACAAATGCATCAACGACTAGATAGTGAGGACGAATATGTGGTTGAGCGAGTAGAGTATGCATGTATGGCCCTCCTCCTTCTATTCTGGTCCTCCGTTTCATATTCCCGAGCCTTGAGTCGTCTCCTCTGAGGCGGCTCGGGCGGAACCCTAGCCGCCCCAGCCGCCACCACCTCCTCCCTCCTCCTCCCCTCGCCGCCGGCCGGATGAAGCTAGCCGGGCACAACCCTGGGCGCGGACGGCGGCGGGGTGCTGCCCTCATGGCGGTCCTTTTGCAAGCAGATCGACGGCGTTGCGGGCAGCGCGGCGGCGCGGCTCGACGGGCGAGAGTGCGGCGCTGCTGGGTGCGCTGCGGGGCGCAGAGGCGCGGCGGCGCCCTGCAGGCGGGGCTGCTGGCGGCGGCCCGGGCCCGATCTGGGCCAGGGCGGGCCGAGCGGGCCATGTGCGGCTCCCGATTCGTGCGGGGCGGAGCACAGTGAAGAGGGCCGCGGCGCCGGCGACGCAGGGCGGCGCGACAGGAGGGCGTGGTGCAGGGTGGAGGTTCCGGCGCGGCAGGTGGCCTACGGCTGCCGTGCTCCGGCACCCGGGCGAGGTGAGCCGGGGCGGCGGCCCCGGACAGTGGCTACTCCGGCGGAGCGGCTGAAGTGGGCATGGCCATGGCAGCGGCCGTGGAAGGTGGTGTCGCGGCTGCTGCGGCATGCAGTGGAGCTCGGTGGTTGACGACATGGCCGGGATGCCATCCTGCTGCTCCTGAAGCTTTGCGGTCGGGTGGAACTCCGGGCGAAAGCTCGCATGGACATCGGTCAGTGCCGACGAAGGCGGCGCCCTCGGGCGTCGTTCCCTTTCTTGATTGCGTCGTCGTGGAGCTTTTCGACCTCGTCTAACGCGTGGTGGTTCCAAGTTCTCCGGGTGAAAACCTTTGCTCCTTCGTGAGCGGGCGGCGGTGACGGTCTCGTCACTACCTTGTTGAGGCGCCGCTTTGGAGCCCTTGACCAGCGCGGTTGTCGGGGGAATAATTAACCCCGACTTATTCAAAGCCAAAGCGGCGACTTCATCTTCATGATCACGCTATTATTGGGCTTTGTGAAGATGGGCCGATCAAGGATCGCGGCCTACCAAAGGAAGGCTCTAGAAGGTCGGTGGTAAAACTTGCCTTGGAAGACAAGAAGACGATCGGCTTCGTGTAGAACTCTTGTAACCTAGCGAGCCTCTGTGTATATAAAGAGGACTCGCAGGACTTAGACAGGGTCAAGCTATCAAGCCCTAAACCCTAGTTCATACGGCGAGTATCCAGATCGGATCGCCTCCATTGCACCACCACATATATCATATAAATACCAATCTAGGGTAGGCAGGAAGTAGGTCTTTACCTCACATTGAGGGGCCGAACCTGGGTAAATCTGTGTTCGTCCTTGTTCCTGCGATCCCAAGCTCGGAGACGATTGACTCGCGCAAATCCCACACCTTCGAAGTCATCCATGACATCTGACGTGACAAACCCACGACAGTTGGCGCCCACCGTGGGGCCTGCGGTCAAGAGCGTCACGTTCCGCGCAGGATCGATTAAAGGAGCTGAAGATCTCGCCATTGGCCACATCATCACGGTCGATGGCACGCCTCTCATTGACGATTCAAGCTGGGGACCAGAAGCTGATTACCTGGAGACGGTCGCATCATCCCGTTTGGATCTATCAACTCTTCGTCGGTTTCATTGGCGGCGGATCTGTTAGTTCAGCCCAAGAAGGTGACTCAGCAGAAGAAGTCGCCGGTAACGAAGAAGAGTCTCTGGAGAGCATGGATTCACAAGAATTTGGGTCCATCATACCTGCCCTTGAAGAAAGTTACTGGGACTACGCACCAGTATCAGAACAAGAGGCGGCACAAGTTGGAGTCTACATGGCCGGAGGTGCAAGTGCGTCAGGAACCGCAGGAGAAGCCGAAAGATCGGCACCCCCCGGCAACCCGCTACTTATCCCGGTGTCAGCCGCAAACGCCGATGTCCGCGCAACAGAAATCGAGGCTGCCAGGGCTGAGCTCCTGTACGAGGTTCGGAGGATGGAAGCAGAGCGCTACAGGCTTGAACAGGTGAACCAAGGAATCCAACAGGAACGGCAAAGGATAGCCGCGCTCGCCGTGACTCAAGGACATGTTGACTCGCAGGCGCAAGCACGCACGACTCAACCAATGATAGAACTTCCACCCACTCCAGCTGCTGGAGTCCAACCAGTCACAAGGATTTTGGAACCATCAATTGTCCACGAAGCCCAGCAACTACCATCGCAACAACCAAGGAGGTTTCACACCCCACAGGCCACTACCAAAGCCTAGTCGATAACATGTATGCTGCGGCTAATATCTTGACACAGATGGTACCAACAGGCGACGACCCAATGAACACTGAAGCGCGGCGTGCGATACAGATGTTGAGCACTGCTGTCCTACAATAGGCCAACAGGACAGAAGCCGAGGGACAGCAGCCCACCGTACCGGCCAGCCGCGGGATTGCAGCAGAAAGAAGCGTCCAAAGCAGGCCACCAGAGGATACATCAAGGGTGCGCGCAGAGGCAGCAGGAACAAGCCGCGAAGAAGCAGAGCATAGGCTACCATGCCAAGGATGCAGACGCGGCTCGTCGAAGTTAAGACCCCACGGGCACATCCACAGCTTTGTCCTCGCGACTCAAGGGTCCGGCATGTTTTACTGAGAAGATCAGATCGGAACCTTTCCCTGAAGATTTCAAAGGACCACGCAAGGTGACAAACTATAACGCCACATGGATCCTACCACCTGGCTAAACAACTACGAGATGGGGATGAGTATTTTAAATGCTTCGGAAGAGATATGCGCAAGATACCTCAACATGATGTTGGAGGGCGCGGCTCACATATGGCTACAAAATCTACCACCCAACTCCATAAATACCTGGGAAGAACTGAAAGATGCTTTCGTCAAAAACTTCCAAGGAACCTGCAAGCGACTCTGCAATATAGAAGATCTAGAGCGTTGCGTTCAGAAGGAAGGCGAATCAAGCCGTCACTGGATGAGAAGGGTGGCAGAAATAATAATACACTCTTCAGATAATATACCATCAAGTTCAGCCGTCCTGGTCATGGAGAAAAATTGTAAGTTTGAGCCGCTGATCCATAAGCTAGGTCGCATGAAGGATAAGGTCAAGAGTCTCAGCGAGGTAATGGCTGCGGCTAACAAATACGCTGGCTCGGACAAGACCAGAGATGCGTCAGATGGAGAAGAGGAGAAGGTCGCTGTTGAAGGAAAGAAAAATATCAGCAAGCCTCAACAGCAACAAACTAGCCACAACAACGCGAATCAAAACAAGCGCAAGAGTGAAGAAAGGAAACTCTGGGCTTGTCGCCAACACACGTGGAGGTTTCAGGGGCCAACGAGGAAGAGGCCGAGGAAGCGGCTCTCGTCCAATTAACATGGAAGAAGTTTTCAATCGGCCGTGCGATCTTCACACGGGAGGTGACGGGGCCAGCAGACCATACCAAGGCGCAATGCAATTATTACAAGAAGTGGAAAAGAAGAAAGCCAACACAGGGGAAACCACCAGAAGGAAACCCTGGTGCGACTCATGGTTCAGGCGCCGGGCCGCACAATGCGAGTAACCCCAGGCAGGTGGGGCAGTACCATACAATAGTTATCAACACCTCCAAAGAGGAGGAGAAATTAGGTCGCAGAAGCCAGCAAGTAAACGCTGTGATACCAGCAACCCCCAATTGGCTAAAATGGTCAGAACATGCAGTCACTTGGAGTCGCGACGATCACCGCCGCAAGTGCGAGAACCAGGGAAGCTGGCGCTAGTTGTGGCACCTTATGTAGCAGGATACAAGCTAACCAAAGTGCTTATGGACGGGGGAAGCAGCATAAATATCATGTACTACGATACGTTCAAGCGCTTGGGGCTCATGGACTCCAGCCTGCAACACACGACGACCGTATTTCACGGCATCGTCCCAGGAAAGTCAGCACAGCCAGTGGGAAAGATAACCCTGGGAGTAACCTTTGGGACGGAAGAAAACTTCAGAAGCGAGTTCATATGCTTCGAAGTGGTAAAATTCCAGAGCCCATATCACGCCCTGTTCGGACGAACAGCCTTCGCCAAGTTTATGGCCAGGCCATGCTACGTTTACCTACAGCTGAAGATACCAGGACCAAGAGGGGTCATCACAGTGCACGGCGATAGAGAAAAAGCAATAGAGTGCGAGGAGGAGATGCAGCCTTCGCAGAATCAGCTTGTGCCGCTGAAGAGCTAAAGAGTTATAAGTCGCAGGTGGATCCCAATGATATGAGCGTAGTTACCACGCCATCTGCCGAACCACCAATGAAATTCAAAGCGGCCCAAGACACCAAGCAGATAGACCTTGTTCCTGGCGACTCATCCAAGCAGGCGAGCATCGGAGCCACATGGAGAAAGAAAAACAGGAGCGGGCACTCATCGCTTTCCTTCAGGAAAACAAGGACATCTTCGCATGGAAACCATCAGATATGCCAGGGGTACCAAGGGAATTGGCAGAACACAGCCTTAACGTGAACCCCTGGCCAAGCCAGTAAAGCAACCACTGCGGCGTTTCCACGACGACAGGAGAAAAGCGATAGGGGAAGAAATAGCTCGCCTATTGGCCGCAGGATTCATCACAGAAGTATATCACCCGGAGTGGGTGGCAAACCCAGTCCTAGTTATGAAAAAGAACGGCACATGGCGAATGTGCATTGACTACACCAGTCTCAACAAAGCCTGTCCAAAGGACCCATTTGCCTTGCCAAGGATTGACCAAGTGATTGATTCAACGGCCGGATGCGAGTTGTTATGCTTTCTAGACGCCTATTCAGGCTACCATCAAATCAAGATGAAGAAGGAGGACCAGGAAAAGACATCCTTCATCACACCCTTTGGGGCCTTTTGCTATGTAAGCATGCCCTTTGGATTGAAGAACGCAGGTGCGACTTACCAGAGGTGCATTCAAAGTTGCTTGCATGAGCAGATAGGTCGCAACGTTCACGCCTATGTGGACGATATCGTCATTAAATCGCAAGTAGCCAGGATCTCATCAGTGACTTGGAAGAAATCTTCACAAATCTCAGAAGATATAACATGAAGCTCAACCCGACGAAGTGCGTCTTTGGAGTACCAGCGGGGAAGCTATTGGGGTTCATAGTGTCAGAAAGAGGCATGAAGCCAACCCTGACAAGATAAAGGCTGTAATGGACCTCCAAAAACCAGAAAAGATCAAGGATGTACAGCGACTCACCGGTTGCGTCGCGGCGTTAAGTCGCTTTATATCAAGACTGGGAGAAAAAGCCCTGCCTTTATACAGATTGCTGAAAAAGTCAGATACCTTCGTTTGGGACTCAGAAGCCGACGAAGCTTTAACAGCCCTGAAGATTCAGTTGACAAATGCTCCAGTTCTGGCAGCTCCAAAGGATAAAGAGCCCATGCTGTTGTACATAGCTGCAAACTCTCGTGCCGTAAGCGCCGTGATGGTTGTAGAGAGACAAGAGCCAGGAAAGGAGTACCCAGTCCAAAGGCCAGTATACTACGTAAGTGAAGTGCTCACGGCTTCAAAGCAGCGTTACCCTCAGTGGCAGAAGCTAGTGTTTGGAGTGTTCATGGCGAGTCGCAAGCTGAAGCACTACTTCCAGGAACACCCAATAACTGTGGTCAGCTCGGCACCGCTGGCAGACATCATCCGCATCGCAAGAGAAGCAACAGGAAGAGTAGCCAAGTGGGCGATCGAGTTGGGTCCACACCATATAAGCTACGAGCCGCGCACATCAATTAAGTCGCAAGCTCTCGCAGATTTCATCAATGATTGGACAGAAATTCAAGTCGCTCCCACCATGGCAGAAACAAAATACTGGACCATGCACTTCGATGGGTCAAGACAGCTACAAGGCTCGGGGGCTGGAGTTGTACTACTTCCCCCAAGGGAGACAAGCTAAGATACGTGCTCCAAATACACTTCAATTGCACAAACAATGTAGCAGAATATGAGGCATTGCTTCACGGACTCCGTATAGCAAAGGAGATGAATGTCAGTCGCATCCGTTGCTTTGGAGACTCAGATTTGGTAGCTCAACAAGTTTCTGGAACATGGGACAGTAAGGATGCAAACATGGCTGCATACAGAAGAGAGGTGGACAGAGTTGCTGGACACTTCACTGGCTTCCAAGTTGAACATGTTGATCGAAGACAAAATGAAGCAGCAGATGCCTTGTCTCGGCTTGGATCCAATAGGCAATCAGTCCCGCCCAATGTTTTCTTGGATGAGTTGCATAACCCATCAGTTAAGCCTCCAGCAGAGATTGACAGCAGAGCCAGAGGATGATTCAACTTTAGTCGCAGCCCTGCATGAACAGCCGGCATGGACAGAGCCATACATGGCATATTTAAGTCGCGGAGTGCTACCAGAGGATGAAGTAGAGGCGCGCAAAATAACACGGCGATCCAAGGCCTACACAATAATAAACAATGAGCTATACAAGCGCAGCGTTGCGGGGACATTCCAAAGATGCGTATCACCAGAAGAAGGACGAAAAATCTTGCACGAAATTCACGCAGGCGATTGTGGCCATCATGCTTCGTCAAGATCTTTGGTGGCAAAGGCGTTCAGACATGGTTTCTTCTGGTTAACGGCGCTAGCAGACGCTGAGCAGATTGTCAGAGTGTGCGATGGATGTCAAAGATACGCCAGGCAAGATCATATGCCAGCTCAAGCACTTCGTACAATACCCATCACATGGCCTTTCGCCGTATGGGGTTTTGACATGGTAGGGCCCTTCAGACGGTCCCAACACGGGAAAAACTCACCTCCTGGTCGTGGTGGACAAATTCACAAAGTGGATAGAAGCAGAACCCGTGGGAGATTGTGAAGCTGAAACAGCAGTCAAGTTCTTGAAGAAGGTCATATTCCGCTTTGGATATCCCCATAGTATCATTACAGACAACGGAAGCAACACCTCTGAAGGAGCTACACAAATTTTTGTGCGAACAATGGGATAAGGCTGGACCTCACGTCAGTATCACATCCACAGAGCAATGGACAAGCTGAGCGAGCTAACCAGGAAATTCTCCATGGATTAAGCCGCGCCTTATTGAAAAGGTTGAAGCATCTCCAGGATGTTGGGTGGAGGAACTGCCAGCCGTGCTATGGAGTTTAAGAACAACCCCTAACAGATCCACAGGATTTACACCATATTTTATGGTCTATGGAGCAGAAGCGGTTATGCCCAGCGATATCATACATGATTCACCAAGAGTTGCGGCCTATGTCGAAGCAGATAATGAAGCAGCTCGGCAGGATTCTGTGGACACATTAGAAGAGGTCAGAGATTTGGCAGCATCAAGGTCAGCGGTGTATCAGCAAGACTTGCGACGCTATCATGCCAGACGCATCAGAACCCGCACCTTTCAAGAAGGAGACCTAGTGCTGCGACTCAAGCAAGACCATAAGGGAATGCACAAGCTATCTTCTCCATGGGAAGGACCCTACATCATCAGCAAAAAACTAAACAATGGATCGTACTATCTGCTGGATGTGAGAGAAGAAAGCAGTGATCGCCATGATTTCGAGGATCGTCTAGAAGCGCCTCGCCCTTGGAACGTCGCGCAACTGCGACCTTACTACACATAAAAAAGCTAATCAGAGCTAAGTTTCATCTTTTCCAGCTGCCTATAGCTGAGTATCATCCTAGCCACTAAGGGCTCTTGCTTCAAAATTGGTCGCCACCTAGGCGCGACCTGCAACACCTGTATCAGAAATCGGCCGCCACCTAGGCGCGGCCGTACCTTATGTATCAGAAATCGGCCGCCACCTAGGCGCGGCCGTATGTCTCAAACTGGGATCGCCGCCTACGTGCGACCCAACCCTATGTATAACACTCGGTTGCCACCAAGGCGCGACCTTATGTGTCATCATAAACAAAGTTTATAGCTATATATCATTTGTTTCTTGGGGGCTTTGTACCCTGAAACAGCCAACCTACTGGCAACTATCAAACTTACCTTAAGTCGGATTGCAACTTGCATTATGCGTCCAAAGTACTGGGGTGTGGCGTCAATCGAGCTTGATTGCCTATCATGGCCGCTCTCGACCCTGAACACACATGTTCCTAGGAAATACTGAGTCGCGCGAGTGCCCACTTAATGGATTCAGAAAGGCCTAACTAGAGGTCAATGTACTGCTTATAGTACGGCAACACCAATTGCAATTGCTTATATCTTAACAATTGTTTTTATCTATGATATCAAGCTACAGGTGACGATCTTCAAAACCTCTGAGAAGAATTGAGATGATTGTCAAATCACATCAGCTCAATCCTTGGGGGCTACACATATTGTTATCAAAAATTTGAAGATTGGTCATCATCAAGTGTTGAAGCTATCAGGCAAACCTTGACAGAGTAAGAAGCTCACGAAGTCAGATGCATTTTCAAGGCCGCCCCAAAAGTGCGAGTAAAAGCCAATCCAACGTGATCATGAGTGCAGCAAGAAAAAAAGTGCAGCCTAAACGTCCAAGGAACCTTTCAAAGTCAAGAAAACATATCAAGATATTCCATGAAGTTCAGGCTACACTTGGGGGCTAATGTCGGGGGAATAATTAACCCGCGACTTATTCAAGCCAAAACGCGACCTTCATGATCACGCTATTATTGGGCCGTAAAGATGGGCCGATCAAGGATCGCGGCCTGCCAAAGGAAGGCTCCAGAAGGTCGGTGGTAAAACTTGCCTTGGAAGACAAGAAGCGATCGGCTTCGTGTAGAACTCTTGTAACCTAGCGAGCCTCTGTGTATATAAAGAGGACTCGCAGGACTTAGACAGGGTCAAGCTATCAAGCCCTAAACCCTAGCTCTTACGGCGAGTTCCCAGATCGGATCGCCTCCATTGTAACACCACATATATCATATCAATACCAATCTAGGGTAGGCAGGAAGTAGGTCTTTACCTCACATTGAGGGGCCGAACCTGGGTAAATCTGTGTTCGTCCTTGTTCCTGCGATCCCAAGCTCGGAGACGATTGACTCGCGCAAATCCCACACCTACGAAGTCATCCATGACATCTGACGTGACAAACCCACGACAGCG